>OX376375.1:24846325-25446325 GCA_947369275.1 Nemotelus nigrinus | reverse complement strand
TTTGAATGGTTTGCTTGGCTGCATGTTTGCAACTTATTCACAATTGTTTCTCAAAATGGCTCTCAATAATTGACGGGGCCAAGTTCTAAAATGTATGACAAACAGTTTTCCATTCTGTTTTCCATGAAACCTAGCGATCAAAAGTTTTGGTAATATTAGAACCTTCAATGACATAGCTTCGTATTTCAAGATTCATGAAGCATAGATGGATAGTTAATAGTCCGGGGAAATTTAACATGGTGCTTCGGAAAAATTAGGGGAAAGCTGAATTTTGGTGTGAACCTTGGTACTGGCGTGTTAAACACAATGTCAAAAGTCCCCATCGATCCGAGTGCTGCGTTACTTTTTATACGGGGTCAAAGGTCACCAAAAGTGAACTTTCCTAAATATCTCAGTAACGGTCACGTCTTTTTTTGGAAATTTTTTAAGCTACAAATTCGTCATACATTGTTTTTCTAAAGACGTGACCGTTACTGAAATATTAAGGAAAGGTCACTTTTGGTGACCTTTGATCCCGTATAAAAAGTAACGCAGCACTCGGATCGATTGGGACTTTTGACATTTTGTTCAACATGCCAGTCCAAGGTTCACATCAAAATTCAGCTTTCCCCTAATTTTTCCGAAGTTTCGCATTTTTTATGTCGGATTTCACTGGACTATAACGTAATCAGACAAAGGCATGCACACATGTCATGCAATGGGGGAGGTGAGAAATATATCGTTACTATCAATATTATTGCTACCCATTGTCGAAACGCGTATATCTGAAACCTTAAGGGGTTAGTCCACTGTTAAATTGTTCAAAATGATTTTTTTTTAAATAACTACCAAAAAAAAAACTATTCAAGATATCGATTTGAAATTTTATGCACATCTTTATTGAGGTTGAAAGTTAACATTTTCGTTGGAAATAATTATAAGAAAACAAAATGGCGACCTCCCCAATATATCGCCGCAGCACCGCCGAAAAAAAAGCAAATTGCACCTCGTAAACTCCTGGACAAAATTAGCATCAGTGAACAAATTACCAAAAAATTTTCATTAGTTTTGAGGATAAAGGACTGCACGGGCCTAAATTTAGATCCCTAAAGCAATTAAAAAAAAATTAGGTATACTTTTGAACATTGATTATCCAAAAAAAATTTTCGCAAATCGTAAAAAAAAAATTTTTTGTTCTAAAACCCCGTAGGGTAACACCGGGTTAGTCCTAAATTTTGTGCTTTGAACGAAATTTTGTACTTTAACTTATGCGTTCTCAGATAAAAAAAAATTAGTTTCGAAAATCAAAATGCAGAATTTTGAATCAGACAAGTGAAGTTTCACAGAAAATCAATTTTAGAAGGCCAGACATGCATCATATCTTCACATGAAACACACATCTTCTTCAATAAACCCTCGCATAACTGATAAAGTTATATTTCGTTTAAGTTTTGAACCGTAAAACGTACCAATCATTGTTTTTAAATGATTTTTCTCTACATTTATGCCAGTGTGTATCATCTTGAAAAAATAATGCATAAAATTGTGTATTTAAATATAAAAAATAAATAAATAAATGTTTTCTTTGATTTATCATTCATTAAAGCCGCAGCTCATAAAATTGTGTATTTAAATATAAAAAATAAATAAATAAATAATGTTTTCTTTGATTTATCATTCATTACATTATGTTCTTGTAACATGTAAAATACTTTAGGTATTTTCAATAGAATATAAAAATCTCTCTGCAGAGGAGCAGTCGGGAAACCAGGTAGACTAGATAAAACGCAGTCATTATTCAGCCCTCCGAATGAAGATGTTGAGGACTGTTCAATGTTGGCAACACGGACCAGCAGATCAACCGCTTTTTTAGTGGAACGAAAATCGTCTAATAATTTACCAACAGATAGAGATAGAACATCAATTGCTGACTTAGCGGAACGAAGACACGAAGCAAAGGACGCCATAGAGTGCTTTCTGCATTTCTCGCAAAACCAATACACTCCCGAGTCTCGTTTTGAGATCATATCAGTACATAAGTCCAGTGAGGTAGTAGAAATGGAGTGGACATGCCCATAAAATTTACATTGAAGGGCATGGTAGTAATTTTTTGACCGCTGAACGTCAAATCTGGTCAAATCCAAGTAGTTCCTTTCCAATTTGACAATCAGAGCGAAATGGCGGAAAGGCAGCTTTAATATGCTTTGTGCGCGACAGGATCGAAGGGGCTAATGGCAGAAAGTTATACCGTCCGTGTCCACTCCGTTTCTACTATCTCACTGCATAAGTCTACCAAATTTTCACCCCATTTTCTGATGTTTGAATATCACCCTATCCGGCATGGCTCTGAATATGCTTTGTTAAAGGACCTGAATGCGATTATGGACGGCCAGTCTTTTTGTCTTTTCTTTATTCTTGATCCGTCTCGTTGACGTACCGTAGTCACGGATCTCTTTCTTCAACGCCAGGTTGAAGAGGAGTCAAGCCAGACTATCCCCTTTTCGGAGACCATTCAAGATGTTGAACGGTCTGGATAGCAATCCGGCTATTTTTACTTGGCTTGTTACATTGATCATGGTCAACCTACACAATCGTATCAGTTTGTTTGGGATGCCGAATTCTCTCTTTGTTTTAAAGCCGCCTAGTCAAGATAGACCTGTACCCTGATTAGACGGCCTTATAATCTATGAAGAGATGGTACAGTTAACATTAAATTCGCCTGCAATTATCAATCACAATAGTTAAAAGGAAGAACTAAGATTTAAAAACCTCGTCTATGCCAAAAATCATAGAAGATACGAATAATTGTGTAGAATTTGATTTTGTGTTACAAAACAAAGTAACTCACTCCAATTTTCCAGTACAATTATATGCAGGATATACCATCCTTTTCGAAAAAAAAATTCTAAACTTTTGACATTACATAGATTCAAAGAAAAACCTCAACTCAAAATTGTTATATTGCTCTCTTACACCTAACCTACAAAATCATATTTTCTTTGTCCATTATTTATGAATTCAGCAGTTCCAACTAGCTAAATGAGCTGTAATTGAATTTACCCTATTCACTTTGAATGTTTCTAATTCTCGTCAATCGCTTTAAATTATTTCCGTGCTAAATATACGCTATTATTCGCAATCAAACACTTCAAAAAAAACCTTTTTAATCACTGAACTCGATATATCCCACACTCTATTATTCCGTGCAATTTAAAAACCACATCGACATTGTCCAAGAGAATAAACTTTTCGCCCATCTGATATCCTACCCATATTAACTATTCACTCCCGACAAACCAGATTTCATGATTACCATTGGTCATTAGAAACCAATTACAGTCTAATTCTACAAATTCTTGTCTCTACACTTCTTCACCTGTCTTTTCGTACACCACCGCTACATTGCATACGTTTTCCATGCTTTCGTTATCCTGGCAGTTTTCCTTGTTCGGGCGGGCAAACGTATGATGTGAGCTGGGTAATAATACATTTCGCATAACGGCAAAACGAGGACATCAAGTTGTGAAGCAATACCGATCCTAATTGTACATATCACTTTCTGCTGCAAGATACCGAGGCTACTAGAGTAAGTACTTGTCTATGGTTAATGCATTGCAACTGTATGCATGTGTTCTAAACAAAGCTGTAATTGCAAACCAAGTACGGAAACGATGAGATATGGAATGTGAATGATTGTCGGGTACTTGAGGAGACAAGTAGTTTTTTTCAGTTAAATTACGGAAAAGAATTAGATTTCTATTTGAGTCTGGCGTAATAACGGTAATGAGACGGCACCGATGCAAGTTAGTTGCAAAAAGAGGATATGAATGCATATTTAATTGCAAGTTAAGTGTGATGGAGGAATTCGAATAGGGTAATTTGTAGGTTTGTAATTACCTGTTGTACGGTTTTTTCTTTATTCGAAAAAAATTTCAATTAGGGAGGTGGCATTTCGGCGTACGGGACGAAGAATGACTAATTTAAAAACCAATCCATTAAATTTGAAATTGATTGAAACATTTGACTGATTTTTATTCAGTCAAATCTAAAATTTGCTGTCATTTGCTGTAAATTCGATATGATAATCCCTTTTTAGATCAGTGAGTATTATGTCTGAA
Source organism: Nemotelus nigrinus (assembly GCA_947369275.1). Taxonomy (NCBI): domain Eukaryota; kingdom Metazoa; phylum Arthropoda; class Insecta; order Diptera; family Stratiomyidae; genus Nemotelus; species Nemotelus nigrinus. The sequence goes on along the minus strand of OX376375.1, from coordinate 25,442,228 downwards.
AAACCTAATTGTGATGATAAATTTTGTAACTAAATGCATTAAAACGGTCAGAGCTAACGCTAGTAAAGTCAAGAATATACATCATATGCTTACAAAGCTTGTAAAATGATTATGGCTCTAGGCAACATGCTTGAACTAATTTATATTCTCTCGTTTTTCAACTTCTTGCATGCTCATACACTGTATCTTTGTATCTATATATTTTGTTAATCTAAAAAATTATTCAAAAATTTAAAATCTATTAATGTTGTTGTAGTTTTACATCAATCAGTAATTTTCACTTACGCTGGATAGATTAGAGTTCGAAATATTTTCCTTAAGTTCTTTTCTTTTCTGTTCTCTTTCTTTTCTTATTCTTACGTGGATAGATTATAGTTCGAAATCTTTTCCTAAAGTTCTTTCCTAATAAATTCTTTTAGTATATTCTAAGCAGCAAACAAATAAGTCCATAACAAACCTCCAAATAATTTCTCTTTGCAATGCTCACTTTAAACCAACTAGAATTCCAAAGATAAACCAATTAAATCACGAAAATCCGAATTGAAAACAATATCCCAATGCTTGATTTACTTAACTCTGCCATCAAATAACTGTAAAATCTTGAAATGTCATATCTCATAACTTACAAATTAAATTTTACTTTCATCAAAACCAATGAGTTTCAATTTCATAAAGAAAATCTATCTTATTGTATTTTCTTTTGACATGGTTTAGCTGCAAGTTTGTTCAGTTTTAAAATAATAAAGTATAATTTTCTCTGTGGAAATATCAATTAAAATGCAATTCAACACAAGAATATGCTTAGATCCATTGCATATTCATTTGAGTGAGATTGAGGATATGGAATCTGATTGTCGTGCTCAAAGGTGTATTATTTCTTTGATACTTGTGAGAGGTATGTCTCGTATCTGGTAGCTGAAATCCATGTGCACATATATGTAGTATAGAACTGAGACAGAATTTTCTTGATGTCCTTTTGAAGAACATGCAATTAAATATGATGAAGAATATTGAGATAGTAATACGATGCAAAAATAATTTCAACCTTGAGTAGGTACCTACTATATATTTTTACTCCATTAATTTTCGTAAGTGCATAAGTTGTAGTGCAGTAAAAATAATGCACCTACTGTTACAGTAACTTTGCCACGTAAGTAGAGCCGGATTTTGCACCGGGCATTTCATTAGTCGCACACAGATTTGGAGCGTGCATATTGTAGTCTAAACACAAAAATTGAACGTTTTTTTCAAATTCGATGAAAAAAAAAACAAAAAATATTTTTGCCAACATTTTTTTACCAGATTTTTATCTATGTTTTTAAAATACACAAAAAAAAATTCCGAAAAAATAATTAAAAATGCAAAAAATTTCAGACTGGTTAGGCTGGGGGATAAAAAAAAGAGCGCGTCCTGGGTGACACGATTCGAACCCTTCTAGTCATTTAAAACGAAATGGAAGAAAAAAAAAATTATTAGTTAGGATGTCGCTATAGCCCCTACCTCAGAGGGAGAAAAAAATTTGTATTCGCAAAATGGCGACTGTTTCAAAGTATTTCTTTCCTTTTTCCACAGTTTTTAATTATTATAAAATAGTAAAAAAAAACATAATTTTGACTTAAATCTGTTAGGGGCGATAGAAGGTTGTATCGAAAAGCTTCGGATCAAAGTTCAAGCAAATCGGTTCATTACAACTTGAGATATCATGACAACGGCGTTGAAAAAGTAGTTTCGAGAAAAACATGCATTTAAGGATTAGAGTAAAGTTTCAGGCAGTTTAAGGCAGTGTTCTGGTCTAGAGGCTCGATTTTGAGGTGATTTCACGGACGTAATAAAAAAAACCAGAAACATTTTTTGTATCTATTTTTTGATCAGTTTTTTATTAACATTTTAAAAGTATAAAAATGTATTCAAATAGTAAAAAAATGAAAATTGATTTAGATACAGGCCGGCGAAGTGAAGGCTAAAAAAAAACTGTCTCATGGTTGGCATGATTCCAACCTTCCTGGTGATCTGAAACATACATTTTTGGTGAATTCTGTAAAAAGAAAAATGTAGAATTAGTCTGGCGTAGGCGATGTAAAACAACTTTTTTTTTTTCACAAAATGGCGTCCATGTAAAAAAAGTCGTTTTTTTGCCTCATTTTTTCAACTTTGGCAATTTTTTATAAATAGTGGAAAAAAAAGTTTCAAAAATCCCTACGTCAGACCAAATCTAATAGTGTTAAGAGGGTTTTTGCAAAATTTCACGTAAATCAGTCGATTACAACTAGAGATATGATGTCAACCATATCGAAAAAAGTAGTTTCGAGAAAAACGCGCTTAAAGCTTAGAGCCTCGTTTCGGGCAGTCTGAGTCGTTTAATGGTATGTTATACTTCAATTTTTTTAATCAGAGATCCCCGTCTCATGCAATGTTTCTTCTTCAACTTCAAAAGCGAAATTTTCGGGAGCTCTTTCAGCCATACGAGCAGTTCGAACTTCTTTAGAAGCTTGAGAAGCTCGGAGCGGTTAATTTGTTGTCACGAAAATAATTGTAACTCCGAAAATAATTCGAAGTTCCGAAAATCCTTTTAAAAACTTATTCTTAAAGGTCTAAACTTTGAAAATATGCAAACGAAAAAAAATCGACTTGATCAAATTTTTAAACCAGAATATCCCCTTAAGTAATATAATGGTGCGTTATACTTACATTTCATTATCCATACATTGGGCCTTCTTCTGCTTCAAAATTTGAAGTTTCCGAACTTCTTTCTGCTAAACGAGCAGTTCTAGCTTCCTTAGAAGCATCAGAAGCTCGTAGCTCAAAGGAGTATGGGTTTCTGGACCAAGAGTAATTCTCATGACGCTCATGATTTTCAAAATCAGTAAAAAAAACTTAATTAAAAATGCAAACAGCTATGCAATGTGCAGTTTAAATTGTCCTTCTTCAATCAATGAATTCAACGATTCAGTATTATTTTTAGTTACAGCCGCTGCTTTTTGTCTTTTATGCCAGCTTGTTGGACCAAGTGGTCAATACTTGTGAGTTTTCATCAGTTGAACTTTAATAATAAGTTGCTCATGCTTCGTTCCTCAAGTTCTGAATTGAATCTGGATTCTGACGAAGAGCCAAACCGTATTATAAAATTAGTTCATTAATAACTTTATCTCTTAATTTGCCTTCGTCTCTGTCGGCAAAACTTTGGTTATCTTTTTTAACTTTACGTAGCTTTGAGCCCAAACGTTTTCCAATACAGGATCATCATCATATGGTTTAATATCGATAATGCCTTTAAATGTTTTTGAGTCACCATCTCCTATACGACGGTTGATCAATAAGTAATGATAATCGGTTATTTCCATATCGGATGAAATTCCAAAAAACGTTTTTTTAATACCACATATACTCATTAAGTCAGCATTAGAAACATATAAGTAGGCCATGATTCCAGTTGAAGAGAGAACATCAAAATGGGAAAAAAATCTGTTTGAAAAAATTGTCTACCAGAGACATACACGGCGACATGGTGGAAACATTAGGGGACTCTGCTCCTCCATATTCCACCGTTGCACGCTGAGCCAAAGAGTTTAAGCTGAAAAGAACATCCAATGAAGGCGAACACCGCGAAGGACGTCCAACCATGTCCCTCACTGAAGACAATGTGAAAAAAATCAAAGATATAATGTTGGTAGATCGAAGAGTGACCATCAGGCAAGTAGCTGAGGTCACAGGGATCTCGAATGGCAGTGGGCAAAAAATCGTTGCTCACGAATCACATGAAGAAGGTCTCTGCGCGTTGGGGGCCAAGAATGTTAACCGACTGGCAGAAGAAGAAACGAGTCGACTTTTCGAGAGTGAATTTCGAAAAGTTCCAGGCAGATCAGGAGATTTTTTTGTCTCGTTTCGTGATCATGAATGAGATTTGAATCTACCATTTTGATCCAGAAACCAAACAGCAATCGATGACGTGGAAGCAGCCCTCTTGACCAACGCCGAAGGAATTTAAAGTGACGAGCTCGGCGGGGAAAGTTATGCATGAGTTTTTTGGGACGCTGAAGGAACTATCATAGTGGAATATTTGGAAAAGGGAGCCACTATATCAGGCTCTTACTACGCAGAACAAATAAGAAGATTGCGAGAGGCAATGACGGAAAAAAGGCGCTGCAAACTGCGAGCGAATGAAAAAAAAAACACATAAAAAACTGCCTCGTACAACTTAATGCCTTTACCGGGGAACTTGCAACGTTCAGAGAAAAAAAAATATTCTAATGAGACATATAAATCATAGGTGGTGAACCAATAAAATTTATAAAAACAAAATTCAATTTTACATTAATTTTAGGTTCAAAAAAATCGATCATTTTTCAAAAAAGTCACGTTTTAAACATTAATAAACAAATTATTTTTTCGAAATTACAATAACATGTAAATTACAATTACATGTAGATTATACTGTTTTGTTGATGCGGTATAAATTTGAGCCGAATCGGTTCAATATTTTTTTAGAAATTTTGTACGGAAGTTGAAAAAGTACTACTTTGAGTAAAACGCGTTTTATGTTTGCCTTAGATAAAAATCATTGATTATAATTTTTTACTATAACTTACTCGTTAGTCAGGGATTCCAGGTCCATACAGAAGCCCTTCAGCCTCCTCATGCATATCATTTTGGTGCATTAGAAGGTCACGGCAAGCATTTCGGGCTTCTTTTGAGCTGAAAAGACTTCGACTGTTCTATGGTTCTATCCTGTCGTTGGCGGCTCTCTTGGTATAATTAAATAAGCTGGGGCTTATTTCGATACCTAAATGATTCATTAGGTGCAAGAGAAATGTATGGCCTTTGATGAACATCCCAGCGGCTATGTAAGCTGATATTTCAACTATTTTCAAGCCGGCAATCTAACGGTTTTTACTACAAGGTTCATGAATACAGGCCCCTTTGTATGTTATAAAAATATACAAGTGTAAATGTACATATGTATCTCTATTTCATTAGAATTTCAGATTCACAAGAATATGGAGGCATACACAATTAGAAAACTGCCCATAGCACCGAAAAAAAGTAGGCATGGACGCCCGGCAGGCATGCGCGACCTGTTGGAGAACGCCGCGCTGCCTATAACTGACTAGAATTGGAGAACTAATACGAATATCGCTTCAAAACTTTTTTTGGTATATTTTAAGAGCATTTCGAACATTTTGATGTAATAAAAAAAATTAATTTTTTTTAGCAGTTACATGTATTTTCCCCCTTAAGTCGTCCTGTGTAAATGCAAACTTACTAATGTCATTTAACGGATATGTGTGCAGTCATTAATGAAATGAGAAGATATCAATAGAATCTATTGGACTCAACCTTTTTATATCTCCTGTTATGTTAATGTGGACCCCGAAGTTAGTTCAAAGAGTCAAAAATCACAATTTCATGCCAAAAAAAAATCTAAAAACAAATCACTTATATTTGTCGCATTAAAGTCTCGATACTACGTAAAATACCTACTGTATATGTGGTATACTTTGATAATAAATCAAATTAAATTTCAATATTATCGGTGACAAAAACCATTCGCAACTGACTTATTCTTCTCTCTTACTTACTGTCACAATTCAAAAAATTGTACATAAATCAACAATGCCTAAAACCGTTAGGCACACAAATCATACACCTTCATGTTTATGTAGCAACAATTCTTCGATACAAGGCAAAATACTTTCTCGTGGCATTTTCCCATTCCCCAAGTGTCATGTTCTACAACAGGAAGAACATTGCTCGAAACAAATTACCTTATTACTCTAACAAATGGCAAGTTTAAATCTGCATAAATTTCGAAACAATGGTCAATTTAGATTCAATAATATTTTCAAATTACAAGGATTTATTATGTGCCACGGTAAGGATACGGGCACCACTTGATCATCCTGGAAATCGACATCAAGAATATTAATGTTTGCTTACTGTACAGGGTATTTGTTTGCGAGATGGAATGAATGGAGGAGAATCGGGAAGGGTAATTCAGATATTCTAGCGAGATTTTTGGATGCAAGGGTGGAAATAGGGTGTTGAATGAGAGTGTAAGTGTGGGAGTTGTTTGGTTTGGGTATGTAGAGTTAAATTTTTCAGTCTATTTAGTGCTTTGTAAAATAAATTGCCTTGATAACTTTTTTTCAAGTAAGAAAGTTTTAAAATAATAATTGAAAACATTGCAGTAACAAACAACTCTCTCGTCATATTGTGAGTGCTGTCTTGCGGGAGGCAATAATTTTTTCGTGGAAATTTGTTTCAAACAAATCAATAATTCCTGCTAACGGTACACTAAGTCATTAACTTTTTGGATCTCAATCCATCTCAGCCTGTGCAAGACGTTCATCCATTCACAATTGCAATTTCGATTGATAATAATTAAGAGCCCGACCAAACGGCTTAATAAACAAAGCAGTATTATGTTGCCACTCGTGAAAAATTTGAAGATATTTCCTTTCAAAGTGAACGAAAATGATAGTACTAAAGGCACGCAAAATATGTTGATGCTGCTATTCATGATGAAAATCTCCTGGTCTGAAATAGAGTAGTCTATCAAACTGGAAAACAATAAAAACGACTTTTCCCGAAAATAGGGTGAGAGCTCGATCCTTTTGAAAATGAATAAGTCGCTCTAAGTTAATTAGTTGAAATTCTATCTACGTTTGAACTATTTGCATTAAGTAAACTTTTGACCGAAATAACATTGAACGACTTGAATACATAATGACGACGGGGACGATGCTTTAAAAGTCTTCTTTCGCACTGACTTTGTAACGTTGCTTGCCTCTCTGCATTCGAGCCTGTCGAACGTGAAGAAAAATTCGAATGTCTATTTGGAGGCTTCATCAAATCCGTGTTGTGTTTGAAAAGGACTTTTCATACCGCAAAAGCTATTAAATGTTATAAAATCTTCAACAGTTAGAGTTCGGTTTTGTTTGGCTGGCTTTCAACTATTCCCAGTCATTCAATTATGAGAATATTTGGTCCCTCATTTGTAATTCTATTATGACAACAGGACATCACGTCCCTATTGTTTGGCATTGGTGGTGGCGGCCCAAGTCTCAATGCTTGTACATGAGATGGGTTTGCTAATGTGATGAGAGCAACTGAGCCAAAACAAAGAAGAAATAACAAAAGTACTTGACATTGTTTACTTAGCAATCGGCTAAAAGAGTCCATCGAGCCAGGTAAATACTGTCAAATAAACTCATGAATTATTTATTGAATTCAGTATTATGTTGAGCTAGTATAGTGATGTGTTCGATTTCACGAGCAGGATCTGGCGTCGGAAAACTAACGATAGAGTTTTTAGAAGAGTTCAGCAGTTTTCATGAATAAATCGTGTGGTGGGAAAAATTTAAATTCCGAAAGAAGTGAATACAAAAGTATCACCATTTTCGATCAAAACAATTAATTGAAAAAAATTACATAAAATGTAAAGCTGTACTTTATAAGATAATTTATGAAATAACAATAAAAAACCCTAGTGCATCAGAACCGCTAGAAACACTAATGTTCGAAGAACAGTAGAGGACTTGTGCAGATTTTGAGAGTGTATTCTACCACTAGCAGCTTTTCCTACTTAAACTAATATACCCCTAGTAATAATAGACCCTAAGCCAATTTAATTTCGATGACTTAGATATATGATAGAAAGGTATTTGGGGCTGCCATCCGAAAAATGTGCAGATCTTAGAAAATTTAAACATTGTTTACTTATTTTCATTGCAAATGTTTGCGAAGCAAATACTTAATGCAAGCATTTATTGGAACGAAAATAACAAAAAGGCCTTGTGCTGGCAGTTCGTTGATAGCACCGAAGTAAAAAATATGTCGCATCTGCCTCACGTTGAAGTCAACCTGCTCTGCGAATTTTGTATTGATCCGATGACTGCATTGGAAGTTATTGGGATGCAAAGAAATTCGCAAAAGTTTTCAAATTTTCTAGATCTTAATATTTGGTGTTTATTTTCACTATATGATCACTACGACTCGAGATTTCTATGCTAAAATCGCTTACCAAAAGATATGCCAAATATATACAATAACAACCATAGCTGGCAACCCTATCATTTTTTTTAAATTAAATTTCTACTGAATATTGCCTATAATAAGTTTAATTTGCCATTTGAATTTCGTTTTGATTCCATGACTGTACTGGAAGCTATAGGGCAAACAGCTTTATTTTTCTCAGGAATTTTCAAAATTTAAGACACCAAAATTACCATAGCTGGTTGCTCGAACCAAATTTTTCAACCAAATTTCTACCAAACGTGGTTTGAAGTAAGGTTCAGCTACTGTGTGAATTTCGTTAATGACTGAATCAGAATTTATAGGGCCAAAAGCAGTTATTTTTCTTAGTGATTGTTCAAAATGGCACCACTGGCACAAAATTGCCCGCCTTTCAAAATCATTTCTATCAGACCTGGTCCTACTTAAGACCAATATATTCTGTTAATTTCAGCTAATTCTGATTATCGGATCGTGAGTTTCCGTGAACAGAAGTTTTTGATGCTAAAAATATAGGTAAATTGGGAAAGGGTTACCAGGCGTGCCCATTGTAAAATTTCAAATTTTTTGCTTTGGCTATGTAGACAAAGCATTCAATTTATATATGAGTGGCTTTTTCTCCAAGAAGCAACATTTTTTCAGGAGAGTCGATGATTTGAAGGTTTTCACTTTCAGCGCCTGTCCTAGCTACAGGGTTGCCAACATACTCATTAAAAACTACACAAATTTACAACTAACTAATATCAATACGTTCTGAAAGTTTAATAATGATCTAATGGCTATGCAAAAAGTTATCGCAATTTAAAAATTTCAAATTTTCCTGTTCTCTTTTTAAGTACCTAGCGCACACATGGGGTTAAAAAATTCCAAAACATTATCCGATTCATATTTAAAACACGTTCCAAATTTATTTCGTTACCTTAGTTTTTGCAAAAATTATTTGTGAATAATAGGTATATTTAAAATGTCACTAAAATATCCGCCGGCGCCAAAGGGTTAAAGATAATTAATGGTATATTCTGCGTATACACCAATGTATCCTGAAAGTTTCAGCTAAATCGGATGGCCCGTTCCCGAGAAATAGTCACTGAATTTTTTTGATTATATATATATATGTATATATATATATATATATATATATATATATATATATATATATATATATATATATATATATATATATATATATATATATATATATGTGTATATATACACGAAATGTGAATTTTTGGCCAAATCAATTTTAATACTAATGCTTTTTAGACATTAGTAAAAATAATAATTTTTCGCGATAGCATACTGTACTAATTTCTGTCATTTTAGTTTAGATAAAAAATGCCACTTATGACAAACATTAAGATATGACGGAAATCAACTCGTCCCCATACAGGCTACTGTTAGCCTGGAAGAGATAATGCAATTGACATATGTCTTTGCGCAAGGTCCGTGCTCCTAGTCCATCAGTCACTCAGGTTACATTGGCTGATTCGCGTAGCTTCAATTTTTACCACGCACCAAGCAACATAAAGTATGTCAGTGAAAAATGGCATGTACCTCACAGTTCACAATCTGTTTCGACATTATATTCTCTCCCACCCAAGCCTCTTCTGTTCACCAGAATATTCAACTGGGAATTGTCACGTACATCTCGGCCGGAATTTGCAACATGAATTCGAAATGAGCGGCAGAAAGTAGTATCCGTAGTTTAAAATGATGCGACCTACGAAAAACATGTTTTTTAATCAAGCCGACGAACTGAATTTAACTTGGGCTTTTGCGAAACGCTAGTCAAATATTCGCCGCGTTACGTCGTTTTAGATCTTAGTTCAATTCCTTTGATAAAAGTGAATCCAAAGGGACATACGAGCTTTGGTGCGGCTCTGAATCTGAATGTACACTTGCTTAGATCTTTCGTATTGGCTTGGTCACGTTAAGGTTTTGAGTATTAGTCTACTCCAGGAAATTGACTTTGATGTAAGAGCAACGGATTTAGAGTGGATGCATGACATCAGCTCTGTGACGAAACGTGTGATTTTCATAATCTCTTCTAAGAAAACACAAGTCACAAGTTATTAGCAATACATACGCTAGGTAACTGCAAATTTCCTGAAAACACGAAGCACTTTACCTATGAATATATAAATTTATTTCTAATTATATAAATTGAGCGTGCTCAGTAACCTCCACGTTTCGAAACATGTAATATTTATGATAACGTTAATTTTCCAGGTCTATGAAAGGTCTCTCTGAGCCGGAATTTATCAAGGCTTTTCGCATCTTCATATTCGTTTGAAGACTAACTTGCTAAAATTGTAGATGCCGATTCATATTTGAATTAACCATGATCGCTTGAAACGAGTACACGCGCCAATTCAGCAAAAACCTGTGCAGGCCTCCAGGAATCATAATTATCTTCCTTTTCAAGGATTTTGCAAAAACTCAATAATTTTTTTTTTTTTTTTTTGAATTTGATAATGTGAAATTCGGTTATTTATAGCTGTTTAAATGCCTCGTGGAAGAAGACGCTTTGAATAAAATAACAGTAGGTGCATAGCAGTTGGTAATAAAATCTACTTTTGCATGAATATTAGGTGTAATAATCGAATAAAAAAGTGCTGGCTTAGATGAAAATTTTAGCATTGCTACCGATTGACCAAAAGGTTATATTATTGGAGGCTAGATAATATCATAAGTAGCATGAAAGTTGGAAAAATAGTTCTGCAAATAAAGCAAGCAAAGAAAAATAAAGTAAGGTTAAAAATGTGGTTTCGCATTGCCTTCGATTTTGGAATCAGTTGCTGAGCTTTAAATTCATTTTGACGTCCAAAGCTGCAGATACCAGTTTTGACCGTAGTGATTCAGCCTTAACTTATTAGATTTCTAGCAAGGTTCGAAGTTTTATCGTTTTCAACTTTTCAGCTTAAAGCAATTATGTAAATATTTTTGCATTTTTGAGAACATTGTTGTCGCTTAGCTTAGTTTTGCAAAAAAAATCGAATGCAATTAGAAGGTGTTGTTTAAATACTCGTAAAGGCTAAAGCATAAATTTGAGTATTGAGTTCATATGACCACCGCTAGCACATTTGCAGCCATGGATTCTTTGAAACCAAATTTTCTGCAGCTCCTGCCAGGCACTTTGCACACTCATTGGCTTGAAAATGTCCTAAACGTTATCATATGCATGTTTGAAACGCTTTTGAAATTCATTTTACATGTTTAGGTTAGGTTAGGTTAGTAAAGAGGGCTGCCGGGAAACGCGGCTTGCATTAGGCCACCAGTTTGGGCCCATTTGCCACCCTCCGCTGGCTTTTTAGAGCTGCCAAGTGACCGCTTCGCCAAACTGGATCAGCTGACTCAGCGTGACGGTACTGGCCACCTCTGCTAACCCTTGAAAGTGGTATGCACCAAAAATTTTGAGGCGTTTATTACTTAGGGCCGGACAATCACAGAGAGTATGCTCGATGGTGTTCTCTTCCATCTCGCACCTCTTGCATAAATTGCTGGATGTCAGCCCCATTCTCTTCGCATGAGATGCGGTAAGGCAGTGCCCTGTGAGCAAGCCGACCGTGGCTCTCAAGCAGTTTCTGCTGAGCTTGAGCAGTTTCCTGCTTTTGCTTGGATCAGGTGATGGCCATAATGTCCTGGCCACCCTGCAGTCCAGCCTGTTTTCCCATTCGGACTTTAGTTTGGCCCATATGGCGGCATCAAGTTTGCTTGTGGCGTCAGCGATTGACCGAGGTACAGTGATGCAGGGGCAATTGCTACCTCCTGAACCTTTCCTCGCCAATTCATCAGCTTTTTCGTTGCCTATGACCCCACTATGCCCTGGCACCCACATAATCCGGATAGGAATATGCCTTGCTTTTCATTGAGAGCCACTCTGCAAGCGTTAACAGTTTTTGAAGAACATCTGTAAGACGCAAGAGAGAGAATGGCTGCCCTACTGTCGACGCAAATGGTCATTGATCTGGTTGATATTCCGCTAATGGACTCAACTACCATGCGTATAGCATGTAATTCAGACTGAAAGACGGTAGCATGGTCCGACAGTCTACACCACAGGTTAAGGCTCAAATCCGTAGAAAATACGCCGGAGCCAACTCCTGTGTCCGTCTTTGACCCGTCCGTGTAAATCCAGGCGCCCCCATCGGTGGTAGCTTCCTTTTTCTTCCAGTCTGTTCTTGTGGGTATCTTGACCTGGAAATTCCGGCCAAGATGTATTATTTTGCTCATGTGGTCCGTGTCTTCTGCAACGACATGTTTACATGTCTACATGTTTAGTTTTTTGAATAAATTTTTCTTGATAGATTTATAGGGGGATTTAAAATATCACTTAAATGTCAACCGGCGACAAATGGTTAAAGATAGCCAACATTTGACTTGAACATAGTCCGTATATAAACCAATGTATCCTAAAAATTTCAACTCAATCAATAATTTTTCGGTGACCTTTTAAGTCCTTATTGAAAAATTAGTTCTAAATTGCGTTTCATCTGGTAGTGTATCCTTGTGGAGTCCATTGTTGTACCAATTAGTGGCAATCAGTGCATGAATTTGAGAATTTATTGTCATTACACACATGAGTCAGGTATTCAAATGAAATCTTGCCATCCGTTCCTGTTTCTTGAAAATGATTTAACTACTATTGCTGGACTTCTAGGAGCAGCGGCCACCGCCATTGAAATCAGGCCGATTCGGTTCTCTAGGTGTGGCATCTTGTACCAACGGATCATCGTTATGTTAGCCTTAGCTATGTTGCGCATTCTAACACAGACGCGGGCAAATATAAAATTCAAGGGTACCTTATGATGAAGAAAATGTAAAGCCCAGCCTCCAAAGGCTCTACTAATCCTATTGTGTAGGCTTAAAATCGAAAAAATATGTGAAAATATTTCCGAAAATTTCTTAATTCAACCAATACCAAGAGACTACAATACAAAAAATTCAACGAAGCAAAAATAAATGAAAAAAAACGATGACAAATCAGTACAATAAATTTAAAATTACCAAAAAAAAACAGTAGCTTAGATTTTATCAAAAATGTGGACATTTTTCATTAATTTTTTTATGAAATGTGATTTTCGAATCAAAATAATAAGCTAAAATTGATTTAATACCACGCCAACTAACTTGCAGGTAAACTAACAACAGCCGTGTTTTTTGCGCCTCTATCGAGAGCTGGTTCGAATAAAAGTATTGAAAGCTACAATAACTACTGGAATAGAATAGTTGTTTTCAGTACTACTACATAAATAAAAGACCTCTGATGACATTTTAAGACATTTAGAGCGAGAGAATTGGCAGTACACTAATAACCCAGCTCGCTTAAATCATATTGCAGCTGCTGATAATCTTACTGCGAATCAGTTACTGTAAAAATCTTGGAGTGACCAGCTTACAAAAGGCGATATGAAGCAATAGAGGAAGGCTGGTCATTAACAAAAATTAAAAACAGAACAGAGCCAAGACTGGAATCTTGCGGAACTCCAGAGATTAGATGGAAGGAGACGAGCAGCAGGAATTGGCAGTGACCACACAGATGCAATCATGTATGTTTGATAAAAAAAAACCAGTAAAGATGAAGTCAGAGAATCGGTAGCCTTCCAGCTTAAAGAGCAGTAGCTCTTGCTTCAAGAGGAGAAGCGAAATAAGAAAATACCTCGTACTGGCAATCCTTTACTTGACAGCATTGGAAGTTATAGGAGTAAAAAGAATTTTAGTTTTACGACCCGCACAACTTTTCAAACTTTCGAAATCCAAATGTTTGTTTTCTTACTGTCACTACAAGACCATTACCATTTGAAAATTTAATGATAATATCGTTTAGTTAAGAAATATTAATAAATTACAAAAACTACCATAGCTTGCAAAACCTACCATAATTTTTCACCCAAATTCCTACCTGGCCAATAATAAGGTCCATTTAGCTTATGAATTTCGTTTTGATTTCATGAATAGTAATAAGGTATAAAGCTTTATTAAACTGAGCGAATTTTGAAGCTTCAAGGCAAAAAAATTACAACAGAAAAAATTACAGCAACCAAAACTGTTCAACCAATTTTTTATCAAACGTGCCTTCAAGTAAATTTATAAATTTCATAAAAATTATTTCAAAATCACTTCTATCAAATCCGCTCATATTTCAGCCAAACGCATCCTGTGAAATTCATCTTGATTTGATTATCCGATCGTGAGCTCTCATGAACAGAAGTTTTGATTAAAAATAGAAGTTGTTTGGTGATGGCTAGCCGTTCTTGTGCAAAGCGAAATTTCGAAAATTTTAATTTCCCAAAGGGGGACAAAGGATAAAATCTGTCAATTGTTTGCATTTTTTCAGAGAGCAAAAATTTTTGAATAGTATCGATGATTTGGACATTTTTTCCCATGCATGGTGTAGCTACAGAGTTGTCCATACACTCATGTAGAAATCTAATCATGTATGGTTTTAGTCAACATCAATATGTCCTGCAAATTTCGCGATGATCTAATGTTTTGATAAATCGAAATTTTAAAAAAAGCATACTTGCCTACTTTTTTGTCAACATAGGATCGACATTAGCAATTCTCGATCAAAAACAAGCATAAAACATCTTCTTCTCTTGTTACAAAACTTACAAAAAATTCATTAAAATGCTCGCCGCCACCAAAGGGTTAAAATATCTTACTTTGAACATGCGTCTTCTCGAAAATTTTTATTATTATTTTTTTATTTTGAAAAAAAATTGATATATATGTAGGAGAACATAAGAGAGCAAATTCGTAGAAAAAAGGTCGTTCGTCCACCGAAAAAACAGCTGTTAGAGTTGCAATCATACTTGCTTCGCACGGTGGTGATGATCGTTTTCCGTGTTTTCCAATGAAAAACTGTTCATTTTCGAGCAACCACATAATTCACAAAATTTGTGGTCAGTCAGAATGGATGATATATCCGAAAATGAAGTTGATGTGCCTAGATATCAGAATTCATCCTCACTCATGGTTTGTGGCGGTTTTTGTAGGAGAAGCAAACTTCCCTTTGCTTTTATTGAAAAGGGTGTAGAGATCAACGTTGAATATTACCAAAAGCAAGTTCTTGAAGCAGCTGTCCTTCGAAGCAGCTATTTGGGGAGGGCTATTGCTACTTGCAATAAAACGGAGCGTCTTCGCACACCACGAATGTAGTTCAAAGAGGGTTTGCCGATAAGCTAACCAACGTTTTACCAAAAGAGGAATGGGCGCCAAGTAGCCCAGATTTAAAGCCTTTGAATTTCCTTGCTTCTTTTTTCTTGCGAATCTCAAGGATCGAAAAATCAATCGTTTACAGCAGTTCAAGCAAGTTATGTCTAAAATTTAGGAGGAAATGCAGATGGAAAACGTTCGTGCCGTCTGTAACTCTTTCGAAAAGAGATTAATATTGGTAAAAAAAAAAAACATTAGTTGTAGGTTTTTAACTATTCATGCAACATAACATTTCAATACAAATCTTGGCAAAATATTAATAATAATAATAATAATAATAGAAATTTTATTCATTAGATTGTACATATATAACTTAACTAAAGAAGTGTTTAACATAAAAGAGCTTATACTTAGCGGCTATCCTATTTTGGCCTGCTGGCTCTTATTGGATTTTTGTTTTAATTGTTTTTCATCATTAATTTATTTTTCGATTTTCACTTATTAACTATTACCCAGGTAGTACAATACCTGGGGTTGACTTAACAATATAGTTCTTAAATACTAACTTAATTTACTAAACTAAATCTAGCTTAAGTCTAAATACAATTAGCTTAGCCTACTTAGACCTAAACTTAACCTAGGTCTTAGCTATCCTCTCCGATTCGTCGGAAGGCCAACATAATTGAACAGCATGTCCATGAGCCGCCGCTGTCCTGCTATCTCCGCTGGACGCATAAATGGCTCATTAGAGCCACTCATACGTCCGATACCCCGGATCAGTCCGTTTTCATGTCCGTCTGTATGTGCGTAAAACCTTGTCGTCAGTTCTACAACCCGGTCCCTAAGCGGCCCAAGACCTGTCTCCTGATATAGGAGAGAGTTCCTCGGCCACTTTTTAGTTACCGGGTTGTAAAACCTGCCAGTGCAGAAACGCAGAATTCTTCGTTCGAACATCTCCGCTTCTGCCATGGCAGATTTGGAGCAGGTAATCCAGGATGGGGATGCGTATGTCAGGATTGGCCGAATGAGTGTTTTGTAGCAAATGGATTTAGCCTTTGTCGTCATGCCCATCTTTTTGGCGAAAAGATGTCTGATGCGCTGAAATGCGGACCTGGCTACTTTTATTCTATGTCGAACATAGGGGTTAAATTTCAAGAATTCATGCATATCTACTCCAAGGCAGCGCAATGTAGGACTAGGAGTAATTCTAGAAGTTCCGAACAAGACAGCGACTTTTTTGGCCTTATTGCGGATGGTTTGGGATCCCCGATACTTGGAAGGGTTCCTGAATACAGTCAGCTGTGTTTTGCAACTATTTAGCTTGATGCCCCATTCATCAAAATAAAATTTAAGGTTGACCAAGTAATCTTCAAGGCTCTTCGCAGCTTTGAGCGGGTCTTGGCTCGACGCGAATAAGACCGTGTCATCTGCATACTGTAGGGCTTTAACTTGAGGATTGCCCGCTGGAAGAGGGAGGTCAGCAGTAAAAATGGTGTATAAAACCGGTCCAGTGACAGAACCTTGTGGCACTCCTGATGTCACAGGTCCCCGGGGTGAATTTGCTCCATTAACGCTAACATAAAATTGTCTGTTGCTAAGGAAGCTTGCGGCGAGTCGTATTACTATTTCTGGAAATCCCAACTTGATCAACTTGTATAGAAGACCTTCGTGCCATACACTATCAAAGGCCTTCTCGATATCCAAGGCACAAACAACCATCGGAGTGTGTCGCTCATTCAGGTGTGACACAATCTGATCGTGCAAGTACGAGGTAGCGTGCTGGGTCCCATGCTTACGCCTAAAGCCAAATTGATATTCTGGTGTAATATTAGCGAGCTCACAGTAGGTGGGAATCATTTCCAACCAAATCTTCTCAAAGGGCAAAATATTAAATACTTGTTCTTATATCTCAATATTTTTTTATATGCAAATATATTGGACACCGTGTATATGTTTATTATACTAGTAGCTATATATTTATTATGTGATTAATAGTGGTTTATTTTTATTCTTTCGTGTGTTTAATCATTAAATTTTTGATTTGATCGATAACATAATATTTAGTGAAGTTTATTGATTTTAAGCTTTTCGTTGCCGGACATTGCATTACTATCTTAAATGAAGTAAAGTTTCACCAAACAATTCATTTATTTGACTATTAATTCACTTATTTCCTGTCGATCAGTAAACTTCCTCGATCATTTCCACCCTCGTTTCTTTTCCGCCACCGCCTTTCACAATATCTCCGTTGAAATTCCAACTACGACAATTGTTTTTCTCAACGAAACATTGTAACATTGACTCAAACTCCCATGATCGTCTCCTGTGCTGCATCCAGCTACCCTGCAGATACCTCTACCGGCAATCTACATATATCAATATCTGCAATCGTGTAAATTAGAATTGAAATCAAATTATAACAGCATCTAGCACCCAGCATTTAGCTTTCCATTGCCCGACAGTTTGACTCCCATTTTATTTGTCTTTATATTGACTTAAGTGGCAGAGACGCTCTTGCTTATACCAACGTAAAGTGTTAATTACTACAACTGCTAAATAAAAGATCTGTGTAGAAAATAAAACTGCTTCTTCTATTTCTTCTTTTTTCAACTATTTCTTTAAACTATCTCCTCCATAGCGATCTTTGTCATTATCTTATCAAAAAACAAGTCTGTCAGTGGTGTCAAGAGAGAAGAGAGGGTTACTAAATTTGAAAAATCTAATTGTAAAAATCTAAGTGCTTATCGTGCATGTTACTATTAACAATTTTTTTGGTAAATTTTTATGACTTTTATTTCATAAGTATGTCTTACTCAACTTTAACTAAGACAGGAGACTTTATTTTACATAGTCGTATTTGAGGCTTTAAACTGATTCGAGTATTATACTTTTATATTTATTTACACTGTATCAAAAAATTGCACGTACACCACCTGATCATTAATTAAAACTCATTTATTTGTTGAATAAACAAATTTCTCTTTATAGTAGGGGAGCCCGGGATGCTAAATTTGCAGTTACTAAAGCGTCGTGGGGACCTATTGGATTGTGAAGATTAGGTTCTAAAATGAAAAAAAGGTTATGTCAAGTTTTCCATTTTAGTGGGGGGGAGAGCGTGTAAAAGTGTTCAAAAACGTAAAAAAAAACAGTCACATGGAAATACTCGAGCGCGTCAGACATTCATAGTGTATACGCGCTTTGTCTTTCTGATAACCGATAGATATTAATCTGACGATTAACTAGAGGGGGGTGGCCGTAAAAAGGGGTAAAAAAACAAAAAAAAAAAAAGTTATTCGAGCGTGTCAGATATTCAGAGGGAATGTTAAGTGAACCCAAAAAATTGTCCTATTTAAATGACTGACGATTTGGACGTGACCGAAAATCATGACTGATTTTTTAAAATGTAAAAAAATAATGTGACCATGAAATACTCGAGCGCGTCAGATTTTTATAGAGAGGGTTCAACTTGATGTCTTAGTTGTCCTAAATGATAATCTGACAATTATATGGAGGGATATTGTTAATCTGACAATTTAAAAACAACATTTTTTTTCGTTTCTTCTTTTTATTGCTGGATGAAATAAAAACAATATGTACATATATATATATATATATATATATATATATATATATATATATATATATTTATATATATCTAGAAAATTCAATCATTTATTGATATGAAAGTAGAAAAAATATATATAAAACAAGTATTTTAATCTTCATCCTAACTGGATTCGTCTTCGAAGTTGGTTTCCAATTGTTCAACTTCCTCGTCATATGAAACTTATTGCATTAAATTCACTTAATTATTTTAAAACACAACAAACAAACCAAAGCGTCGTACATCAACAAAAACTAACAAGTCATTGTGATCGGCTAAGATGTCATCATGGCAGCAGACGGTAGTGTGAGGACCAGTGATGGGCATTTACTACAATTGTAGTAGATCTGCTACTTTTTTCTGCTTTTTTCTGAATCTACTACTCTACTACGTAGCAAATGATATTTACTACTTTTCCCGGGGAACTACTTTTTAGTGAAGATAGCACTGATGCAACTTCGGTGAACCATTAAGCATCAACTCAAGCACATGTACTATAAGAAAACGCCGAGCGTGTGGCAACTATTGTTAAATGCTGCTCGTCTGACTAAGTTCTTGGAATGCAGAAAAAGTCGTTGTTCTCGGTTTTTTTTATACACTACATATATATGTCTAATTTTCACTACTTTTTTTCTGATTCTGCTACTTTTTTGAACAAAATCTGCTACACATTTATTCGCCTCAATGCCCATCACTGGTGAGGACAGTGCGAGGATTGAGAGATAGAGAAAGAGTGAGAAGGAAGATTGGCGCGGAGTGGGGAATACACAGTTCTCAGCATATATACGCTTCGTCATTTATTGATGGTTTTAGCTACATCGCCTCATGAAAACCGTCAGATTATATGCTTTTCGTAATCCTGATAGGATTTCCTTCAAAATAAAAAAAAATTCAATCGCGCTCGAGTTTTTCGAGGTGAGGTTTTTTTTTTACAACTTTGTGACTTGCCCATTGCCTTATGTCACGCTCAAATTGTCAGATTATTGAAATATACTCTTTTCTGGATGTACTTAACTTACCTTATCTTAATCTGACGCGCTCGAGTTTTTCTGAGGATCAATTTTTTTTTACTAATCTGACGGGGTGCCCTCAACGCATCCCACTATATTAAGGGTTCATATATGGTAGGGTACATTACAGGGGTGCAAGGCTTCTCCCCATATGATTTTCTGACGCGCTCGAGTAACGCGCGAAATCCCCGCTTGGGCTCCCCTACTATTATTTTTATTAATTTTATAAGTTCTACACAACTGAAACTATCTAAAACAAAACAGTATTCCGTAATATTATTGTTAATTTTTAAAATTAAGCTATAATTAATTTCAAAAAATTGCACGTACACCAAAAATTTCCTCATACATTCAGAAAATTAATTACTTTTTCTACTTCTAATAGCGTGTGTGGTGGCCTTGTTCTGAAATAACATCTTTTAAGCAATTATTCATTGAATGAGCTAGTTTCCTAGTAATTTCAGGTGTTATTTTTTCCCACACTTCTAAAATAACCTCCTTCAGGTCAGCTCGACTTATGATATTATGTTCCCGCACTTTTTTTTCTAAAACATCCCAAAGATATTCGATGGAATTAAGGTCTGGTGATTGGGGTGGCTGAGGAAACACAGATTTCACGTTATACAGTAACCACTCTTTTACCAGATGCGAGAAACGTTTTGGATCATTGTCATGTACTAGTGAAAATTCGTCGCTAATTCCAATTTTTGAAGCACTGGCTCTTAAATTAGGCTTTATTATTTCCAAGTGCTAATGCTTGTCTATAGTGCTTTCCACAAATGCCAAATTTCTAACGCCGTTTGCTTTTATCGCTCTCCAAACCATAACATTTCCACCTCCGGCTTTCACAGTGAGTCCCAAATTTTTTAACTGCAACGCTGAATTGACTGTGCCAAACAAATCGCCACCCATATAACATTTTCCCAAATTTGATCTGACTTTTTTATATACTCTC
Source organism: Nemotelus nigrinus (assembly GCA_947369275.1). Classification (NCBI taxonomy): domain Eukaryota; kingdom Metazoa; phylum Arthropoda; class Insecta; order Diptera; family Stratiomyidae; genus Nemotelus; species Nemotelus nigrinus. Next base: position 25,421,491 of record OX376375.1, on the reverse strand, counting down.
TGGCATACTCAAAGCGTCGGGCAACATTTTTACTCAAAATGAACGGTTGTTTTCTTGCAACGCATCCCATGTAACACTTTTTATTCAGAAAATATCGCACTGCTTGGGCATTCAACGATACTTCGTCGTTTTTTTTTTAAGATCTGCGTCTGTTTTGGGAGCACTTGTTTCTGAATCCTTCTTAAGAATTCTCTCAATTTTCTCTCCAAATGCTCAACTAAAATTTTCTTCCGATCCCTTCCTTGGGCAATTGCGAAACTTTTGTTGCTTTTAAACATTTTTATAACCGTTTCCATGGTCTTTTACCATCTTTAACTAACTTTAAATAACTTTTACCTTGCTCCTTAAAATTTACGATTCATTTCTTCATATCAACAGGAACATTGCGGTGTGATTCGCCTATTTTAGAAAAAAATTTTTAAAAAGAGTTAGTGCACGGCTCTGTTGAGCATTTACAACTATTACCTTCAATAAATGAGGATCGTGTGTAAATATGCACTGGAAACTAAGTACCATTACTTTTCTTTTGCATGAGATCATACGTTAATCTTGTGTGTGCGCGCAATTTTTTTATGTACGTGCAATTTATTTAAGTATGTTTTTGCTGTACTGTGACTGTAAAAGCTAATATAACAAAATACGGTTTTGCTCTCGAAAGCTTTAACAGTATGGATTTTATAAATACCTGAAGAATGAAATAAGTTTTTTTTTATGTGTAATAAATAGAAGAGTATTTATTGGAGCTAGGGTACTGTACGTGCAATTTTTTGACACAGTGTATTATCTTGTAGATTTTTGGTTGCACTGAAAAGTTTGAAATTAAGAATGATTATCCTGGAGAAGCTCTTAAAATCTTTATCTATAACAACTGCAAAGTATCAATTGTAATTAACATGGTAGTTCTTATTCGCTATAAACTTTTGAACTTAAGTTGCAGTTTTAAAGAAGAATATATCTTTCCTGTAACGGTCATCAGATACTGCACAACGAACTTCGAGTCAACTCATATCGTCTTCGATAATCTTCTTCCGAACTTCCTTTCACCGGCGCAAAAAAATTAACCTGGTCGCACTAAACTTTCTCGGGAAAATGTTTCAATCGTATGTTTTGCTGGGAAAGTTCTACAATATATGTTAACTTACATAGTACTTCGTATACATACATATGTAAGTAAATCGTACCATGCACCGATAACTGGTAACGATAGTACCTAGTAGATGCTTACGAAGAAAAATTGAACTTTTCCTCGAAAGATTTCATTCTATTTGAAAGTTTTCGGTTTGGGAAATTTCATCGAAAGTGAACTTTTGAGTTTTCATGAATCGAACAAGTTTCCTTTCCTCACACGATCGAAATTCAAAGGTTATTAGTGTTATCGAGCGTTCTACTCAACAGTCAGTGCATAAGTTTGCATTTCAGAGAGAAAGGCACACTATTTTCACAAATGGTATTAAGTCATTTGTAGAATGTTCGTGATGGAAGGAAAACAATATTTTAATGGAAAAGTAATTTTCTGATAATGACAATTGATATTTGTGGAAATTGTACGGTTTCCAAGTTATTCTAGTTTTTGACTGCATGCACCAGTTCATTCGAAATAAAGTTTTCAACAAATGTGGGGAGGTTGTGTTTGTTGAATTGAAATTTCGAGATAAGTGGGTAATGGGACTAGAAGGATATTTTCGCATTTATAGCAATGCTGATAAATTGGTTGTTATTCTGAAAAGTTTTCGTAGAGTGGAGGTGAAGTTACAGTGATTTAAATGTTTGGAAGCTAAAAAAAAACCTGTAAAAGTATGCTGAGCTGCAGAGGAAGAGAAAGCAATTAGAAAATAATATTGTTATTATTAATAGTTCTTCTCTAAGCTCTGTACTATTGAAAAAATTACATTTAATTAAATTGTATTAATTAAAAATTGTGTTATTATAATTGTACTGTTGTAATAAAAAAAAAAATCGTTTCTGCAATAAAAATAAATTATCATTTCAGAATGACATAATTCTGCGAATGCAGCACAATTGACAGTCTCTTGCCGTCGACAACAAGCAAAACAGGTAAGCAATACTACTCCTTCTGGCTAGTAATAATTTAATTTAATAATTTTTAAGAAAATATTTTGAAAATGTTGTGTATATGTTAAATATTCTTCACATTTCATCTACATATCGGCTACAATAGTGACTTTATTTTATTTTATACCAGCTTTAGCATTGTTGAAAATTCTATTTGAAGCTAAAGCAAGCAATGACTTTTATATTTACGTTGCAAAAAAAAAACCCATCATCGACACTCTCGAAACTCCCGAAAGCTTTCGATTTGAATATAAAAAAAAACCAGTGTGAGCACCATAAAAAAAAACGTCGATGTTTGCTATTTTCTTTACAAAAAAACAGGTTCATAAAAATATTTCGTAACAACTTTTGCTCTGCATTTTTTTCCACCTTCCATCATTCTCAACGTGTTCTGTGCTTCTCTCGTTATTTATCACTTGGCTCGTAAAATATTTTATTCACAGCACGTGAGACACTCGTAAGCAGCGTCATCCGGTACATGTGAAGTTTTACCGGTCCAGAGTCCTAACTGTTCGAAAACAGTTTCCATCTCAGGCGTAACACTTATATTGGTCCTAGAGAGAGGTCCTTCCTGTGTAAACCCACCACATAAACAGTATTCTAGTATTCAACGGAGCCTTGCAACTAGCTCTGACGATCGATTCAGATGTAAGGTATTGGATACACATCGATATTGGCTCAATGTTCTAGCGATTTATTTATTGGGGGGAGAATTTAAAGAGCAAATGGCTTATACGTTCAAATCTGACACATGGATGTCGATTGCATGAATAATTTCGTTGGAAATAGCACTTTTAGGGTTTATGGCTGGCTATTAAAGCGATGTTGTTGAACTGCGCTAATGGCCACGTAGTATTGGAAGTACAGATTTCATTGGTATGAATTTAGATATGATTGTATTGAATATGTTTGAAAATTCAGCGGAAATTTGAATTTGAGGGAAGCTATTTGCATTGAACTCTCCTTAGCTTGGAAAGTTTTGCTGATATCGATTAATAGAGGTGCTGGGAATCGCTGGGCTTTATGGCTTTACTTCTGAAATAAGTTTCTGATTAAATTGATTCGTCGAATTCTTGTTTCTTCCCTTCAAAATGCTGATATTAATTTTTCCTGAGCTTGTTTAAAGATTCAACATATTTGAAATTGAATGAAAAATTCAGGTTTCTGAAAAAGTTTCGAATTTATTATATATTTTGGATTTTTTTTCGAATAAATTACCCTTGTTCTAGACAATGACACACAATTCATTGGCTGACAAGTCATTAAACGGTTGTAACTTAAAGTTTTTAATTCTGGAAAAAGGAATGCATTTACAACCAGGGCTGTGGAGTCGGGAAGAAAAACTTGCGACTCCGACTCCAATGATAAGCCTTCTAACAGCTGCAACTCCGACTCCCGAGTAACGACTCCGACTCCAAACTTACGACTCCAACTCCGTACCTCTACTCCAAACATTCGTAGCTCTAATATATAGTTAAGGACAGAAGGTTAAAATCGTTTTTATCTTACAATTAGATCATATTTTCCTACTAGTTTGTTTCCTTTAGTAACATCAAATTATAAACTCTACGCTGTATTGTAAAGAGATTTATTTCAAAATAGAAAAAATTCCTATTACGTTTCACACACTAATGTCAAAACACTGGAAACACTTAATTCGAGCTAGCTCTCAAAAATAATATTGATTCAATCAGATCTGGTTTCATCGCTCCTCTTAAATCTGATTTAATTATTCGAAGGGCAGAAAACAAGCGTTCCCCAGATACTTGAGTTGGGGACAATCTTCTACTTCTAAAGCTCGGTCAAACTTCTCAACATCATTCAGTGCTTTATAAAAATCCAATTTGAAAGCTTCCAGTTGCGATGAATTTCTTCCTTCGCTACTTTTTTCCAAGCTTAAGCGCTGCCGCTTTGCTCGTTCTTGTTCGTCAAAATATTTTTCGAACTCATCTTCATCATCAACTTCAGTACTTGGTGGAAGTGATGACGACTGAATGGTTCCCTGCTGTGGTCTAGCCATGGCTTCACTTTCCGTATGCAATCCTTTCATACAAATAGCTAATTCGTATAACGCAATTTTAGCACGTGCTTGTTGATCTTCTGTCAAGATAACCCGGACTGAAGGATCTACATATATAGCAGCTAAAAGGACTCCATTATTTAAGACACAAATTTGTTTACGAAGAAGTGAATTTTTTAATGCATCACCCAAGTTTCCATTCATTTTTGATAGGCGGAAGATAAGACTTTTCCATTTTTTGAAAAAAGAACCAGGTGTAAGGTTATCTGCATGAAATTCTTTCGGCATTATATAAGGTTGATAGAGCAACTATAGAAGTTTTTTAGCTTCTTCCCAATCCAGTTAAAAATTGAAAAATCGTCCACAAATTGTTAGGCTTGGTGATGAATTTCAGAGTCGGAGTCGGCTGATGAAAATTAGATTCGACTCCGACTCCTACTCCATTAAAAATTGTTCGACTCCTCAACTCCGACTCCTGACTCCGACTCCGACTCCACAGCCCTGTTTACAACCATGCGATGTTCCTATTTTCCTGAAGTGCCATGACAGTTTCAAATTTGATTCCAGCAGCCCAACTCAATGACAAATTCCACTTTTTAAACATTGATGGACATGTGTACGCTTCTACACTGAAAGAAAAACTCTTGGTTGGTTCAACTATTTTTAATAGTATTGCAACGATTCATTCAAAATCGTTAAACGAACTACGGAAAATAATTATTTTTACTATGTTAATATAGTTAATTTAACGATATAAAAGTAGTTGGCTCTGGTTATACAAAAAATATCGCAAGGTTCAAGAAATCAACTGTTTTAATTGTTTCATAACCACGAAAAATAGTTCAAACTTCAACGTTTCGAATTATCAACAGTTTTTATGGTACTTAAACTACTTTGCAATAGTTGATTTCAACAAACGTAATTCAGTGAGCAACGTCTTTGGAATTATTCTACGCAAAGTAGAATGGTTTCAACATTTGGACGCTTTTCATGCTCCGAATGAAATTTTTTTGTTTATCAACCACGCGTCATGGTGCATAAAAGTAATCAACAATTTTCTTATAGTTGTTTTAACTATAACCCTAGTTGATGCAAAAACAACTAAGGAAAACTGTTGATTTTTCATACTCCTCATACTCATGCTCCTATTCCATCGTAGAAGTTTCATATGATACATGGCAAAATTGTGTTCGGTTTGCTGTTCGATATAATTCATATTCATGTTATGCTGTGAAGCCTTCATATTACGTTGTATGACGCTATTTTGTTCACAATACAGAGCTTTCTGCTGTGGCAAAGCAGTGGGCTGCGGCAAAGCGCAGTCACTGCGCTTTTGTATGCACTGTTTTGTATGGTAACGCGCACAATGGCTGCGGCCGAATTTGCGGCAGCGGCAGAATTTGCCAAATTTCTAATTTTGCCGCACCGCTAGAGTAGATACCTACCATAGGTTGGCATCACCACTAGGTTGAATTAAATCTGTTTGAATTAGGTTGAATGGTCTGGTGGAATAGACAAGCGATGGCTGATGTGTATTGTGATAAGCCAACCTAATCCTCGTACAACAGGATTTAGCAATACAAAAGAAAAAAAAATGAATTTGGTTGGTGCCTTGGTTGCATTGACAGCGACATTGTCGCTGCATTGTGATTCACCAAATTCAACTGCGTCATTCACGCCTCCCCTGCCTATTTTTCGTACTATGTATATGGATGGAATACCATTGTTTGTGGTTGCTTACTTTTTTTGCACCACGGACGTTGTTTATCAACCACGCGTCATGGTGCATAAAAGTAATCAACTATTTTTTTATGGTTGTTTTAACTATAGCCCGTAGTTGACGCAAAAACAACTAAGGAAAATTGTTGATTTTACTAAGATTTTTCTTTCAGTGTATTCATCGCCTTGTTGTTTATCTGTAATTGCGTGTGCCAATAAAGTTCACTAGGGATTGAATTTGACCCAGGTAGGTATTAAGAGTCACATATTTTTCGTGTTAGGTATTTAAAAATGGTAGGCTACAGTTTCGGAAATAGGTTATCGCCCAGAAAAGTACTTGATAAAATTGTTCAAGATATATGGAATCATTGAGTAGAGAGCGATGATCTCTATCGGATGGAATTAGTGAATATATGCACTAAAATACTGAATAAGAGCAGGAAAATTAATGTCAAGACAAGACATTAATTTTTTTAATTTTTAATCAAGAAAATGAAAAACATTAGGGAGCAAAAAATATATACCTAAGTGAAATTAGTCATCTTAAGAAGAAAACAATGATAAGAGGAGAAGAAATGAAGATGAAAAGAAGAACAGTAGTAACTATTTTGATGGAAAATAATAGCTAAACGAGAGAAAATCCTTTTCATCATTTTTCAAACTTGTTAACATATTGCAATACAGAAAGTCATTTGCTTGATACCAATGACGAAACTTGAACTTTAAAACAAAGAAAAGAGTTTACAAGCCTAAAGATACTTCCTAATTCCTCATCATTATTATGGGCGTTACAAGCATGTCCGGTCTTGGGGTATGGCTACCTCTTAATTAGCGGTGATATTCTGCGGATGATTATTAAAAAAATCAACGAATATATTACTGATCTAGCCTTCAATTATGATTCCTACAACTTTTCTTGCCTGTTCACAAGTCCTGTGGATTGAAATTGCTGCCTTTTCGCGATTATTATATATTGGAGTATTATATTGAAATAAATATTATTATATTAGTTTAATTAAAAGCAATTACGAAGAAGTAATCCCGTTATTCGGGATTGATCGTACTTGCCAGGACATATTTAACGATACAGTATATTTTTTTTAGCTGCCACATGCTTTAAAGATACAGCTACACGAAATAAGCGCATTCAAAAAGAGGTTAAACGTGCTGCTTTTCTGAAGTTTTTAACATATTTAGAATGTGTTCGCAGTCATAGTGTTATTGAATATGAAGCAATCGGCGAGAGGCATCTGTCCACCTAATGTACCTAAAGATCAAAACTAAAATTTCTGATCAAGTCTAACGCAAAAAAAGCAAGGACTCATACAAAACCTATTCGATGAAACTTTGTCCCACCCATATCCGAAATATTAAAAGTATGTTACGGTCGATAATTGGTTTTCGTCCACACGAATCAGTAAATGTATCATACAATAAATCTCAAAAAGTGAGATAGTTTTCCTTGATCGAAAATTCGCCTGCTATAAAGTTGGTAAAAGGACAACTTCAACTGCAACTATTTCTAGTCATGGCAATTAAGGATTACTGTCAAGAATCCAAAACTTATTTCAAAAGAAACTGTCGCCATAAAATACCAGTATTCAAATCGTTATCAAATTACTTGGCTTTGTTGATATCGCTTGAAAAAATCCTACTGGCCACATTTTATTTGCGAATAGCATTTAAATTTGGATGGTAAAATCAAACGATCTTCTTTACTTTCCGTATCAAATAAAATTAAATGTCGCTCGAAACTTTCGTTTCGAAGTCACGTAGCCTGGGTAGCTTTCGAATCAAATGAATAGCAAGCGAAACTCATCGTCAACATTTTCTCGTCTCCGGCTTTATCGCAAACTTAAATCAACTGCTAAACTCTTGTAATTATAGCCTTCTCCATTACTCTCCGGGATTATGACAAACTCGATGTCGCTGGAAAGTTGTTGCAACTTTACTACATCTGTCCGGGCGTGTAGCTTCATTACAATTCCAAACAGAAACTTCCCACTGCTCCGTATAATTTGCATTTTTCATCATTCGTCGCTACAATATTGCATGTATCTCGGTGATGTTGTTAGGCCAAACGAAAGAAAAGAAGGAAATTCAACCGACAACAGTTCCATTTCATTTTCATTATTCGCGCTCGCGTTTTTATTGCAGTGCAATTAAGCAATAAGTAGAATGCAAAAAGTCTTGTTGGCTGCAAGAGAGATGAGTTTTGACCGTTGCCGTATCTTTTTTTTTGCAGAGAAGAAATATTGGATTTTGTCGGAAGTGTAGCATTTAGATACTAGTTGACAACGAAGAGATTGTAGTTGCTTCGAAAAGCGAAGAAGTTTGAAAAGTTTTTTTTTTGCAATGTAAATGAAATACTTTTTGTCATATTTGATTTTCGAATGAATAATTTCACTGGATACATTAGTATGCTTGGAAATACTCTGAAGGGTTTTGTTAAAGTAGCATAGATAAGTGAGAAGATCTTTCAGTATAATTGGCAAAAACCATAAATTTAAAGTTATCCATGCGAATGAAAATTCATAGCTATAAAAGATGATAATCATAAATTATAATTTTCATTTGATTAATTTATGATCTTATTTTCGGGTAAACTAAATTTGAAAAAAAGTGTACATTGTATTAATATTAAACTGAAAATTTATTTCTCATTTCATCGGCAAAATGAGCTGATGACTTAAAATATGGCTCATATGAGTAGTTACATATTTATGTGTTGAGTGTTTTGAAAATTTCAATTCATCTAAAGAAATTTCTCCAATTTGATTTTATTATAATTATTTTTTTAATTTTTTTTTTTATAATTATTTTTTTAATTTATTTTTATAATAATTATTGTTTTATAATAATTATTTTATTAATTTTCCCGTCGAAACGGGATAGTTTTCAGGAGTTAATTTTGGCTAAACTATTGATGTAAAATTGATAATTTTTTGATATCAGTTCATGTATTAAATAATGTATTTTGAAACTGAAAAAAAACCACAATTTGATCCAAATATGTCTCTTCGCGCTTTTCGATGATTACCGTGTGCGATCGATCGGTGTAAATGATTTTGCGTACATCAATATTCTAAAACGAAAAAATATGGTCATTAAGTAAGTTGTATAAGCTTTTAGTTGACGGAGAATTAGCTTTCATCCTTGGTAACGAAAAAAATAATAATAGAATTTGTTTTCGTTTTACGGCCTAAAAATTCGGTCATTTTATATATTAAATTATTGAACAAAAAAATAAAACGATAGAAAGAAAAGTACTATTCTCCTCTGAATATTTGCATCAAATTTCATGTCAATTCATCGATTGCATCCTGAGATATGGTGTACGCCGTTTTAAAAAACATAGTTTCCAGAAAAACGAAAAGTTTGAGCACGGCATCTTTGGGTAAATAAAAACATTTTACAAATCTTACCGTCAATCTACAAGAACCGATCACGTCGTTCTTCTTTTGAGACTTCTTTAAGTTCCTTCTTTAAGTTCCTTCTTCTTTAAGTTCCTGCTTCTTTAAGTTCCTTCGTCGTTCCTTCTTTTGAGACTTCTTTAAGGGGTTAGTCCACTGTTAAACTGCTCCAAATGAACTTTTTTTTTAAACAGCTACCAAAAAAAACTATTCAAGATATCGATTTGAAATTTTACATGCATCTTTATTGAAGTTAAGAGTTAACATTTTCATTAGAAAAAAATATTAGAAAACAAAATGGCGGCCGCCCCAATGGATAGCCGCAGCACCGCCGAAAAAAAAGCAAATTGCGCCTCGTAAATTCCTGAACAAAATAAGCGTCTGTGAACTAATTACGAAAAAGATTTCATTAGTTTTGAGTATAAAGGACTGCACGGGCCTAAATTAAGAACAAAAAAAATAAAAATGACGATCTGGGAAGCATTTTTTTGATTAAAAAAATTTTTTTTATTAATTTTTTTGATTCAAAAGTATACCACATTTTTTTTAATCGCTTTAGGGCTCTAAATTTAGGCCCGTGCAGTCCTTTATACTCAAAACTAATGAAATATTTTTTATAATTTGTTCACAGATGCTTATTTTGTCCAGGAATTTACGAGGCGCAATTTGCTTTTTTTTTCGGCGGTGCTGCGGCGATCCATTATGGCGGTCGCCATTTTGTTTTCTAATAATGTTTTGCAATGAAAATGCTAACTCTTAACTTCAATAAAGATGCATGTAAAATTTCAAATCGATATCTTGAATAGTTTTTTTTTGGTAGCTGTTTAAAAAAAAAGTTCATTTGGAGCAGTTTAACAGTGGACTAACCCCTTAAGTTCGATTTTCGGAAATTGAAATCTGCGTATCATCCACGTCGTTGCAGATTGCAGTGGCAGTTGGTCCAATTACGACATCTATTGTGTGCAGTGTTTGAAGAACACTCGCGTAGCCTTTATTGAAAATGCCAGCTGCCATGTAGAATGCGATTTCTACCATTTTCGCCCCACTAAAAATGGTTTTGGAGATAACCATATCAGAGCATTGAGACTCATGTTGCTGTTTGGAGTAAATCCTCCTACAAAAGCCCTATCAAGTTGTCGTTACTCAGCTCTTTGATTGCCTTTAGGACGACGTCGGAGAAAATTGGTTTGGTTTCCTACAGTTTGTTCAGCGCTTTTACTTTTTGCCAGCTACACCAGCTGTCTTCCCAAGGCGGACAGTTACTTCGGTCGATGTTTTATTCAGGAATGTAGCTCAGATTGCTCTCCTCATGTTTTCGGTGTAATTTCTGTATCTTCGAATTGCCAATCCGTAAAAAACAGACAACTCATCAACGAACTTGGCGGTGAGTTTGCCTCTTCCAGAGAGTCCTTTGATATCCTTCTTCAATTTACGCAAAAGCGCTCCCATCCTTTTCTGTACATGACCGACACATTCTTTCTGCGTAAGGTCGTGATTCGACAATGTTTTCGAAAGTTTTACAATCCCCATCGCGAACATTTCTGCAGCCGGCACAATTATTACCGGGCTTCCGACGTGATTTGCTTTGCAATTATCTGTATAGGCTTGCATGCATTACTCATATTCCATGGTGTCCAATTTTGGCTTCCAAAACTCGCAATCCTTGCAGTAAGAGCATTTTGCCACGTGATCAACTACTTTTACCATGTGAAGGTCGATCATAGTTTTCACAACGACGAAAATCCTCGTTTCCTCCACGTTCATGGCACGAAACTGTGAGATCTGTCGGTTCAGCTACATTTTCGGTGATTGTGGTCAACTGCTTCTCTTTAGCAACGGCTTCAGAAAATACTGATTCAGCTACGGCTATCGATGCACGATGAATATTAGTAATCAGATCGTAATAAACTTTCGTGCTGAAGATATTCGAGAGGTCCATGACACAAAACTTTTTAGTACCATCATATGTCTGTTGATTTCGTAGGCGTTTTTAATAAGCGGACAAGATTTGATGTAGCGAAGTTCACAGCTATCACAATTCACGACTAACTTGAATCCGAGTGCGCGAATGGTCGAGTCACAAAAAGTCAGATTTCCGTCGCACTCTTTGCACATATATATTATTATCTAAAGTATCCATGACCTCCATACCTTGCCACTTCCGACGAGCATGTATTTATTTTTTTGCAGAGGTACTTATCGTAGCAGTTTCGCGATATAATAAATGACGTTTCGGTGGCTTCAGTCTTTCTTTGCTCCGTTAAAATCGTCCGGGAGTTTGACGCGAACCCTTACCATCTCAGATTAATCTCCTCATCTCGAGAAAACTTTGCAACTATCGACTGCTATCGTCAACACCGAACTGACTAACTTCCATTCAAAACTATTCGGCAGTCGTAAGGCTACTGCATCTCTGACACCTGTGTATAATCGGTATATGACCTTAATGGGTGTTATGGCTTTTGTTTATGACATATATTCTATAAAAATAAACTACGTGCCGGATTACAGAGAAACGGTTGAATGAAACTCTGCACGATGCTCCCCAGCGCCGGCCGTCCACCCGCGCACCAAATTCTTACCTGATGCCAAAAAGAACTCTAGCTCAAAAAATATCGCGAATATTGATTTGGCAGTTTTTGCATGTTTATCTAAATTGTTCAAACTATTTTTAGAAGGAAAGAAAAATTGAAAATTTCACTGTGTACTAACCCTTTAAATACCCCTTAAATAACCCCTTAATTTTATTTCAATTTGTTATATGGTTGTAAAATGTAGTATTTAGTTAATTTACTTTAGTAAAATTTAATATGTATATACTCCTTTTACACTCAATACTTAGGATATATCCTCAGTGCATTTGAAACGGAGAGAAAAATTTGAACAATATGAATACGGTACGGACAAATGAAATCGAGGGCAATAAAAATTGCTTTGAAATCTCCGTATTTCTGTGCTTTCATTAACAACTGAAATTCATTCGAAATCCATTCATCTTTCCAGCTTTGAGTTCACTTTTACCACGCTTTGTGCTTTCGTGTAACAGAAATAGCCAATGCCATTGCAATATATACTTTTGTGCAGTACTAACTTAAGCTAGTACTTGCCAACACACTTAAAGGATGAAAGGCTGAAAGAAAATCAGCATCTCGACTAACTTCTGCAACGTAATTAGAATGTTTCTTAGAATTTTTCTTTCTTTTCACGTGTATGATGAAAATACTTGAAGCTTATTTTAAGTGTATAGTCACGTTACTAAGAGTATGCAAAATGGCAGAAAAAAATGGAATTGTGACCGTTTCTAGGAAAAATCTGTAAATAAATTTGTTTCCTATGAATGCGCTCGAAATGAGAAATCATAAGTTAGATTTTATAAACCGAAACCCACAAAACGCCCATGCATTCACAGTGTGGGAAGATGATGTGGGTGGTGTCAAAAGGCAGGGGAAAAGGTCTCATAATAAAAAACTGAGAAATGGATTATATTTTTGAACAAGTGTCCTCTACACCTGTATTACGCTTCTCTTTAAAGAGTTTAGTTTGATGAAAAAAGCTAGCAGTTTAAAGTCTAGTATTGAAAATAAATTTTCACACTTTTTACTGCATGGAGTAAACTATGCATCAGCGAAGAGCGAAAATGCACCCAAAAGTACCCCACAACCAAACTTAAGAAATCTTTTGCAAAACAAAAAGTATTTCACAACGAAAATCATTAATATAGGTAACACTTTTACACTCTTTTTCGTCTAGAGAATACTTAGCTGGAATACTGCCTTGCTTCGAATTAAACTTTCATTCTTAAACTGCTCACCGACTCATTCTTTTACGGAGCAAATGGAATTTCTGCTTCACGCACCATGCATTTCAAGTGCGTCGGTTGCAATGAATGATTCGAATTAGGTCAAGCTGAAAGAGTTGAAGCAAATGTAATGCATTAAGAAGAAAAAAATGTTTTACACAATAGTTTTGTGAGCGTATGAAGTTGAGGTTTGTGAGTTTCAAGTGCAGCAGGTTGGTGCAGTATAGGTTGGTACGATAAGATGATATTTTGAAGAAAGCCTGGAAGTAGTTTGAATGGATTCATAGTATTAGTAGCTTGGGCTGCATGGAATGCATGTATTTTTATTAAAGCAGAATAGGCTTTAGGTGGAAATAAACTGCTGCCAAATAGTCAAATAGCTAAGTTTATACGAATAATAGGATTTCGTTACATGGAATTGCAATGAATAAAAAAAAATGGACTTGAACTTTAAATCTTTGATGTCCTGGTAGACTACAGGCCTGCAAGATAGTGTCGAACTGTTGTTTGGATCGAACCGCTATTGTACCTCAATTCAAATGGCTGTTAGCTTTTAATGACATGAACTTCATTCATAAGGATTCTATGATTCCTGAAAAATTACAAATTCTGTCTGGTAGTTTTCCGAGGTCAACAAAGTCAATAATTTAGAGTAGAAGTTTAATTTGACTCTATTGTATCCTATACTCGCTTAGAATTTACGTGTTATAGTTTGTTGCTTCACAAATAAACCCTACTTTTTCCTTTTTTTAATGGAATGTGACCCGTGGTTTGTAACCGCCATGCCCTGTGTCATCCTCATGTTTTCATTCAGTTCGTCTCGAACCGAATCTCGTATGAGTATGGCAAACTATAGCCTACTTGTTACCTCAAATAATAAAATCTATAATCTATCATGCATTTTTCAAGATTTAATGAGATTTTAAGGACCATTTATTTTTGTTTAGAAGATATATTTTCCATATCCATTTTTTGAGGGTAATTTACCCGTTTCCTCCGAGGCAAACAGACACCCAAGAAGAGGGCCGATTCCATTTAGAATATCGATATTAGTCCATGAATGATAGTTTACCTTGTTTTAGGGCGAAAAATTGGCCTTTGGACTGAAATCGATAATAATTGATTATGCTAATGAACAAACAAGATCAATCTAGAATTGATTTTTAGTTTCTACTCTGAAGAATCAAATATCCGCCTTTTTGCGCAAGGCATTCATAAAATCGCAGAATATTTCTTTAAATCTTCCTTTCCTTGCTAAAAGAAATTATAGTATGACCAAATTGAAAAAATTTAAGATAGTCATTATAGATACAGAACCTCTTTTCCCCTATCATTGATCATAGATTTCGTTAAAAAATTTGGAAAACTATGGGAGTCTGAGTGAATGAGCACAATGAGTATTTTGGCCTTAGTACTTAAAGGGTACCAAGCGTCTCTCTTCCAACCCACACACACAGTGATTTCTGTCCATTAACAACAATATTATTAAATAAAAATTCAGAAAAACTAATCAAATTACGTATCTACCATCTAAAGTTTAATTATGTGTTTCGATGAATGAAATCCATCCTCAAAACAACCAGCTTCCTGGTTGAAAATTGGGCCCACTTCACAAGAAGTTTGAACAAAGACTCAGGAATATTGAGCCAGGCATCGTTATGTACTCGGAAATCCGTAGAATTACCAGGAAGAGGGACCGCGTTCTGGCTTTCACAGCTGATGACAGTGCCACTGCCGCCGTGGTTGCAGTCCACGAAGGGTAACCTAGTTTGTTCAGGGTAAGGAATGTTCTTGCCTGACTGAACTTTCTGCATCCAACGTCTCCATTTGGCCTAGTGGCAGTGATGTTTTTATAAACTCAGGGGGATTGCAAATACTAACGTCTGATCTTAAACCTTAGAAATCAGAGGACGAAGACAATATATCAAACTATTTGATGAAGAAACTTCCTTTCTCTTCCTCTGTTCTGATAGCCATTATCTTCAACATTTGCTTGAATATTGACTATTTTCCTAGTATTTGACATATCTTCTCTCCAATATGAGGAAACTGCTGGAAAGAATAATCTACTCAACCTCTGATTAAGTAGATGTTGAAAAGAACATTATTATTGCGCATCATTTTGACTTCAAAGGAGTTTTTACAGGTCTTCACGACTGGTATTTGTATACTAAAGAAAAGCTAAGGAAAAGTTTGTCACGGCTTGTTTAATTGATGTGGCAAAAGCTTTCAATTCAGTTTGGATCAACAGTCTGATTTACAATCTATTACTCTTGAGCTCTCTAGGTATCTTATCGAAATAATTTCAAGCTTTCTTCACGGTAGATGGACTTTTGTAGCCCCCAATAGAAGCTCTTTTCACTTGACTCAGGTGTCCCTAAGAGGTCCATCCGTGCACCCAATCTTTTTAACATTTTTACTTCTGATGCTCCCAGCATTGATAACCTTCGTGATTTTAAGGTAAATTTGCAATTTGTACGCTGAAGATTTCTTAGCGTGGTATGATGGACACAATCCAAAAATGGCAACAATAAAATTCCAATGATAATTCGACGTCCTCTGCTGGTTTAACGCCGAATGGGGAGCAAAAATTAACGCAAGAACAAGCGAATGTATTGTTTTCAAGCGCCCACGACAACGGTCTTTCAAAAGGACAAGATTCATTTGAAACCTGAAGCTTTAGCATCTGAGGACACTCTATCAAGTCGTCGAAAAGGGTCAAATGATTGGGGCTAATTTTTGACTCTTTTACATCTTCCAACCAATACCTAGAAATAATCTTCAGCAAAGCCTAAGCATACGGAGTGATGTGCAGTCTCTTTCGAAAATCAGCTCCTACGTCGAAAAAGTTTCGAATACTGATCTCTCATACGACCAAAAGTTCTCTACGGCGTAACGATTTGGTAGCCAGCTCCCGTAACGAGTCGAAATTCCGTTAAAGCTTTTGAACGGAAAGTCGCCCGTAAGCATCGGAAATACTTTTCTGACAAAACAATGTATGCTTCAACTGGTGTTGATGAAATATATAAAGTTATATTTTCCCATGCCACAAAACTCCGTGAAACAGGACTCAACCACGAGTCCAGAGTCAATCGCTCTGCGTTTGAAAAGTCCCCTTTTCACTTACTTAAAATAAATTCAGTTTAAGCTTAGAAATGCTAATTAAAGCAGTAACTACAATAAATGCAACTTAATACTAACTTACAATAACTTATAATAATAAATAAAGTGAAAAATTTAGACCTTAACAATCAAGAAATAATTCAAGTTGCCTACAAACAGCTTTTATCAAATTAACCCTAACATCAAACGAATAAACATAGCTCCATAATTCATTACCTGTGCGCTTCATACGTTACAAAGAGGAGTGGAGGCTAAAATTCGTTTCAAAATTATGAAGATATAAAACATCTTTGTTTCTTGTTGATCTAGTAGCAGTTTTTAGGCCAACATTCGCAAGTAGCTCAGATGAGTCAATTTCTCCATTTAATATTTTAAAGAGGAATATTGCGTCAGCGATTATTCTAATAGTTTTAAGGGAAGTTATATTAAGAAGGAACATCACCTCAGCGTAATTGATATTAACTGGAAAAAGCACGTAGTTTGAATCCAACATATTGCAAGAATTTGTGCTGAATTTTTTCGATTGACGCACTGACGCACAATCAAGTTTGATATAAGTGAAGGATAATCAAGTTTGATATAATTCAGGATGTATTTTATTTAGGTTAGCTTTAAGCATTTATCCATTAGTTTTAGTTAATTATTTTGCAATAAACTTAAAAAGTTATTACAAGGCTGATAGTTGACTGGGAGTAGAGTTTGCTTTACACAGTGAGCCGAGTAAACAATAAAAGTAGAGCTTTCAAACTTCTCTTTGCATGAAATAATTGATCTAAAGCTGTGAAATATTTAAGCAACATGTTTTAGTCAATGATATGCAACCTTGAATTTGAATAAAGCATCCTAAACTCCAGTTTCAAACATGCGCCCAATGTGGGTATAAATTCTGTAGCATTTCATCAAGCTTTTACTGATTTGTAGTAAAATACTTAAGTGTATTTACATTTTAGCCAACATTGTATGATATCAGTATATAAGAAAACAAATAATCTATATTGAAAAAGCAGTATCCAAAGAGCTTCAATGAACAATTCCGTTTTTCCGTTGCAAACACTTCTTCAAACCAATTCAAATCGGTTTTCCATGTAGCTACGAAAGTTTATTCAATCATTGTTTATTCGTGGTCAAGCTTTTGTTGATTTCAAACTCACCTGAAATTTATTTAGTCTGTCTAGATATCTAAATATACCTTATGTATATCCAAATCTATCGCATACAGAAAGGTCTAATGCTTTTGTTTAACTGTCAACACAAAATCCAAGCAAACAATATCTTTGCATTAGAATCTTATATTTTGGCTTATTAAAATTTCATACATAACTTTGTGGCGTACAACCTGTGGACAGTTATGGAAAGTTAAATTGACTTCGACAGCCACCGTGTGTTCAGAGAAGTTCAAATTTTCTTGAAGCCTGTTTAGTGATAGTAAATAATTTGGTAGATTTCACATTTCTATAGCAACAATATCGACATAATTTATTGAAAATTTAAAACAATAACATGTTCGAATTATCATTAGAGCCATCCACGTACCGCCATTCATCTAGAGCACAAAACTTTTCTAATAACAATCAAAACAACAATAAATAAAAAATCCTCTTTTGCATTTAACTCGTACCCAGTAAACAAGCTCATCGACTTCCAGCACCCAAATTTCGGCAAATGTTTACCATTGGAAAAGTTTTCAGTCGAAAATCATTAAATTTTTCTAATCTCTTGAACGTGCTGGTTTCAGCCAGCATTAGCAATATCTTTGTTATGCTACGGCATTGATTAATTTACCTTTTAATTATTTAATGCCTCCTGCAGGTCTGTGTCGGGTATCGTTAATAATTCGCACGGATTCGGAATCGTTCACGTTTCGCTCTTCGTGACGACTACGTGGGAAAAACACTACGATATTTGGTGCGAAGTAGGTGCAATAGGCTAGGCGGGATGGTGGTAATCGCAGAATTAATTATAAATTTATCTGGAAAACGGCCACGCTCGAATTTCACCAGTAAATCTGTGATGCTTAATTTTAATGATGGTTGCATTGTGAAATTGTCGGAAGAGATTGAATTCGATAAGTCGTCTAGAAAACAATTAAGTTTAAGGTGATATTTTGCTGATTGTTCTCGGAATTGTAGATAGAAGATAATTGATTTGAGAGTGGGACAAGTGGATTCGTGAGTTAATTGTTGTTAGCCATATAAAGCGAGATTAGAGCTATTGGAATTTATTCGCATTTATTATTATTTTTTATGAGCGAGTCCTTTGAAACTCCTGAGTACAGGTAACTTAATCGTCAACTTAGGATCAGGCTTTGATTTCTTGAAATGATCACGTCTTAGAGGTCTCAGCCAGTGGCGTGGCGTTGATGGAAGCAAGAGAAGCATTGCTTCCCATACATTTGGCTGATATATATTTTAAATTCATTTATATAAAAATCGTGAGAAAAAATCCTGTTTAAGAATTTCCTAAATAAATTTTCCAAAAACGAACAGAGAACATCTCACGTGACTAAGGTGGTAGCACCACCGAATGAAATTAATGAGAGAACAACACGAATGGAAGCAACGAAAAAATTGCATCTACGAGCGTTAATTTCACTCTATGTAGACTGCATTGTGACGTCATTTAAAAAAATGTGCTTGTACTAGCTATTTGGAAGCAATGAAGAAATTGCTTCTTAGGGGAAATTCTCGTCTCAAGAGAAAAACTGAGAGAGAAGCCGCGTACGTATGATTGCAGTGGAACTTATTGCCACGTTCCCCATACGCATATCATTGCAATCATTGTAATTTGCTTGTGCGTATTTTTTTGAATGAGAATGTTTGCTGTAGTACGTACAAACTATGTGAATTTTTGAATGAATTTGAACTACGAGATGTGGCAAGGGCTGCCAGAGATTGCTGATTCGATGAGTTGTCATCATTTAGCTGTGCTTGAATGTAGTTCGGTAGTGAAATTTGTGTTTTATTTTATATATAAATTTGATGAAGGTATTTTTAATTGGTGAAGTTATTTATTTATTTATTTTAAATTAAATTGATTTGAATTGTTTAGAATTGAGTGCGTATGATTACTTTCTGGAATCGCATGATTATTTTGTTTTATACTTAAAATAGTGAGATTGCAATTAAAAGGTGAATGAATTTATTTGTTTTAAAAAAGGCATGGATCAAAATTGCATAATTAGTCACCTTTTTCGATTTCTTTTTGGATCTCGATCTTTTGCAGACAAAAAGGACATTATTGAAAAAGGTCGACCGAAACCAAATTTGTAAATTATCTCTGTAACGAAGTTATGTACTCGAGATTTTACATGTGAAATCTGTTTGACTCGATTTCATTAAAAAACTGAACTCATTGTGCTTTAGGTACTCTAATGCAAATTTACAAGGAAAATCTTTTCAAGATATTTTTGAATATTCGACCAACAATAACTCAGAATATAGTTTAATACAATTTTATAAATTAGTGTATTTAGTTCTAACATTATAAGTAACGAGTGCAAGAAAGAGTGTAAGAGCGTCCGCAGAGCGCAGTTTTTCTTGCTTAAAAAGGATTTAAACTTAGGAATAGTACAGGTGAACAGTTACTAAGTGACTTGGCAACTATTCTCATTGAAAATGTTTTCTTAAAATCATGTTTGAAAAGGTTTCCTTAAAATCAAAATAAGAAAGACGAATCGCATTAAATTTTAAATAGAAGTATGCATGAATTTTCTCATCGAATTCGATTTATAATAGATTTTTTTTAAACTATGATGTCATCTATTTTATATTTAACAACTGTTATTTTAAAAATATAAAAGTATATGCTTTTCGTTATGGGAATGTTATTATTTTACTGTTACTTTTTATAAGTACTAGAATATTGAAATTTTCTTTATGCGTGAAGGACTATAAACATTTAATTTGCATAATCATTGTTGTTGTTATTGTTGCAATAGATATATTTGAAAATGCTTTTTTTACATAGCTTGCTGTTGCAGCTTCGCTAGTTTATGTGTTTGCCAATATTGGTAGCATGGGAATTAAAATACTGATAATACTGATATGTACTACTCTCACGTCCACGTTCGTAATTCCTCAAAGCTTTTATATTAGCAATGTTAAAAGTTTAATACGTAACGAATTTGAAGGAAGCGTAGCTGTACGATTTCGTACAAAATATTAGAAATTACAATTGTACATGCATATGCACATTCACCTACTTTCAGTAAAGTACAACAAGTAAAGATCAGTGGTTCCGGAATACTCCAACTACAGCCAGGTTGTTTAGTTAAACATCCAACAATGTTTCTTACAGCAAGTAGTAAGATTACAGGGAACATTGAAACATCATTTCAAGCACGTATTCCAGTCAACTCAAACTCAACGGACCTGGGTAAAGCGACGAAGCAATTACCTGTACCTACAGAAGATATTGTCAGCTTAGCACTAAATTCAATACAGTCGGCCGTCAATGATCAAAAGAACGAGCTTAATAGCACGCCTGATTTTAACTACCATGACCTGCATCATTACGTAGTAATATATGTGATTCTGTCAGCCGCTGTTATTGTCACAATCGTTTACTGCATACGCAAGTATAAATTCAAGACTATCAACATAGAAGATCGATTATCGTCGGAAACAAAACCAGATAAAATGCAGATGACAAACGCTTCCGACTTTATACCAATCCCGACCCCACGACAGCACGAATTTGGATGTTGATCTTGAAGCCCGGCAGCATGTACGATTTCGTACAAAATATTAGAAATTACAATTGTACATGCATATGCACATTCACCTACTTTCAGTATAATGCACTTTGTTTTTATGTTTCTGTATAGGCAGCAAAATTGTCAGCGTGTTTCATCGCGAGTCAATGTTCTGACCTAATTTAAAATCAATAGCAGGTGTATGTTGTCATGCGTAAATTACTTGCTGATCTGAATGTGCATATGCATTTTGTTTACATTGACAATATTGGATTTCATATAAAACATTGTTAATTAGTTAGTAAGTTTAGTATCATTAATTAAATGAAACTGTAAAGTTAACGGAGTGTTTTCAGTTTTCATACAGTAGCCAAAGTCTTATTACTTCCCTATGGTCTCAGCCCCATGAATCTCATCAACCTGTGAAATATGCTTCTATCGGTATCACAGATATTGATATTTTGACGGCAATTTTCCTGATAATCTGCCTTGTAAGAAATTGACTGGGAAATTTTTGCGATTTTCAATGGCAACGAAAATTTCACAAATGTTCGGTTTTTTTGGTCGTCGCAAGGTCATGTTCATCCACTATTGCGATACCATACAGAAAGACAACTGGCAGTTTCTAAAACAAAGATTGTTATGCTGACGATGTGAAGATACCAACTGTCATGCCCATGAAAGTTGGCTCCGTGTAGGTCCAGACCAGCAAGTCGATCAGGTGTCTGGGTGTGATCCTGGACACCAAGCTGACGTATTGGGATCACATCCGCAGGGCATGAGACAGTGCTCTAGGATTCGTCACTTCGCTGAGTAGGCTAATGTCCAACGTCGGTGGGCCCAGTGAGACGACACGGAGGCTACTGATGGTGACGATCGATTCCATTTTGCTATATGGAGCCGAAATTTCGGCGGATGCGCTCCGAACTAAGAAATTTCAGAAGCGCATTGTCAGTCTCTAGCGCTGGGGTGCCCTGCGAAGCGCCTGTAGCTACCGCACGGTCTCAGAAGAGGCTGTGATGGTGGTTTCGGGACCGTATCGACCGTCGGTATCGACCTACTAGCGCGAGAACGCAAGGAAGGGTATCTGTTACGCTTAGATTGTGCAACACAGAGACTCTGATGCACGTGTGTATGCTTACCTTCCAACTTTGGCAACAACGTGGGAGTGAAAGTGATAAAGGACGCTGGACGGTTAAGCTAATTGATCTTATTGAGCCTTCGCTTAACCGGAGCCACGGAGAGC
Organism: Nemotelus nigrinus; assembly: GCA_947369275.1. NCBI lineage: Eukaryota > Metazoa > Arthropoda > Insecta > Diptera > Stratiomyidae > Nemotelus > Nemotelus nigrinus. Next base: position 25,399,405 of record OX376375.1, on the reverse strand, counting down.
TAGAACTCTTACCTTTGTCAACTCTTGACAGGGCACGTTTACTTAATGAAATACCTGAACAGAATGGGTAAGGTGGTCACACCGTACTGCCGGTACTGTGTGACTGAGCTCGATGATGCTCAGCACACATTTTTTATGTGCAGGTCGCTTCGTATGTTTGAGGTGCATTATTAAGTCCACGGTCTGAGGCAATCGTGGATGCAATGCTGCGAAACGAAAAGAACTGGTGCACAGTCTCAACATACGATGAGAAAATGCTGCGCATGAAGCGGGAGGAAGGCTGCCTGCCCGACCCATGAGCTGTGATAGTTTCTGCAGTCCATGGTTACCGATAGGTGAGTCATCATGACCGGGTTGAAGCAGTGCTTATGCGGGTCTCGACTCGAAACTTTGTAGGCTTGTCGATAGTCTTTTTTTAGTGAGTCAAATCTCACATACCCCGTGGTGATAGGTCACCCGGGAATCTGGTAAGCATGTTTTTTTGGCTCTCTACACTAGGGGCGAAAAATATATAGGAAGAACTGGAACATAAAACTTTAATCCAAGTGGCCATCGAAGGCTCAAGAATGTCCTTCAATCTCTCTCTGCCTTCTAGCAAAAAAATTGAATCTGCCTTCTAGCAAAAAAATTGAATTTTGATTTAAAATATTTGGTTTGAAAAACTAGAAAAAATTCAATCAGACTGAACCAATTTAATTTTTTTCTAATCACTAATAAATAAATATATTAAATTACATCATCGAATAAAATCCACTATAAAATCAAAATACGTCACATAGAGTTTCCTCCCGGTTGAAATAAAGTTTAAGTACCATTTAACCCCATTTCACAAGCAAACAATTTTTGCCACCCCATCAAACACACGTAGCCTAAACTGTAAAGATTTGAAATCGACCCTTCTCGAATAGTTCGAACCTCATACCTAGCAAACGAAATAGTCACCAGACTATCCGGTTAGTAAAAGATCTGTCATTTCAGATGCTATCATCTCGACGTGATAGTTGAACCATGACATTGAAAGTCTTCACTTTCAAGCGTGTACCATCATCATGGGGCCAGTAGTAGCTAGCCGGGCAATCTTTTGCAAATTGAATGGGATTTGTCTTCGTTCATTGTGCGACTGTCTGACTGTCTGTCTATCTTATAAGCTGGGCATCTTGTCGAACAAGCAATAACGACTATCATTTCATATAAATGTGGCATTTTGCAGGACTTTTAAACGTTCGATGCTGCAAAATTGAGGTTAATCTGATGACATAAAGCCGTGGGTCGTAATAATAGCTCCTTCTCTAAAATGGCTGAGCTGCTGATGGACCACAATGGGCGTAATTGTTTTGTAACTGCAATATTACGATGGAAATGACGCAATGAAAATTGACGAGGTCATATTTTCCTATCAAGAAAATGTTCACCATTTGTACTTAGTTATTTTCGAATATGGTTGGAGCTAATGATGTTTATAGTGCAAATTGAAAACTTTGTTTTTCGAAACGTATGCATCTCAACCATTAGTTTCGGCACGTGAAATATCGTTTTCACTTACCCTTTGCTTTTACTACATTTTCACATGACTTATTCAAACAACTTTCGAGCAACTTAATTACTCACAAACAAAGTTAACGTTGTGAGAATGCATTCGAACAGGACGACTAAAACTTGTTCTGTCTCCAGATAAATTATCTGCAAATTCGAGAAATACGCTAGAACAATTCTAATCCGATAATTGCTGTAACTACTGGCAGTTGACATTTTATCCGCATTATCAGATAAACGTAGCTGGAGTAAACGTGAAAGATGAGAGGACTCAGTGCAGCACTCAAGCATCGTAGGGACTTGTTTACTTGCAAATGGAAGTATTCCCGCGAGCTCGAAAATGCTTGTAACGTATCTACTAAGGAAGATTGTAGGAGGGCATGAGTGCATGATAAGAGCAAGTAGCATTTAAGTTGTAGTTTTACATTATGTCATATTTCCGAGAGCTACGCTTAATTAGCCGAGAGGAAATGTATATGCTACAAATCTCTTGAGACGTCCGAGTTCATCGGCCATGTGCAGTTGAATTTAGTGAGAATAATCGGAATTTCTTAATCATTTTCAAATTGCATTGCAGATTTCTATTTATGTTTCTCGTTTTCATATGTTTTGCATACTAAATTGACTAAATGATCTCAAACCATCATTTCGATCACTATCAACTAATGTCTAGATTTTGTGACAGTTGAAAGACAGTGATTAAGTCTCGATTTCCTTGCTTAATGGTATGGAAATCGATAATGTCAATGTCGAAAATGTCATTAAATAGATAATCGGAATGACATTGTATGCACATACATACAGCTCTGACACTGCCAATCATTTCAATAGGCTCATAATGGGTTTTATACGTTTTATAAAATCAAATGAAATCAAAGCTTCAAGTTCAAAATTCGAACTGTGTGAACGTGAATACTGATTGCCAAGTATGTACGAAATAGTGAAATTTCACTCAAATTCGTCAATAGATTTTTTGCAGTTATAATTGACAGTGAAAACTCGAATTCAATTTTTTTTCAGACAATTAAACCATTCGTCAAAAATTTGAAGATTTTACTTCAGTTCAGTTAGTTTGTTTGATTTATTCAATGCGAAATCTGAAGAAAAAATCCAAAAGCTTATTGGACACAAACAAAACTAAATCAGTTGAAACCATTAAAAGTATTTCAACTGATGTGGTTGATATAATTTAAAAAAACCCCATTTGAATGAGAAATTACCTGAAATCAAACACCAGAAACATGATGTGAAATTTTTCAAAATCACCCTAAAGCTCTAAAATTCCAATTGGATGAACTGAGAAAGAGTGATCAAAACGCGAACGTTATCAATACATCAACATTACTCGTTGATTGAAAAATAGTCATATTATAATCAACGTTTAAAAAAGCTAATATTAAGTTCAACGAACTTGGGATCTTAGAAATCTAGAATTTGTTTTGTTATAATAGTTAAAAGTTAAATGCGAAATAAATTCAAGGATTTTAATTAAACTCAAAAATAATCAACTCAAAGAAACTAATTTTAAAATTTTTTGAAAATTTATAGATTTTAGTGATAATATACATAAACTACAAATTTTGCATCGTATTCTCAAGCAAGGCTCCCAGATTAAATGGAAAAATAGAATAGAAAATAAAACTAATTGTAAAAATATATAACTATATATAAAAATAAAAATATACAAAAAATTCAAGTAATAAATAAGAAATTAAAATTAAGTAGAGCAAAAAAGAAAAGAAAGAATCCATTATAAACAAGAATAGAAAATAAAACTAATTGATTAGAATCGAAAATTTTACTACGTACCATATTTTTGAAAATGGCAATAGATTGTGGAAGAGGACCAAGTTGAAGAATATTGTGAGTGCGTAAGAGTCGCAAAATGGGAGAGTAGAAGAAAGTGCCTGTATGAGCATACGGTACTTCAAATAAAATGGAGGACCTGATTGGCCTTCCGGAGTCCCGCTCAATGAACAAAAATGCGAATGAGGAAGATAGGTAGCCGCGACCGATTTTGAACAGGAAACACTCATCCAAGTAAACTCTGCGCTGCTCAAGGAGAGGAATGTTAAGAAGAGATAGACGTTCACTATGTGGTAAATACGGCAGACTATACTTAAAAAGTAAGTACGTGTAAACCTGCGCTGAACTGATTCAACAGCGTCAGCGAGGTATTTGAAACGAGGGCACCACACTTGACTGCAGTATTCAAGTATAGAACGGACTAGGGTAATAAACAGGAGAACACAGGTAGAAATACTAAATGAATTGTGGAAGGAACGAACCACGAAGCCAGCAATTCGAGAAGCTTTTCTAGTGATAGTAAAAACAAGAACGTCGAATTTCAGTTTGCGATCAAATGTGAGATCTGAAAAATGAACGACACAAGAAAGGATAGTATCATCAATAGCATAAGGAAAGACGTGAGTGTGAAGCTTAAGTGAAAAAGACATAGAAAAACACTTGGGAACATTAAGGGACAAACAGTTAATGTTACACCAACCAGAAAGAGCATACAAATCATCCTGAAGAAGCAGAGAGTCAGCAGTATTTTTGATCACTCGGAAGATTTTTAAATCATCTGCTTATAGAAGACATGAATACCTAAAAACCGTGGGAAGGTCATTGATGAATAGATTGAACAAAAGTGGTCCTAAGATGGAACCTTGAGAAACACCAGAAGAAGGGGAGAAAGGTGAGGACGAGAAGCCAAAGAGAGAGACAACACAAGTGCGATCAGTTAAAAACGAAAAGAACCAGGAAAGCAGAGGTTCGCGAATGCCACAATGCTTCAGTTTGATAAGAAGCAACTTATGATTAACAGTGTCAAAAGCTTTGGCAAAATCAGTATAAATGACATCAACTTGATTATTGCTGTCAATTGCTGAAGCGACTACATGAGTAAACTCAAGAAGGTTCGTAGAGGTGCTCCGGCCTTTTACAAAACCATGTTGTTGCGCTGCAAAGACACAAAAGAGGGAATCATAGATACGATTGTAAACAAGGCGTTCCAAAATTTTGGAAGGGCAAGGAAGAATGGAGATAGAGCGATAGTTAGAGGCAAGGTTCCGATCACCCGATTTGAAAATGGGAAGAATGTTAGAGAGCTTGCAAGAGGATGGAAATTTACCAGCACAGAGACTGACATTGAATAAGATGGCTAAAGGGGTACAAAGTGAAGAAGCAAGATTTTTTACAAAAAAAATTGGGAATTCCATCTGGGCCCGGGGAACAGAGTGAGTCAAGTGAGGACAAAAGCAATTCAACATCTACGGGGTTAGTTACGACTGAGGAGAGGCTAGCAGGGAAATCAAAGGAAAAGCAGTCAGTAGCAGAAATCAATGGAATAGTGTAAACAGAAGAAAAAAATAAAGCAAAGAGATTGCAAATTTCAAGAGGGTTGGAAGCAGTAAAGGCATTAAACACTAGGGAGTCAGGAAGAGAGGAGGAAGCTTTTAAGGAGCGGTCAAAAGACCAGAAACATTTAAGGTTGTTCAAGTTACAAGAAGATTCAAGAGACGAGGAATAGCTGAGTAGTGCTAATCTAATTTCTTTCTTGGCAGAGGAACGTAAACGGGAGAATATAGCATAATCTTCACCACACCGAGAAATCAAAAATTTCAAACGCGCTAAATTTTTATCTCTAAGGGCACACTTTACCCTCGCGGTAAACCAAGGGGGGGTCACGGGGGCTACGAGAACTGGAAACAGGAGCATACGAAGAGATCAACTCAGTAAGAATACCGTAAAATTTGGATACAGCAGAGTCAATATCGAGACCACGGAAGCAATCAAACCAATTAATTGAATTCAAATCATTAGACAAGCAGTCAAAATTAGTTTTTTTTAAAGTTAAACCGACGCGCAGTGGATGATTTAATGCGATTCGAAAAGCTAACAGACAAATTAATTGAAAGGGGAGGATGATGGGGGTCAGGGTGCGTGTAGAGTATTGGAACAGAGGATAGAGAAATCGAAGAGGACTCAACATTAGAAAGGATCAGGTCAAGGATCTTGTTATTAGCATTAGGGAAACAGTTAAATTGAGAATGAGAACAGGAAGGAAAAAAAAGAAAATTGTAGCCCAAAGTAGCCCAAAATCAGTCCATGTAAAATAAAGAAAGAATACCACAAATGATTTTATTCAAAACTAGCTGACCCGGTGAACTTCGTTCCGCCTCAGAATCAATAAATGTTATTTTAACTTATAAGCTGAATTAAATTCAGTTTTTTATTAAGAACAAAATGAATTAAGTCCACTAAATGTACAAAAATCAAAATGAAAAGTCGGTTCGATTACCTTCATTGAATCACCTTGTGATATAAAAAAGCTTTTATTCTTCCGCGACGAAGATTATCACGTTGTTGACCTGTACGATAAACTCGACGAGTTCTCATTGCCAATGGAGCCGTTTGACTTACTGTCTTCTTTGCTCTTGTGTTTGTGAAGCACGAAGTCGGGACATACCCAACTGGAATCGCTGTATTGCATTCTAGCAGCATGCATGAAGCAAACATTCTCAGCAATGCAGATGTAACACTTGAAAGCTGTTTTCCAAAAAGTCCATCATTTACCTATGAACATTACTCGTAATAATCTTATCAGATATATAGATTCAATACCGTCTTGTCTTTTTGAAAAAACACTCGACTTCTATTACAATAGGTGCATTTGTTGCACTCTTGGGCAAGGTAAGTTAAGGTAACTTAAGCTTTATGACAGAGCTTTAGGTAAGTACATTGAATACAAGAACAATCGCTGCCGCTATAACTTCACTGAGGCAGCGATTGTTGTTGTATTCAATGTACTTGCCTAAAGCTCTGTCATAAAGCTTAAGTTACCTTTCTTTTTCTAAAAAAATCACAAACAAAACGTACTAGGTCCACAACTCACTTTCAGCATCCGGTGTTCGAGTTCCCTCATAAAATTGTTTCTTTTTTCTAGTTTTTATCAATGACATACATCTTGTTTTTGAGGATGTTTAATCGATTTTTTTAAATATTTAAAATAATTTTATGATACAATGATAGTGAAATTTTCCCCCATTATTTAAATAGATTCAACTGTTGATATGTCTCAAGTTGCGTTTCGCAGTTAAAGCAAAAACTGTAAGAAATGTGGGTGGGCTTAGTCCATATATTAGTAAAAACAACAATACAAATTTGTCCTATCGTACTTCAAATTCTATCATTTTCCTTTAAAAACCCCAAATTCGCTTTTGTATTACAGCAAATATTTTTCCTGTCGAATCATACATTTAAAAAAACACCAATAATTTCAACTAAATTTCTTAATAGTAAAGTAATGAAGACATCAGATTCAGAATAATGCCCTTGGCATTGATTTTTACCCAAAACTTCCTCAGACAACTTTATAATGAACCATAAATAATATGGAGGTATCTTCTTCCAATAGCATACGTACGATTTTTTTTCTTGTCTTTCCTACGCCCACAACTCTCCACATCATCAAACAGTCAATCATTCTTTTTATATATATCTCTCTCAACTTCTTTCTCTTCCTCATCCGTTACTAACCGTAAGACATAATTTGTTATAATCATAATGGTATTGGCCGGAACTCATTTATCACAGACTTTGACAGGACTGACGCTGGCTAACGGTTCCAATGAACAAGAGAAAACCTTATCAGTCGCCGAGATAACGTTCCGGTAGCAAAGAAGGAAAAAAAAACACAGAAAAAAGAAGAATAAGAAAGAATTTAGACTTAATTGAAAGAAAATCTATATTCCCGTATAAACTCGGACAAGCATCGAACGAGATAGCAAGGAAAATCGTGAGACAGAGAGAAAAAAGAATCAAAGAAGTCGAAAGAAAAAGTGTGTCCTTCATTTTTCAGCCAGATTTACGTGGTTTTTTTTTGGAATTTTTTTCGAATGAATCGATTGTGAATAGGTTGAATAAGAAGAAAGTGATTGGTTTTAATTAGGTTCTCTCAAACCTTATGGATGCTGCTGTGGTTTTTTAATGGCTAAATGGTATTTGCTGTTCTTTTTTCACTTGCAGATCATATTGGGTTGGCGGAATTTTTAAGATATATTTGTTTTTGCTTGGTCTGCTAGATAAATACTGAAGAACCCTAATTAAAAATATATTAGTTACGTTTTAGGTTTAATAAGTCATGGAAAATGAAAAATGTATTTCTATACTAATGGTGATTGTCCTCAAGTGAGCAATGTAAAATAAAGCATACCTATTTGTAAAATACGAATTATTTAATGTGTTTCATGTTTGAATGTCGTTCATATCCCGTCAAGTCATGGGCTTCTAACTATGATGTTCATTCGGTTACCTCGATTTTCGCAAAGCTCAGCAAACTGTACTCTCATCAAACGCATAATCATTTACAGTCAATTAATTTCACTTTGGCCCGAAGCTAAATGCTTGGATGTATGCGATGAAACAAAAATATTGTTTACATGCACAGGAAGACAGGCTGTATCTTCGTGAATATTGTATCCATTCTAATGATGGATATCACGAATATTAGATGATGAGAAATGATGTGAAAATTTGCTCGGAATTGATTTGTAATTGATATGTGTTGCACATTTGCCTGCAATGTGAAATAGTGCCAATATGTTTCTGAGTTTTTGAAAGTATTATATGCAAAGTAAATGTAAATGTCCTAATTTGGGAAAAGGGGACGAGCAGAAACTGATAGAGAACTGAAATGGTTTGAAAGAAAATGTAACTATTAGATCTACCAACCAATCATATTCAAAGATATAGAAATGTAAGGAACAGATCTCGAAATGATTTGAACAATCATTTTTGTGACCAATGTAACCTTAAATATATGTAGAGGAATGAAATTCCAGTCAATGTGGAACTTCAATTTCGCAATTTCAGTATAGAAATACGTGTTAAGCTTGTTGTAATCAGATTTGGTGAAAATTCACTGAATTCACTATTTTAACTTGAATTCTCACTAACAATGGTATTCGTCGCTAAATCGAATTCCAGTAGTGTGTTTATTGATAAATTCATTCAGTTATCAGAGGAAGTGTAAACATGCATCTACAAGATCCATAGGCATATGAGTGTACAAAACACTAGAGATGAATACCGACACCATTTGCAGGCATCGAGTCTGCTTTCAATAACGCAGTAGGTACAATGAATAACCGCTTATTTCATTCGGATTGGCACGTTGATGAAATTAAGAGATTGAGTGAAAAAACTGCATCAATGGTTTTTTGTTTAAAGCTTCCAATCACTCAGAAGCTAAGTATGTAGACTGTATGTAGACTTTTGTCCGCCACTGTATTCATATGTTCCGTGGTTAAAAAAAGTTAAGGAACAAACTCTCAGTAAGAATAAAAAACATATTTTTAATGCTACTTTAATCATATATGATGGTGGTTTTGCATTTAATTAAAAGTTTTGGATTTTTACTTTAAGAACAATTTAAAAAAAAAAAGAAAACGAAACAAATGGCACAGCACTAACCTAACATTGTTCAGTGAAGTACCAAAATAGCGCAAAAAAAGTTAAGCCACAGCGAAGTTTTATCGACAATTATTTGTAATACCTGGAAAAAAAATACCGTTAAGTGTACTTAAAATCATGAAAATATGATATTTTTATTCATTCTAGCTTGAAAAATGTTTTGTAAAAGTAGTGTTTGTGTTTGTTAAAAATGAGTGTGAAAAGGAAATCGATAGGTGCAGCAATCCGTGGTTTTATTTTGCGACGTTGGAAAACATGAATGGCGTATTCTAAGATTGAAATACTAATAAGAAAATCAAGATATACATCCAACCACATACAACCAAATCGTTTGAAACAAAGCATCGGTCAGAAAGGCCTAAAATCTTATCTGAGCGTGAAAAAAGGTGGGTTATCAGAAAAATAAAGAAAAACCCTAAAGTAAGTGCCCCAGTTTTACGAATTAAGGTGCAAAAACGAGTTGAAAAGAAAGTCTCTACTCAAATTATTCGAATTGCAATAAAGAAAGCGGGTTTTAAGGGCAGAATGTGCCGAAATAAACCTTATATTAGTAAAAAAAATGAAATCGTTAAATTACGTTTTACTTAAGAGTACGTAAAAAAAGCCAAAATCATTTTGGAAATCCATAATTTTTGTTGATGAAGTAAAAATTAATGTTTTTGGATCTGATAGGCAGCGATATGTTCGGCGAAAGCCTAATACCGAGTTTATGAGGAATCATGCTACTCCCACTGTAAAACACAGCGGAGGGAACATTAGGCTTTGGAACTGTGTGGGGGCATCTGGTTCTGGAAATACAGAATTTTTGAAAGAATTTTGAATAGATCAAACGTGTTATCGGGGTATTCTTAATAGGAATATTAAACAAAATACTGAAAAATTAGGCGTTTTATACAATTCTGGCCTGCATCAGGACAACGATCTGAAGTACAATTCGGAGCAATGTCGACTTCTAACTGTCCACAAGGTTTTAAAACCCCCCTAAGTCAAGGAACTTAAACCCCCTCGAGCATTTATGGCATCATCTCAAAACCAGAGTAGCATTGCAAAAGGCAAAGTATAACAAAGGGCTACAAGATGTCATTCTTGATGAAGGGACCAGAATTTCACCCACTTTTTGTCAAAAAATTGCGAAAAAATAAAACCGAAACGATTGCGAGAAGTGATAAAAATGCGTGGAATAGCCACAAAGTATTAGCGCTATGTAAGTTATTTTTTTTGAAATTGATCTCTTTAAAACAATTGAAATAATTTCAGATAAAACTGCGCTGTGCCTTAACTTTTTTCGCGCTATTTTGGTACTTCACTGAACAATGTTAGGTTAGTGCTGTGAAATTTGCTTCGTTAACGGTTTTTCGTTATATTTTTCCTAAAGTAAACATGCAAAACTTTTAATTAAATGCAAAAACACAATCATTTATTATTAAAGTCGCATTAAAAATAGGTTTTTTGTTCTTACTAAGTGTTTCTGCCTTAGCTTTTTTTACCCACTGTATGTATGTACTTGATTTCGTTGTAAGCACTAAATCTACCTGATTTGAGAGTACAGTGCGAACGTACTATTAGAGTCAAGTCCAGCTACTGTATCAATTTCCTAAAAATTTATTGGCTGAATCGGAAGTTATAGGCCAGAAAACAGATTTTTTCTCAGTAATTTTTCAAGCCCCAGGGTTGCCCGCATTTCAAAATCACTTCTGTCAGACTTTGTCCTAGTCCCAATCTTTGTCCTAATACTAACATGCTCCATAAATTTCATATTGATCGGATTATTCGGTCTTCATTTCTCGTGAACAGAAATTTAGAGTGCTGAAAATAGAGGTGATTTGATGAGTGGTTGCCGTTCTTGAGTAACGCGGAATTTCGAAAATATCAATTCAACATGGCGGACAAAGGCTAAAATTTATCAATAATTTGAATTTCTTTTCAAAAAGCAAAAAAACAAATTCCGGAGGGTCGATGATTTGAAGGATTTTTTTCACGTGCCTGTCGCAGCTACAGGGTTGCCCGCACAGTATTAAAAGTCTATGTGTGTGTATAGTTTTTATCAGCATCAATACGCTCGGCAAATGTCATAATGATCCAATGTTCCTGTCAAAATCTATGGCAAATCGAAATTTGAAAAGAAAATCCTTGCCTACTTTTAGGCTTTCAGCGCCTACTTTTAGGCACTCAGCGCCTACTTTTAGGCACTCAGCTCCTACACAGTGTTCATAATTTCCAATTTTTAATCATGGACAAGCATAAAACAATTAGATTTAATTTGCATACTCTGTATGAAAATATCGGAGTTTCTGAAAATTCACTGAAATGCCCGCCGTCGCCAAAAAGTTAAAGACGTCTACATCTGTGTATAAAATCTATATTAAGATGTTAAAGATATCACTGCACTAGTCCTCATATGGATCTGTGATCTGAAAATTTCAGTTCAATTGGATCATATTTTGTGATATGCGCGCGTACCGCAGCATGAAAGAAGACTATGCCCAAAAGCCCACAACCAAACTGAGCTAGCAGGATCGAAAAACAAAAAATATTTTTTAAATAATTCATGCTGCACTGACCACAGCACGAGAGAACTAATTCGGTTTTATGATGAAAACAATTGATTCCACAATAATCCACGAACAAACAATAGTCAAAGAAATATTCCAGAAACACTGATTTTTGATTTTTGTGACCTTCGACCTTGAATAACTTTTGACGCAGTATTTTGGATAGTAAAACATAGATAAATCTGTTGAGAAAACTTCACTTGGATTCATTTCGCAGATTTACAGTTTTTCGCATAACTATTGAGCTATATTAAAGAGGAAATTTATGCCAATTCAAAATTGTGCGACACCACATATGTGGCATAATACAAGGTAAAAATCTCATTATTGAGGCAAATCTAATCGTCTAGTCGGAAATTTAAAGCGACGTCTCCCATTATCACCAGAGTTTCATAATATTGATATGGCAATATTCAATGGCGAGATGACGTATCAAAAGGGTGCGAAACTGTTGGGGACACCGAAAATTCACTTCAAGTAGTTACTTGAACTCAAATTAGAAAATGATAAAAAGTTGCCTAAATTTAAAGGTGAGCTACTTGTTTCAGTCTCAGCGTTTGCGTAACTTGTAACATTTCATGCAACCAAACAACGCGTCCATAACGCTCAGCTAAAGTGCGATCGACTTGATAATTTTCTGGAATTGGCCAATAAAAGTACCATAAAGAGTTCGAACCAATTCTGAAAGATGCACAAATGGGCAAAATATTTGAAAAGTTAAAACTAATTGTGACTTGCAAATGAAAAAGTCTGTTTTCAGACGCGCAAACAAAATTAGATCACTAATTATTCACAATATGCTATTTTTATTTCCTTTACTAAATATATATGAATACTGTTAAGTTTATGGCTTTGAATGCACAAAATACCAATTAATATACAAAATATCAATTTTTAGTTTCTTTCAAAGAGCCAGAATTTTTGTTAAACTCTTTTTACGAACGTTCTACAGTCAAACATATTTTAAGCATAACTTTCATCACTCTTGATCAGGAGAACTCATAGAACATTAATATTTTTGAAGAAAAAATATTTTTTTGTCCCACTAACACTATTGAAAAAATTAATGAAAAATTCTCATTAGCATGATAAAATCTCAGTTCCACTTTCATAAACACCTGTTAGCTTCCAGACAGTCGAACTAGTGTATTTCGAACAGTAAAAGCGGCTGATAAAAACAAAGAAAATAATGACAAAAACTCTGACATGAATTTACCTACCAAACAGAACGAGGGATGCAAAGAATTTTTTTCCGCGTGCTGTGAAAATAAGAAAAAAAATGTCATCACAAAAATTTTGCCCAGGTTCAAACAGAAACTGAGTTTCATGAAGAAACAAAAATCCTTCTATCGTCGACTTGCAGGACGAAATGAATAAATCATTGATACGAACTCATCGAACCCTGACGTATTATTTCAGTTCTCTTTCAGGGGAAAAAAAATTCATTAGCGAAATGAACAGTTTTCTTCAAACAGCAATGGAAAATGCAAAATTTTTCGACTTATTAATGACAACATTTCAGCATGGAATCAAAATTAGTAGATCTTTTTCAATAGAATGTGCAGACTGCTGTTTGAAGTATGCATACGCTTGCAGTGATGACTATCAATTTTGGTAGTCAAATGAGATTTTGGCCATCGGTCTTGGTATATATTTGACATTGGCTGAAACGTATTTCATTTAGGAATACTTTGTATGTTCTGAAAATAGCGTGACATGTAGATGAAATCTGGAGTCTAGGAACGAAATTATTTTTGGATGCTATATTTTCTTGTTTTCATACGTAGTTTATGACATTTGTTTGACACTGAGACTTATATACTAAAATGACGTACACCTTGTGCATTGTCTGTAAATATCTTCATTCTCTTAGTTAATAAATCAACCTTCAAGTTTTCCGTATATTTCACTTTCCAGTACTGAATGCAACGCTTTAATAATTTCCACATTTTATGCAGTAACCGTCAAATGTCAATGCAACTTTATTTGACACCGTATAACAAAAAGCGTTGAATCGTAAATGGTTTTATTGTTGACAGCCACGTTTTCGCAACCTGCAAACCGTATTTCAACAGAGACCTGAAATAGTGTTGAAATTCACGCCAAATGTCGTGCTTTGATTCGTGATAGACATCATAATTCATGGCTCACACATGACTGCATGTTTCAAATTTCGTGTATTGCATTCGCAAGGAAGTGTTACCTTAGTAAAACCGGTGGCAGTGTGCACCCCAATGGCATTCAAGTTTTTTTTTGTGAAGGAAATGCTTAAATAAGTTGGTCCATGAAGAAATTGTGCTGTCAATAGCCTTATTTGATTCAAATTGTCTTTGAAATGGAAAAAAAAGTAGTTTAAAACTGAATCGCGCCCAACGTGGGCAATCTGGTACTGGAATTGATTGGTTCGTGAAAATAATATTTATCCTAGAAAAACAGACTGACAGCTAAGCAAAGCAGAAAAATATCACTATAATCCTACCCCTTGATGTATTTTAATTCTGTTCCTTGCAAAACAAAAAATATTCAAATACTCTATTGGCAACCCACAAAAAATTATACACGACACGCAGCATGTAAGAGATTTCGTGTACGATTTCTTGTTACAACCTCTTTTCTGCCATGAATGTATATTGCATTTTCACAAAAATAATAGGGGGTCGCCTCTAAAGTTAGAATGATAAATGAAGAAATGGATTAAATCGACTTTATTGTAGTGTAATTGCTTTAATGTGATTTTCGATGCAAATGTGGATTGCATATGCGCGGCAAGAATGTTGGCGGTGAAATTGAGACATTAAGAGGATTTTAAGATTATAGTTTATGAGTGTTATTTATATGAAATTAGCGTTGTGAGGAAGAAAAGGACATATTTCAAAGGGAAGTTGAGTAAGGCATTGCAGCATGAAACTACTACTATGATTGACATTGAGAGGCCATATAGCTAGAACGCTTACGGTTGATATCAAACAAAACTCTGACTCAATTAAGTATTATCCACAATTAACTCGTGGCAAAGTCGTTATCGAATTCATTAAGATCTTACAGGTCATCAAAATAAATATGCAAAGCTAATTTTCTCATAATTTCACATGAAAAGAGGCATGAAGAGATATAATCAACCAAACATCATACATTACTGCATTATCCTTGCACATGAAAAGTATGGCAGTAAAAAAGATTTTATCTGATTCAAACTTATATTAATTTAATGCTCTTCCCGACGCAGTAAGAGTGTAGCTACCGGGTAAAGTTGAATGTATATGAAGCGAAAAATGATATCAAAGATCCTTGAAACATTACTGCCGCCAGCATCTTGACTAGAACGAATGCTTCCATCAAGTACACTTACCATACACATTCGTTTACTTCACTTCGGAACGAAAACAGAACTAACAAAAATGTTTAGCATTCATAACAGAACATTCGTTCCATTAAAACTAATATCACTCTTGGTTACTATCAAGGAACTACTCAGCTCTCAGACCTTAGTTTTTTGTCTGGCACTGTCTTTACTCACCCCTTAGAGTCTTGGTTTTGCCTTGGTTTCTTGATTTGATGTTTCCGCTCTGAGTGTCTTAATGTTTTGAAGTTTTGCTTAGACGAGAAGTTTTGCAATAAAACTTGCGCTTACTATAAAGGTAAACGAGCAATTCAAAGAAGAGTCTTATGGAAATGGTATTACGTAAAGATGTAGCAGTGTATTTCGGTCAATATAACGAATGATTGAGTGAAAGTGCAGTTTTTTCCTTTCTAGATTTCAAGTGAAGTCTGCAAATCTTTTGATGGTTGAAATGTCTGTAACTGTGAAAAGGTATTAGAAAATAGTGAATTGACTTAATTTGGTACATGCTGTAATTTGGAGAAAAGGAAATCTTCTTGGAATAATTCTCTCAATATATTTTTGTCTATTGACCTCTCACAAACAGCCAGGTTAAAACCCTTATTAATATCGAATGGTTTAACATGAAATCCGGGAAACTTTTTTTTATCTAAGTTTTGAATTTCGCCGCAAAGGAAATATGACCAGTGACCAATGTTGCCAACAAGAGAAGGAGAAAGTCCCTAAAATTATGGACTTATTTCCTTAGATTTTTCTTCGGTAGCTGTATTTAGCTGCCATGTACAATTATTTTATTGAGAGAGAGGCACAGTAGTGTTAAAACTTTAGACGCATTTGTTTCGATGAATTCAATCAATTTTCATTTTTCATAATTTCATGGTGCTGATAGCATAGTTTAAATAAAAGCCAGTAATTCCCCGATGCACTTTTGCATACTGGTTCAATAATAATCTGATGAAAAAATTAGTTTCGAATCATTTGGATTTGAAACAAAACACGAATTTCTTTACGCAAAACAAATAATACAAAATTCGAAAATTGGAGCCTTCTACGTATTTTATGTGGTGAACCTGTAGATGTTTCGAAAAAATGTCAATAGAGCTCCCGGGCGGACAAAAAAAAAAAACTTAATCTAGGGGGAAATTCCTTTGATGTGCAATTCTGGCGGTGACTAGTTTTCATTATAATTTTCCTTAATTAGTTTTCTGTGGCGTGTTAAAGAGGAATTAACAAATTAAATAATTATTGTTTCTAAAAACTTAATGCAATTTTATGGATACTTAATGGATGTAATATTAAGCTGCTAAAGTTGGATTAGAAGCAAAACACGTTTATTAAAAGGTCCGCAAAAATCTTAAAGGACTAAAAAAATGTGTAGTAAAAATCATTCTAATCTGATAATTAGTAAATTAAAGTCATAAAAAAAGACATGCTCCTCAGCATGTGGCAATTTCTGGTAATTTTGTTTAGAAGACAGTGAAATGTTTGGCCTGTGATTGCATATATTGGATAATGGAAACGTACAGATCGTAAAATCTATTTATCAGCTCTTCAACGATTCCAGCTTCATTATCTTCGAATAAAACAAAGCAAATGCAATCAGTGGACGATGCTGTAAGGCTTAGCAAGCATCAGTTTTGTTCGTCGAGTTTGGCGACACCATGTAAATCTTTCTATCAATAAAATATATTGATTTGAATACTATGACATAGCATGCTATGGCATAGATTCAAGCTTTGGCAGCTTCATTCAAACAAATCCAATTTCATTTTCTACAGTTCGTCCAAGCACTCTAAAAGCTACAACGCCAGCAGGACCTAGAAACTACATTACCGCCTGATATTCCTATAACTTATCTAGTTCAGGTTCAGGTCTTGCCTGTGCCAAGTACGTCAACTAATTCGACTCTGCAAAAATCTAATCCAGCTCAGGAATATAACTTTAATGCGTATAGTCTTATTAAAGCTACTGCGCCTCCTCTACTGCTGTTTTTGGCTCAAGTCTCTCAAGTCTCAACCACTGGTATTCTAATCAAGAGTTTTGAACATCGTCGGCGTCCTGTAAATTTTTGGGAACGTCGAACTCGAGCTCCAGCCAACCAAGCAACTTAAATCGCACTAAGACTACATACAAACTATAATTTATATTGCCAAAGTGTTCGCGGTCTTAGAGCCAATGAGTCCTTTTAAGCGCTCTGCCTTATCTTCCTCCGATGATATTATTTGTTTAACGGAAACGGAAATTTTCAACGAAACATTTCTTTCTTTGCACTACGTCTTCAGAAATGACAGGGATAGGGCCTTAACCGTTCATAAATCCTCTGTGAATTCGTTGCACCCTTTCCTGTTGAATGTGTAACAGGTTGAGTTAGGTTAGGTTAGGTTAGTGAAGAGGGCTGCCGGGAACGCGGCCAGCATTAGGCCACCAGTTTGGGCCCATATGCCACCCTCATAGACAAGCACACGCATTCACACTTACAGCCATGGCACTGGCGGGATTCGAACCCGCAGGCCCCGTAGCACGCCGCTTTTCGGCCTGACGCCGTAGCGAGCAGAGCTACCGGGCCCCCTAACAGGTTGAGTTACTCTATCACAATGCCACCTGCCTACTACTTGTTACTGTGTATATTCCTTGTAATACTTACGTATCCTCATGTAAGTGTTTTTATAGTGAACTGTCCAATTATATTTTTACCATCTTTCCCCATTCTCCTGTGGTTGTCTGTGGTGACTTTAACCTTCAAATGGGATATGACATCTTTAACAATCGTGTCCAGAAATGAATATTCTAATTCCCTCTGCTCGTTCCTCTCTTACCGTTCTATGTCTCAATTCAATTCCATTTCAAATACTAACAATCGCTTTTTGGACCTTGTCCTCTCCAAAATCCCCTCCAATGATATCTCTCCCTCTCTTCTCCTCTATCTCTATCTACGTTGACTCTGATCCACATCATCCTCCACTAGTAATAAATTTCAAACATGCTCATCTACTTCGAAAAATTAGTGTTTCTTCTTCGCTTTTTTCAAAGCTAATTATTAACTTTTTCAAAGCTGATTATTTGCGAATTGCTTCAGATTTTGATGCTATTAAATGTTATACTTTCTTTAATGGGATGGACGTACATGCTGATCTTTCATCTTTTTACGCTTTAATTTCCAACTCAATATCTATTTATACTCCTACGACAAGTTCCTGCAAATCATCTAGTCCACCTTAGTTCTCTGTTGATGTATATATTGCCCTTCGAAACAAAGAACAGGCACGCTTGGTACACTTGCGTAGTCCCTATGATAATTCGCTTCAAAAAGCTATTGAAAAAAGCTATTGGAACAGCTCAACGGAGATACTTTGCGCACATAGAGTCATCCTTCCTTTCAAAACCGTTTCGCTCGTACATCAATTCCCTGAAAACTTCAAAACACTTACCAGGTAGCTTTTCGTTTAACGGTGGTGTCCTTTCCTCCCTAAGACATTTGTTAGTTATTTGCTACTTTCTTTTCCTCAACCTTTGGATCATCGAACTCATCCAATCTTCCCAACAGCAACACTCTAGAATCTTCAGTTTTTCGTTTTGATTCTCTGAAATAGAAGGCAGACAGCAAGGGTCCTGATGGTATTTCGTGTGTATATGTTAAGTCTCTATTTTCATCTTTAAGTCTTCCTGTTTCTATTTTATTTAATCCAAGCTTGTCCACTAGGGTTTTTCCTTCTGCGTGGAAAATCGCAAACGTCTTTGCGATCCTCAAATCGAGGAGTGTTGAAACTGTATCCAATTACCGACCTATTTCCCTTCTTTCCTGTTTTCCGAAATTGTTTGAGCAAATTATCCACGATCTGTATTGATACACGCTTTTATAGAAAACCCTTGTCATATCATTACCTGATTGGAGTATTAGTTTTTTAATTAGCCCGATATAGTCCACATAATTAACTTGCATTAAGATAACATTATTTTTGGTTGAAATCACTAATAAATATGTGCCCAACTAATTCTTTGCCAAGTCGCAGTTATTTCGATATGTTTGTGATAGCAGTGGAACTTTATTCTTGAAAGAAAGTTTCGATATTGTTTATGTCGTAATCACACTGTAAATTTTTCGGATCTTTAATTTACTTTCATTGCATCGCTTCCACGATCCATTACGTAATAACAGTATAAACACGGGAATGAAACCATTCGCCATTTTATAAATAATACGCTTCGAGTTCAACACAAGTGACCATTAGAAAAACCATCCCGAACCTCCAGAACATGTTATTGAAAGAATATACATAATTAGAAAAGTTAATTAATAATTATAACTCAGTCAACAAATTTAAAAAAAAAATAATATTGAAAATAAAATATTTTACATGTCAATATTTACTGACTAAAATAAAAAATTAAATTCTTTTGCATTAAGAAATACACATGTTTTTTTGTTTTTTATACTCTAAAGTTTTTTTTAAGGAAATGTGCAGGCTCGACGAGTTTACAAAAGCAAACAGCAACTGTGGATAGAAGTGCTAAATCTCGATAGTCTATCTTAAAATGTCTGTATCCTTAAGCGGCAGAGACCGAAAGTGCTTAAAAAGCTTTGCACATGTTTAAAACTTGAGGAAATACATCTTTTAAGGTGTTGTTTTTTAAATGAGCATGTGTACATTTACAAACATCCAGGGTAATTAAAGATAGAGTAATTGCATACAATTTTCAGCTCGTTCTTCAAAGAATTCAATATGACAAATCAATTTTTGTAAAACAAGGCAGACATTTTTTCATCGCGGAAGCACTGCGTAAATGACTGATATTTCGACTTACGAGTGGCATTCAAATATAAACGAGCCTTTTACTTTTGAGGACCTTTTTCTTTTAGAAAGCGTGTCGACGGTAAACGGAACATCAGAAAAGGTAGAGGCTGCCTGACCGGTTTGTTTAGTTGTCCTCACAATGAGCAAAAGAGAGGTTCATCCTTCAGTTGCGCAACGCATTATAATAAAGTTTTTAATGAACGAAGGCGTTAACCCAGCGAAATTCGAAACCGAGTGCGTGCACAGTTCGGGGAGAATACACTTTCATTCCGAGCAAAAGCCTTGTGTGCCGAGTTCAAAAAGAGGGAGAGCCAGGACTATCAAAAACCAAAACTTGCTTTTCAGCCGGTAAGGTGATGTCAACGGTATTTTGGGACTCTCAAGGAATTTTACTCGTTGATTTTCTTCACGATCGTGGCACAATAAACTTTGCTTACTATTGTGAACTTCTTGACCAGGTTCGAGCTGAATAACGGTTTAAAAAAGCACCGTCAAACCATCTGAGACGTTCTGCACTTGCACGACAATGCAATACCTCACACTGCAGCCCTAACAGCCCAAAAATTTTATGAAATGCACTGGGCTACACTTGATCGTCCTCCCTATAGCGCTGACCTTCCACCTTGCGATTTCCATATGTTCGGACCTCTCACGGAAGCACTTGGAGGAAAGCGTTTTGCGAACGATCAACAGGTTGAACAGTTTTTGCGCAATTGATTGGATACCCGCCCGAAGTCATTCTTCGAAAACGGCATGAATCAATTACCTGTTCGAATGGAAAAAAACATAACTAAGGAGGGTAACTATGAAGACAAATAACTATAAAGGGTGTTTTCGTCTTAAATGTAAAATAAATTTATTTTTGCAGAAGGCTCGTTTATATTTGAATAACCTTCATACATAACAAATTTAAAAATGATAGTTCACTGAATGAACTATACTGACCTGACTGACAATATATTTTTAATTACTATTTAAATAGGTCGATATGAAGCCTTCAATCAATATCAAACCTTTGGCATAATCATGGCAGCTGAGCAAACTCTTGAGTTTTATCTGAAATTGAATTCATTCATTATGTGAAAACTTATTCGAAACTCAAACAAACCGATTTGCATGCTCTGAAAAAATAATAGTATTTTGCAAAAACTTCCGAGAAAGTGTTAGAAAAGAAATCGGTGTCTAAAGAAATCGAGTCCTTGTCCAGATTTCCGGATAATTTGACATTGTACAAAATATTTCTATAATGTACGAGTATGTCTAGTCTCGAATTGAATATGGCGTTTGTTACACGGGTATCAAATTTTTATTTTACAAGATTTGAGCGTTTGGTTAATTTAATTTTAAAACGTACTTTACAGTTTTACATTAATGCATCCAATTCCCAACGATCACAATAGTAGTGAACGATAATAGTACTAACATGAGCCATTGGGCAATTATAATACTGGATGTTATTAATTTTGGTTTGCATACCGCCATGCTCTCTCAACATTACTGCAGTGTTATCATACAATCACTTTATGAATTTGTCGTTCCAGTCATCTGCAGGGTTCGATGCGATAATTTTTCTGTATTACAACTAACACTGACGTTCAAAAAGCCAAAAATCTTCCTTTGACTTCGGCTTCCGAGTACTTCCGTAAAAGCACACTGTTTTCTCTGGGACGTTTCATCGATCGTAATTGATACAAATTGAGCTTATTGAATTTAACTTTTTATCTCTTGTTGCCCGAAAGAAAACAAATATAAAAAAAACAGTATTGTTCAAAATACGACTGCAACAAAGTATCCTAATTGCTTAAATGAAGCAGTCTCAATATAGTTACCTCAATTTCAAATTTTTCAACATGCCCACGAAAAGGTAATTATTGTTTCCTCAAAAAAACAAGTCGTGGATTCAATTGCATCCGATACCTAATCAACAGAATAAGACAGTGAGAACCAGCGATCCCGTCATGGTAGCTGGTATCATTTTGTTGAGTACGGAGTGCCTGCTAATGGAGAATATTACAACAAAAGTATCCTCCCTGTTTTTGCACAATACCTTAATAATCACCATCATTTTATGGAAAAAAAGAAAGTAATTTTGATGCAAGATGGAGCCAAGGCGCACACAGCTTTGAAACTTATAAGGCAATTTATGAGCACTTTTCTTATGAGAACATTGATTCGATTAATAAGTTAATAGTAGTTTAATAGTATTTAATGAAAAAGTTAAAAATGTACCGAAATTTTCTTCCCATATAAAGTAAAAATTGCAGTTAGTTAAGTTCTGTTCGTTTTTGAATTTGATTTCGATATGCAAGTTTACCAAATACAATCGCTGTTTTTTGCATTTCATTCGCTTTTTTCCGCATTGTGTTTTCTCATTTGTTTTCGCTTGAATTGATGGTTTTGAATAAACGATAAATAGTAACAGAAAGACAAAAAACATGACTCGATAGTCAAATACAGCTGAAATTCACAGGATGTATTGGTTTTAGGACGGACCAGGTCTGATAGAAGCAATTTTTAAATGTGGGCAACTTTGCGCCACTAAGAAAAAAACTCCTTTTTACCCTATGAACTCTAATTGGCACCAAACTTTAATAAAACTCACACAGTAGCTGAATATGAATTTAAGCCACGTTTGGTGGAAATTACATCGAAAAATTATGCTGGAGCTGCCAGCTATGGTAATTTTGGTGTCTTGAATTTTGAAAATTCGCTCAAGAAAATAAAGCTTTTTGTCCTATAACTTCCAGTGCAATCATAAATTCGAAACGAAGTTCATTTGGTAAATGGCACTTATTATAGGCAATATTCAGGTTGGAAAAAAATGGGTTGTCAGCTATGATTGTTTTTGTATTTTTTCCATATCGCTGGTATGCGATTTTATAATAAAATCTTCAATTGGAAATGATCTCGTAGTGACAATAATAAACAAATATTGATTGATTGAAGAGATTTTTATTTCATTTTAGTTGTACATTCTTAACCTAGCTTAAAGTATAATTAGCAATGATAATTTAAAGTCTAGCGTCTATACTATTTTGGCCTGCTGGCTCTTATGGTTTTTTTATATAAATATTTTTTCCTTAAACAGTTTTTATCTTACACTTTAATAATACTACCCAGCTTGTACAAGTGCTGGGGTTACCTGAACAATACTTGACTTAAAATCTAAAAATACACTACAATTAAGCTCTAACCTATACCTAATTATAACTAACCTAACCTAATTAGACCTAAAACTTAGCCTAGGTCTTACATTTAGCCCCTTCTGTTTGACGGAAGGCCTACATAGCTAAATAGCGCATCCATGAGCTGCCGTTGATACGCTGACTTCGCGGGGCGCATAAATGGCTCATTGGAGCCACCTGTATACCCTATTGACCGAATCAGTCCGTTTTCATGTCCGTCAGTTTGTCCGTAGAATTTTGTTGTTAATTCTACAACCCGGTCCCTAAGCGGCTTCAGTCCCGACTCCTGATATAGGAGAAGGTTCTTTGGCCACTTTTTAGTTACCGGGTTGTAGAACCTACCAGTGCAGAAGCGGAGGATTCTTCTTTCGAATATCTCCGCTTCGGCCATGATAGTCTTTGAACAGGTAATCCAGGAAGGGGAAGCATAAGTCAAGATAGGCCGGATTAGGGTCTGATAGCAAATGGATTTAGCTTTGGTGGTCATACCCATCTTTTGGGCGAAAAGATGTCTGATGCGTTGAAATGCAAATTTGGCAGCTTTGATTTTACGTCGCACGTAAGGATTGGATTTTATAAATTCGTGAAAATCAACACCGAGGGTATATGGTGCTATTAACAATTTGCTCTCCAAGGAGCAACGTGGATTTATTAAAGGCCGTTCCACGTCAACAACCTTGGTCGAAT
This sequence comes from Nemotelus nigrinus, assembly GCA_947369275.1. Classification (NCBI taxonomy): domain Eukaryota; kingdom Metazoa; phylum Arthropoda; class Insecta; order Diptera; family Stratiomyidae; genus Nemotelus; species Nemotelus nigrinus. The sequence goes on along the minus strand of OX376375.1, from coordinate 25,375,839 downwards.
TTGTCAACTCCGTTGCTGGTTCGTTGGATACTGGACAACAAGTTGACGTCATCTGCACGGATTTTGCTAAGACATTTGACAAAGTAGACGATACTGTTTTGTTGGATAAGCTGCGCAATTTCGGTACATCCGGAATCCTTAATTCCTGGTTCTCCATCTGTATTGTCAACCGTATTTGTCGTGTTGTCTTCAATGGTTGCGTTTCTTCCCCTCTTCATCCTACATCTGGTGTTCTCCAAGGTTCCATCCTCGGGCCGCTCCTACCCATATTGCTCATCAGTGATCTTTCCAGTTGTTTCAATTCCGTTTCATTCCTCTCCCTTCTTTATTGTCACTACAATCATTGCCATTTAAAAATTTAATGATAACATCGTTTAATAAAAAAATGAGAAAAAAAACAACTACCAAAGCTAAAAACCCTATAATAATTTTGCAACTAAATTCCAACGCAACTTGACTTACCATAGCACCTACTATATGAATTTCGTTTTAATTTCATGCCTGCACCGGAAGTTATGGGGCAAACAACTTATACCATTTTCGAATTCGAATCAAATGCATGATTTTTTGCATCAAATTCATAAGTTTTACGAATCAAATTCATAATTTCTTCGAGTCTAATTCATAATTTTTGCAAGTTAAATTCATAATTTTCGCAAGTTGATAAATTATGAATTTGATTAAAAAAAAAGTTAATTAGACAAATTTATTTGAAAAAAGATAAATTTGAACCAAAAATTTATGATTTTGACTCAAAAATGGTATATTTTGCTGAGCAAATATTGAAAAAAAAATTGCCAAAAATTGTCATAGCTCTATGCTATTTTTTCAATTAAAATCCAATAAAATGCAGCGTATACGTAAGTCCATTCACTAGGTGAATTGAATTTATAGGGCATCAAAGTTTTATTTTTCTTATTGATTTTTCCAAATGGCACAAGTTTGCTCACAGCTTCCAACTGCTTCTATCAGACCTGGATCTAATACATTTAATACATTCTGCGAATTTCAAGTTATAGTTGGGTATTGAGTTCTCACGGGCGCAAATCGCTAGTGCTAAAAATATAGGTAATTTGGTGAAGGGCTACCACCATTCTTGTGTAAAAACGAATTTCGAAAATTTAAATTTGGCTCAGTAGACAAAGCATGAAATTTGTCAGGAATTTGCATTTTTTCTAAAAAGCTAACATTTTCTGGAAGGTTATTGATTTGAAGGTTTTGTGTTTACGTACCTGCCCTAGCTACAGAGTTGGCTGTACTTTCAGGAAAAATTGCCCAACCAAATTTTCTGTGCTGATGAATATGGCACGCAAATTTCGTAATGAACTGATGAACTCAATGCAAAGTTATCGCAATTTGAAAATTAGAAAAATTTTTGTGCCTATTTTTAAGTACCCAGGCCCGCAGGGGTCGGCATTATTCCAAAATATTATCATAATCCAGCTAAAAACATAATTATTTACCCTTTTGTTCACTTGTTTTTTTGCAAATATTTATTTTCCACAGACATATAGGGATATTCATAAATTCAATAAAATGCCTGTTGCCGCTAAAGAATTAAAAATATTTTTTCGCAAACTTTACAATAATGTTCATTTGCTTCATTAATTACGCAATAAATGATACGATGTGAGTCTAGAGCTTCATTCATTTTTCTTCTTATTTCTTCTATTCACCTTAATGTTATTCCTAGAATTAAGAAAAAATACAAAAATTCTTTCGAAAGAAAATATACTTTATATTTCTTGTATTCGTATGTATTATTTGTGTTGTTCGAATTACCTGAAATCATCAATGCAATCATGATTAGAATTCTATCTAGTACACGTTAACTCATTGATCGTCATTGATTCAGCAAAGTATGATTTTTCGTATTCCTCGTATAATCGACTCCATTGAAAACTCCCATTCAATGAAGACAACCAACTACCAATAAGATATTTTCAAAGGAAGAAAAAAGGCAATAATTTTTTTTTCCTTTCATATGTCTCATCTTCGGTTTTTCTGTATTTTCTTTTTGACTACCAACCCCTTCGACTATGTACGCATGTAAACCTTAATTGAAATTATATTTCTCGTTCGTTCCTTTCGAATCTGATCTGAGTGTTTCAAAGAAATACCTTTGGATTTAATTCGAGTTTCTTATTCAATTGCGTTTTCGTTTCGTATTTATCGTAATGGAAATTATTGAAAATTTAAGCTCATTTCGTAGATGTTTCATTTGAACCGAACTTTTTCATTTGGAAGTAATGTATGCAAGTACGAAGCATACATTTTCAGTAGATAAGATGTGATGCATGCAATGTGAGAGCATGCTCCGAGTTTGCTGAACTAAAAAAGGATATTTCTAATCACAGCTACTGCTGGTTCAAATTGCTTTGAGCGCTTTGTGTAAGTTTATGTATTTTGAAGTTTTTTGATTAATTATCTTCCTTCAGCTGGAAATTCAATCAGAGGTTAGTAAAACTTGTCGAATGGAAAATACAGAATTAATGATTCTAGTAGTTTAGATTCAAGTAAAACGTTATTTTAATTATTTTTCGCAGTCTTTCAAAAATTAGACTCTCTGTATTGTAGTTTTGTGTTAAAATACCTTTGATGCAGGGTAGATGGATAATTTTTTATACATAGGCAATAGGATAATTTTTTTTTTCGAAAAGTTTCAATATTTCTTAAATTGTGGGTGTCCTGAGTGTCATGGATGTTTGGATTTGTCTGAAATAATGGTTATTAGAGCTGATAGCAAAGATACTCTTGTTTGATATAAATTCTGTAGAGATAGTCGAAGAATCTACCGCATAAGCCAACTTATTCGAAAAGATAGACTAGTTTTAAAATTATTTTATGCAAATGGGTTATATATCTTGTAATTTGTGGGATTCATATGTTAAATTATGCCAAGCTCATCATCATCAGCGTGACATTAAATCCTGTGTCTAGCTTTATCCTCCTAAATGCCGCCAACCATCTCGATTTGGTGACCGCATCCTTCGAATTGATGCCTCGAGAAGCGATCTGCTGTTTATTTATTTATTTATTATTCATTGCGCTACTGATATACTCCAATTACAGCGTCAAAAATGGAAACGTCACATAGTAAAAAAAAATATAAAGAAGAACTATGTCATTTATAAGTAACAACAAAAATTAAGAAAATTGAAAAATTAAACCTAAGATTAAATTGGAATTCAAGATAAAATTTTCAATACATTGTTGAATTCTAAAAAAGATTGCGGAAGAGGACCTAGCTTAAGAGCATTGTGCATTCTAGGAAAACGCAACAAAGGCGAATGAAAATAGTCTTCCGTACGAGCAAACGAAAAAAAAATCTCTGAAGATCGACTAGGACGACTAGATTCACGTCTGGTTATTTAGGAACCAAGATCTGACCAAAAAAAGCCTTGGCTAAGTTTGAAAAGAAAACACTTATCGAGGAATAATCTACGCGATTCCGACGAGGACATATGAAGAATGAAAAGACGAGAAGAGTAAAGACAGTAGGGTAGGCTGAATTTAAAAAAAAACAACGAATGAGGGAACCTACGCTGAACAGCTTCAATGGCGTCCGATAAATACTGAAAGCGAGGAAACCTGATTTGTTACGCGTTTTCCAGAATGCTGCGTACTAAGGAAATAAATAAATGTATACAGGTGGAAATGTTGGCAAACATGTACAAAGAACGCAAGACAGAGCCAGCAATTTTAGAAGCCTTGGTCGTAATATTCATCACACGAACATCAAATTTCAATTTGGAATCAAACACTACGCCAAGGTCTTTAAAGTGCTTGACAACTGATAAGGAAACAACTGACAAGAAATAAGTGAACACATAAGAAGCATTTTTATATGAGAATGACATTTGTTGAAAAATCAAAATGTGTAGTGGTAAGAAGTTGTTCAGGCACCAGTGACTGAGGGCATTCAAGTCAGCTTGGAATTGGTGATAATCGTCTGCAGACTTGATTGCCGCATATAATTTTAAGTCATCCGCATATAAAAGACAAGAGGAGCTGTTAGCAGAAGGAAGGATATTGAAAAACAAGATTAAAAGTAAACGACCTAAAATAGAACCTTGAGGAACTCCGGATGTAGGAAACATAGGAGAGGAACAGGAACCGTTTAAAGTGACTCTGCAAGGACGGCTATGAAGATAGGAGGAAAACCAGGACAGGAGGGGACCAAAAATACCAAACCCATCAACTTTATTGAGCAGGCTATAGTTCACAGAATCAAAAGCCTTTGAAAAGTCAACATAGATTACATCAACTTGACGTTAATAATTGAAGACAGAAGCAACAAAATTAGTGAATACCAAAAGATTGGACGTAGTTGAGCGGGCCTTAACGAAACTGTGCTGCTCAGGAGCAAGTAAAACTTGTGGAGACGGAAAATTCTATTATAGACGAGACATTCAAGGAGTTTACTAAAACTGCAGAAGAGGGATATAGGCTGATTATTGAAGATTACAGAAGGGCCATCAGATTTGAAAATTGAAAAAATTTTTGCGGATTTCCATAAAGAAGGGAATACACCAGAAGCAAGACTAATGCCAAATAGGATAGCTAACGGAACACAGAGAGATGATGAAAGGGATTTGGCAAGCATATTGGGAATACCGTCAGGACCGGAACTACCATTGGAATCTAAGGTGTCGATAAGAGTTTCCACTTCCAAAGGATTGGTACTAAACACGGATAAGAGAGGAGAAAAACGAGGGAAAACAGAAGCTATAGAGATATTTAGTGTTTTTTTTTTCTTAAAGAAAGAATGAATAAAGGCAGGAAATAAATCGCAAGCAGCCTGAGAATTAGAGGCAATAACATCATCTAGATACATAGAATTATTAGCTGAGGAATTGGACTTAAAGGAAAGGATATAGGACCAAAAAGATTTTGGTTAATTAGAACAGACTGAAACCTCGATGCTCGAGAAGTAGTTATGCATAGCCTGTTTGAGCACTCATTTAGCATCAGAACGCAAACTAGGGAAATCCTCAAGATCAGCGAGCGAACCGGTCTTCTTCAGCCTTTCACGAGCTTTTTCTTTAGCTTTTAGAGCATCAGAGACTTTGAATGTGGACCAAGCAACATCGTTAGATTTGAATGGACGTTTAAAGTAAAGCAGAAGATAAGGTTAGAACAGAAAGAGTATGACTTTGGCAAAGCACAATTGACATTCAATGCCATGAAAAAAGAATACCAATTTCTGAAAGTCAGCTTTAAAGAAGTTATAACGCTGAATAGAAGGACATTTATTCTTTGCATGGAATTTAAGGTCAACATCAACCAGGAGAAGAGGGTGATGAGGATAAAGTTGCACATATGGGAAAAGAACAGGAGAGAGAGAGAGAAAGGGAATCTAAAGGAATACCAGAAAGAACTAAATCTGGGATTTTGTTTGTTGGTATTGCGAAGGTAGCTAATTTGTGAACAAGAACAAAGTGAAAGAAAAGAAGAAGTCGCAACAGAGAGGTGATTGTGGGATAGTATACTGAGGTTACTGGAGGCATGTTAAAGTCACCAAAAATTAGGAGGGGAGATGAAGGAAACCGGGAGAGAATGAAGCCAGAAAGCTCAGCGAAAAAGCGTTCGTAGGGGGCGATAGTGCATCGCAAACGAGCTTTGAAATTATCAGAAAATTTACCGTTGTCGGCTGGTGAGGTTGGGTCTCATACCGTCAACGAGAGAGCCTATTGAACACCGTGGCCGAGGCCAGTCAGGAGATTGTGGAAGTATGGTAGAAATCGGTCGGCCACGCACGAGGAGCTCAAGTGCTTCAGAAAACCTGTGCGGGAAGAAAAATTGCAGCCTCACGTAGCTGTGTAGTTTTTCCCTCACAATATGAATTTTCCACATACGACGTGTGTGTTATCATTTGGAACATAAGTAACATTCAATCCTGATATAGGACTACACGGGCCTAAATTTAGAACAAAAAAATTTTTTTTGACGATTTGGAAAACATTTTTTTTATTGAAAAAACGCGAAACTGGATAACCAATGTTCAAAAGTCTACCAAATTTTTTTTAATCGCTTTGGGGCTCTAAATTTAGGCCCGTGCAGTCCTTTATACTCAACACTAATGAAATATTTTTGGTAATTTGTTCACAGACGCTTAATTTGTCCAGGAATTTACGAGGCGCAATTTGCTTCTTTTTTTTTTGGCGGTGCTGCGTCGCCATTTTGTTTTCTAATGATTTTTTCCAATGAAAATGTTAACTTTTAACTTCAATAAAGATGTATGTAAAATTTCAAATCGATATCTTGAATAGTTTTTTTTTCGTAGCTGTTTAAAAAAAAAGTTCATTTGGAGCAGTTTAACAGTGGACTAACCCCTTAAGGTTGTTCGAAGTCCATGAAAATTTGATGAACAGCATCAATATTTGATATGTTGATATAAACAAGGATTTTCTCAGCATGATGGAAAATCCTGAATTCTTGTGAATGGCATTTGTAGGAGAAAGAAATAACTATGAATTTGTCAGCATTTGGTAAAAGTTGGTTTAAAATGCACCAATTAGAAAAATTTTGGACATTCCGTTGACACAACAATCAACAAGTGATGATATAGTATTGAAAATCTTTCTGTCACCTTTCTTTCGTAGAGTAAAATGGAAGATCTTGGGGCAGTAGAGATATAGCGCAGAGAATGGAATCAAAATGGCTGCCCTGTGGAACACCCGATGTGACATTATATCAGTGGATAGAATGTCAGGAAATCGAATGTTCTCCGTGCAATTTGTTAGGTCAGATCCATCCTATTCAATAAACTTTTTAGGGAATTCAAGGAGCTGTAATTTACATATAACAATGTCATAATCCACCGTATCCGCATCCTTCATGAGGTCGGTGTGAATGCAATCAACTTATTTATCTTATTTGGTCGCAAACATGACTAGATTCTCAAGTTCTAAACGATTAATAGTGATTGATTGATTTAATAAAACCATGTTCACATGGCGAGATCAATGCTTTAGAGTGAAAAAATAAGACCTCGGCAACTATTGCTTCAAGCACACGACGCCTGGTATTTTGACAATTGGTCTATAGTTGTGTACGACGTCTCTGCTGCCTATTTTATGAACCAGCGCTATAGCTCAATATTTACACCAGCTCGGAAAAATACCAGAGGAAATAAATTAAAAAGATGAGCCAATAGTGGTGAGACAGAAAAACATTACACCGCTTCAGAACTTTGGTCGGCAATCCATCAGGACTAGTAGGCTGAAAGCTATTGTAAAAATGAGATATAATCGTTAGGATAGTGGCAATGTTCATACATAGGTCTGTCATTCCCAACGTCGTTTTAGCAGACTTCATCAAGTGATTGAAATTAGTCATGTTAAAGTGATTGAAAAGTGCTACATACGTTGATTTAAGTAATCTACAAACAAGTTATTGATTCATTGCGTCTTATTAATGATCATGCCGTCAAAGTTCTGGAAAATTGATATTTTTCGCTATCAAGTGAATAGTTTGAGTGGATAAATTTGTCATCTGGACATCTTTTCTTCGAACTTGAAAAAATCAAAACATTTTTTCATAGTGATTTTTTTTGCACATGAAAATTAACAACTTTGCATTTGTTAAATCTCACGCATTTTCTCACTTAAATTTCCATTCATCATGACAATATGCCTACATTCACGTTCTGTTGTCTCGTAACATGAATACATATGCACACTACAACTCACAGGAAGAAGAAACTTTCTGCCATCGCCATGTTTCTTGCATGTTCGAAAAGAATTTCAACGCTTGCAATCACTTTGGCAAGAAATAAGTTGAAAAAACTTCATGTTTTTTTTTCATCAGATACATGCAACAAGAAAAAAAAACAGCATCACTGAAAACCCTCTGAGCAATCAAAGTTTTTATGTTTCTCTAAAAATATCATAAATTATGGGCTGTGTGTGTGTGTGTTTGAAAGTTACGAAAGAGAAATTTAAAAATATTTTTCTCAACTAACTGAACAAGCGGAAAAGCTAATTTCGCGTTACCATCTTTAAAGCATCCTTTTCGGAAAATGCAAGGATTGCACTAAGTGAAAAAGTGAAGAGGAATTGTGTGGGAAAAGTTTTGCTTGCATATGATGTAATATGATATTTAGTAGAAAGGAAAGTTTTTGCTTTGAATGTTGGCGAAAGAAGCTTTGCAGACTCCAAAAAAAAAACGAACGAGTTGGGATCATTTAAATTCATCATTTTTATACTGAATATTATTTGAAAATATATATGTTCTTTGAAAACAGCCTTTGTTTCATACATCAAAGAAACCTTGGAACATTTTCTCGAATCATACTTGCAATCAACATGCCAGCTTAAATGCCCACTTTGAAATTTCATTAGCCTTCCAACCAACACCTGCCTCGAATTTCATATTTTAAAGTAATTGGCATCATGTTCTTGACTCTCGAAACGAAAGTGTGTTAGTTACTCTAACGACCTCGAGTCTATTAAAGTCCAAGAGCCTTCAGCTTCTATAAAAGTTCTCTCTGTCTCCTCTGGGTAATTTCATGTTAATTCTTTGCGTTCTCGCATCAAATTCGCTACTTTCTATTCAACCCGTACAGCAGTCGTTCTAGATGAGAATTCGCCCGGGAAAGGTTTCCATAATGATGAATTTCATTAGGCGCCACCTCAAAAGTTGGACTGAACCTACTGAACCTACTTGCTGTACATTCAACTCAACGAACCAACCAACTAACTGCAATGCCAAACATATTTTCGGCCATCCGTTTTATAGCCACTAGTCATCACGAACGAATCTAAAGCTACTCATGAATTTTTTAGTAGATGCAAATTATTTGAAGACTCTTTTCAACTGGAAACAGTAATGACTCTTGTTAAATTGTACGTGAGGCACAGTGGAAATGGAGGCAGCTCTTGTTGTCAAACTATATTAGAAATGGGTAGAAATGGAAGAGTGAATGGTTGGTTTCATTGTTATTGTAGTCCAGTGCGAACAGTTGTAGATTTCAGTGCAAGTTGACTGTAACAACAGTTGGTACATTAAACTGACTGTAACATGGAAATTTTAGCATATTTGGAAATGAAAACGGTTCAAATGCGAAATTACTAGATATTTGAGACATGAAATTCTATCCGTGAAAGTTATAGCTGACGTTGAGATATTCACTTGAAACTTTCTTTCTGATGTTTATTGACTTTATTTTTCAAGTTTTCAATCCAAAAGTAAAATCTATCTAGTGGAAACTAAAAACAATGAAAATGGCATACATTATTTTTAATTTTTCATTTCCTTTCCTCACGTGGTATTCAACTGAATCCAATATTCTTCTTAACGATTCTTTCAAGAAAGTCAGTGAATTTCAAAAGCTTTTAGGCGAAGATCCAGCAAATCTTTTTTCGAAAATATTTCCTTTAGTGGCTGTGTGAAAGATAGTCAAAAATAAACACGTTCTTATTATGCTCTTAAATTTGGTAGGTTTTGGATGTTGAATGTGAAGGGAAATCCCTTTTCTTTAAATATTTCATTAGCACACCAAGCATACAATTAAATATATCCTTCATTAGAGCTATATCTGCAATTTTCCCAAAAAGGACTAAAGCTTTAATGCCCTCAACGTAAGCGTTTAAGGGGTATAAATATGTGTGACCGAAATTCGAATCATCATTGATGAGGAGGCCGCGGATTGGAGATCATTCTGAAGAATTGTGACCATTAAGGCCTCCCGTCCACTGGAAACGGAAAGCTGCGAACTGCGAAGCCACAAATTCTGACGAACGCCATTCGTCCGAAATCGTGAAATCTCAGCAGAATGGGATCCGTACATGTTTGGACGAACACTGACGAACGGCACGGGCCCAGTGGACGAGGTCCCCCACCGAGCCACATGTTCGGATCGTTCGTCCGTTTTCGTGCGGATTCGGCCGAATACGATTTTGCAACTTTTTTTTACGGTTCCAGTGGACGGGAGGCCTAACTATTTTTGAAGGAAATCTAATGCCTTGTTCACATTTCACTAATCCAATATGTAGCAATTTATTTCTACTTTATTCTTTGGATTTATTTGTACAGGTCGAATTATTCATTGAATTGTTCGAGAGATCAAGGTAAATGTTGCAAAAAAAGATGTATATAACAGGTTGGTCCATGACTTGTTACAATTAAGATATCTTTAACCCTTTGGCGGCGACGGCAATTTTAGTTAATTTTCAGGTACCCTTATATTTCTATGCAGAGTACAGTTTTGCTAAAAGTAAATACTGGAAATGAAAACATATTATGTTGTATGTTTGCTCATGATAAAAAAAATGGAAATTTTGAGCTTTGTGTGGGCACTGAGTGCCTAAAAGTAGGGAAGGATTTTTTTTCAAATTTCGATTTGTCACCCTTTTTTTTCTTCTATGATAATGCCAAAGCTCAGGGGATCGTCCTTTTAAGCGAATGCTTAGCGATGGCGGTAGGGAGACACATATGGGAGAAGCCGATATCAATTATTCCATTATTTTTTTAAGTGCCACATTTATATCTTATTTTCTAAAACGCTAGTGCTATGCCTAGTCGCTACTAAAGCTTCAATGTGGCACTTAATTAATGGAACGCTGGTATTATGCCCAGTCGCCGACTGTTAAGACAACACAAGAACAATGGATCATCGTGAAATTTACAGAGCGTATTGATATAGACTGAAACTTAACACACATGGACTTTCAAGATTGTGCGGGTAACTCTGTAGCCTACAGCAGAATCCTAAACAAAAATCCTTAATTTCATCGAACCTCTGGAATTTTTTTTTGATTTTGAAAATAAATTGAAAATTCAAATTTTCAAAATTCCGCGGTGCACAAGAACGACAACCCATGATCAAATTATCTCTCTTTTCAGCACTTAAAACTTCTGTTCACGAGAACTAACGACCGGATAATGCGATCAACATGAAATTTACAGAACATGTTGGTATTACCTAGGACCAGATCTGATAGAAGTGATTTTGAAATACGGACAACACTATGGCAGTGGTGCCATTTTGAAAAATCACCGAGAAAAAAAAACTGATTTTTGGCCTATAGCTTCCGATTTAGCCACCAGATTTTAATAAAATTCACGCAGTAGGTGAACCTTACTTTAAGACAGATTACATAGAAATTTGGCTGAAAAATTGGTATAGGGTTGCCAGCTATGACAATTTTTGTCTCCTAAATATTGTGAATTTGCTCAGGAAAATTAAGGTTTTTTCCCTAATAGCTTCCGATGCAGAAACGGAATCAAAACGAAACTCATGTGATAAGTGGAGCTTGATGTATATCTAATTCTGTAGGAATTTCGTTGAAAAATCATGGAAGGGCTGCCAGCTATGATGAATTTTGTAATTTATTGACGTTTCTTTATCGAGCGATGTTGTCCTTAAATTTTTAAATGGGATTGATCCTGCAATGACAGTTAACAGCAAATATTTCTAATTCGAAAATTTAAAAAGTTTTGAGGGTGGTAACCCTAAAATTCTATTCACTCCTATAACTGTCAGCGCAATCATTCAATCGAAACGAAATTCACAGGGTGGGTTTAATTCAACGTTAAGCAGCTACGGTGCGAACAAATGGTTGCCAGCACCAGACAATTTCGTAAATATTGCCCCAACTGATGCTTTCATTCTGGTTGCATAAGCAAAGCATTTACAATAAAATAAGAAACCGATGTTTACTGAGTTTTGGAAATTTTTCGGATGGCAACCCCAGACATAGTTTAATCGCTGAAACTTTCGATGATATCCTTGGATGAAAACGAAATTCAAAAGATAGACTGATTAAGCACGAACATGTTATGGTAGACTCATTGTTGCTGTATTGGACAAATGTTGCCAGCACTGAGCATTTTCATCATTTGTGATATAGGAGATGCTGTCAAAAAATTATATTTATTACTTTGAGTAAGAAATGGTTGATATGATGCTACAAAGCAGTCTATTACGTCTTCACACATTTTTAAGTCACTCAAAGATAATTTCTTCGACAATTAGTTTTCTAGCGGCTTTAATGCGCTAGAGTTTTTTTTTTTAAATTATCATAGATGAATTGATATAACAGCCTTAAGGAGTTACATAGGTCTTGAAGGAAAAAAAAACTTTTTCAAAAAATTGTATCCTAAAAACCGAAAATCTATTTTGTTTGAAATTTACACATAGAAAAGTTTAGCATTTTAAAAAGTTGTAAAAAAAATTTTCAGCTAAAAATATTGAGTATTGTCGATTTTTTTGCAGTTTTCCTCGTCCAGCCTTTTTTTTCGGTAGGTAGAATATTTCGGTACAGGTTCATCTGAAATCCAAAATTCAAAAATTTTCTTATAATTTATACCCTTGGCTCGTGATTGAACGAAGGGATTTTCAATCGATCGACTCGTTCTTGTTTTATACGAAAAAAATGTTTTAAAATCGATGAGAATCGGAAAAATGCTAAAAAAAAAATATGAGACGAAAATACATTCAAGCTTATTTCAAAACTTTAAATTTAATCTTTTTTTCAATTCCTTCGTTCAATCACGAAAAAAAAGGCTGGACGAGGAAAACTCCAGGAAAATCAACAATTTTCAATATTTTTCGCTGAAAATTTTTTCACAGGTTTTTGAAATGCTAAACTTTTCTATGTGTAAATTTCAAATAAAATAGATATTTGGTTTTTAAAATAAAATTTTTTTAAAAAGTTGTTTTTTTTTCCTTCAAAACTTATGTAACCCCTTAACCAAAAGATAAAAAAACACAATGCTAAAAATAAATTGCAAGCTGCCTACGTCCTTAGCCTTGAAAACTTGGGCCCATGGCTTGACTTGTCACTCAAATCATCCACCTGTTATCATCTAGGTATATACCAATTTACAAAATATATTCAACTAACATACATTATTATACATTTTGCGTGGCAGGTGCATTTACACTCTGAGTAACCTGAAATCTTTATTATATTATGTACACATGACTTCAATTGAAAATATTAGCCTACATCATATACATTACTCAAGCATACGGTATAAGCGAGATCTTTGACTTGTGCCCATGAAATTGAAAATTCAGCTGACATCTTTTGAATGAATAGAATTGAGAAAAGAAAAAAAAAAGCAAATTGAATGAATAGAATTACTCGGCAGACGGGTGATTGTAGGGAAACGGGCGTATTCGTAAATTTGTTATTGGAAATTTTGAGTTTTATGCTTGTGCTGTTTCGAAAAGAAGTGGTAATATGGTTAAATGAAAGTAGCAAACACCTGTTTGTCAGTCAAACTTCAAGCTTGCTTAAGTAAACAACCATAACGATATGAATATGCAGTTCATGTTTTTTGGATGTATAGGCGAGTGTCTTAATTTATTCATTTTCAGCCATTTTTCAAATAACCAAGAATTCAAACCAAAACTACGTGTTTTGTAATTTGCTTTAAAAAAAAATCCGCCTTTATCGATGCAACTTCTGCAAAAAAAAACATCTTACACGATACACTTACCACCACCAACACAAGCTCCAGCATCCACAAGCAACTCCCAAGTATTTTCCAATGCATAGCTTTGGTTTTTGCTTCAGTGTTTAGCACATTTCAGCTTTCGGTTCGATGTTGAATAGAATGTTAATTTCACCAGGACTATGCTGTATGAATGTTGATTGCAGCTTCACAACGCTACAGAGCTACGTGTAAAATGTATTACTTTGGGACTTTTGTTTTTTGTTGGCCATGGATGATTCCGTTCGTGTTTCGGATTTTGAAAATTAATTTCCATATTGACCTGGCTAATAGGTAATATGATTCCAATAGCGGAAACATGCATTAATAAATTGTACAATTTCCAATATTTAAAGATACTTAAGCAAATCACGTGGAATGTACAAATAGTTTTAAATTATAAATATTTTCAAATGCACGAAATCACGAAAAATATTATTGAACTGAAGGGAGCTGTGGAATGTACCATTCATATTTAATGCATACATAAATAGTCGATTAGTGGCTGTGTTATTTGATGGCTTTAAATTTAAAGGCATCGAAAATTTAAAAGGTGCTATGTATTGAAAATTTTTGTTACTGTTACCTGGACAGGACTATGCTTAACATTTGGTTTCCAACAATGAGAGCTTTAATTTGATTGCTATAATAGTTAAAGAAAAATTTTAATGGCACACCATGTAACATGTGAATTCATCCCTTATTTTGAAATAAAGATGATATATTCTCGTAGATACTTCAGCTCTATCATAATTTCAAAAATTGCATACAACTCCAAATTTTCGTCCTGACGTAAGCCAAAAATTCACATTCATTCACAGTACCAGCAACTCATTTATTGTGGTGCGCTTTAAATGTTTCAGCATCGTTATCGGGTAAAAAGGAAAATATTTATTGCCAACGTCAAGTACGTAAATTGTCTGCCGGGATATTGAAGAAAATGTCTGAGTTTGAACTTTTATGAAGACTATAAATTTTTTATGGCCATGTATTACTGCAAAAGTCTTATATTTTATTCAAATCTTTCAAGTAAGCTTTTTATTTACACAAAGATATTTTACTGTCGCCGCCGGCACTTCTACATACATATACCTCGATTTACTTACTCGCTCTCACCTTCTCCACTCGCCAGGCCAGCAAGGCATCGAAGCTGCCTGCTTGCCTGACTGGCTGACTGACTAACTGACTGCTTGCTTGCCTGGCACCTTTCACATTGTCGTCATTCTTAACAACACCGAAACAGAATATTCCTTGGATCTTATCGAAATTGTACGGAAGAGGCATTGTGTGCAAAAAAAGCATACTCTTCATATATCAACTTTCATGTGAGGATATGCGATAGGGATTATACATAAGTGTATTTGGTTGATTTGATACGTATGTAGGTGCATTGTGCTGGAGGTGTTTGTCTCTCTTTGCTGGATTTGAACGAAGCTGTGTCTGCTGTACGATTTAAATCGGAGGATATAACTAAGGAGTTAGGGTCCTTCAATAAAGATTTACTTGAGCTGATAGTGAAAACGAGGATTCTATTTATGTTCGACAGAATCCGAAATGGCAACATTGTGGTAGGATTTTTATTCTTTTGTGAGTTATTCCTATTAAGTGAATGTATGATGATAAATATGCATTGTGTCGTTAAGCGCAATTGGTTTTCTTTTTTGATATTATCTTAAAGACAGGAAATATAGGAAGTACGGAAGGTCTTGATGATGAGTTAGGAAAGTAAGAATTCTACTGTTATTTCTGTACTAAAGAAAGAAACAAAATAAAATAAAATGAAAATTAATACTTTTTCGAGATTTTACACATGACAAATACGAGGGCTGTATCAAAATTTCTTGGCCTGGCCATTAAAATATTGTAATTTTAATAAATTTTTTTAATTATATTTTTCCATATTCTTATCTTATTTCAATGCACTTATCCATCTATGCTCTAGCACTTTTATACGTTTTTTTTAAAGCAAATTCTTCCAACCCCGCGAAAAACTGCTTCGTCTCATTTGTCACCTTTTTGTCGGTTGAAAATTTTCATCCGGCCAAGTGTTTTTCAAATTAGGGAACAGGTAATAGTCTGTTGGTGCTTAATCGGGCGTATAAATTGTATTGTTCACTACTTCAAATCAAAGATCATGGAACCTTACTATGGCAACGGCTTGCCTAATATCTTTACAAAGTCACTGGCATCATCCTTTGGTTCCTTTTTAAACCTTATTATTTTTTCCTGTACATTTCCTTCTTCGTAGAAATCCGCATATATTTTCCCCATCCTTAAAGCCGAAGATTCGTCCTGTATCTTCATTTATCGGCCCATATCGTTTCTATCTTGCTTCGGTAAACTTCTCGAAAGAGTTGTTTACAATACAGTATACCCAATAGGTGAACTTCTTCTCGCTTCGTCGAAGGTAAGTCAACAGTTTCCAACTCACTTTCGTTCAGTTAAACTATTGCATTTGCCATAGACTAGCAAAAACAAGTGGATGTATTATATACAGACTTTGCCAAGGCTTTTAACTCTGTGAATCATGACATCCTCCTCTCAAGATCGATGGATTCAATATTTCGGGTAAACTCTGTTACTGGTTCACTCTTCTTCTTCTTCCCCTTCCTATCGTACTTCTGGTATTTCACAAGGCACAATTCTCGGTTCTCTGCTTTTCCTCCTGGTCAAATCTGTTGCTGGTTTTCTTCATACCTTCATGATTGTGCTTGTTTGGTAACGGTTCACTCTTCTATCGTACTTCTGGTGTTCCACCAGGCTCGATTCTTAGTCTTCTGCTTTTCCTCCTGTATATATAAAAGATCTTCCCTATCTCTTTAATTTTTCGAGTCTTTCTACGCTGACGATCTGAAAATATTCAGGTTGATTAAGTCAGTGGATGACTACTCCCAGCTCCAAGATGGAACTAGTGCTCTGTCAATTGTATTAACCTTAATGTTGTTAAATGCTTCCAGATGTCCTTTATATGTAAATGATCCCGCATCACGTTTTATGCGGCTTCATTCTTGGATCATCCAGACCTTTTGCTGATATTTTCTCGGGTGTATGCTTGTACATCCCCTCGTGCGTAGTGTCCTCGAATATTGTCGTCAAATTTGGTGTCCTCATTATCGTTTCCTAATTGATGCTGTTGAATCTGTACAACGTAGATTTACTCGTTTGCCATTCTTGAAGCTCTGTATCCCATACTGTGAGTAAAGTTAGCGTCTTTTTATCCTATAAATACCCACTTTCTTGTCACGAAGCGTATATTTAGACGAATGTTTCTTTAACAAAATTATTAATAATTCTGTGACTTTTATCCTCAGTGTGCAGTGTGCTCGTACTTATACATATTTTTCTTCCCCTATTTTATGCTTCCCCAGGCAACTTCCGCTTCTGTTATGCACTTTTAAAAATAATTAAGAGCAAATGCTATATCTTACGAAATGAATTAATTAAACTGCTGAATGTCAAATTTTGGCTCTGTTTTAAATTATGATTCTATTTCATTTATCGCCTTTTGACTTTAATTTGATATTATAATTTTTTTTTCTCTTCCTTTAATCTTTTTTTTTAAGTTTTGTGCTTTACTTTGTTTTCATTTTTCTAGTCTTTCATTGGATTTGTATCTGTTTATCTAGACAATAGTAAATAAATAAAAAAAAACAGCTAACTTGTGGTCTGATGCGTTATACTAATGAAAAAGAATCTTCTTTTTGGCGAATACCGGTCTTTTTTTCGCAAACTTTTTCAGCTAATTTATCTTATAAATTAGCCTAGTAGTGACATGTTACAGTTCGTTTTTTGGAAAGATAATCAATAAAAATAATTTCCTTGTGATCCCGAAACACTGACGCCATCAATTTTCCGGCCGACTCACATGAACTGACTTTGTTCGTCGGAGGCGATTCGCCGTTTCCACTTTTTTTTATTGTTTATTTTTGTTTCAGGGAAAAATTGCTGAATCCAGGTTTCGGTAGTGGTTATAAATCATTTCAGGAAATTGCTAGCATTCATTGGATACAACGCCAGATTCTCTTTAAAAATTTTAACCCGCTTGTTCTTCGCTTAACAAACGCGGCACCCATCTTGTTGAAACATTTTTCAATTCTTATTCGTCCGATAAAATATGGTACTCCTGCTCAGTCGAGATCCCTACACTCCGCAAAATAATTATAAGAGCCCGAAAGTTTTTAGTTGTAAATAATATATTTTGAATAATTTTTAAAGTTTCAACCAAAATTTTAATACCTTACGTAATTGTACTTTCGATAACAGTGTATTAAAAACCTAAGAACCTTTCTTTTAAATTTTATAATCATAAAAATTGAAAGTTGACTATGAAATGTTTATTGAAATGATTATTGAAATGATTATAAAGGCTATAGATAATTGAAATGATTATAAAGGCTCTTAATATTTATATTTTTATTTTTGTAGTGACTATTTATTACGTAAGCTTAGTAAGAAGTATGATCGCCGTTATTGTTTATAACTTCTTCTAAACGCCTTGGCACTGAATTTATTTGCAGGATCGATATTCTTCCCCTCCTTGTTGACTGAATCCTTTAGCTCCTTTACGCTTGCGTATTGGCGGCCATGGTGAAAAATTTTAGCTGATAAAATAGACCACAGATTCTCGATTGGATTAAGATTCAGACAGACTAAGTGCGGGTCATTCGACAAACGGGATACCACGGGACCTCAGAAAGTTTTTAGTTTTTCTCAAGTTTTTCTTTCCAGAGTCAATAAGCAACTCATGCAACAAAATGAAGGAAGTATTCCGAGTCCATTTTTGTCAAAACGAAGCAAATAGGTGTGGTACCCTCATACGATATCCCTGCACAAATCATGAGTGACCTCCCACCAAAATATTGACGCTAACGCTTTTCTGTCGCAGAACGTTTATCCTGCCAATATTTATGTGAGGCGTCTGGGCCATCTAAATTAAACTTTTTTTCATCAGTAAATACTACTTTGTTCCATTTTTCATACCAAAACCGGTACTTTTCAGCAAATTCAAGTCTAGTCAATTTATGTCTTTTCGTAAGCGGATGTTTCCCACATTTTTGTCATATGTGAGGTCCCCTTCACACTTCACTATTTTTTGAACTCTACGTATACCTACTTCTAAGTTTGTTTGTCCTCTAATTTCGTTCGCACTAAAATTTTCTTCGATGGCCATTCTTCTGATCTCTCTTATGTATCTTTTAGATACCTTAGGTCCCCCTTCTTGGTTCTTTGTTTTTACCGTAATCTTTCTCCATTTTTATGAAACTATCGACTACACAGCTAGATATTTTTAAACTTCTAGCGATTCCACAATTAGACATGCCTTGCTCATGATAAGCCTTAATTTTGCCCTTTTCTTCTTCGTTTAATGATTTTCTGTGCAGCATTCTAAAATATGTGGATAAATAATATTTTCAATCGGAATAAAATTTGTATCATGCTTTTAGAAAACAAGTACTCACGCGTAATTGCTTTTCTGACCACCTAAACACAATCTGATGAACTAAAAACAAATATTTATCGACGTGCCTTTATATTTATTTCGTATTAAATAACTATACTGGCAAAGGTTGTTCTATTTTTTAATGGAAACAATGAATATCAACACGTGTTTGTCTTGTTTACACAAAGCTGCCCACTTTTTTACCCTAGAATACGAAGGTGCAGATTCACTCAATGGGTTATTCAAGTCTCTCTTAATTTTATTTGATGTTATATTCTTTTTGACAAAATATTTGATTACGATAGAAGCAGATAGAAGCAGATTTCTGCAAACAAAATATCGTAGGAAAATATTTATGAAACGAATCGTAACGAAATTTGACACAAAGCTAGCTTGAATATCTATCTAACAAAATAAAGTAAATTTTATTGACAATCTACCCTAAAATCTAGGTTAGGCCTAGAAATTTTCAAATATCCATTGCAGTACAAAATTTATTCCTAATTTTCATTTTCGCTATGCATACATTCCATTTTCTAGGCTCATCGCCACTATGTCCTTTGATTTTCACAAATGAACACCGCCACTTCCTAAAATCATCGTCCCATCCACTAGATCCTGGCTACCTAGCAGCGGTACCACTGCCCGCAAATCATATTCATGAAAATAAAATATAATTCATCCACCTTACCACCCCATCAACCTATTGACCAAAGCAATAAAATCGGAAATCCGCTGGAAATGATCATCCCAGGCTTTGATAAACGTCTCGGAGACCCAAGTGCTATCAAACAATAAATAATACAGTTTATGACGAAACTTTGAGCGTGAAATACCAACTCGACGTTCCCCTTCAAGTTCAATTAAATGTTATGGTAGCGGAATTGTCGCCGTGTATAGCATTCTAACAATTCAAATTGCTACTAATGGAAAATCAACAAAAAAAGTTTGTTGTTTGTTTGGTTTTTATTTTATTTTCTTATCGTACAACGTTTTTATTCGCGACTATGGAAACACGACAGAATGAAAGAGAAACACCAAAAACACCACATTTACATTTGTAGATTCAACCGTTTCTAATGTTGAATAAACGTCGAAACCGAAGACGGAAAAAATTGCAAAACGAAATTGGAAGGAGAAAATGTAAAACTCAAATGCTAAACCTAACGACAAAGTAGGAGACTTTATTCGCTCTGAATTTTCCACTTCAGTTCCATTTCGGGCACTCGAGTATGCTTTGAAAAGCTTTTACGAAAGCGTGCAAAATCGAAAATTCAAACTGTAAATGGAATGGAAAGTTGCTGTATCGTAGGAAATACTATCGCATCGCAAAGGACACTTCTTTGCAGCGTAAAGAGTCCATGCTTTGCCCAGGGTGGCTCATCTTGTATCTTAGCTTAGTGTGCAGGAGTTACAAATTTGTACGGAGAACATGGTTTTGTTCATGGTGTATCAGCGGAAGATATGATAAGAGGTGCTTTTTTCAGGCTATAATAAGCGGAAGCTAAATCAATTTCCATTTGTAGGTTGTTTGTACTTCTTTTGTAAATCGGTTTGAGCGGAAATTTTACCGAGCATATCGGTTTTTTCTTCTCTAAAATACCACGCAAAGGAGTGAGATACATTATTTGAAATGAAATGACTTGTCATTTGAATCGATGAATTTCCGAAGAGAGGGAAATTAGTATAATATCTAAAAATCGATTTTAGGGAATTAAGAATAAAGTTTTGATTTTAAATTAAAAATAGGAAAATACGAATAGATTGTTTGTTTTTCAAATTTGATTTGAGATTTTTCCAGGGAATTTAAGTGTGTGTTGTTTATTTTCAAAATATTTTTCATAAAATGAATACACTGCTAAGTCTCTATCAGCCATTTGAGTTAGATATAAAACTCACGATGCTAATGGGTTTAATAATTGAAACGTGTTCATAGAGCCCTTAAGGTTGAATGCAGCTTTATTATTGTGGAAGCATTATATTTTACTATAAGCTTGGAGTTGAAACACCGAAAAAACATATTATTGTTACACGTTTCTACACTATTGGCTCGAAAAACTCACACTTATGAAAGTTGACAGTTCAATACAATTACGTTTTTAAATGTTTACATAGAATACCTCCACGTTTCAAAAGAAAGAGTTTCTTATAAAGCGATTCCAACCCGAAAATTGTCTTAAAAACTTTCTACGAGTTTGGAGCGTTTTATTTAAAATTTTCACACTAGCATGCAGTAAAGCCACCTTTATTTCAATACTACGGGTCTTATTATTAGTGCATCTTCTTCTCATCAAATCTCGTTATTTTTCGTTTAGTAAAAGTCTATCATAAACCGTGTCATTAATGACACGTGTAAAACAAATATATTTCACCTGTCCGACCATTGTCATAAATTTCAATACATCTACTTGCCAACCCAAAAAAAACTTCATATCCACTATACTACTATCCAACAGATTACCTACAAAACCTCTTGTACCTTTTGCCACAGTAAAAGTGATAAACGGCCATTCATAAATGTCAAGAAAAAGTCGAAAAAAACGCAACCATTACTTCCTTTTCCTTCCTCTCGCTCTCGGCCTCTTTCATATTCTACATAGGCTTTGTCGTCAGCTTGTTTGGAGCGCCAGAAGAAGACGACGGCGACAATTTCTTTCTTTGAAGAGCAAAAATACAGTTGTATTATGTGTTTCGAATACACAGGAAACCTTTTTTTCTTTGCCCAGATGAATATCAAAATATGTCAAGTGACAGCAATTTGAATGAAAATTAAATGAGAAACTCATTCATTCGACAAAGTAAAAAGCGAGTGAAGCACAAGTGAACGAACTATACCGAATGAGGGCTCGCAAATGAGTATGAATGAAAGCGGCCTTAAAAACGTGCAAAAGTACTAAATAATGACAGTAATCATGTTGATTTATATTTTGCCACCTTATTGTGATTTACCTGGCCAAGTACGAAAATGAAATTGAGAATTATTTTAATAACATTGCAAAAACCAGAACATTATCAAAAGTATCATCTGCCATTTGAGAACTTGCCACACCGATAAACTTCTGATCCATCTCGAGGGCGAACAAAATGACTGCGAAATCTGAGCTTAACTTGATGCAATTTATTTGTATTAAATTTTTTCGCTTAATTATGTTACGTGAATATGATTTTTGGGGAAAATAATAAAACGAAATCAAGCCAGAAGCTGTTGATGACCTATTACTGTTAAATCTGACATTTAACTTTCCATTTGGCAAATCGTATCCTGAGCACTTCAGAATAGCAACAATACTGGTGTGATGAAATTGTATTGTTCAATGTACAAAAATAATTGTATCTTATAGCATCCACCACCACGAATTGCCGGGCTTTTCTCATCCCAATTAAAGTTCTTCGGTTCTATCTTGTTACTGAATGACTTCGTTAGTATATTTTATAAAAATGCATCGAAATTCATGCATATTAAAGTTCATTTTGTTACAGAAAACGCAAATAAATTTTAGCGCCCAGTGTGGGCATTAAGGAGAATATGTAGTACATAGAAAACATGTTTCAGTATATTAATGCTTTAGTGTCTTTGAATAATTGAGAATGTAAAAATTAAATTAAATGCAGATACCAATTTTCAAATGTTTTTGACAGTCAAATGTTTATTTAAATCCTTGAGACTCGATTGCTTTATGTGTTTTGTTAGCAAATTTGAACTGAGAGAGTTGATTTTCACTCTAAAGTTCAACATCGAAGCTTCAATTAACATTTCGAATTGTTTCAACTCCTGGCAAACGATTTTACCTAAAACAATCCAATCATTATAACAAACATCTTATCATTCATTTCACTCTCCGTCCAATAGCATACTAAAATCAAAATCTTACTCAAACTATAGAGTAATATTTTCGAACAGAGCATGCGTCCTACAAACTGTCAATATGTATCTAACGTTTAACAGCAACATGCTGCAAAAGGATTTCAAGGAAATGGGGAATTTTCGAGAAAGTTGAAAAATCTCTTTTGTCGAATAATTGTAGCATGTGCTCTTATATTGTTAACAACATGCAACATGATATGCGCAGCAACTCTTTAAGAAATATGAGCAACCTTTTTGAAGATTCTTGCATAGATTTCCTGCCGAAAAAGATAGACTGCATTATAGTCGGATTCTTAGCGTAGCAAGTTGAATGTTTGAAATATTTTGTTGCAATAAAACTATTTCGTGTTTCAACATTTTAGCTAGGTAATTCTGGAGAACTGGGTAACGGGAGAAAAAGTTGAAATCTTTTGATTCTTCAGGTCTAACTGCTTGTGAAGAACTAACTCATATGAAGAACTAAGAATAAATTAAATATGCATGGTATATTATCTAATAAATCATAGTTAAGGATTGTAATGCCAATGAACATCATGTTTGTTGTATTTTGGTTGACGACATAGATGGCGTTTATTTCAGTCGGTTGAGTATGGTGTTTTTGGAACATCGTTTCAAATCAAACCTCTTTTTTTCATTTTCAGAAATATCGCTGGTCCTTTCTAATTGTGTTCAAATCCATTATTTAAAAATTTATTTACTTCATGTAGGTAATGGATCTGATGTATATTTTCTTGCCTGTAATGTATATTTTTCTGGTATAAATTTCTCCAACCAAACCTTTTTTCTATTCTCTACGTAAATATTAGAATTATATAAAAGAAATTGGACGTATTAGACGTATGAGTATTAGACCCAAAATAAGGAGAATTCGGATGTTATAGTTTTAATTGAAATTTGTTTATCTGCCTTGTCTTTTTTACAAAGAATTTACTAAACCCATCGCTACGACGAATTCGATAGCATAATTGTAAACCTAATATAATTGACACCTTTAGGTTGCATAAAAATATGAACATGCTTATGTTTGCAGATTATTGTGATATCTTAAACAATAAATGTGAAGAAAAGTGTAGAGTTTCCTAAAACCCGCTGATATCGGCACTTTATTTTGGATTTTAACAGTTAAAAATCAAATTAACCTATAAGATGATGCTTTGAATTACTTAATTGGACAGTTAGTTATAACTTAGTTTTTAAGTTCCTAGTTTATAATCTTTCTTCTTTTAGTAGGTTTTTGTAATTTTTACCCTACAGTAATTATATTAATATTACTCATAGTTTATACTTAACTTATAGATGAAAAACAGGCTAATTTGTGAGTTGTGGAGCGTTGCTGATCACTCTATAATTAAGGGTGTACATTGTACTACTATTGTTATATATTATATTTAGTGCAGAATAAATAAATGAATAAATAAAATAATTCTCTTGCCTGGTATTCGTTGGGTGGAAACCAATCCATTTTAAAGCTCCCTTGAAATTCGTTGGGTTTTAGTTGAAAGAAGCAGCTATAGAAATTAGCAGATTCTGCATGAAAAAGTATTGAACGATAAAAGTACGGTGCTAGAAAGGCTTTTGACATGCTCGAAAAAATACACGACAACTATTAATTGATAACAAACAGAACAGAAATGTTTTCATTAATACAACCAAAACGGCAAAGTCAACATATTATGTAAAAGAAATGTTTAAGTTTAAAAACTTCTCAATACCTGCCCCTGAAGAAGAGTGCAAATTACCCTCGTAACATCAATATCGGACAATAAATTGAAAGATATTAAGCTTCTACTAGGAAAATTAGTCGTTCAGTTGAAAAATATACACTCCGCTGCACACCCCTTGATTCTTTCAGAAAATTTTCAGAATCTGTAAGGAACGGAAAAAATCCCAAGTACCTGCATTGTTGAACTAATAGAAGTTCATTGAAATTTCAAAGAGGTATTTCTCAATTACTCATTAATGTGATTTTTTAGCTGCTTGATAATTGGTTGCTTCAATAAAATGAAATAATAAGAATGGAAAATAAGAATGGATGTTTGGGTGCAAAGTCATTTTGTTATGTTAACAATTTATCATGGATTCATCTTCCCTTAGAAATTGAAATGTAGAGTTGTAAAAAGTTTTTCATAAATATTCACGATAGAGAGCTGCACCCTTAAGTCTGTTCAGTGTCTTGCTTTCTGTCACAGGTTTATATTATGCTCATCGAAAGATTTGCTTACAATGTACGCGGTATGTACTCATTATCATGCTGAAGGAGAAAATCTTCATTAGGAATTCTTACTTCATTTTCCGGGATCACCTCTACTTTAATTTGAAGGTAATCTCTGCTTATCATTTTATCCGAAATAAACGTAATTTCTGTTTTTCTTAATGACTAATCTCACCCTTAACCATATTTCCTCCTCCGCCCATTTGTTGTCTGATTTTTATCAAAGAATCTTTTCTTAAATTGTGAATATAATACGTGAGTCCATCCATGCATTAAGTCCTTGCCGGCGAAAACGTTTTTCATCAATAAAATTGACTTTCGGCCATCGCTCTTTTTTGTTTCATTTGTTCACGGGCAAACCGACATCTCTCTTCTTTGGGCCTCTCCGAACTGACCTTTTCATCTTAACCTTGTTGTAGCAGAATGTGACGTCAGATTAATTCGAGTTTTCTCCGAATTCTGTTATTTTTGCCTAGGCGTTGGTCTCCTGCAGAATTTTGATCACAACGTTCGCTTAATCACGAAATCTACTTATTGTTGTTTTGTTGGTGTTTTTAGGCTATGTTGCCGAGCCAAACAGGCGGGAGACACATAGGGTGTTTCCGGATTCACGTCTTTGTCCTCATCTTTAGCTTGTCATGACAGATTGTAACTTCAGCAGAGTAGCTAGCAGTTTGAAGCAGACCAAGACAAGGTGTCCGAAATATTTGGCTTTGCTTCGTAACGTTGCCCCAAAACACCATCAAGCCAACGAGAAGTCAAATCAGGACGTGACCTCATCAAATGTTATACAAGAGAGCAATGGCAAGACGTAGATTATTGAATTCGGACAGGCTTGACTTTGTCTGACATCACATTCTATTATAACAAGTTGAAGACGAAGGCGAAGACTTAAATTCATAAAGGCCCATGGTCTTGACTTTCAGCGAAATGTTGGCGGACATAGCAATCAAATATAGCAAGCTGAAGACGAAGACATGAAGACCTTTTGTGTCTTGTAATTAGCGTTGTATGTCTTGTAATTAAGTTTGTTTTTTTAACTTTATTGAAATTTCAAGTGTTCAGTTTTTTTTACAGTTCTTTTTATACGTTCAAAATTTTTGTTTCCATTCCAGCTTTCGCTTTGATTTGCCTTGTAATATTCGTTGAAATGGATGCCAGTCCTAAATCTGCACGTTTTTTTCCGTTAACTTTGAACTCGTCGTTGGCCATGGTCTCCTCCTTTTCCTATAGTTCTCAGGGGCTCTCTCACTTTTTTCAAATTTAATACCATTTATCCTTCTTCCATTTGTTACTAATGGTCGAAGAACATTAATATTAAAATCACTTTGGCCAAAAATTCATATTTCTATACATATATATATATATATATATATATATATATATATATATATATATATATATATATATATATATATATATATATATATATATATATATATATATATATATATATATATATATATATATATATATTTTATATATATATATATACATTTATATATATACATATATTTTTATATATATATATATATATATATATATATATATATATATATATATATATATATATATATATATATATTTATATATTTATATATATCATGAAAAAATCTCACGAACGTGCCATCCGATTGACCTAAAATTTCCAGAATACATGGATGTAAATACAGAATAGTGTCAAATCTCACAAAAAGCTAATCATCTTTAACCCTTTGGCGCCGGTTGCCATTTTAGTGATATTTTAAATATACCTATTATTCTGTCAACAAATAACTTTTGCAAAAATAAAGTTTATGTTCTCAATCTGAATATGATCATATTTTTGAAATGTTTAACCCTATGTGTGCGCTAGGCGCCTAAAATGAGATTGGGAAAATTTGAGAATCATTATGAAACTTAAAGGACACAGTGATATTACTAAGCTGTAGACTTGGGTAGTTTTTTATAAACGTGCTGGCAACTCCGCAGCTCCTGAAAAATGTTCGTCTTTTACAGTAAAAACCAACTCATATAAAAGGCTTATGCTTTATTTATGCAACCAAAGCAAAACTTTTGAAATTTCACATCGGACAATATTTTAAGTATCAAAAACTTTCTGTTCACGAGAACTCACGACCCGATTATCAAATACAGTTGAAATTCACAGAATGTATTGGTCTTACGTAGGACCAGGTCTGATAGAAGCGATTTCGAGGTGCGAGCAATTCTGTGCTAGCGGTGCCTTAATGAAAAATCACTAAGAAAAATAACTACTTTTGGCCCTATAAATTCTGATTCAGCTACCAGATTTTTGACACAGTAGCTGAACCTTACTCTGAGCCATGTTTGATAGAAATTTGGTTGACAAATTCGGTTAGTGCTGCCAGGTATGGCTATTTCGGTGTCTTGGGTTTTGAAAATTCGCTCAGGAAAATAAAGCTTTTTGCCCCATAACTTCCAGTGCAGTGATAAATGGAACTTAATATAGACATTATTCAGAAGGAATCTAGTTAAAAAGCCATGATATGGCTGCCAGTTATTGTTGGTTTTGTATATATTTGCAATATCTTTATTAAGCGATTTGATCGTAAAATTTTTAAACGGTAATGATCTTGTATTGGCAATAAACAACAAATATTAAGTTGTTGAAAATTTAAAAAAATGTGCGACTGGTAACCCTAAATTTCTTGGTACCCCTAAAACATCCAATGCAGTCATCATATCAAAACGAAATTCGAAGGTAAGTTGATTTATAAATGCTTACATTAAGTATTCATATCACGAACATTTGCAATGAAAATAAGTTGCCAATGTTTAAATCTAGAAATTTTTCGGTCCCAAACATCTTTCGTTTTTTGATCCCAAACACCTTTCTATCGCTGTAACTTTTGACGAAATCATCGGATAAAATCGAGAGATAGAGTTATTTGATTTTGACGTGGCGCAATTGTGGAAGTTTTTTAGTTGCAGTGCGGGTAAAGTGTTGCAGCAGCATTTTCTTTGTTAATGTTATGCTATGCTGCTTTCAAAGTTTTGCCGTGCTTGGCTTTCCTAAATCTTGAAATTCATGCAAGTGGTAGTCCTGAAATCCTTTTTACCCTATTAGTTTAAATACATTATTAAGATGTGGCTTTGCACTCAAAACAGGTTGGAGAACGTGTGGTAGAATATGCACACAAAATCTGCACGATTCTTCCATTGTTCATCGAACATTAGTATTTTTTTCTCGACCCATTTTTCACAAAGACTTATTCCGTATGTCTCCGCACGTTTTATTTCAAAAATTTACGCTACTTTATATATTTCGTGATGCAAACTTGCCAAATGAAATTCTAAAGCCGCGAGATTCTAAAATTTTGTCTTATCTATTTTGTTGCAACCAATTATTAAAAAATCTTTGAAAAATTTATGAAAAAGTGCTTGAGGAATCCCTTTTTCAATGAAAATTTCAATAAAACTTCATTAGTTTAAATTTTTATTTTTTTCGATAACTGAGGGATGTACCTGATGTACTAGCGGTTTTCATAAATTCGGGATAATTTTGTATTATTTTTTTCATTTGAAACATGGGGTTTAGAAAACTATAAAATTCAAATCAAAAACAACTCCTATTTGACTAAAGAAATCAGATCGAGCAAAAAAAATTGCGTATATATTTATCTTTAGAAGCATAGTAGTTACAAAAATTTTATATGCATTTTACCGAAATTTTTCAAAATCAACACACGATCTCAATTTTCCACGGAAATCATTATTTCTCTGTCGAAAACGAGCGGTCCGCTTGCAACGTGAGCTTATTCACTACTTATCAAGCCCTTCAAAAGACTCCCTTTTGCATTTAATACAATCCTTTTTGGAAAAAACAGTTGATGACTGCCTGTCCGCAAAAAAAAATTTAATTTTGACGAAAATCGGATCATATGAACTTTTTTCCTCGTAAACACAAACAAAACTTGCAACAATTATCAATTTTCAAAAACCGTTCGTGTACAACCAGCAACGAAGGACGGACAATCGACATAGGCAACAATACCAACAGCCAAACGAAGCAGAATATTTACTGAATAAATATTTTATCGTCGATTTTCATAGCTCATTCCAATTATTGTCATATTCAAAATAAGTATCACAGGGGGTGCGAAACGCGACTTATATTGCTCATATGCCTGCATAAATAAAACGTGATGAGGAGCATTCATAGTCGACATAGTCCATGTTGTCCTTGTTGTTGGTCGTGTCGTTGGCGTCGTCACTGTCGCGAAAATGGAAATGCGTCCTCAGTAATTTCGCTCGCTTTTGAATCGACATGTTCTGTGATAATCCAAAAAAGAGAAGCAGAATTTCCACCAATCAGCATTTCATTGATTCGAATTATGACGAGCGGAAAGTACCGAGCATACGTATGTATATATCGCTGGAAAACTCATAAAATGCTTTATTTTATTTCCCATTTTTTTTTAACTTTTATGCTGGCTTGGTAGCCTGCAACTCAAGTACGGATTTCGCTGACTGAAAATTAAAACTAAAGCGCAAACAATCGACACCCTGCAGGCATATGCAATGAGGATGAACGAGACTGGCGAATGGAAGCCCTCCATTAAGTACCATTCGCATGCGGTAATTTAGTTGCAAAAAGTTCTTGTTGTTTTCAGATGGAAATGGTAAATATTTTTCGTTTCGAACTGCTGCATGTCGCCAACAAATATTCTCGAATGTACTATGGATTGGAGGGTAAGGAGTGCTGCAGGTTAAGTAGAAATTTCATGAAATTGTTTTGGATTTTGAGAGTCAACTGACGTTAGGTTGAAGGGTATGGAGTAGGTGTATGCAAACTTTAATTCAAATTTTCAACTACGTTAATTTGGAAATTGACTCAAATATCCCTGAGAACCCTTGAAGTCGTGGTTGCTTCAAGCATGTTGCATTCACTGAAAAATTTATTTCGAATTTCTACTTGACAGACTAAATCACTAAAGGCTTCAACGTTATTTAAAATTAATTCCTTTGCAAAAGCTGAATACTTTTTTACTACTCCACGAATCATTAGCATTCCCTCTTATAAACTCTTTTCTTGCAGTAAACTGCAAATACTAAAACCAATATGCATCATTAATTTTTCACTGAAAAACGGAAACTGGCCAATTGGCAATCTATTTCAATTTAGAAAAAAAAACAACACCCTCGCTGCTTTAAATTAGTCCTACGACCAATAAATAAAAACTTTATTAGATTCGAACCTACTGCAAACTGTATCAATTATGTTTAATCAGCCTTCAATTTCTCCCTAGCGTATGATTTGTAGATCAATATAGGAACAAAAAAATTAAGAAGCTCACAATAATCTGTTGTTGTGGATCCTTAAACGTTCCACGTGGGATGAATATTTTTTTTTTATTTTGCCTTAATAGACATGCGTTTCAAATAATGTTCTAATGAAAATTACAACATCATCTCAATGATTCATTACGATGCTACAAGAAGTAGATAAAGCTTTCTTGAAAAAATGGCCGCTCGGGCAAATAGCTGCAATTAAGGTGATTTAGCTAGCTGGATTAGTTTTTCGCCTCGAACACGCAATTAGAGGGCTTGGAGTTGTGAAGAAGTGTTAATATTGGAGATAATAAAAGCAGTTTCGTATATTTTTTTTAAGAAAGAGAAGAATTATTTACATGGCTAATGAATGTAGGATTAGAAATCTTTTTAATGGACGTAGGTGTGAACACAAAACAATTAATTTTAAAAGTACAATGTTAATACATGACCTGATAATAAATATATGTATGGTAAAATTAACACATGATATATAATTATGTTTACATAATAAATACAAGTGAATTGCTTAAAAAAAATTCAGTTAAAATTGTAATAAAATTGTAGGATTTTGTTTTTTGGTGAATTCCTTCGACTGTTTGTTGATTTTGTGGCTAATATCTTGCACTTTGAAATTTGATCTATAGTTTCACTCTCAAGTACTTCAAGTGCGTCTTTGTAGACCTGAAAATAATTCAAAGATCTGTTGGTCATTTTCCATGAGCTAGCTGATCCTGAATTCCTTCTATGTCAAAATAATATTTTTTCTAGTCATCGAATCAACCATATCAGAATCGTTAACATTAGTTGTGTATGAAATCTTTACCGAATTCAAATCCCAAATCCAAAACAAAGTGTTGCAAGACCATTAGGCTTGTGTAGACTTAAACCTCACTTACTGTCAAAATAAATAATCTGATTGCATAAGAGTCGGTTTACGCGAGCGGTTTTTTTGCTGGATCCAGCACGAGCTTTTAGGAAAGGGAAGTGAAAGACGGAACGGAACAGCGAGCACAAATGGTCTAGTCACAGATATAAGAGAGAATGGATTCGAAATCGAACGAAAGAAATGTGCCAATTTTCGACTTTGTGTTTACTGGTGTGAGAATGAGGTACGGGTGTGTGCCTTACACAGTTCATACGGCAAAGCCAATGTGAAAAAACCACGAGAGATCGCCATTTTGAACGTCGTTTGACATTTCTTTCCCCGAACCGACGAGTGGAGATTAAAATGCTTTTTGTGAATGAAATTAATTATGATTTCACACTAAAACTAAACAAAATTCATGCCAAAGGTTAATTTTACCTACCCGAAGTACGATATCCCCTGCGAAACACTTCGGTAGCTACTTTTGCAGCCTGGAACGCGGCACTGCATTATCGCACTATTTTAACATGTTTCACCGCTAATTTGTTCGCGAAACCGACACAAATTATTGCGCACAAACGTAGATGCACGTTTCTACCGAATAAGCCGAAAAATTTTCAAATTTTATTTGACAAATTATGACTGAAAGTCAATGTTTTCAGTCCCCGACACAAATCAAACTGACATTGACGTTTCTTTCCGTGTTTCCCGTTGCACGCTTTTACACCGATCTGATGTTCCCAGCATTAAGACACAGCATTAAGGCTTTTCGGTTGTGAGTGGGGTAGAAAAGCAATGTTGTGCGTGTATTAAAAAAGGCACACTCACGTATGGGTACACGGATTGCCATTTCACGTCCATACTCTTTCATATCTATGGGTCTAGTCGATCATCGAGCACGGCAGCCGTTTTTCTTGGTTCGTCTTCTTGGAAACAGTCTGGGGCTCAGACATTTTTTGTTGCATACTGTGATTTAGTCTGCTTTGAGACGTTCAGTAGAGCGCATCGATAAAGTTTGATCAAAATTGAAAGTGAAAATGTCGGACAAGTTTATGTGGAGCCAGGAATTTATAACTATGTTATTATTGGAGTATGAGTGCAAAGAAAGTTTATATAATTCTAAGCACAGAGACTATATAAGTAGGAATATGCGGAAAAAAGTTAAGAGGACATTTACCTCAAACTGAAAAGTTTATATGCGACAATTAGTTTGTATGCGATCCGTAGCAAAATTCAAGTACGAAGAAACCAATTTGCGAAGGAATTACGGCTAGTAGCAGCTTCCATAAAAAAAAAGTGAATGTGGTTTGGAAGAGATTTACCAGCCAAAAATGTGGTGCTTTGATCGGCTGAAATTTGTAAAACGACACTGCGCCATTAAAGCATCAGTGTCCAATTTAAACAAAGTAATTATTTTTAATGAATTCTAGCATAGATCATTTGCAGAATTCAATTTCTGCCACGCCCTAGGTAACAAAGTTGTTGTATTAATATTTCAATTTAGTGTTCCTTTTTCTTGCCAATCTAAATTTTCCTCAATTACAAAATATTCCGCAAACTGTTGCCTTATTACTACAGCCACTCTTCGGTCACGCATTGAAGCGATTTTTCCTTTTTTTGTCTTGATTTATTGTTTTTTTTCCGTATCTGTAGCATAACTATTCTGATTATGATGCATTAAGAAAACTGTGTGCTAGCAAAGCACAATGCCGCTCAAATACCGCTCGTCTAAACCGGCTCTATGCTTCTATCACACCCGAGTCTACGAAGACAGATGACTCTATAGTCCTGAAACTCAGAACGTCAAATCGCATCGCCAGTAGATTCAACCTGCGGACAATTGAATGTAGCTAAATTCCTAAAACCCGTCCCGGAAATCAGAAGGCCACGCCTTGGAGCATTATTTTGTATTGCTAGGTTATTTGAAAGCAAAACCAGGTCGATACTGAATATTTTACCATTTTTTGGAAAGTTCACCCAAAAGCATTGCAATTTAAGTGGGTGTCTCGACCACACATAATTTAAGTCAAAACATATATTATGTCTACGAAATGTCTCGTGGAGACGCCATATGCTATGACATTTTTTCTGTCATGACAGAAATGTTAAGACATATGCCTTAAGGGGTGAGTAGGGTTAATTCGTGTAAAAGAAAAGGCACATTTTTGTGATTTTTTTTTTTTAGATAAAACAGTTAAAATCTCTTTATTAAAACCAATAATACATTATAGTATAGCATTTGAAGAATATTTTGCGAAATTTTCATGAAAAAATATTAAAAAATACGACAATGGCAGTAGTAGGGATATGGCGGTTCTGTATACCGATGACCTTTGGACTAATAGTCATCATGCTTTGTTATAACACAGACACACACGTGACGTCATCCACGCGCGTTTGCGGTTGGTGATAAGTGAGGTTAGAGTGACTGATAAGCGTGCGAGTATTAGAAAAATAGATATTTGTGCCTTGTCAGCAATGAACGGATGTATTCAATCGTAAAATTTCACTAATTAGCGTGGTTTTTATCGTGTTTTGAGTTTACATTTGATACATTTGACTTTGTTTTGGTTTGGGTGCTTCTATGTACGGCAGATTTGGGTCTTATCATGCTTTGTGGTTTGGGTCTTATCATTTCTAGCGTGCTTCGAGTTTGTTTACATTATTGGATGACGTCATCGCGTTGCGGCTGAGTATGAATGGTAACATATGAATAGGAGTGGTTGATAACGTACGAGTATTAGAAAAATAGGTGATTTTCTTATCATTTTTTGTGGTTTTCTAGCGTTTCGACTTTGTTTATGTTGGATGACGTCACGTTTGAACATGTGTGTTGCGGTTTTGTTTGTTATGTGAATAAGTGATAGATTGGAGGGACTGATAAGCGTGCGAGTAGTGGATGCCGAAAAATTTTGGCTCGTGCTTAATGTACGGAACCGCAAGATTTCACTAATTAGCGTGGTTTTCTGGCGTTTTTCGAGTTTCGACATGTTTGAACATGCCCGTTGTGGTTTTTTGTTGGCGAAGAATTCTTCGAATTTTGACCTGTGGTTTTGAATGATAATAAGCAATATATGAAGCGTGTTAGTTTGGAATCACTGATAAGAATTAGAATCCATGCGGGTGCATATTGCTTGATCATTATATTAAAAATATTGGGTGATTTTCGCGTCTTATCATTCTTTGTGGTTTTCGAGCGTTTCGAGTTTATGTTGGATGACGACACGTTTGAACATGTGCGTTACGTGTTTTTGTTGGCGAAGGATTCGTTGAATATGTGATAGATTGGAGTGACTGATAAGCGTGCGAGTACTAGAAAAATATTGGTCTTATCAACAAAGAACGGAATACTCAACCGCAAGAATTTCACTAATTAGCGTGTACGTTTTGAGTTTACATTTGAATTTGTTTACATTGCTGGATGACGTCACGCGTCGACACGTTTGAACATGAATTCGCTTGATTGGTTCGTTATCAGTAAATTCGGATGTTTGTATATAAATAGTAAACAAGATCAAGAGTTATCATTCTTTCAAGCGATCTTGGTGCGGAAAAAATGTTTTGGATTGAAGTACTTCAAGATAAAACTGTATATTGTATCTGTGAACATGTATGGTTATCTTTTCGAATTATCAATATAACCGTGACTGGAGGATTTTTCGAGTTGCACATGACTCCTGAGGGTGGTCCAAAAACGTTAGTGTTAAGACTAAGAAATGGCGAACCTATTCCCAAGCATTTCAACGTTGATTTCAATTTCGAACCATTTCAACACGTTCAAATTGCAGTATATGGTGAGTATTCATTCTTTCTCTTTGTAAGATAATGGTGTTACTTTTCTATTCAAGGAGGTGACATCGTTCTAATGGGATCAACAATCAGTGGCTTTAAAAACTCCCGAGCACTCAATAAATTCCCATCCGGGTGCACCTTTAATCATTACGATGACTGGTATCGTAGCGAATCATTCCACAGATTGCGTCTGGAGAGAATAAGTGAGGAAGCGGGAATCAAAGAGAAAATGCGTAGAGATAGCGGCAAACGCGAACCTAGGACCAAAAGCGATTCAGAGGTTCTTTGGGAGAAAGTTCCAGAGAAAAAATAAATCATGTTCTTTTTCCTTATACAACAAAAATGCAATAAAAGATTTTTTTTTCAATAAATTTTTATTTTTTCTTAACATAAGTGTGTACAGCTTTTACAGCAAGATAGTGATAAGTTGTTCGAAAATGCAGCTGCAACGGAAGTATTCAACCGCAAGTTATTTCACTAATTAACGAAATTGTGGTTTAGGAAACTATTTCATGTTATGTGATCGTGGGAATTAACTTGATAACAAATTCAGCCGTACAATCTGAGAAGTTTTAGAATCATGTTGAAATAGAGCGGAAGTATTCAGCGGAAGTATTCAACCGCAAGTTAGAATTTCACTAATTAGTGGTTTAGGAAACTATTTCATGTTATGTGATCGTGGGAATTAACTTGATAACAAATTCGTATAAATAGCCGTGCAATCTGAGAACAGTATCGTTTTCCTTCAAAGTTAGTCAAAGGGTGAACATCAACAATGGAATCAATCAATGAGCTGTTAAAGTGCAAGCCGTTATTATACGCGAAAGTAGCAGATTTGGAAGTTGGCAAGCGGTATAGAATTACAGCTGGTGAGAGAATGTCAACACGGTAAGCTAAATTTAATGATATACATAAGTACTTGAAAGTAATTTTTTTTGTTTTCAGGTATGGAACGGCAATCGTAATCGACTTGGACAACAGCATGCGAATATTTCTGCCAGCACGATTCAACAAATGTAGCGATAGAGTTTTGGAGGACTTTAACGGTGGAAAGCTAGCGCTGAGTTGTACCACCAAAGATCACAAAGGACTACAATTCCATGAAGTGGATGAAACCTATTTCTACACTCCCTATTAAAAAAATAGTTGAAATAAAACGTAGTTAATAAAAAGTATTCTACACTCTTCACCAGGCAGCTAGCGCAAAATGTAAAAAGAATTTATCAATATCTGGTTGAAATAAAACAAGAATGTTTATTCACAAAAAAGTATTTTTATTTAATGGATTTCATAATATAATTTTTCAGAAGGAATACATTTTGTTGTGCACAACATCCACTATGCAAAGTACATTGTGGTGTTTCAGGATATTGTTTTTTCAGCGCTTTCAGATTAGGGCAATTGTAGTCATCCAAGTTGATTATAGTGGCAATGTTCCCCAACAAGTCAGCGAGCCAGTTTTTCTTCTCCAATCCTTTGACGAATATTATGACATCTTTCATATTTAAAAGCAAATATTCTTTTAGCTTCGAGAACGTCGTATGGCCGCATTCCCAATCCAATCCATGATAATTTTCGTATAACCACTCCGCTTGATATTGAAGCTCTTTTGAAAGTGTTGCAAATCTGAAGGGAGCTTTGAGTAGGAAATGTCGATGAGAATGCTCGTACACATTTACGACAGCCAACTCTTTGACGATGAAGGCATTGTTGGGCCCTCTGAATCCTTGCATGTCGATAGCGAAAGTTTTCGTTGCCATAATGGAAGAGCATAAACGTGATACTGACTAAACATTTATATTTGTCATAGTTTTTATACAAGTTTCTCAACTGTGCTTGTGAGAGGATTGTATTCTAATACGCGATCATGAAGGAGTAAGCAGTAGGCTGTAGTTGAAGCAGGTACATCTACAGATGTTTTGATATCTAGTCGGATGTCAACTGAGCCGGATTTCATGGAATCATTTTGACGTGAACAATCAATTACTACAATTGGTGCAGATTTCTTGTATTCGATTCGTGAGAGTAGTGGTTGTGGTTGAACGCCGTAATAAGATTGTTGAAAACTGCTGTACATATCATAAAGCAGAGCAAATCGATCACGCGTGAATTTGATATTCATATCATCATAGGGATACGATTCAGAGTTCAAATGTAATTTGACATTGGATAAATCACAATGATCGAATTTGCTAGCATCCTTATCTTTGTGATTTTTTCGATTTGTTTGCAATGCTAAAATAATATAACGAGGTTTCTCGAGCTGACTGGTGGTTTTTACACTCCACACATGTTCTGTTGTTGTTGGTAAGACTGGATATTCGTATAGTTCCCAACTTCGAAAGCTTACTTGAACTGGTTGTGCTCCTTCAATATATTTCAGCATTGTCAGCTTTTCAGAGCCATCTGGTGTGACGTGTGGCACCTTCCATTGTAATTTAAAGATTTTAACGTGTACATCATCGGTGTTGGAAAGAAAAGCGTTTTCGTCGCTTCTAGTACGAATAAGAATCAGCTCATGTTTGGCATTAACGATAACCTTCTTGTAGTCTTCGGCGAATCCCAAAAGTTTTCTTAGCGGAACGCAAAAGTTAAAGTAACCACTTGACGGGGTGATGAGCTCGTTTGGCGACCAGCCGGCATTATAAAGCATTTTACTTTCGTTTTCATTAAGGGATATATAGTTTTTCAATGTCGATGTTATTCCAACATTTTTGTTTCGGTCAATTTCGATTCCATTGAGTTCATATCTGATCTCGTCAAATAGAAATGCGATGGTATTATTCGTTAGTTGGGCGGTTGTTGAGCTTGTTCCATCCGCCTTAGTTAGAGCGCCTTCAATATAGATGAAACTCTGGCTGGGTAAAATGCACAAATCCTGTTGTTGTAGAGGAATTCTTATTTCATCACTGCAGTTGAATGATGATAAAAATGGAGAATAGCTGTGGTATTCAATTTTCGAAATACTATTGTCGAAGTTGACTTTACGCGTAACGTTCAGAAGCTCATTCATTTTCTGTTTACTTTGAATCCTAATTGTTTCAAGAACTGCTTATTTTGTAGCGTCAATCGTGATCTGACTCGTTTGGTTTTCCTGTTGCAACTGATTGCGTTGGGCGGGTATTTATCGTTATATAGCAGCATTCTGGGGCTTCAAATGAAGTCTTATAGTTATTGTTTCTCCCTTGAAATTGATTATGTCACCGTCCTGATCAATCAGTTTAAGAGTCAACGTACTTATTCGTTTAACGTTTACCGGTAAATAGATTACATTACTAGGAACTTCCACTATTTTATAGCCTGGTCCTACCTCGGGCGAGAATTCGTGTATTGTGTGTGAAGGTATACTATTAATATACGAATTTCCAACAATGGTGCAATCAATCCGTATGACGTTCACTTTACTTATGCTTACAGGTAGATCGGAAGTATGTTTTATATTGGCTTTTAATTCTCGTTTATTGAATCCTAGTAATTGGCCAATCGATCTTTCTTTATCAAAGTAAATAGGAGCAGTCGACTTGATTTCACTTTTGAGGGTATTATTATTGGCGCGTATTGTAAGATTTATTTTATTATTGATCTTGGATAGTTCTTTGTATAGGTAGTTGGCAATATCATCAATTTCGTACGATCCAACGGGAATTTCTATAATGTGTTTTCCAATGTGTAGTAGATTATTTTTTCCATCCACATTAGGTATAGAATTATATGTTTGAAAATCAACAAGTCCGCATACATAGTCGCCTTGTAGTTCGATGGGAGGAAAGTAATCTGTTGTAAGAATGGATGAGTTTCCACTTAGAGTCAGTGTTAGTGCCATGGTAGTATACGAAACAATGATTGATTTTTGGTTTATTAATAGTATTTATTCATCTAGAAGCTTATACAAAAATTTCAAACATAAATGACCACAGTTGTATGAATCATAGCTTTGATATGTGTTGTAGTTGTATTTTATACTAGATCCTAGATAGTCAATTAATTCTCTCGGTGGAGGTAAGTTTCCAAAGCTATCAAAGTATTCTACATTACGTTTTTTCTTGTTGTACGCTACCCAATGTGTACCGGGACCTTGAATATCATCGAGATTGACAATCCCACATTCGTTTTGCATTGGGGGTCCCTTCGGTAAACTATTTCGCATGAAAACTCCTCTAAAGTCTGGTAAGAATCGTGCAAACTTTGTTAAATCATTCTCGTTTAGGGCTCTCTTGGGTAGCGTTTCTAAGAGTTTTTTGAAGCCGGTTTTAGATACAAGCCCAATCCTTTCCTGTACGGCTTCAAATGTAAACCTCGACCTACTGCTATCTGCTCCATTTTCTGGTTGTGTCGCTTCTTTTCTTCTAATGTGCTTTTCGCATTACTAGCATCATTAACAGCTTTAGCTATTCCGGCAGCACCACCTGATAAAGCGCCTATTGCAGATAATCCCGCGAAAAGAGGAATCAGAAACGGTAGAACTCCTCCAACTTTAGGAATGGGTATTATTCTGGGAGTTTGGATTGACTTCTTCTGTCCCTTGGTTATACTCTTTGCTGCAGCTAAAGCAATTTTAATGCTTGTTTTGAGATTGTCGGGCTTCTTTTTCTTCATAATTTTCCGTAGTTTGGTAACAACTGTTCCAAATCTCGTTGTGTTTTTCACTCCCATTCCTAATTTTACTTTAGCTTTCATCATATTGGTCACGAGTAGTGCGTGGGTGCGTTCTGCTAATCCTGCGTCTGTTGCCCGGACTCGTTGCCACGCCTTTTCGGCTAATATTCTATCAAGTTTGTGACGATCGCTCGTTTCTTTGAATTTCGAATATCCAATATCGTGTTCTTTACAGGCCTGATCCAATAAATTTATTCCGGGGTCACCTCTAGCAAGTCGCTCGCTTAGTTTTGTGCCAGGTCCACAGTACTGATATCCAGGTAAATGCAGTTCAAACGGTAGTTTACTGATGAGAGTATTAACAAGACCTCTTCCGCTCACCGCTTTTCGTGATCTACTGGAACATTCCTTTTTGTGATCAATCATTTTATACTATTCGATCCGTCTCGTTCAACAGCTTCTCGTAGACTATACCTAAAACCTAGTTGTTTTCATGTTTTCTGTTAGTTCAACTCAGGATGCGTTTCATACAACAACAGCAAAAGTTGTCGGTGGAAAATGCTGACAATACGAA
Organism: Nemotelus nigrinus; assembly: GCA_947369275.1. Lineage (NCBI taxonomy): Eukaryota > Metazoa > Arthropoda > Insecta > Diptera > Stratiomyidae > Nemotelus > Nemotelus nigrinus. The sequence continues at coordinate 25,335,754 of OX376375.1, read as the reverse complement.
TGAAATTTGCTCAACTAAACATAGCAATTTATTACCTAATAGCATCCGCGGTATAATAGTGGGTCCTTCAAACTGTGGTAAAACCAACGTAATGATTTCTCTGCTGAAACATCCGAATGGTGTTAAATTCGAAAATATATACATCTACTCAAAGTCATTGCACCAACCCAAATATAGACACTTGGAGCAGGCGGTAAGACCTATTTCCGGACTAGGCTTCCATACATTTTCAAACAATAGTGAAGTGATTGCACCTGAAGAAGCTCAGTCTAATTCTATATTCATTTTCGATGACATTGCCACCGAGAAACAAGATAACGTTCGATCATATTTCTGTATGGGACGACATCATAATATTGATAGTTTCTATCTGTGTCAAACTTATACGAGAATACCGAAGCACCTTATTCGAGATAACGCAAATTTTCTGATTGCATTCAAACAGGATGATATGAATTTAAGACACATTTACAATGACCACGTGAACACCGATATGACTTTCGAACAGTTTAGAGCCGTTTGTGCGGAATGTTGGAATGATAAATATGGATTCTGTGTAATCGATAAAGACAGCCCCCTGGACAAGGGACGGTATCGAAAGGGGTTCGATATATTCATAATGATATAGAAGCTTATAAAACAACTCATAACATCGAAACAGTACAGTTGCAGTTCAAAAGCAGTTAAAAGCAGTACAGTTGCAGTTCAAAAGCAGTTAAAAGCAGTTCAGTACCAGTTAAAAGCAGTTCAATACCAGTTAAAAGCAGTTCAGTACCAGTTAAAAGCAGTTCAGTACCAGTTCAATACCAGTTAAAAGCAGTTCAGTACCAGTTAAAAGCAGTTCAGTACCAGTTAAAAGCAGTTCAGTACCAGTTCAGTACCAGTTCAGTACCAGTTAAAAGCAGTTCAGTACCAGTTAAAAGCAGTTCAGTACCAGTTCAGTACCAGTTAAAAGCAGTTCAGTACCAGTTCAGTTTCATGCAGCTCGATAGCTGCTCAATACAGTTTGATACCAGATCAATACGGTTTGAGTGTAGCAACAGTGAAGATAGTTCGGGAAAAATCGAGAAGAGCGTAAATCGATTTAAATACAACAAAAATCACTTCAAAATCAAATTAGAACCCATTAGGAGAATATTTCAAAATATTGTAGAGACGTTTCGAAACTGTTGCGCAAACACCAAGAACAATGAAGTCTGATAAACGGTTGCTCAATGATATTGTAGAGACGACAAATTCGATAAGGAAAAAGTATCAACAGCTGAAAGCCAACAAAGCCGGAATTGAAGTTCAGTTGGAGGAAACATTTAAGCCAATCACCAAACCTCTCAATGAATTCGTGAAAAGAACCAAGCTCTCGGAAATTAAAGAAGAGCCTCTGAAACGTGAAGAAAGAAGTTCGGAGGGGAGTGACGACGATGAAGACAGTTTCAAAACTCCCACGAGGCGAAAGCTTGACCTCACCATCACCCCATCCAACTCTTCTACAAAAACCGTTCGTAAATTTGTTAGGACCCCGAAAGGACAAGAACATCTTAGACAATACATGGATCAGAAACAATTTTCGGAAATTCCTATGCAATATTTACACACATTTATTAATGAACCCTCTGCAATTGATAATACATATGGGGTATATAAGGATGATGATGATGGAGAACAATGGAAAATAGGAAATTCGAATTTCACAATCGATGGCAATAAAATACTTGTAAATGAGAAATCATATACGGGGACTCGTGGTTTATATGAACTGCTTTTTATGAAACAGCCAGATGAAACTATATATAACGATAAAGATTTAGAGAATTATAAAAGTATTCTTCTGTACACGAATGCTCACAGACGTTCTTACGACAGCGATGGTCAAATAAATGGAAATCGAAGTTTTAAATATACAAAAATAATTTCTAAACTTCTAAACAAAGGAGGAAAAGGGTTAGAACCTAACATTAGCAAAGACTACAGCTTGATGCAAACATCGAATAAACCAAAAGATTACATATATTGGGATAATCCGAATGAATTAGTGGATCGGTTGCGACTCCTTATTGCATCACACCAAGCCGGTCACAATAACCACAACAACGAAATTATATCAATCATTGAAGAACTGAAAGAATCACAAATAATAGATTAAACGAAAATGGGTATTGATAAATTTGGTCGATTTTCAACGGAGAGAGGAGCAAAACGTGGCTTACAAGGTCTTCAGGGTCCCCCAGGTCCACCAGGAGCACCAGGTCCACCAGGTCAGCAGGGACCACCAGGAAAACCTGGCATCGAGGGCCCCCAAGGTGTAGGGTTCAGTAAAACGGAAGATGGTGACTACGTTCTTAATTATAAACGAATTAAATACCTTGAATCACCCATTGAGGATGACGATGCTTGCACAAAGAACTACGTTGATATTAATATTGTGAAACTTAAGCAATATATAGATAAAGAAATTCAAAAACGACACACTAATGTCTCTGGTCATAAGTAGACTGGTTGCATACAATGAGCAAAAGACAAGTCGTAAACGAATTACATAAGACCGCTCGAAAAAATTTCCAACGACGACGAGTTATAACAAAAGGTTTGGATGATTTGTGGCAAGCCGATTTAGTTGAGATGGGGACATATGCTAAGGAGAATACAGGATTTCGTTTCCTCCTCACAATCATTGACACATTTTCCAAGTTTGCGTGGACGGCTCCTATCAAAACGAAGACTGGCATAGAAGTTACTAGGGCGATGGAACACATACTCCAACAAGAACGCATTCCCCAAAACCTGCAAACAGACGATGGAAAAGAATTCTACAACAGCCATTTCAAAAACCTCATGAAAAAATATCAAATAAACCATTATTCTACGTATAGTTCGCTCAAAGCGTCAATTGTTGAACGATTCAATCGAACACTAAAGAACATGATGTGGAAGGAGTTTAGTATGAATGGAAATTACAAATGGATTCGTATAGTTGATGATCTGGTTAAGACATACAACAATAAAAAACATAGAACAATAAAAATGTCTCCATCTGCTGTTAATAGTTCCAATGAAAAATTGCTTCTGTCTACCGTATACAACAACATTAAGGTGATGGATCCATCTAAATATAAAGTGGGTGATCATGTGCGAATCAGTAAATACAAGCATGTGTTTGAAAAGGGCTATACACCAAACTGGACTACGGAAATTTTCAGGATCCGTCAAATTCGAATAACCAACCCCGTCACATACCTACTGGAAGATTATGAAGGAAACCCCATCGAAGGCGGCTTCTATGAATCTGAACTATTGAAAGCCAAGTATCCGTCGCTCTATCTCGTGGAAAAAGTATTGAAACGGAGTGGAAATCGAGCGTTTGTCAAGTGGCTGGGATTTTCGGAAAAACACAATTCCTGGCTAAATATTAAGGATATAATAAGATAATTTGAAACATTGTATAGTTTTTAAAATTATTTATTAATAGCACGTAAAGTTGAACAAGTTTCTTCATTTTTAATAAAACGTCTGTAAAGTTGAACACGTTTTTTCATTTCACATATTATCCTACGAACACTATAACATTCACAAGTATCTGGTCCGGATTTCGCATCATCATAAGCCCAAGGACAGCTCACATAATGTTGACCAAATTTGCTGACTTTCTGCTCCATAACGGTGTAGGGCTTCAAAAACGCATAGTTACTCGTAAATTCATCAAAGTGTTCGTCAAAAATGTATTCTCTATTAGCGTAGAAAAAACTTTTATAATCCTCAAGAGAATGTTGAAGATCGTTTTCCGTTTCGTTGTTGTTCATGACTACGATGTGCACTGTTTTACGGTTCAAGTAATACTCATGCTATATGTTTGCTTCATCCTCTTTAAATCCAGAAATTCTATATTTGACTTATAGTTTGGATCTTCTTGCTTTATATATTCAACTTCGCCATTGCTTAGAATTCTTTCGGCTTCAAATTCATGATATTCATAACACGAGATCTTGAGTGAGCGCATCGAATAATTGCTATCATATGTACATCGAACTGTCAACATTTTTTCATCGTCAAACTCTAATTTAAAATGTCTGTAAAAAATATTTTTGCTCTCGATTATTCCAGCTATTTCCATTTCTTTCTTAAGCAAATCTTGCCGAAATCCCTCTATTGCTTCATCGACCGTAACAAATCTTCTCGATGGTTCTGTTGTTGTAGTCGGCGAAATTTCCGTCGATGATGAAATAGCAGCGTCATTCAATGTTTCCGTTTGTGGTGAAATTGTCATAAGTCGAAAAGATAATGCTACTTCCACTGTCTTGTTATCAGGAAGCGCGAGATTAAATGCCAAATTGTTAATGCTTTCATTCTCACTAAGGGTCACCACTGGCAGGGGGCTACCTTGAAGAAAAGACACTACACTCAAAATAAGAGCTATGTTTAAGAACGCCATTCTCTATTCCAATCAACAAACAAACTGATTTCCTGTCTCCCAACCTGAAACTATTTATAGTGAAAATTCTTCTACTCTCTCGCTCACACCACCGCTAATTGAAAGAAACAAAAATTGTTTTTTCATTGTTTTTATTACTTATATTACTAATCTACATCCATAACTATACTTATATCACTAATCTACATCCATAGCTATATTATAATGTCCCCAAGCATACGTACTAACCCCATCTTCCCTTATAAAACGCTTATCATCTGTACAACTAAGTGCAATCTTATTAATACATTCCGTATATAAATTGTGCAGCTTAGATCTAAATACATACATACTACCTCTAAAAATTTTTTTCTTAAATAAACAATCTCTATAGCTATCTAAAGTTAATCCATCTATTATAATTTTTTTCACACCTTTTGCTTTCTTAACTATCTCGCCATTATCTACACTTAATGAATACATTTTAGATCTTAATCCTACAAATTCCTTCATAATTACTCCATTGTTCTCGTCCTTCATCATCCCCAATACTTTTCCATTCCTCTGAGGTATATTATAGACGTTGTTGGCGGCATATTCTGAAGTGTCAAAGTATTCATCGATATCGGGCGAAATATCTTTATAGAAATCAGCCGTTTGAATTGTGTATATAAAGGAATCCGTATCCATATAGTTAAGAGTAATATTTTCACCATATTTGGGCTTCATGAAACTATAGTGAAAATCATACATCTTTAACTTTGATAAGTCGAGCACTGTGAACCCCAGATAGATCGGCTTATTATAACAGGTTAATACTCGATCCATTTGGATAGCGGCCATGTTTTCAGTAAATACGGCTGCACTATGGAAATTGGGTTTCGATATTAGACTTCGAGCACCCGAATGTCTACCTCGACTTTCCCAATCTGTGACAATTTGAACGTCCTTCCTGTTGTCAACGTTCTCCATAGTTTTCCCATAAACCGCATTATTCATCAACTTGAAAAAGTTTTTCTCAAATGAATTTGTGCTTTTTTTGCGGTGAAAAGTATTAAGATCAATATATTGTTTCATCCAAGATGACTGCCGAAACTGTAAACCCCTATAGGTTCGAACCAGTTTCATCCCATTTTTAATGCATTGCTGCAGATTCCTATAGTGAATTATATATTTGTGTTTGTTCGTCAAATCAGCAATCAATTTTGAGGTTTTTGAACCACCCACTATTTTGTTTTCAGCACAGAAAGGTAAATCATTATGACTGTCATGAATTGATTGCGGATATTCCAAATCAACTTCAAATATGTAACCAATGTCAGAATCTGCAGCAATACTAAAAATATCAATATCATCCGGATTGACAATCCACTTAAATTGAGAATGTGGAAGTGGCTGAGACATCGCCCACCCATACAAATTGTTAGCATCTAAGTATAACAGATATTTGGATGGATCTTGCGCGTTATAATTGTCCATATATTTATTATTTGCGATTGAATGACGATGCGAGCATTGAACGATACCACCTCTGATTCCCCGTTTAACGAAATGATGTATGGTAACGTCAGTTAACAACTCAAGTTGAATAGATGTTGTTTTGAGCATTGCGTCCCACGATAGCCCCGGAGTTGTATAATACTGACAGGGATCAAGACCATATATTTTCCGACAAACTTTTCTAAAATTCTCAAAAACATCTGTCAGAAGTAGCACGTCCGTCTTTAAATACAATTCCAAATAGTCCGAAAGCACTGTACAGTTGAACTCTTTCCAAACATTTTGTGCATGTTGGTAATCGTTCTCTTTGCACTCGCTATTTGTCATTTTATTGAAAAACTTCTCGCGTGGTGGTAGGCAAACGTCATTCAATCGATCCCAAGAATTGATATAGTCATAAGGAAATACACCCTTTCGAGTAAGTAGCTGAACTTTCTCATCCTCTCCATACGCCGAAAATACCGTTTTTAAATCTTCTTTGGATAAATTTTTCACAAGAGCATCCAAACTGCTTTGCATAAATCTGGCTGAGTCCAAGAATCTAAGTTCAATCGTTTCAAAACCGTTGTCACTAATAACTTTAATGCGTTTAGAGAGTGAGACGTACAGCTCCTTATTCAAGGGAATCACCGATATTCCCCCATCAACTCTATCTAATTCTTTAATAAATAAATGGCAATCGTAGCCGGAGAGGTTGTGGAATAGTATTGGGAAGAATTTCGGAACCCGAAACAATAAATTACACGCGTTATGAGCTGGACCTCTATAATTGCCAGTGAAATGACAATGATCACGCACCCTGTCACTCCCAAGCTCTTTTTGACAAATATGGCAATTATTTAAATTTTTAAATTCAACTTCCTCTTCCAATGTTAGGGGAGTCATTGCCTTTGGTTTCCTGACGTGGTTGAAGTAAAGGAATTTAACGTCATTGACAATTGAGTCAACGAAGTTTTTGGGCGAGTCAAGTCCTTTATACATTCTAAACTTATCTAAACGTTTATCATACGAACACTTAATATAATAGGCGAAAGCACAAGGTACATGCTCCTGAATTTTTGTTGTTGATGATTCCTCTGGATCGGGCTCACAACTATCGATGTCCTGCAGAAGGCACTCAAAGTCCGCGTAGATTACGAACGGTACATCCAGTTGCCGCTCGTAATTTTTATACTGCAGCGTTGACTTTTCCGGCTCCACCATTTTCGTCACTATGCGACTGCATTCGGTTTTGTGTGCTTCGTGTTTTTCAGCGGTGGTAAAGTATTGCAGACACTTGTTGCATACATATACTGCGGTTTCGTGTGACGTTTGTTGAGAACGAATTAATCTGTAAAAAGAAACATATTTAACTATGAAACATTTATTCTTTCGAATAATCATACCTTGAAATATCTTTAATCCAAATATAGTGACACTTCTCCTCGACTTGCAATAACAACAGATTAACATGGTGTTCCTTTTCCTCTTTTGTAATATGGTAGGGCCCAACCACTTTTTTTAATTCTGCATCGTAGCCAAATAGATTGATGCTTATAGTGTGATTCATCAACTCAAAATTACGAATATCTTCCGCCTTTAACGGAAACTGCAGTCCGGAAAAATTCAGAACGAGCCCATTTCTCAATCGTATTAGTGTGTCAGTGATATCTTCGATTTGGTATGAGAAAGTTCGATCTGAATTACGTTCTACTGGGTTCAGAGCGGAAATAATGCTCCACTTGAAGCAATAACTGTCTTTATTTTTTACGTTCACGCATGCCTTTTTCGCGTACAAGTATTTGGGAGTGGGGATGTAACTTGAACCTCTCAGCGGTTTATATTCATTCACGTTTAACTCACAATGCACTATTCTAAGTAGAGCCCACCCACTGTCTCTCTCTTGGAATTCTTCCATTTTCACTTTAATTTGAATGCACATGTCCTTAAATGCAGAGTTCAATTCGCACTTATTTGTTATAACAACCATTTTCGTATTAAATGATTTTACACTCACTTTTAACTCACTATCAAGATTATCATCATTGTTCACATCCATTTTTATATATTCCCCAAAAAGTTCAATGTTAAATTTAATCGCGCCGCGTTCGTCTAGAGTCTTAATAAGGTATTCCATTAGTGGACCTTCCATTCTCTTTAAAAATTCTTCGGGGTACAACAAACCTTCATCTTTATTTTCAAAGATAAGAGTTTCAATCCGGTTGTTGAAACACCCTTTTACCCTCTTAAAATGCTCATTTACGGACTCTGTACAGTTTCGTTTGTGGAAATTCGTCCGCAAATGGCTCCCCCATAAATTGTTTTGCACTTCGATTTTACAAATTTCACAATACATATTGTCTTCGAAAATAATGTCACTTGATTAAAAACCGAAAATTGTCTATTGTTTTACACCATAGATATAGAGAGGAATGGATACGAAATGGGCCGAGAGAAATGAAGCAATTTTCGACCTCTGGTGTAGTTGTGTGAGCGAGAGGTCGCAATGTGTTTGTATGACGAGGGCGGCGTGAAATATTGTAAAATTGAAGGGCAACTTTTTTGGTGCAAATAAAAATTTGTTAATATTGATGTAATGTAATTTACGTCAATAGCGAATCAATGAGTTTCGATTTGCATTAAAACTGTGCGTAGTATTTTAATTAGTTGTGCGGCAGCTGAACAAGTTTTTTTTTTATGAAAATGATTAGCTCTGAGCAGAGCTGAAGTCTGTTCGCGTACTTTCAGTCACAGAATTTTTGTGAATAATGTGGTGGGGGATATTCAGCAAAAGTACGAAAACGCTCTGATTGCATTTCCGGAAAAGATTCAGTTGTCGGTTTTTGTGAGAACAATAGTAATTATAAAGTCATTCTAATAGGTGATAAATTATCGCCACAAAAATATTCGATCTTGAAAACAACATTACGCAAAAATATGTTGCTTGCCGCGCACATTTGGAAATTTTTACTCGCGACACGCGTTTCACATTTTTCAGTGTTTTTCAATAGCTCAGACTCTACTGAAATTTACTGAAAGAGGCGAAATTTTCAGCATTGAGTAAAACGAAGTACATAAACGGCTTCATTGCAATTAATTGCAATTAATTGTAGTACGCGAACAGACCTAATTGTTGCCGTGTGAGCATTGAATCAAGTTATAATAGACAAAAAAATGCTTGTTTTTTTATCAAAAAAGAATTTATGTAAACAAATGCTTATGCTACTTACAAAATACTTCTGAATGCAAATTATTAATTTAAAACAAGATTCAATAAAACTAGCATAGAAATTAAGCTTAAAATAAAAGTATTAACATTTAATTTGTAATCACATACCCCTAAAATGTACATTTTTTGTATACTTATTTCTAATGGAAATTTTTTCGGACAAGCTTTTACAAATAAAGAAGAATCTAGTGTTCAAATATAGATTGACTATGGCTCGTATTAATTCAGTATAATGATTTCTATCAAGCATATGGTTATAAAAATTTTCAAAAAGTTCTTTGTCCATCAATTTTTCTATAGCGTTTATATGTATTTTCTGATGAATACGCTTGCTGACATGAAATCTATCATTGTTTGCATAAAGTGCGTGAATTTTTATTTCTTTTTCCACTATATGGCATACATAGATCACAGACTTGGAAGGAGAAGATAAAAATCCTTTAGTTTTATATGCCATTAAGGAGTGCCTATTGAACTCGCCATGAATAGCCGAATAGCAGGATTCGCACTTAAGTGTTTGTTGAAGCTTATGAACGACAAATCCTGCTATATACTCCACAACCCGAGCCGCATATTCAGATAAATCAGCACAATCGAACATGTGATTGTTCATTAGCAAGATATGTTCGTCATCAGCAGGTTGAGAGTATTCAACCGACGTTGCCATCGCACTTTTCTCAGTCGAGTTATTTATATTTTCAACAGGATTTGTAGGTAAGTTGAGGCTTAGAATCGAAATATCCTGCAAAGGTAAACAGTTCCCTATACCAGTGTCTCTAATCTGGCATCGTATCAAAAGTTTTTTGTACCTATTTTGAAGCTGCCTGGCTGTAGGATTATTGTTATAACCAAGACCACTTCTAATTGATGAAAAAAATAGCTCAATATGGTCTTGGTTCAATTTGTACATCGGAATGAATGATAGCTTTTGGGGGTGAATAAATCTTTTGTACAAAATATTGATATGTTTCAGAGCAGCTATCATTCCAATGAAACCTGTTTTACGGGTTGATTTAATTAGCAGATCTTCAGAAACAGTACGGAGAGTGGAAAAAAATGCGATTGCTTTATCAGCTGAATCTGATAGAAATTGATAGCTATTTTGACACAAAGCTTGCTTGCATCCGAATTCACTTGTTCTTCTAGAATTTAAAATATCGAAGGCGTCGTTGCAGTGTCTTATGAACTCTGATGTTGCACTGCTACCTTGAAAAAGATCAAGACATAGTTCTTCCCTGCAAAAATCCAGAGCGTCTGCCACAGATTTACTGAAAGTCTGAACAGCAAGCCGCACTTTCATTTTTTGATCACAAAAATATATATGGGCTTTTCTTAATTTATTACCCAAATGCAGCTGCTCTTTTTCTTGAAGCTGCTGCAGATGCTTCAAATATTCCCACCGAATTTCTTCTCCAGAATTATTTTTGAAAATCTTCATTTCACCGAATGCATTCCTAATTAACTTAAGCATTTGAACCGGATCAGGAATTACTGAATATTTTGGTGACGAGTCCGAAATCTGAAAAACTGGATCTCTTGAAATAATTGTTAGATCACAGCCTAACAATTTAAATGTTGAAAAGTTCACCGGAGAACCATCAAACGTGAAACCAATAATTTCAGCCTCCGTTTTAACCAACTCGTTGACGCAATGGACAATCAAGTTTTTTTTTTGATCAGCTGTCAAAGACTGTATCAGGAAATAGCCAAGAGGGATTTTCCACGATTGATTCAGACAAACAGCCATGAAAACTAAAGCTTGTGTGGCGAGCACATTACTCGTATGCAAACCGCCTATGCCTGCATATCCCCACGCCCGTTTCCCATCCCACTCAATTTGCTGCCGAATGAACATCTCATCAAATACGATGTTCAAATATAAAATTTTCCCATTTCGTTTTGCTTGAGCTGCAGCCTGTCGAATGGCATTAAATGACTCGGCGGTAAAACCAGGCTGGCAATCAACGGCTCGGTACCAATTGGATAGAGTCCTTTGATGGGGCAGTAGGTCACAAAAAAAGTCACGAATGAAATCATAAGCTTTTGGTGACAGAAAATTTAAATTAAGCGCAAACGAACGTAAAGCGGGTGAGTAAATTCTCCTTACTTTACTTCCCTTTGATTTGATTAGAATACGTTCAATCAGTTCTCTCTGTGAGTCACTGAGGTTCATAAGTGTGTCATAATTTTCTTCTGAAAGAATATTTCTACGGGTGGCTGTCTTGAGTAGTTTGCTCAAAGTATCAATTTTTGCCTTCTTCCTACGCACTTTTTGATTAACCCTCTTTAGCTTTAAATCCCTTTTTTTTACATTTTTTCTTAATAATCTAACCTTACTTACTAGACGGATTTTTTTCGGAGACAGCCCCGAAGATTCGCTCGATACCAATGCTTTAATAATTTTATTAATTTTTACTTCAGCAACAAAAGTTATGGACTTCCAGAATTATTTTGTTTTTTTTGCGCACCCTTCAGCGAAACGTTATTTAACAAATTAATTTTTTTTTAACTATTATAAGGTTAGCTTCCGCCATTCTGCCCTTTAAATCCGCTTTCTTTTTTGAATTTCTAATAATTTGAGTAGAGACTTTCTTTTCAACTCGTTTGTACACCTTAATTTGTAAAACTGGGGCACTTAATTTAGGGATTTTCATAATTTTTCTGATAATCCACTTTTTTCACACTCAGATAAGATTTTAGGCCTTTCTGACCGATGCTTTGTTTCAAAAAATTTGGTTGATTTATTTATTGTTATTACATTTCTCACTGTATGTTTTTTATAATTAATTTTATACCTATGACGCAAATAATGCAAGAACAATAATATTATTTCTTGATTTGCCACCTTATTCATCGTATTTGCTATTAACATAAAAAAGTAAACTATAGTGTAAGAAATACCCTTTAGAAAATTTAATTTGCAGACAAACACAGCCATCAAATCTAAAATTCCCTTTAATTGCCTAAAATATATATATTTGAAATCAAACTGAAATAAAATTTTCGCGACCAAAACACTTGCTAATTTAATTTCAATCAATCGGTTTGCCTACCAACGTAACATAAAACATCTACACGTGAATTATGTATAAACGACGCGTATAGATCATTTAGCATCATAATCTGTACGCAGCATTCGTAAATAGTAGCCCAAGTCAATTACGAAGTTTACTTATGCTACTTTAAATCGTTCATTCACACCGGTTTTCATCGTTCGAACAATTTTCTTCACCTAAATGACGTCAATTCATATAATTAATCAAACTTAATGCCCCTACACGCTATCAAGCTTTCCCCGCCTATGAACAAAAGCAATCAATAAAAATGGCGATCGGGCGGTTTGACACATGTTTTATTTTCGTGTTTTCATCAATTAAAAGTATAAATGTTTAGATTGATCAATAAACAGTGCGAAAGTTAAAAGTGTTTTGCACCAATTACTCATAGGATTTCGCCCTAGAATGTGTGATGTAAGTACAAATTCAATTTGAATCAATGTACCTCTTTTTACCGGATTTAGGATAGAAAGCTTTTGAATTGTCCAAAGAAATAGTTGTTATATGTATGCAAGCAACATTTTCGACCTCCCCTTACAAAATAACATCAAATTTCATTCAGAAAATTTGATTAATTTTGAAATTTGTGCCCCATGTGACACATATTTTATTTTCCCTGCTATTCCAACTAACCCGAAAATCGACCATGTTCACAACAATAGAAATGTATGGAAATGTTTGTTTACATTGAGAGTCAACAGCGCAGAAGGGTATAGTGTGCGGCATTGAGGGGAAAGCTTTTTTGGAGAGAGTAAGTTGCATATGTAGTAAAAATGCTTCATTCACGTACGGGTTCATGGATTATCATTTCGTGTCCATATTCTTTATATGTCTATGTTTTACACTTGTTTATTTATATATTAACGACACAATGTCAAAGTTTTCTCAGAGTTTATTTTTCACTTTCACTTTTCACAACCTGAAAAACGGAAAGTCGCGATTAGTAATGCATATAAAATCAAAATGTCACACAGAAAATATTTATATTTAAAGTTACTCACCAGATTTAAACTGTTTTCGCTTGCTTTCCACCTACTCACTGTATGTTCAAACAATTTAATCGCTATGTTAAATTGAAATAACCGAAACTGTTAATAACTTTATTCAAAAAGGCAATCGAATTTGGAACCGTCTGAATTCACCAGAAGCTGAATACAAACTTGTGCCAAGAAAATCTTGCAGTAGTTTTTATACAAAAATCGTAACCGCAATTAAATGCTTATCAAATCAACTACTGTAAAAGTTTTCTTCTCACATCCTAAAACACTTCCGTCCATTGCTGACGAGCCAATATTTTTCCAATACCCGCGCCTTATCAGTCACTCTAACCTCACTTATTAAAAATTTCATACTCAACCACAAACGCGCATGTTCGAACGTGTGGAAACTCGAAACGCTAGAAAACCACAAAGAATGATAAGACGCGAAAATCACCCAATATTTTTAATATAATGATCAAGCAATATGCACCCGCATGGATTCTAATTCTTATCAGTGATTCCAAACTTACACGCTTCATATATTGCTTATTATCATTCAAAACCACAGGCCAAAATTCGAAGAATTCTTCGCCAACAAAAAACCACAACGGGCATGTTCAAACATGTCGAAACTCGAAAAACGCCAGAAAACCACGCTAATTAGTGAAATCTTGCGGTTCCGTACATTAAGCACGAGCCAAAATTTTTCGGCATCCACTACTCGCACGCTTATCAGTCCCTCCAATCTATCACTTATTCACATAACAAACAAAACCGCAACACACATGTTCAAACGTGACGTCATCCAACATAAACAAAGTCGAAACGCTAGAAAACCACAAAAAATGATAAGAAAATCACCTATTTTTCTAATACTCGTACGTTATCAACCACTCCTATTCATATGTTACCATTCATACTCAGCCGCAACGCGATGACGTCATCCAATAATGTAAACAAACTCGAAGCACGCTAGAAATGATAAGACCCAAACCACAAAGCATGATAAGACCCAAATCTGCCGTACATAGAAGCACCCAAACCAAAACAAAGTCAAATGTATCAAATGTAAACTCAAAACACGATAAAAACCACGCTAATTAGTGAAATTTTACGATTGAATACATCCGTTCATTGCTGACAAGGCACAAATATCTATTTTTCTAATACTCGCACGCTTATCAGTCACTCTAACCTCACTTATCACCAACCGCAAACGCGCGTGGATGACGTCACGTGTGTGTCTGTGTTATAACAAAGCATGATGACTATTAGTCCAAAGGTCATCGGTATACAGAACCGCCATATCCCTACTACTAATGGCAGCAATTCTTCTGGAGCGTCTCGGAAAAAAGGTGAATTGCGGTGCCCATCATAACTCGGTGATCATCTGAAATCCTAAAATCAAACGTATTTCGTTAGATAATCGCTTTCCCCAGGTAACGCTGGGAGGGTTTTTTGAAATTTAAATTTTTCACTTTTTGGGAGCACTTTGAACGAAAAAACGCGATTTTTTGCAAAAAAAATCGGTTAATTTGTTATTATAAAGTTAGAAAAAAACTCTCCAGCGTTACCTCGTAAATTATGTAGAAAAATTCTGTTCAAAATTTCAAAAGGATTGGTGCAGTAGTTTTGGAGTTATGATGGGCACCGACTTTGAAAATGTGAGTTGTGGGAAAAAAGCTTTAAAGTTTTGAACACTAAAAAATTTGGGATGAAACGTTCATAAGCGAGTTCTATCGGCTTACTTCACACTGAATCATCAGTGTCAGGTCCATAAAGGATGTTGCTATCATCCACAATATCTAAAGCATCTTGTTGCTCCTGTCTACGATGAATCCTGCCTTCTTTTGTTTGCTTCTTTTTTAGTCGGCCTTCTTTTTTAGTTGAATGTAAATTTATTTTTCCATCACATTTTATGCATTTAACTACGGTTGCAATTGTTGAAAAGACTAATTCAAAAAAGACAAATTTTTTAGGTCGATATAATCTAGCACTAGTTGTTGCTCTATCAGATCTTGTAACTTTTTTCAGCATTCTAGCAATATTTTACCACAAAACTGAACGAAAATGGAGCTAAAATGATGCGAAAATCGGAAAGTGCGTGTACTACTCGATAGAACGTTTACTCCCACACTAAATTATATACTCTACATTGACTAAAGCTATAAATAATATAAAATAAAGTTATTATTGACTAAAGTTAAAACGTTTGTACTCTTTTTTAAATTTATATAAAGAAAGATAGGGGTAGCTTTTAAGGTATTCTATAAAAATCGAACCAGCTGCCTGGTAACAATAGCGCGCTCGAGTCAGGTTGGTATAAAAATCCGACAGGTATAAAAATAGTCATAGCTTCGTCAATTTTGCTCTGATCGACTTGAAATTGAGACACAACATTCTTGAGATATTAGTCATTCCTTTACAATAAAAAATAAAATCGAAAAATAAATAAATTTAGAAACCCTACTCCCCCCTTAACAGCTACGCTGATTTTTTCTTGGACTTTTTTTTTGACAAGTATCTTTTAAAAATGGCGCCACTGAAATTTACACGGGTAGAAATATTTAAATGAGTTAATTTATATCGGAAAAAAGAATGTTTATTTTTGTTTCTTTTTTAATTAATTAAATTTCTTTACGTTTTGAATGTTTGTTAAGTTTTGTCTGGCTTTTTAGGTTTGTAGAGTCCCTCCCCACAATACAGTAACCATTTACTGTACTTATTATATATTATTAGTTGTGAATCTCGTTGGCTCAGATGTACCATGGTTAATTAAAAAGAATCTTTAGCCATTTGTTTTGTATTATTTGCAGGTTTTTAAAAAATAACCGCGTGGTAAATGCTAATATTGAAATTCGCTCATGTAATCAACTTCACGAAATTTACAAAAAGGACTGTTTCGTATATTTGAATCAATTACATTTTGTTTACACATATTATGAATTTAGTATTTCCTCTTTTACATGCTATACACTTCTTATAATGAAAGACCTAAATAGATGACATTAAAAATATGTAACGTCGAAAAATTAAAATAGAACATAAAATGCCCACTGCGAAATTTCTGTCAAGATATATTTTCTATCACAATTTATGTTATGCTAGATTTTCTGTCTGGTGCAACCACCGCCTAAGTTCTACAAAACGCACATGTTTTTTTCAATGCTTAGCTCTTTTACATTAAACACAATTATTACACTCAGTCGAACTACAGACTGCGCATCCTGTTGCATCGAAGGTTACTCGGATATTACTCGGGTCAGACCAATAGACACTGAAGAAGAGGGCAGATTACCCTCGAAATATCGATATATGTCGAGTAATCAAAATAAATTTAGCTTCAAAAGGGAAAAATTGGTTTAAATTAAAATATTTTTACAAGCTAGGAAAAAAATTTGTACACAATAAAAACAAATTATTCCTCTCATTTTTGATTATTAGTTATTATTTTTCTATACTCTATAATTTTTCTTCTGGCTGTTTGCTGGCTAATAAGAGTATTTTTATATTAAATTTATTTATAGTTTACTTTGGTATTTCTCATATCATTATAATTTTTGAAATCTCCTTCTTTTGATTATAGGAATCTTTAATACATGATTTTCATGCATTATTCAATTTGTTCTCTTCTTGAATCTATCAAAATAAGCATTAAATAAATATATCAATAAATATCGAGATAATATAACAGTCAAAATACCTACACCTTTATCCAAAATTTAATTTTAACCCTTGATTTTTTTTTATTCTGCAGAAAATGAATTTAAGTGACAATCTCTGCAAGAACTGAGCATTCAAACAATATATAATCTGATCGCCTATAATTACCTCGGTAAGTGCTAAATTTAGGAAAAATAATGAAAATCATTTTTTTAAACAAATTTAACATTTTTATGTTAACAGTAAAGTTCTTTCAATTATTTTTTTGTAACCTGCATTCACCTAAAATATTTAACATAATAGATAATGTGGTAGCTAGAAAGGTTGATCCTAGTTTAAAACCAAGTATGGACGTTGAACATAATGAAGCTCATCTTCCTCTTTCGTGTTTATAGACTCTAAGTTTATGATTTAAAAAAAAAACAATACGCAGAAAATTAAATTTGCATAAAAGCTATTCAAGCATATTGCTTAAGCCTCTTCTTGAAAGCAAAGCAATTTTAAAGAGCACAATGATGACAAGAAATTACATTTTGTTCGTGGCTTTTGTGACCATAATCTCCAAATTAAAAAAATATTGCTGTAGCTTAGTGAAAGTGAATAAGGCTATGAATAATTGTCATTTCACAATATTTTCACAGAGTGGTTTCCGTATATTCTACATGATTTTTTGAACTGGTATGAAAGTTAGTTCACAAGATCCTTACCAATTCACCTGTTTTCACTCTATAATCACTCTCATCCACAAATTTTTCCCCAAATACCATTTGTTCACAACATTCACAATCAAACGCGATGTCAACAACACACCTGCCCTTATCATCATAAAACCATCATAACTCTCACCTTTCATCCAGTGCAATCAATTTACGAAATTATCGGTTCACACATCTGCCTCGCACAAACCCAATCGTAAAATAATTTGCGATTTTCATTTCAGGTTTTTCCGTAGTCACTAGTAAAAAAAAAGATTGTTAAAAATCGCATGTTCGATGACAATGATTGATAAACATTTCGATTATCGACACTTAAACGACTCGAGGAGACCTTCAACGTAGCTCTGAACCTCTCAACCAAATCACGATTCAAGCTCCAGTTTTCCTACCACCATTCATCCAATACCTGCAATATTTACAAATCCACAAGACAGCCAATAATGGTTTCGACAGTCGTCGTTGTGCTATCATTCTTTCCATTCTGCAAATGGAGAACACCTGTCAGTCAGCCAGTCAGTCAATCAGACCTGCAGAACAATCACTTAGCGCTGAAGGGAAGCAACCAAACTAAGCAACAGATATTCAAGCGCGTTCGTTCGACAGTAGCGAAAAAATCAGAAAAATATTGATTTCATCCGGGTGAAAACCATTTACACAAGGGTGTTGGCACAGTTTCTTCCTTACTTACTTTATTTTCAGGCTAATGTTTTTTATTCGTTTGACGATCGAAAATGTTATTCAACGCTAGAGAGTTGAAAGTTCAAGCCATTATCGTCATGCTGTAGTTGAGAATGTGAAGCGTGTCTTTTTTCACGGGTCTTCGTTTCGCAATGAATGGCAGGCTATATGTTTGCTTTGCTGTTGACATATTAGAAAAAATGGGTTGTTTTGCAAATGTGTCGTTTTTTTTCTATTGGTGGAGAAATTTATCTAGTATTTATCTTCATCAATTTAAGAGTTATATGCTCTAAGGCGGATTGTGTTGTATTTTGGCAAATCTTTTGCTATATTTCAAATACACTGCAAAATATATTTAGCGCCCAACGTGGGTACCACCACAACGTCTTGTGTAGGAAATACATATTGGCCCAAGCAAGACCAAAAGAGGCTATTGCCAATATGTGTACACTCCCTTGGTGCGAGCTGGGCTGATGTTGGGCTCACTCACAGCCTGAGTGGATTTTTGGCCAATATGTTGGGCCAACATGTTAGCATTAGAATAATAGGCCATATTTGGCCGCGACTGATTTTAATTGATGTTTATTACGATCAAATATTGAACAAATTTTCAACTCAATGTAAATTCTTGATAAATATCGGCCAGCTATGATACAAATCAGGGAAATCGGCATGAAAGTAGTGCGAACAAAATGCGAAACAAATGTCTAAGTACTTAAACAAAATCTTTTGGACACTTAATTCTGCTATTTTCAGCAAGAAAATAGATAAACCATACACTTTAGTCAAAGCTATGTTTAGTTCTCATAGCTTTTCTTGGATAGCAATAGGAAAAACCACCGCTTACAAGCTTAAACTAGATATTTAATGGGTAACTACTTCCTAGAACATTTGATGAACCCATGAAATAAATTATCTTTTCACTTTTCTTCATTGTCTATAGAAACAGTTGACACTCAAACTCAGCATTCATTGTCTGTCAAAACACCCGCCCCATCTAGCACAATCATTTATTTATTGAATAAAATCGTTTCCCATTATCGAGACACTATTACGGTTACCGTCAATATTTCATATGTTATTGATTTGATGATTGTCCAACATTGTGCTCGGTTCTTTCGTCTGCGTTGTCTGTAATCAGTATTTAGTTCAGTTTTCATACGAGTGCATTGTTCTACCTAGTCTAATTTATTTACTTCAAATAATACTATTGTATGTACATGAGACCAATCATTGTAATCCATATTTTCTTAGAGAGGTCGTGAGTCTGGTATGTTGAAAGGAAGTATTGAACTATTGTTGAATATTTGATGGTATTCTTTATATGGTCTATCGGCCTATGTGGTGTCAATAATTAAAGAGGTGTCAGTTTCTCAATTGAGTTTCGCCTACAGGAACTCAACTAAAATGAATGACATTCTAGACATTACTCCCGTTGTCACATTGAAAATTATCTTTATGTCATACTCACTAGTATCCTTATATTCTTGGATTGTTTCGCATGTACCGATTTAGAAATTCAATCAAAAATAAACTGTTTTTCGAAATTGAATTGGAAAGAACTAACTTTTACTATCTCCAGATGGCGTCGTTGAGGTGTCAAAATGAAAATTCGATAATTTTACTGAAAAAAAAGATGTTGCCACTTCTATATTTTTTTATCAAATCTTTTCTACGTCAGCTTGAAATTTATTACACTCCATATGCAGAATATTTTTGAACATCAATTTACAGCCCCTCTTTTTCATATATACAATAGTCGGTAGTTTTTTTCATATTCCATCCTAGCGCACAATGTATTCAGCGAAAATAGCTCCAAATATCTCAATATTGTTGACACACTCCATACGAATATCATTGAAATGCCGCGGAATCGATGCATAAATTCAAGATTTATGAATATTACCTACCGCTCTTTCACGACATAGTTTACCTGGCTTTGACTTGGTTTCGATATGACACCAGCAGGGGCGATTCACGTGGTCTCTGTTCCGTATATATATTCCAACATAGTATCGACTCTCATCTCCACCGCATCGACATATTTTCTAAACCTTATTTGCCATAACATCAGGAAAATTGTTTCGGTTTGCATAATTTGACAGAATGAATACTTTTTCTTGACACCTTTTCCTCTGCCGATATAGAGCACTGAGCGATCTAATAGTTTATTCTGGCCTTTGTTAGCACAGCAGAGGAATGACGCCAGGAAAGGGTCCTACGGTGTCATATAAGATGCGGAGTTTAAAAGAGTTAAAGCAGCAAGATACGATTTCAGTAAAAACCCTATCGGCATCTGAAGTTGCTGCTGAGGCTAGAGTGAGCTCCAAGGTAGTATTGCTTTTCAGATGTTTTCCAACTTTTCTGGCCCTCTGCCAGATATCGTCATTTTGCCTATTTTATGATGGCAGATACTTTTCTGGTCTCTATCGCTAGGCCACACGAGGCTGGGACACAAACACATTTCAGTAATGCTGCTTTTCTGTAAGCCGGTGCAAGGGTTAGTCATGTCTTTTTGGTTGCAAAAAATATCATAACAAAAGCTTTTGAATATTTAAGGGGACATTTTACCACTCCACTGACACTGCCATCGTCGTCATAGGGTTGATTTTACTGCCAGACGATACAACAAAGTAAATGGTAGCTAACGTCTTTTTACTCTTTCGATCGTATTTTTCACCATTCAGCGAAAATTCAGTAGCAATGCGTAAGTGAAGGTGTTTTGTGTGGAAATGATATTTCTAGTGGTATTTTTGAAATTGAAGGTCTGCAATATTTTTCCGGTATACGCTAAGGTAAAGGTTACACAATTTTGTGAGAATATATTTTAACATCCCTTTAATTAGCATAATTTATCGCTGAAAGTCGACTTGTTTAGTAGCTCAATAAGGTAGAATAATCCTACCAGCTAGGGATATCAAGATATGAAGAACCAAAGAACCAGAATTGGATGATGTTCGACAATGCAAGATGTAAATAAAATCGTTGGACTAAATGTAATAATTTCTTGTTGGACTAGATGAACTTATTTCGTGTTTCAGAAGAGATGGCTACGAGTAATGTCTGATTAGCAACGCTCAATAAGACATTAACAAGTTCACTTTATTTTCTCATACGTAACTTTTTCTGGTTTTTTATGAATATCAAACTGCAAGTTATATCTGCAGCTGTCTTCTTCCCGTTTGGAAAAATCAAATCGTCAGGTTTATGCCAAAACCATGAATGTGCAAAAATGTTTATTTATTTATTTATTTCACCAAACAAGGTATACAATTACTTATAAATAAGATAAAAAAAAAAAAAATATAAATTGACATTACA
This sequence comes from Nemotelus nigrinus, assembly GCA_947369275.1. Taxonomy (NCBI): domain Eukaryota; kingdom Metazoa; phylum Arthropoda; class Insecta; order Diptera; family Stratiomyidae; genus Nemotelus; species Nemotelus nigrinus. Next base: position 25,314,230 of record OX376375.1, on the reverse strand, counting down.
ATTCAAAATAACAAAACTAAACAAAACAGATTAATAACAGGTAAAAATACACTGAAGGCAATGCAAATTAATAAATTAACATTCTATTAAAAAATATGACAGCAATATTACATGTAGGGCACAAAATTATAAAATACAAAAAGGAAATTAAATTAAATATTTTGTTAGTCATGAAAAGGGTACTGGGCCGGTAGACTAGAGAGGGTAGGATAAGAGAGCCTTGGTAACTCTGTTTTTGAAGGATGCTTTCGAAATAGTGGGTGAATAGTGTTGGCTCATGCTGTTGAATATCTTGCAGCATCTATTTATTGGCTCATTATCAGCATATGCGGTGCTATGTCTATATTCAACTAGTATTTGTCGGGATCTAGTGACTCTTACGGGCTGGTTAAGCACAAATCTTTCCTGAATGAAGTCGACATTAACAGCGTCTCTAATGACATCGAAACTGAAGCAGGCAGATAACATTAATCTTCTGGATGCAAGTGGTGACAAATTTAGAAGTCTAAGGCGAGATTCATATGGCGGTAAATTGCTAAAATCACAGGGGTTGTAAAGACCTCTAAGAGCGAATAGCAGGAATTGCTTTTGAACAGATTCGAATCTGTGGCTGTGAATTTCGAAAACCGGGTTCCAGATTATGCAAGCATACTCAAGAAGAGGGCGAACGAGCGCGGTGTATAGCGATTTTGTAACCCAAAGGTTCTGAAACTCCCTGGCTCGCCGCTTAATAATGCAAATTAAAGCGGAGCTTTTCATCCAGCACCACACCGAGGTCTAATATATTGTTAACCCTACTGAGTGTTGTATTGCTTAAAAGATAAGTATGATGTACGAGCGTACTTTTTCGAGAGAAGCTAATCACATGGCATTTTGCGATATTGAGAGGTAGGTTGTTTACGCAGCACCAATGATCCAGGGAATTTAGTTTTAGTTGAAAAAAGTTGGCATCAGATGACGACTTTATAGTATGAAAAATTTTCAGATCGTCCGCATAGAGTAGATGAGGTACATCAGATAAAACCTCCGACAGGTCTGATATAAAAATGTTAAATAGCAAAGGGCCAAGATGGCTACCTTGAGGTACTCCAGAGTTGACATGAATTTTTTAGAGATAAGCCCTTGGAATTTCACATATTGTGAGCGGTTCTGGAGGTAAGAGCTAAGCCACATCAGTAAAGATCCTGCAATTCCGAACTGCTGCAGCTTGGAAATCAAGTAAATTTAGTTATTTCTCGTAAAATCAATTTGAAAATTTAACATAATCCTATAAATCAGTTTTTTTTAATCCTATAAATCTCGGTCGAGATTAAAGAAAGATGGGCACGGTATTTTAAACAGCTGCTTAATCCCGCGCCGACGACAAACTCAGCAGATCCAAATATCTCAGAAGCAGTTCAGGACATTTACATCTCTCCACCAACATTCGAAGAAGTTCAGGCAGCCATACGTTACCTTCGAATAAACAAAGCTCCGGGAATAGATGGAATACCTCCCGAATTACTCAGAAATGGTGGAACTCTTCTTTGCAACATTCTCCACCAATTAATATTAAAAATTTGGGCAGCAGAACAGTTGCCAAATGATTGGCGAAAAAGTATTATATGCCCCATTTTTAAAAAAGGAGACAAATTAAGTTGCGAAAACTACAGAGGCATCGCTTTATTATGCTCGTCCTATAAAGTTTTGTCCAAAATTATTGAACGTAAAATGAAGCCCTTCTATGATAACATCATAGGAGAGTATCAAGGCGGCTTCAGGTCCGGACGATCTACGATAGATCAAATATTCTCAGTCAAACAGGTGCTTGAAAAATGCTGGGAGTATAATATCGAGGTGCACCAGGTCTTCGTAGATTTCAAGCAAGCATACGATAGTGTAGACAGAAATATACTTTACCGAATCATGCTTGACTTGGGAATTCCAACAAAACTCGTCCGCATGACTAAAGTGACAATGATGAACGCCGAATCTCAGGTCAAAGTCAACAGTGACCTATCCAACAGCTTCCACACCAACTCAAGCTTAAAGCAAGGAGATGGACTTGCCCCGATGCTATTCAACCTTGCTCTGGAATACGTCATCAGAAGAATACCAGCTGATACAACAGGCACACTACTGTTCAAGTCCACGCAAATAGTAGCATTCGCCGATGACGTCAACATTATGGCACGGACCATACCAGAAGCAAAGGAAGCTTTCCTAAGTTTGGAGTCAGAAGCCAAAAAAATAAATCTACGGGTCAACGAAGATAAAACCAAACTAATGACCCAAACAAGAAAAATGGCGCCAATCAGACAAAACTTGACCTTAGGAGACTACAACATCGAAAATGTAGATAGCTTCATCTACTTAGGAGTCCACCTTGATAAATCAGGCAGTGAAAAGGACGAAATTTTACGGCGAATAAATGCAGCAAACAAGGCGTACTATTCCATACTCCCCATAATCAAGTCTACGAACGTGCACAGGAATAATAAGCTTCGCATATACAAAACACTCGTTAAACCTGTGCTTCTCTATGGAAGCGAAGCCTGGACTTTGACTACGGACTCCGAAAAGGCGCTGGACGTATTCGAGCGCAAAGTGCTACGACGAATCTTTGGCCCCATACAAGAAGGGACAGAGTGGAGAATGCGATACAACAATGAGTTGTACCATATATACGACGACCCACCTGTATCCACATGCATTAAATTACGGAAATTACAATGGGCCGGCCACGTCGAAAGGATGGAGGCCAATAGACTACCTAAAAGAACGTTGGAAGGCAAAGCACAAGGGAAGCGTCCAGTTGGTAAGCCGAGGAAACGTTGGGAAGACACGATAGACGCAGACAGCAGGTCAATACTGGGGTTCAATAATTGGAAAACCAGGTCGCAGGATCGAGACGATTGGAGGCGAACGTTACTGGAGGCCAAGGCCCGATTTGGGCTGTCGCGCCATCGATGATGATGATGATAAATCAGTTTTAAATTTTAAATTTAAAAATTTTAAATTTTAAGAACCATTTTGATTTCAATTAAGGGAAATAATATTCTTATACTATTATGCCTAATTGTTGATTTTGGTTACATCTGGTTTTGAGGGAAATTTCGCACATTCATGGTTTTGGCGTGAGCTCATTTGAAATTTTGGTGAAAATAAAAATTTATTAATTTTTTCGTTAATATAAATTGTTTTTTTTTTTCTTTGAGAATATAAAAGTTTGGTAAGACCAGAACAAACAAAGCAGTCAAATTTTACCTACAGTTTTGCGCAAGTTAGACATTTATTCATTTTCGTACTCAGAGTTTTCTTCCGCATGTGGTTCCGTTAAACAGTCCCTTTCTGCATTGTTACATTTTATAGATTTATAAAAACTATGGTAAGCTTTAGGAACTGTGAAGTCGTCACATATTTTCATCAAATCCTTGTATGTAGCACTTGATATAGGCATACATGCGCAGTAAAGCTTTTGAAGGCTCGCAATTTTACGACCCCTTTTTCACGAACTTCTGCAGCTTGGAAATCTCCTTCAAAATCTGTTTTATAAAAAATAGTATTTGGAAAATCTTTTTCGTAACGCAGCCAGCAAACTCTACGCCAAGGGATATTCTTTACTATTGTTACGTTTGATGAAACCAATTTGAAGTTAATGAAATCATCAAACTTCAACATGTTTACCTCAAATGGAAAGGGATTGTTTCTGGTTGCCCTTATTATTTGCGCCCAACCTTCTGGCGTGTAAACAGGAGTCAATTTGGATTTTCTCTCTATTTGTTAGTGTACAAATCGCATTCCATTTGCGTGTGTCCAGTTTCAAAAAACTTGTGGTCAATGATCTTTAAGCTCGGATGAATTTGGACAAATTTCAAGCACATTGCTGCGAATATTCAATTTTTCTGTTGACCACCACACCCGTCTGACATCATTCTAATGGATTCAACATCCTTTTGGTTTGAAATGTATTGAAAAATACATGTGGAGATTTCGTTGGCTCCTGTTTTTCCTTGCGTCTCATCCCAAACGTAACACAAAACTTTCTGGTTTTCAAGATTGTAAACCGCTAGGTTATACGCTGCCAATTTACGCATATAGTAAATTTCGCAGCTTGGCTGTTTTGGTGTCATTAATACGGCTTGCAGGTCAAAGTTGAATGCTATTATTTTTTTATTAGATTGCGATACTTCCTTATTTAAATCCTTTTCTCGTCGAGCGGACTCTTTCTTCGCCATGTGCCATTCAAAATTTAATTTCTCTTCCTCCTGTTTCTCTGAACTTAAGGCTTTGTACTCTAAGCAGAATTTGCACTGATCTTTCTTTGGCTTGAAAAATCCTAAATTGTATCGTCTGAAAACTTGCCTGTATTTGCTTATGCTTACCGGTTTCAAACTGTTCTTTTTGCATTTCTCTACATAAACTTTTGCATTATTTGCACATTAAGAGATGTATCTAAGTACTTTCTCCCTGTCGATTTACGGCAGTAGTGAGACTCTACTGCAGAAAAAGAAGCAATATGCTTCTCTATGTGCTCTTCTTCAGTTTGAGGCAATTTATTGTGGGGCTGATGCTTGCCCCGTTTATCTTTTTCAAAACATCCTTGAGCGGTCGTTTTTGCAACAACGCTCCTTATGAGGGAGCCCGTAACATTGAAAGTTGCCAAAAAGAACCAGCGGCATACCTTTATTTTTTTACTTTCAACCGTTAAGTAATAACTTACAGTAAAGCTTCTTCGCGATTCTGTTAAATTCCTCGTTATTCGTGCTTTGGGTTTGTTTTCAATGTGCATATTAATAAAACTTCGTTGAACATCGATAGTAGCCATTCCACGAAATTTTCCAATAAGATTTTTCTGCTTTCTTCACTGATGTTATTGCAGTTGACATGTTTTGCCTTTCCAGCACCATTTGTTCCTCTTGTCCTCTTATATTTCCTGATGCTCGCTTTCCATCCCTCCTTATTAAATTTTCCTTTCTTCGGCATACTCGAGGAACTTACAGCGTTCTCCGTTTCACTTTTATCAGACTCCTTAAAATCACATGAAGAATTTGAACTGTAAAATGAAAGTAAAAGACTAAAGTCCCTAGTGTCTTCGTCACTGTCAAAAGGATAGAAAAGACCAGGTAAAACTTTACTGTTTTTGCCTATTTACGAAAAATGCAATTTGTACCTGAATGACAAAACAAAACCTACATAGCTTTTTGTTAGAACCATCATCTTCTTGCTTCAATGGGTCTTCTTCTTGAACAGTGCCACTCTCTTTAAAAAAAAAAAAGCAAGAAGATTTACAATTTATCCAAATTCTAGCTATTTTCCCTACATAGCGGCATTATTCACGTTTGAAATTACTTTCCTTTTTTGGAGATCCAACGATAAAAACAATGATCCACGATTTGCCATAGTAGTTTGCACTGAACTTTAACTTAATTTGAAAATCAAATTCGTAAACTTTGAACAAAAACCGTAAACCACTCAATTAAAGAAGCTGTTGAACTGAATAAAAATTCTACAACACTCGAAGAAATAACAGATCAAAGTGTGCAGGATTGAACAAGCCCTAACGGTACATAATATGCTCAGCTGTAGGATTTTCTATTTCACCACAATATAACAACATGTCATAATATACCCAGCTCTACCGTTACACCAAAACAAGGAATGTGCACATTCGTGATTTTGGCGTAACGCATTTTGCAAATAATTAGTTTTTAGGTGGTTTAGAAAATTGAAATTTTGAATTTATGTAGGTATAAAATAGAATTTTGCATTTCCGGTTTTGACAAATTGGTTATATACGAATTCCGCGTACAGTGACACGAAAAACTAAAAATCACCAAAAAAACACATTCATGGTTATGACAGCTGACGAAATATGACAGCCAAACTAGAAAAGTTCAAGCCACATTAAGCGAAAATTGCGAGAAAAAAAAAAATTCTTAGAAAATAAACAGGTTTCACGAATTTTTTTTGCATTCTCAAACACCACATCGTAATTCTTTACTCAAATCATTTCACCAATGTCGTCTACATTTTAAATTCACTTTCCGCACAGACGGTATTCAAATGAATTCACCACTCTTTGCTCTTTTTTACTCATTCAGTTTAGGGAAAAAATCACAAAGAATAATTGAACAGCCCCAACGGCATTTTATTTCATAAAAATGGCAAACCCATCTTTTGTCTGCACACAAATATTACTCATTCCGTTTAAGCTACAGACGATAGCAGGAAATTTCTTTCAAAGTTTATTGGTCGAGCGACTTGTCGGAATTTCAAGAGGATTGCCGGTAAGAACGTTTCTTTTGCATGTAAACGTTGATGCAGTATGGTGAACGGTTGCGTACTCACAGAACTACTGCTGGTATTTCCTGTTTATCCGTTACTTTTGTGAATATTCAAGTTTAGATTTTATTAGAAAAGATGAAAAAAATAGTCCTGTGTATAACTTGGAAAAATTGATATTTTAATTTAATTTCAAGTCAGCATAGCCAATGTTTACAGATACATGGGCTATTGTGTTATACCGCTACTGAAATAATGGTAATTTCCTGATTGAGTGGCTCATGACCGAAAAATCTTTTTTTTAGAGAAAAAAAACGATAAGATGCCTGAAAATCATACTAAACTAAAGCTCAGTGGCCAACCTGGCAGCACCGCTGCCCTCTAACCAAATTTTTTCAAGACCCTGATTTATTTTATTATTCACTTTCATAGAAAAAGGGATATATAAACATATTTAATTCTTAAATCAACAGAATCCGAACCGACCAAGTTTTTAACCACATTTTCCTCTGTTTTCTCTATTTCTATCTTTGATTTGCCCCGGAACGAGAAGAAATCTGATTATAAGGATCACCGAGACAGAGGTCCATTTCAACTAGATTGTATACGTCGCATATTGCAAAACAAACAGATTTGAATCCTCTCGTTTCGACAAAGAGATATCTATATCCTTACTCTCCATACGTACACAGTATAATCAAATAAATGTTTGTAGGAGCAAAGCATTAGGATAAACACAACAAGAAAGAAAGAAATCAACCAACAAACAAGAAATGCAAAGAAAATGCCCCCAGTTCATCGTTATTATTGTCGTTGGAGGAATCGTCGTTGTTTCGTATTAGGAGACTTTTCCAATTTAACGGAGGAATGATTTTTAGTTTTCTGGTTACGGATGAATAATATTTGGCTCACTCGATCCGTTCTCGTTTGCCTTACCTTTGCCGGGGCGGTATCGATGGGCTGGAGCGAACAACTTGAAGAATATCTTTTGCTTCGGGGAGGACAAAAACCACTTCCTGTCTTGAAACAACAACTAAAATACTATCCGTTTTTCAATGTCACGCAAGCATCGATGCTCAAGATGGAAACAGACCGATTTCGAGGAAGTTTCAAAAGATAAGCAAGCAAATGATAAGAACAAGTATTTCTGGTTATAGAAGGGTTCAGAGGTTGATGTTTGGTAACAGCTGTGCAAAAAATAAGAATATTGCCTTATCAATATTTGAGAAGCATTCGTTTTTGCAAATAAGTCAAAAGATTTATTTATGAATGGCATTCATCATGAACTTAGGATTTTGTCTGATGAAATTGAAGAGGATTGTATTCAGGTTGAAGTGAATTGTAGTACAAGCTAACACTTTAAGATTTGAAATTTAGATTAATTTTACTGTAAGTGAAATTTCCCGATTATTATCGATTTAAATTCCATGAGAACTTTCAAAAGCTACGTTTTTACCTACTGAACAATAAGTTAAAAGAATATAACTTCTAAATACTTCTAAATACACGATTTGATTCAATTTAAGAAACAGCTATTCTATGTAAAATTACATTTACTTTGTACAATTATATTGTGCATAGAGTAAATCCATCATCGAATTCCCAGTCTTCTTATATATATTCCGAAACGAATTATTTGGCAGTCATCATCGGGGCACTACAGCCCGAATCGAGCCTTAGCCTCCTTAATATTTCGCCTCCATTCGTCTCGGTTCAGTGACCGCGTCCTCCAGTTCGGTGCTCCCAAAAGTGACCTGCTGTCAGCATCTATAGAATCCTCCCAGCGCTTGCGTGGCTTACCGACTGGCCTGGCTCCGCTCGCTCGCCCCTTGAGAGATCGTTTGGGGATTCGATTGTCGCTCATTCGTTCGGCGTGGCCAGCCCATTGTAATTTTTGGAGTCGTATGACGGTAGAGACTTCCGGCTCGTCATATAAGGTAAACAGCTCGTTGTTGTATCGGATTCGCCATCCATCTTCTTCCCGTATTGGGCCGAAGATCCTTCGCAATACCCTTCTCTCAAACGTATTCAAGGCCTTTTCAGTCCAGGTTTAGCATAGCACAGGTCTAATAATTGTTTTATAGATGCGGAGCTTCGTATTCCTGTGTACGCATCGAGATTTCAAAGTGGGAAGCACCGAAAAAAATGTCTTATTGGCTAATTGAATCCGTCGTTTGATTTCGTCAAGCTCATTCCCATCCTTCGAGAGGTTCGTCCCTAGGTATACGAAGTTGTCTACGTTTTCAACGTTATAGTCCCCTATTGTTATGTTTTGTCTTATTGGCGTCCTTTTCCTTGATTGAGTCATAACTTTAGTTTTTTGTTCGTTAATTTGAAGACCAACTTCTTTGGCGGTTTCGTCTAGAGCTACAAATACTTCCTTGGCGTCGTTGAACGAACGTGACATAATGTTGATGTCATCAGCGTAAGCTACTAGCTATGTCGACTTAAATAAAAGAGTTTCTCTCGTGTCAACGGGGATTTATCTGATGACATACTCAAGCGCTAAGTTAAAGAGTACCGGAGCTAATCCATCCCCTTGTTTTAGCCCAGTATTCGTCGAAAACGAGTTGGTCATATTATTCTGAATTAGCACTTGTGACGTGGAGTCGGTCATGGTCATTTTCACCAGTCGTACCAACTTTGCTGGGATTCCGAACTGCAGCATGATGTTATATATAATGCAGTTCGGTTGATGCTTGTTTGAAGTCGACAAATATTTGATGGACATCAATATTGAATTCCCAACATTTTTCCAAACTTTGTTTGACCGTAAATATTTGGTCAGTGGTCGATCTTCCACGTCTGAAACCACCTTGATATTCACCTAGAATTTTCTCAGCGTGATGGGAAATCCTTAACTCAAAAATTTTTGTCAACAGCTTGTACGACGTACAAAGTAGTGATATGCCCCTGTAGTTTTCGCATCGCAGTTTGTCTCCTTTCTTGTGAATGGGACATATAACACTTTTTCGCCACTCATTCGGCATCGTTTCTTGTTGCCATATGCATGTCACCAATCCTAAAACCAATCTTAAAACGGAAATCCCGCCTGTCTTCAGGAGCTCCGCGGGGATCCCATCGATGCCCGGTGCTTTGTTGGGTTTCAAGCGGTCCATGGCCTGTCGGATTTCATCTAGAGTAGGAGGGTGAGATGAGGCACTGTCATGGTATGTACCAATCAGTGATGGCGATTCGTCGGGTGCGGGGACATTTCCGTTCAGTAGTTGTTGGAAATAGGACGCCCATCTTTCCTTCACCTGTTCTGAGCCACTTATGATGTTTCCATCGACAGCTCTACATAGGCTGGTTCTTGGTTTAATACCTTGTTGCCAGTATTTTTGGTAAATTGATGGAATGCATCCAAATGTATCAAGCATTTAAAAATCTGTTGATACTGATTATCAGCTGTTTTTTAATACTGTTCGAAAAAAAACGGCTTGAATTAACGGGAAATTGATAACAAATTTTAGGAATATGTGAAATCAGGTTAAATTAAGAAAAATTATAATTTGAAATATTGCTCAATTCAGCTCATTTTAAAGGATTTTTGTATAAATTTTGAATTTAACTATATTATTTACTATTCAAATTTAGAATTGTAATAATTTCTAACAAAGGCATCAAATCGTTATGAGTACTTGCTTTCTATCCTATAAAACAATACATCACGAAAACAAATATGGTGTGCTCAAAACAGACAATTTAATGAAAACCTACCATTCTTATGGAATACGCAACTTTTTAAAATTTAAAGCAGAGGGTAAAAATAGGTCAAAAGATTTATTTAAAGGTAGAAAGAATTATATTTAATTTTTGATTTTCGCTTCAAAATTTTTTGCAAGCGCCTTCCATAGCCACAGGAACGCCCACACATAAATCGAATATCACGCACGCTTACATTTTAAAAGCACCAGTTATATTTTAAGTTTCCTAATGGGTGAGTTAGTCCACTCTAGAAGGAAAGAATATGCTTTTTGGGGAGTTTATTTTCAGAAAAACTACAAATAAATCGACATTATACATATCAGTGACGGTATAAAATAATTTTTTTGAAGCGATTCATTTCAAAATGGCGGCTGCGTAGCGTTTTTGCGATGTCTCCGTTTTTCTAGAGTCCACGGCCGAAACACACAGCTCCTGTAATTTTTTGAATTATGATGAGCCACTTTATTTTTTTCGATTATCTAAGTAGATACGCCTCAGGACTGGCAGTATTTTCATTGAACTTCTATCAATTCTGACCCTACTAAGCAACAATACATTCTGTGAATTTCAATTGGATCTAATTACCGGGTCCAGAGTTCCTGCGAACACAAATTTTGGGTGCTAAAAATATAGGGGGCATTTCACGTGAAGCGGACAACGAAAAAAAATCGAGGTTCTAGATTTCGTTCATATTGCGCATAATGGTATTGCTTCTAAAGAATAAGAACGTGGATACACAATTTTTGGTTTCTATGAGGTTTAGTTGCGGAATTATGGGCTTTTGAAAAGTGCATGAAAGTGATGAGCGTTTTTTTCGGAAGCGGATTCTAGGATTAAAAAAAAAATTAAAAATATCACAAATACTGGTTGGTGAAGAAAATAAACTGTTCTTTTTAATTTTGAAATTAGATTTGAAAACCGAAAGTAAAAATGTGTTTAAAACCGGATGTAACAATTTCAACTCGTTTGTTGAATAATTTGAACCCGGTTAATTTTGTTTATTTTTATAACAAAATAAAGCTTAAAGTAATCTTATTTGTCATAAAAGTTTTAGGATGGGGTGGCCAGTAGTTTAAGAGGTAGGTGAATTTCAATACATATAAGTCGTATGAAGCGTGGTACCGGGAGCTTGATTAGGATAGCTAGTGAGTGTGAAAACAAACCATTTGTAATAAAACTATTATATATCACTTCTATCAATTACACAAAGAAGATAAAATACTAAAAATTGCTAATGCTAATTTACTTAATGGAAAAAAACCCACTTGTTTATGGAAAATGAATTTATTTCACAATTTTTACAATTTTATTCTCGTTTCTTAAACTGATTCTTTTATTTATTACTGGAGATGTTTCTACGATCATTTTATTTCTGCGGCTTCCACATACGTACATATAAGATGGAATTTTTGGAATTTTTCTTAGGTCTTTAACCTTCCGATGAAATTTCAAATCGAAAGGATTGAAACATCGACAGCCGCACGGAGACACAATACACACAATTAAGACTTTTTAACTTATCAACGAAAGTAATCGTCACTGCAAGTAATGAACAATAACTCAAAAAATAACGGAAAATTGGAAATGGCTTGGCACAATATATATTATATGGGCATCATATATATTAAATATGTTTTCATGAGAAAATAAAACCTTTTTCAACTAAAAGATGGCGCTACTAATCATATTTCGATATCAATTTTAATTTTTGACCCAACTAGCTGTCGTAAACAGGCTCTCGGTACCACGCCCCATACGACTTGTATGTATTGAAATTCACCTACCTCTTAAACTACTGGCAGTCCCATTCTTAAACTTTTATGATAAAATAAGAATACTTTAAGCGTTGTTTTCCCATAAAAATAAGCAAAATTAACCTGGTCCAAATTATTCAATAAACGAGATGAAATTGTTACTTCCGGTTTCACACGAATTCTTACTTCCGGTCTTCAAATCTAATTTCAAAATTAAAAAGAACAGTTAGTTTTCTACACCAATCAGTATTTTTGAGGTTTTTTAGATTTTTTTTGAATCCTAGAATCCGCTTCCAAAAAAACCTTTCATCAATTTCATCCATTTTTCAGAAGTTCATAAGTCGACAACTAAACCTCTTAGAAACCAAAAATGGTGTATCCACGTTCTTATCCTCTAGTAGTACCATTATGCGCAATATCAACAAAATCCAGTACCTCGATTTTTTTTTCGTTGTCCGCTTCACATGAAATAGGTTATTTGGTGAAAGTCACCGTTCTTATGCGATGAAAAGGTTCAAATATTTTTATTTGACAGCGTAACCATAAAAATAAATATATCATAGTTTTCTTCGAAAATCAGTAAAAAATAAAATGCCCTCGGTTTTTTTTCGCTTTGGTACCACACCATCTGTGGAATAACAGTTTAGCTTCTTTAACATAAAACATATTTTTTGGATTCACCGCTCACTATTTGTCGAATATCAAAGAAATCAATTACATTTACATAAAATATGCTGACCACTAAGAATCAGAGCCTTCTTCTACTTCCTATTTCCACCTCTGCGAAAAGTATCTTTGTAGGTTGATGCGATGACAGTTGTAGCATCACGACAGCATTGTAGCAAATATAAAACTGCTCTGGTGTGTTTTTATGATACTACCATAGACTCATAATCTTTCTTCGAAGAATGCTCCTCACGTACTACGTACGTACAGCGCAATGAATCCAGCTTCCGAAAATGGTGGTTACGTGTTCTTCCAGCATGTTTTCGTTCGTTACGTATGATATAAGATGCTTGCTGCCAATATGCGAAATGCTTGCAAAGGAGCATCAGTACAATCTAAGTCCGTCAAAGTGGGCTGCAGTAGGCAAGCAAGAACGAACTAGCTACGCTTTGCTTTACATTTCCCTTCTAAGTCATGCCAAAGAAGACGTACTATGTGTGGTACATTGCGATTTATTACCTTTGAATTTTATAACATCGACAGAAGTAAACACGTCATTCGAACAGATAACATTTGAAGACCTGCAATCATCGTGTACTTGTTGTATCGTTCAATGTTCGGTGTGGCGATAGAGATCCGGGGCGGAATAGTAATTCACCACGTCGTTTTGTTGAAAGGACACGTTCATATTTTCAAAAATCTTCCATTTCGACCCATTTTCAAACGAAGTGAGCCAGCAAGTGAATGCGCTAATGTTGATATGAATTTTAGATATTTGATGCTTTTCAAAATCTACTTTAGATTTCATAAAATGAAAGTACGTGCACTAACGAATGGGTGATGCAAGCATTAAATTTGATGGAAGATGTAAATGAAATAAAAATTTCCTTGAATTTTTCATTTATGTTTTTTTTAAACTTATGTTTAAAAAAATATCTGAAAGGAAAAAGAAAGAAGCTGCGACAGATAGCTTAAGATTGCAATGATATTGCACATTTGGATAAGAACATTATTTACCTGTACATGTATATTCTATCAAAAACTTTGAAGTTTAGTCAAATCAGCTGAGAAATAGCTAATTTTTCCATACTCATAAATAGCGGCATCGAAACGTAATCTCTACCAACACTCCGTCCCAAAAGTAAAAAAGATGTGGGCAGATTTAGCTTTGATGGCGTAACAAATCCAGAATTAAGTGCTTGCAATTATAACCCATGCTAATAAATGATCCTGAGCCGATTCCCTGGTTGCAGCTCTCATCGAAATTGCCTAAAAATCGCAATTTAATACTGTCCACGTGGCTTTGTTTTCCTGGAAAAATTATGCACCAGGAAATTAAATATACCTTACCTATTCAAAATTATGCAAATTTCTTTGCACTAATGATAGGGATTTTGATCCGCAAATCGAAATAACTCCACTCGAAATCACTTTTTGATAAATATAGCATCCACTTAACCCGTTTCGTTTTCAATCTGCACAGATATTTAACTTGTCATTATAGGTCATTTTATTGATTCGATATTTTCCCGTTTGGAAATAATTCGAAACAAATGTCGACGGAGGCTGGCGTAAAGAGTTTTCCTACAAATTGCAAACATCTGTCAAGTCAAGACCCGGAATCGATGTCCATTTGTTATCCAAACAGACCAGCCGGGTAGAGGATTCTATTCTTCCGGTGGTTGTTAGTGCTTTTTTGCTGAATGTGTAGAAAATGTCGGAATATGCACGTGACTCATCAATAAAATAAACTCAACTTTATGCCGTAGGGTGATTCTATGGGGGAAATAATTTTGTGTTTAAGTGTATTGATTGGAATTGAACATTTTCATTGTTTCTCATTATCAAAGTAAAATAGCTTCGAATAATGTATTTTGATGAAAATTTGTGCTTCGGTCTGAATTATTGTAGGGATCGTAAAGTGGGCCTGCTCCAAAAACCTGATCACTCATGCCGCCCCTTAATTCAGCTTTGCAGCTCAAAGATTTCCAGCAAGTTTGTGAGCTTGATAGCATTTTGCCAGGTTTATGAATTCAAAGACATACTTGTCATCTTTACCAAGCAATGTTTGAATTTCTATTCATAAAGTTATAATCAAAATATCTACCTAACCCAAAAAATATAACGCCTCCAAAAGCACTGGAGATATTTCCTGCTACTTAAATGCGATTAAGTACTTGTCTGTTTCTTAAAATAAATTCTGGGAAGTTTTTCATAATAAGCTGGCCAATATACTATCCGGGAAAACATATTATTTCAAAAAGAAGAAGTGGGGCAGCTTTTTTGAAAATCTAGTCAGAGCTCACGGGACTCCTATTTTTTAAGACTATTTTATTCCTACTCGGTTGGCAGCAGTGTATTTATTCGGCATTGGTGCGGCAATGCAAATTTCAAATTCCGAAACAACAAATGTCTAGCTAAAAAATTACATAGTAGGGACATAAATACTGCGCCACGAGTTTTTTCAAATTAAAAAGTATTGGTTTAAGATTTCTTCTTGAAATTTTTATTGATTGTAAGTACATGCCACAGCTTCGACCAAGGTAGATTTGAGGGATTCAGTGTTGTTGTGTCTTCTATGGCAGACTTTGTCCTCCAAAACGGTCCATAACTTGTAATCGAATGGACTCAAGTCGGGGCTGCCAGAGGGCAAAATATCTGGGCTCAAAAATGCAGGTACGTGCCTGAGTCATTCTGTTCTTGTAAGCCGGTGCCATATCTTGCTGGAACACCCAATGCTGGTTTTGAAAAATGTTTTGCCTAAGAGGCTTCACAATACGGCTCAAACTCGTCTCTTGATAGGCTTTTGCAGAGGTTTAAACGCCTTTTTCGCAAAAAAAGCAATAGCTCAGTGGTGCTATCATAGGCTACGCCCCACCAAACCATGACTGACGCCGAGTAATGGCCTCTTTTGAGCCGCGGAATGACTTCCAACGCTTCCAATTACGACCGAGTGTACACCCGATCATTCTGTCGATTGAATTTCTCCTTGACGATAAAGATTTTCTCATCCGTAAAAAGGATTTTTTGTAGCCCTTATCTGAGTACTCCGCCAACAAACACTTGCATTTTTCAATCTATTTTCCTTCAAAGTGGCAGTGAGCAATTGCCTAGTTGCGGCGTTTGTAGACCCGCAAACCCAATTCTTTTTTGATGATGCGGCTCATGGATTTCGCATTTACATCCATCTCTCGCGCCATAATTTTCTGTTTTCGAAGCTGATTTTTTATGATCCGAGCCATCACGGCTCTGATGGTCTCCGGCGTGCGTACATTGCGCGAGCGGCCAGATCCCTAGCGATCTTTCACGTCACCAGGTCTGTTCCCGTACCACCATTAATTACAATTAATCGCGATTAATTGCAATGAAGCTGTTCCCGTACTCCGTTTTACTGAAAACTGAAAATTTCCCCTCTCTCAGTAAAATTCAGTAGGGTCTGAGCTACTGAAAAATACTGAAAAGTGTCAAATGGTGTGGTGCCAGTAAATAGTTTCAAATGTGCGCGGCAAGCAACATATTTTTTGCGTAATTTTGCTATGAAGGTCGAATATTTTTGTGGCGATAATTTATCACCGCTCAGGATAACCGTACAATCACTATTGTTCTTCCAAAAACCGAAAACTGACACTTTTGTTTGTCAATTTTCAGGAAATGCAATGAGAGCGTTCCCGTACTTTTCATGAATTTCCCCCACCACATGATTCAGGAAAATTCAGGAAAATTCAGTGACTGAAAGTCCGGGAACAGACCTACCAGTATTCTCGAACAGTTTAATACACCAACGCGGCTGCTTCCGAGTGCTGCGGCAGCGGGAAGACTTCTCCGCTTTTGATTTTGCACTTACAATGCGCAATTACAGCAATGCGGTTTTCTCTGTCGATTCACTCCATGGTAACGCGTTCCCTCAGACTGCAATTTTTTTTTTTTTTTTGTATACAACCCAAAGACCATCCGTCAAAACTCATATGTCAAAACCGCCATGCGCTCAATACTCATGGCGCAGTACGTGTGTTCAATGGTGTGACAGTATTTATGTTATATACTAGGCAGAATCAGGCTAATATCTTTTTAAAACAAGGTCGAAGAATCTTTCGACCCATGGGGTGGGAAATTTGTTGACAACATTAATTTTTCAACCATACTCATCCAATTTAATTTTTCCTGGCTGCCAAGTTGGCATTGAAATTTTGGGGGACTATTCACTGCAGCCAATGATATGACTTATCGAAATACGTTTCACAAAGAGCAATAGTATGAAATCGACTGATTTTGCAAGAATTCGTACTGTGGATGTTGTTGTTGTTTCGTGTGCATTATCGCTATCCTGCACTACTCTGAATGCAAACAAAATGTAGCTAAAAATGAATGCCCAAAACACCTATCCGATAATATAATACAAGCCATTGCAGCTCTCATAAATATAATTAGCAAACATGAAGATTACCCGGCGGCGTCGAAAAAAGTAACAATTACAACCTGGGAAAGGTCTCACCTTTCTCCCAAACTGGCGACCTATTAATTTACTCAGCGTGATAGCGTCAATTGCAGAGAAAATTTCCTTGCATGCGTGTGCATGTTCGATAATGTCTTCAAAGTGCATGAGCTCAAAATCCCTATTTCATTTATAAAAACCAATTCTCAAAGACGGAAAATGCCAAATTCGATTAATTCGACCTCTCCAACGAGCGGCCCATTAAAACAAGTGCCCCACAAGGCTCACGATTGTCACCCATATTGTACTC
Organism: Nemotelus nigrinus; assembly: GCA_947369275.1. NCBI lineage: Eukaryota > Metazoa > Arthropoda > Insecta > Diptera > Stratiomyidae > Nemotelus > Nemotelus nigrinus. The sequence continues at coordinate 25,297,096 of OX376375.1, read as the reverse complement.
ATTGCACATATCAGATATATCCACTGAGCTAAATAGAAACACTAAACTAGCCCCGTTCGCAGATGATACGTGGATTTGCCGAATTTCCCGATCAGCACAAATCATTACCTCTCGTCTCCAAAATTCAACTAACCTACTCTTCAAATTTTTTCGAAGATGGAAAATTGGAGACGCCGTCTTAAAATCTGCCAAAACTCTTCGAAGAATTTTCCGGTTTCCACAAAGACGTAAATGTTGAAACAATTGACATACGGGACAAAGCACTCGAATTTTTTGACACAGTAGTAGAGACCCTCATTCGAACCCTAGAATGAATCATCTTCAGCTCAGAAATGATCGAACGTAACTAATCCCGACTTAAAGGATATTATAAGCATTTAACCTCCAGAATTAGTTGATATGCTAGTCGGAAAAAGGGGGCAAAGGTGCTCGACACCAGCTCTAGGAAAAAAATTCGCAATCAGTTAAAAAATGCATGATAGCAATGAGTTTTATAAAAATTTGAATGCCAGAATAAGCGGCCAAACTAAACGCTTCAAAAGCTTCAAAAATGTAATGTAGAAAAAATTGCTCACGGCATCATTCAAAGAAAGATTCCAATCTGCGATTTCGCACGCTTCGAAAGTCCTTATAAACGGTTTCTTAAAATTGCATCCTCCTCAACACACAATTGCAAACGCTTTCGTACTTTTTTGCAATGACGGCACAATGCTCCAAAAACATTAAACAAATTTTTTTAAAATTTGAATGAAAATTGTTATTGAGCAGTGTAATATACGATTCCCGACCAAAAAAATCCGTTACTTTATATGATTATCCACATACATACAGTCAGCAACAAAAGTCATGGCCCTTGAGTGCACTTATCGTTTTGCAGATACATATCTTCTAAAATATTAAAGACATTCCGTTGTGTTTTAGAAATAATACATATTTATTAATATATATTATGATTATATAAAATCAAATCAAATTTCGCAAAATTAATAACACAAAACAACTTCGTTTATACAAAAATTATACTTTTGCCGCGACAAAAGTTATGGCACTTGATTAGAAAATTATATCTTTTAATAGCAATATATTGAAATTAATATTTAGTTGGATATCTTTCGGATTGTATTACCGCTTTCAAGCGCCTTTGCATTGATTGGACTAATTTTAGCGTATATGAATTGTTGATATTAGCCCATTCTTGCCGTATGATGTCCTTCAGTTGTGCTTTCGATGTTATGTCATGTTTCCTTAAGTTTTTTTCCAATTCACTCCAAAGATTCTCAATCGGATTGAGGTCTGGTGACTGAGGAGGTGTAGATGGCATAAGAGGAGTGTTATAGATTATCCATTGTTTCACAGTGTATGCTGTATGCTTGGGATCATTATCTTGTTGAAAATAATAATCAGCACTCAAACCCAATTTTTCCGCTCTATTTTGCAAATGTTTCTTCAAAATGGCTAGATATCCGAAACGATCTATTGTGCTTTCTATAAACTCTATATTTCCCACACCGTTTGCAGACATGCATCCCCATATCATAACGCCACCGCCACCATGTTTCACTGTAGGATATAAATTTTTCGGCAGTAAACTTTCGCCTTGTCGACGCCACACTCTTATGCGACCACCACTTCCAAAAATATTGAGTTTCGATTCATCGGAAAAAATTACCTTGTTCCAGAAGTCAGCTGGTGCATTTAAGTATTTACTGGCGAATTCTATACGTTTTTTTTATTTGCCTTGCTTATGAACGGTTTTTTGCGAAGGACACGGCTTCTAAGTCCATTACTTCGTATGACTCTTTGAATACTCCTTGGAGAAATTTTCTTGCCGAATTCAACTGAAGCTGCCTGGCTTAGTTCACTTGCAAATATTTTTGGATTAACCTTGACTTTGCGCATTATAATCCGTTTATCGTTGTCGGTTAAAACTTGGGGCCGGCCCGTTCTTGTCTTGTTTTTAATTCTGTTTTCTATTTCCTTTCGTTTTATTATATTTCTTACTGTTGACTTACTCTTTTGTATATATTCTCCAATTTCCTCATAAGTTTTCCCATCTTTCCTCATATTTAACAAAATTTCCCTTTCTTTACACGTTGTTTATTTCCTTGACATCTTTTTTAATCACGAAACACTTTAAAAATTGACTGAATCAACGTAAAACTTTCTCAAACTAAAATAGATAGAACACCAAATTGATATTTACTTCCAACAGGCTACACAGTTCCTGGAAATTACTGTTATTGAATAAGCAACCCGCTGAGTGCCATGATTTTTGTCGCGGCATTTGTGTACTACGCAACAAATTTTCCGCTTCATGGACAAACGCAATGCAATATTGAAATCCCGTAAATGGGAAAATATAGCTACTATTATAAAGATTATATTTTGAGTAATTTACTTTTAAAAATTAAAAACCATACTGAATGGTACTTATTGTTTTTCTACACAATTAAAAGTGCCATGACTTTTGTCGTTGACTGTATCTGTATGTCATAATCAATTTATGTCAAAAAGTCACATTCACAATTCTGTTACTATTTTCAAAATTTGTATCACTTAAGCAAATAATAAATAATTTATGCATATTTCGACCGAATACAGCTTTTATTGCACTTCTAACAGAAATCCATTATTCTGTCCGCGGGGGAATCAAAACAAAATCACTGTGACTTTTCCACGATATTCCCGAAATGTTGCAATTGTTGATGTCGTCGCGACACATGAAATTCTCTAATATGACTGACAATCAGTGTTGCCACGAAAAAAAAAATTTGGGGACCAACATTTTGGAAAAAAAGGACCAAAGGGGACCAACCAATTTCAAAATGCTGAAAATATAATATTTTTCGATTATATTATACATAAAGTAGATACCCATGTATGTGCATCTTTGTAGATAAATGGTTTCTTTTTGTTTCAAAGCTCTCTTACGAGAAAGGAGCAGTCTTATATGTACAATCAGCCATCCGTCAGAAATATTTCTATGCGGCATAAATAAATCAAAATGCACTTTTTGAAACTAAAACAATTCTTCAAGAAAATATAAATCTTTTGACACGCATTTCAATTAAATCCCAAAGAAAGTAACGGAATTTTAGATATGTGCTCTGAGAACTAAAATTTTGGTTTTTTACATAAATACTAAAACCCAAATTTAAATAAAATTTCAAAATTGTCTTCGATTGCCATATTTTTAGTTCATACGCTCATTTGATTAGAAAATTTACTAACTTTTCAAGCACATTATACCCTAAATAGTGAGTTAGTTACTCATTATATGCAAAAAAATTAGTCATTATATCATATCAAAATACCGAAAATATAAAACGTTTTACTATGTTGATTCAGGAACTAGATACATATATGCATAAATACTATTTGTATTTCTGTAAGTGAATCAAATGATGTAAATCTTTTTAGGCAAACATTTCTTCAAGAAAATATCACTTTTCTGTAATTAATTCAATAAACTGCATAGAACGGAACAGAAAGTTAGATATGTGCACTGAAAATTATTCATGTTTTATATTTTTTTATGCTTTAGTAGTAGATTCACATGCATACTAACAAATTAAAGTGAAACATACAATCGAGTTTTTGCTTTGAAGAAGCGCACGATGCGCAGGTAGCTCTTCTTTTTGATTTTAAATGAAACAAAGTTCAAAATTATCGATGAAAGCAGAGATTTGGGATTTTATTTGTAGATTTGGTAAGAAAAGCAAAGTAAATTGTTGATAGATGCGAACGGGACCAAAATCTGATGGTTTTCCCAAGAAAGGGACCATAGGACCAAAATTAAAAACTTTGTGTAAAAGGGACCAAAAATGGTCCCAATGGACCAAAGTGGCAACGCTGCTGACAATGTCAACCTGGCATGTATGATGTATTCACATTTGTATATGTATGTTGTACGTACATGTCTCATGTCCAATTAAGAAATCAATTTGAATTGAATAATATCGAATGCTCGTCGATTATTGTTTGGAAATAAAATATGTATGTATGTAGGTAACAATGACAGCGATGGCAGAAATGCAATAATTGAGGAAAATATTCGTGATTATATTGAAATCGTGTTTATGAACAGTGTTGAATGCAAATATGTATATAGAATAGAGGACAAAATTGAATGAGCTGATTAACATAATATAATTTATTGGTGGAGTAATAAAAATAGTGGGAAAATATAAAGTTGGGTTTTTTGTTTGATTTGTTGTCATTTTTCTCGGATTGCTAGATGTCATTGAATTTTCCGGGTCAATGCTAACAGAGTGAACTACCGGAAATTGGCTTTGCATAGTAGTTGCAATAAGATATAAAAATATATAAAGCTTTAAGTTTTTTTAGCTCATAGAACTATCAAGTTAAATTGAATTTGTATAAAAGAAAATGCAAATTGCTGAAACTATATATACTTTCGCTGCTTCAGCATGCTTTACTATATCTCAAAGTTTCTATGATTCTATCAGAAACGACTGACAAGGCCACCGACTTAAAATTGAGGGACAACATTTTAGCAATCTGGGTACTTATTAGGTAGAGGCATTGTAAATTGAACTAACTGTGGAATTGACGAGTCGTGTACCTTTGACGCCCAACTAAAAACTTGAAAAAATTGATTGCCCACAAGTAAAGATGAGCGCCTAGAGAGCGGACAAACGTGTCATACAAATTCTCCTACTCGCGTATGCTTGTGATCCACCCAACGTGAGTTAAAATCAAAAATTCAAAATAATACTCTTTTATTATTTTTCTGATAGAAAATCAACAAGGGCAATTATTAAGGCGAAAAATACACAATGAGGTCCTTTTTTCACCGTTAGAAGCTGGAAATCTTGAAAAAGATGTTTGACGGCTCCTGCCCTGAAAAATGCCGTATTTTTACCGACTAAAACCATCACATTTTTCTTCCACACTCACCACGAAACTGCTGATACAGCATTACTTCGCGGGGTTGGATCAGCCTTTAGCTGCTTCTAGACATCCTTACTTCTTCCAGTTTCGTTCCGCGTCACGCAGTTTGCGGTGTATATTTTTTAGTGGTCTGTAGACGATATTCCACGCTGGTTGGGATTCCACCAAACAGTGTACGATATTTTCCGCTGATATCCTTGTACCTAGTACCGTCTCCGGGCTACTTCTAAATGTTTCAAAGTACGGACAACTGAACATAACATATTCCGCATTCTCAGATGTACAGAGAGGTTCTTTTACAAACTAGACAATCCAGTGAGTTGTCGTGTCCACTCAAAAATTGGGCTAGGTCATAGCTCGTGACTCCTTGAAACCCATTGCACCACCTTGGGGATCAATTCGTCCGTCCAACGCCTGTTTTGCGCCTCCTCCCAACTACTCTGTAATGAGCGCATTAACACTCGTATTTCAATCTCTCGCGTCCTTGTTGTCCGTGCTTCGTTTTGTAGAGTCGAAGCCCTTCGTCCGCAAGAATTTCAATGAGCAACATACATTACTCACGTCGCCTCATAAGACGTTACTGGAAAGGCGCAATAGGTTCGAAGTGCAATCAGTCGATAGGCCGCTTGCATTTTTCGCCGATTCGATTTTATTTGTAGCGCTGGTGTCGACACTAGTGCTGCGTACAGTAAAATAGAGCTCACCACTCTTGAAATTAGTAGCCTTTGGTTTTGTTTCAGGCCACGAATATTGGGTAGCATGCTAGCGAGTACTGAACCAACAAATGATGCCTTCTTAGCAGCTTTCTCCATACTGGCTACTACTGGTAGTTTCTTTCACTTCGTGACTAGTACCACTTCCGTCTTATGGTTGGCTAGTTTATGCCCGGTGCAACCAAGCCATGACTTAATCACCCTGATTGCTTTGCTTGCATAAATTTCAGCGTCATTGAGATAACGAGCTGGAATTGATATGCTAATATCGTCCGTGAAACCAACCACAACCTCATTTCGGAATACGCGTAGCCTTAGTATCCCATTGTGCACTATGTTCCAAAGAAGGGAGCCAAGGAAAGATAGCTATGGTATTCCCGACGTTGCCACACGAAGCTTTGGTCCTTCGTCTGAGTCGTAGCAAAAGGTTATTTACCTGAAGTAGTTGACGATTATACCAGTTAAATATCATGCCACTTCATTTTCGGCCAACGCGCCTACAATTCGACTCCTTCTCGCGGAGTTGAAGGCGTTCCTTACGTCTACTGTGACCACAGCGCAGTAATCTTCCTTATCTTTGGCGTTCATTGTTAATTCCGACACTATTCTGTCAGTGTCCACAGTTGATCGCTCATTTTGAAAATCAAATTCATGGTCCAATAGTTTCTTTTTGCTTTCGATTTCCAACAGCAGTCGCTCATATATGACCCGCTCGAAAAGTTTCCCCATCGTCTTTAGCAAGCATATTGACCTATAAGATGATGGTTCTCCAATAGGTTTATCCTGCTTGGACAGGAGAACCAGTTTTTGTTGCTTTCACTACTTGGGAAAAATGCTTTCGTGTAGGCGTATTGTAAATAAATCGGCAAAGACTTTTGGTATCCCCTTTACCGCCAGCTTAAGTGCTTTGTTTGGCTTAAGTGCTTTGGTGCTTTATTATCACCGATACGTTCTGAGGCTCTACATGTATTACCGGCAAGCTTTCGCCCGGATTCTGTGAAAATAGCGTTGTGATTTCCATCTTCAGACACTTGATTTGCGGAGAATTCTTTCGCTTTATTGTAGTCATAACGGTTTTGTACGCTCCACTCCATTGATCGGGATTGGTCTCGTTACACGGCTTCCTAAAGGGCTCCCTCTTTTTCTTAGCGATCGCAAGTTGGAGGCTCTTCCGGGCGTATTTATACTGCCTTTGCACGTCTTCGTACTCTGCTATCCCTGTGGCGCTGACTAAATCACCAAGTTTTAAAACATTTTTTCTGGAGTTCCTAAATTTCAACGTTGCACAAATAATTTGCCTTCCTAGTCTTTTGAAGACAACGTCGTGACCTGAAAGCATCAAACGCCTGCTGGATCTTGCTAATAATTTACGTAATCTTTGTCGAAGCAGTTTCGTCCAGCTCCAGATCAGGGAGTAACATTTCTCTGAACGTTTCTTCGTCTTGCCTTTTTGATGATCAGATAAACATGTTTTTACTCTAGGAACTCGCACACATTGAGTTTTTGCTACGTTCGCAGTTCGCCGTAGCTATTGAGGCCTGATGGTCACTGTGCGTGTAGTGCTGCTAGCCAACCTCTGCAAGTCCTTGACTAAAGCGTCGCTCACAAAAATTAGGTATACAATGGAATCTAGATCTCGCCTACTGAAGGTGTTTGGCATTCTCATTGTTTGCGAGGACAATATTTAACCGCGAAAAAACCTCCAGCAACACGCCCCCTAGCGTTAGTTTTCTTACTTCCACTCTTCTTAGCCCAGGCGTTGAAGTTGTTGGCTATGAGTTTCGTATTGTGCCATTTTGCCTCCATTGCTATGCTGTTCAACATCTATTCATATTCCGCCAATATCACCGTGCGTAACAACTGTATACATACTTAGATGCCATCAATTTAACCCATACATATCCATTCGCCGGTTGTTGCATTACATCCTGGAACGTTCGATTCCCACCACGCCCATACTACTGTTTTACCGCTTCCATCCATCGCCCAGAAGCCACTATGGCGATTTTGATGTTCCTCGCAAATTATGGCTACGTCGATTTGAGCTCGTAAAACGACTGTGAAAGCAAATCCTGCGCTGCTCGACAATGATTGAGATTCAGTTGCAAGATCTTCATTTTCATGTGGAATTTAACGCCTTCTTGAAAATTGGACACTTGCAGCTACCCGCTACGTGCTTGTTATCGCAACCCTTGGTTTCACTACAGAAGAGACAATTCGGGATTTTAGTGCGATTTTTGGCTACATGACCCTCTTTTCTACTTCTTCGGCATAGCTTAGATCGGCCTTGTGGTTCTATGCAGTTGTTCGCCTTTTGTTCGAATTCTAAGCATTTAAAATCCCTTTTCATGGAAATTCGCTCCCATAACCTACCAACTATCCACCCGATTCAGACTTTGCCTGCTGCTATGGCGTTACGTGCTTAGTCAACCGCAAGATGTAGAGTGGCTGTTTGGGTACCCCTGAAAGATTATCTAAGACTCGCGATGTTTGATTCCTCCACGTTTGTCAGTCCAAGTTGGTCCTTAAAAGCCCTGCAGATTTCCTCTTTCGTAGTGATTTCGGCATTCAATTGATACTCGCTGGCAATTAACTAATCGCCTGTTCACTAAAAGAGGCCTCAATTTTTCTCCTCAATTCTTCATGCTCGGATCTGCCAGATTTAAATTCGAGCAGCAGGCAGCTCGTCTGAGTCTGTTGAATGCGGGTCACGTTGTCACTCAAGTCGTTTCGAGCAGGGTCTCCGTTGCCCCGATTTGGCACTGGAAAGAAACTTCTTGGGTTTTTGGAGTGGCTTGTGGCTGGCGTGTCAAGTCGGTAGCTTCCTCTCTTGGTTGCTTTTGCACTTCTGTTTTCCCTGCGAGTTGACCAGCACTAGGTGCCTTCGGTGTAGTTTGCGTATCTGTTTCTACCTTGGCCGGAGCTTGTACTGCTCTATGTGCCATTTGCTCATCTCTCACCTCGTTGTAAGTTGTTCCAATTGTCCGTACCCGATTCTAAATCGCGTTGTGAACCTTTTGACGCAGGTTCTCATATTCCCTCAGATCGAAAATGGGGCTCCTCAGTTTTGTGAGTACATCGGTTACGGGTTTTTTGTTCTTTTTAGAAAAGATATTACTCAGGTTTGAGGGTGCACTGTCCTGGAATGTCGGAGATCAACGTAGAATCGCGCTGCGTTGAAACGGATTTTCCATTTTCTTGTCCATGTTTTGCTTTGTAATATTGAGTGTTGAAGGAGCCAAGCTGCTCGCTCGTTCAACATTAGAGTCCGCTGTGCGACTCCCTTCCAGCTAAGCTGGAAGATAGCCCACCGGAAGTGACGATTCCTTCTGGCATTTGAATGTAAATCGGCGTTCGAATTTTATCCTCCTTTACTTCAATCGTTGATTTATTATTCTGAATGCCTTACCATACCTGCGCCCAGGTTGAACGCATAGCTGAAGGATGGCGGCAACTCTTTCTGCAATAGAGAGCAATACAATAAAGCACTACTGACATTAAACTGAATAAAAGCTTTAAGCTCAGTTGTAGCTCTTAACCAATTGTAACATGTATCTATGCACTCAAAATTCTATTGTCTTTATGATTAATGCTATTAAAAATATCCTGTTATCAACTAGAGCAAAATAAATTTGACCTTTATTTTCTAAAAGACGTCTTCCTGAAATGTTTCCTTCGCCAAAGAAACGAATAAGCTTTAGAACTTCCTCTCAGTGATTCGTTTGAATTTTCTTCTTCGCATTCCTTATTTTCATTTACTAGTAAGAGTATTTTCCTTAAATGCTCTCCCACGCCGAAATATCACATTCGCTCGCTCACAAAATATATCTTGTTCTACCTGAGTTCAAGTAACAAGCTGAGCAGGTACTTGTGTATTCAAAACATGCCGCATTTTAATTTGCCCGACACATTTAAATAGAATCTACAGAAAATCCCATTGTCTGTTGAACACCTAAACAAATTACAATCTAATGCGATTGACACGTAACGCAGCGTTAGTACTATCTTCTTTTCTTCATTTTGTTAGCCTGGTTTGACATGGTTTCGTTGCACGCATGAAGAAGAAAAAAACCAGAATAGGACTCTTTTTTCCGCAGCAACATATGCTTGTAATGATGTTGTCACAAACAGATTATTTGCAAATCCTTTAAAAAGGGGTAAAACCCCGAAACAATTGGAATTTATGGCGTAGTAAGCTCATAAGTGGCGCCAAGGGTTAATGGGTTGTTTGTCGCATGTATGTATCCCGTATGTGTGGTATGGTCTCATTGTTACGACAATTTCCACCACGACTCTATGCAGAATGGTTTTAGTCCTTGGTGCTTTGTAAGTTCTTCCTACACGTAAATGTGAGAACGACTCATAAATGGATTCGATGGTACATATTCGCATAGAAATTCATACTTTTATTATGTTTTTGAGAAGTCACACATGCGGCAGATGAGTATTGAGGTGAAATGGGCTGAAAATAAATAGCATCTGAAGAGATCCTAGTAAATAAAGAGTCCTGGCATTTCGTTTTCATGAAATATCAAATCAAATTCGGAGACAAAAGATTGTTGGCTGAATTATTTGTCTCGAAGGATTTGGTAAATATGGTCAAAAAATCATATAACAAAAGATTGAGTCTGGACGTAAAGACTTCATATTCAATGCAAGCTTAGATTTAGGCGGTCAGAGTAAAAAAATCAGCATTTGAGTGCATCAACTTTTAATTGAAAGCATTGGTATATACGTATGCTGTCCTAGAGGCAAGCATAAAAATTCAAGAAAAGACTGGGAGGCCTGTGTTTTTGCATTAATTTAGCCACATTTACGATTCTCCTCGAATTGTTTCATGAAATATTGCTACGCATTGAAATATTTCATTTATTATTATATATTGAAGTATATTTATTAATTTTTTTCAAATTATCCTGGGTTAAAATTCCCGAAAACAGTAACTTTATCCTTTAAAAGTGTTTGCATACCTATAACTTTGAAATTATATCTCTGTAGGCACCATCAAAGGCCAATTGAATATTAAACCGTTAATAATCACTTCCAAGTCTCCAGGCCACAGGTCTGCAATGACATCCCCAGATTGAATGTTTGATATCCTGACGGTTGATGTTTGACATTATACTATGCACAACGAACAGCAACACGCCAATTATTTAACGCACATTCTCAGCAACAATTTGATAATTCATGGAATAATAGGACTAGTTGGACGTTTAAAAATATTTTGCTTCCGATCTGGTCACCCCTTATTGCCATCAGAAAATTACGTACTTGAATAAAATATGCAAAAGACAGATAGCCATAGAGATAAACCTATGCACACACACACATAGATAACTACATAACTGAACCTAGTCCCGTTTTTCCCATTCATTTATTCATTAAAATCCCTTGTCCCAGGGAAAATCCATAAATTTTTACGATAGCCATAAATAGATTACTTCACTTAGCGCCAGGCTTAGTGCACATGAGTAGCATGTACCCGAAAAAAAACAATACAGAGTGTAACAAAATTTGACAGCATCTATATTTTCTGGTTCTAAAACAAGTATAATTTAAATCATTAATTGCAAATAAATTAGTTTGCTAAGTAAAACATTAGATGAAAAAATATAGAATGAGTGGGGAAATTTCCGTCCACGAATTTTAATTTCCAAATAATTAGCAGCCTTAGGGGAAAAAATCAGAAAAACCATTTTTATGTAGGAATTCTGAGAACTATTTATTTGACTGAATTGCTATAGTGCAGCGAAACTACAGATGGTACTATTTGCAGTAGAATCAAACCAAATTGTTGTTCTGATCTTTTCAGATATCTTACTTTTTTGGGACTTTGTAGTTAAAAAATTCCAAATATACATTAGCTGTTATCCTAGGTAAAATAAAGTAAAAAGTCAAGGAAAATATTAAACAACAGTAGCTAAAGAAAATATTAAAGAACATTTTGCGAATCATGACAGATGATATTTGGTCAAAAAGTGACGAAAATTAAAGTATTTATTATTTTCACTGATTTATATATTCATTTCAAATGCCATCAACGTGACATAAAGTAACCAAATACTGGAGAAATAGAAGTTCTCTTGTAAATCCATATCATACAAAAGTAAGAGCTTCGATACGGGTAGGTAACGAGTGCGAAATCACCATAACTAGCCTTTAGAAAACTAAAAAGTATATTCGTCAGCTCAATTTCGGTAAGTTTGGACATCCGTCGGATCCTAAACTTACCCAACAAGCGTTCCTTAACATTTTCGTGGCCGGAAATTGTTATACTTTCAGCTGACGTCAAAGCTTCCTGCCAGTGGCTTCCGGCAGATTTTTTCCAAGTGTCAGGTAATCACTCGTATTTGACCGTGCGTGTGAGCTTTTTATGTCAACCTAGAAGCTGACATGTCTTTTTTACCTCGTTTTCTTCTTTTGCAAGTTTGATTTTATCCCTTAGTTTTTTTTTATTGCCGGTAAATTTACTCCCACAATAGCGGTAAGGTTTTACTCAAAACTTTTTACTTAAATTAGTAATAGACTGCTTTAATGTCTAATATACAGGGAAGCAAGGATATGATGGAATTTAGCAAAACAATTTCACAGCTTCCTCAACTAGTTTTCACAGTTACCAGGCACATTTAAGATCGTCACTCTTATCAAGCGTTCTGTGGTTTAAATTTTAAGTGCCGTTTATCGGGAAAATCAAGTTTAAATAAAACCCAGATAATAAAATTTAGGAATGTATTATTAGCGTGAAATGCGGAAAAAAATGCCGTTATTAATGTAGAATGTCAAAATAATTTTAAAAAAATTGAGCGTCGTCAGTTTATTATTGAAGAGCATTGTTCAAATCTGAAGGACACTCTCAATTAATAAATAATCAATCAGATAGATTCATGAGGAAATTGGAGCCTAGTTGTGGGGTTGTGAGATTGCCGTTCGTCGATGGGTATGCATGAAGGAGTTTTGTCTTGGCAAAAAGGACAAAAATTGATAAAACTACAAAGTTAGAAAATTAATAAACAATTGATAAAACTACAAAGTTAAACTAAGGTTATTAAAAAATGCCTTTATACGGCAAATAGAGCTTCAAAACTTTGTGCAAGAAAAATTATATGTATTATAGGTACCAATCGCCTCCAGCAACTACTAAGTATATATCCTATTGTTTCGAGTTCCATACAAAGGATCGATAGAAGTTTAACTTGAAGCAGCTGTGTAAGATCCTTTTTGTTTTTATAGTCACTCACTTTCCACGAAATGGGAAGATACATTCAGCCTTGCCGCTACAATCAAATAGGTATACAAGGTGGATTTTGGTAATTTCTAGCGCACACATTAAATAGGCCGTTGATTCTTTCAGCCCATTCAAGTCACCAGACCTGGATGGTATCATCTCGGATAACATTCAGTGGAAATTAGAGGACACTATGTCTTGGTCATATATAATGCTTGCTTAAGACTCTCGTGCATTCATATCAGCTGGCAGGAAAGGCTAAGAACATGGCAGAACGAAAGTTTTGTTTGTCGGTTAAACGGAGAAAGCATCACATGCTAAGCCAGAGCACTATAGACCTATGTATTTGTCGGATTGCATTTATTTTATAGATTTTAGAGAGATTTATGGTGTATTGCATAACCAGTGTGCTACCTCTCATCTCAAAATCACAACATACTAGAGACAAATCTTTCAAATCAGCATTACTTACCCATGTGGGGCAGACTAAAACATACGCGGGTTTGTGTAGCTCAGCCATCAAGCGATTTGCTGATATAAGAAGTCTACAGGGCAGTGTTCCGTCTCCCTAACTTTCGAATTTAACACGTAACCAGCTCCTTAGGAAGATTTATCAAATTGAATACAAAATGATAGCATATAAAGATAAGATCGTTATTACTACATCAGAGAAGTATATATCGGACCTATCGGAGAGCAAGTATAGGGTTCCAAACTTCGACCTACCAGAGTTTATTAAATCACCTAAAAGGCTTAAAAATGGAGTAAAATTGATGGTACACCTTCTGAACTCCAATTTTTTATGGACAAAACTCTTACAGAAAGAGCTCGTAAGACATTTTGTGCTTTTTACCGTTGGTAAAAGGTCATAAGAGCAACTTGGAGGCTGCATCGGCATCACCTCCTGGACTTAGGCTAGCATATAGGAATCCAATCTGCCATACAAAGCAGTAGTTTGATGGCCAGCCATATTTAACGCTACAAATCAGAAAATTATAGAGAAGATACGTAGGTACAAGATAACAAAAGTGCACCGAACCTCCCAAATAAAAGCACTCCTGGCACTTTTTCACTGGCTTCCGGCCGATCTCATCTCACAATATTCGGACGGCACAGCAATAGGGCTATATGTGGTGACCCGTGGTGTCTGTTTGCAAGAGACCGCCGCAAAACCTACCCTTCTGTACCCAATCAGCGAGATCATCAACTCTAGGAATTATAAATAAAATTACCGAGAAGATATTCAACATAAAAATAGTATACCTTATCACCTTAAAAAAGTTATCTTCTTATTTTCATGTTACTCCAGTGTATTTTTATCAAAACAATGACCAAAGCTATCAATATCGATGTGTATCAAAGATAATTATTCAAAAGCGTGTAGCGTAAAAAACTTTAAAAAAAATTATCTGTCGAAAAAAGGATATACTTCAGCGTCAGTATACAAATTTAACAGCTAATAACCACCATTAAAAACTTCCTGAGTTTTTAGAATATTAAAACAGTATACATTTTTATGCAAATAATTTCAACACTTCTGAATCACTGGCGGCTCGTTTTAATGAGCACAGTTGCACGTGCTGCCCTATTGAAAAAAGCAACTCATCAGTAGTGTGCAACGAATCTTCATTATGTATGTATTGCTCAATGTAGATGAAACATTGATGTTTCATTTTGTTTGTAGGCTATTGCAGCGCATCATGCTATTATCCTCTTTTTGGGAAAATTAATGCAACAATCTGGAAAAATTATATCTTTAAACTACCATGGTGATAGTATTGTGAGAGGCCGATATACTGGAGCTAAAAAATATAATTCAGAGAAACTACAAACATTCATATTATATTCAGTCCTCTAATTTCGCAAGCCTCAAATTTAAGTAACATCACTAATTTTCTGCGCGAACTATTCTTAAATTATATCAGTTTTAGTTAAGCCTTTTGACTAAAACTGATATACTCAATTTCAATTCGAAATTGATATACTCAAAATATTCAATCTCATATGTCTGCATTGTAAATTAAAAATTTATTTTAATTTAAACCAATTTTTTTACTCTTGAAGCTAGATTTATTTTGATTATTCGACATATATTGATATATGTCGAATAGTCAAAATAAATCTAGCTTCAAAAGGAAAAAAATTGTTTTAAATTAAAATATGTTTACAAGCTAGGAAAAAAATTGGTGCACAATAAAATCAATTTAAAAATTTACATCATTTGTTTAATGAATAAATAAAGGTTTGAAAAATATTACAATTTGAATTTAGTCAGTATTACCTATTCCTGGGATAATGTCAAAAGCAACAACGTTAATTTATTGATACCGATGCAGCCACATAAACGAGAAATTATGTTGAAAACAAATATGCTCTGCTCACAATGGTTAAGAAACTCTTAGGTTGAAAACACTATTTTCAGTATAGTGGTAAATGTCAGGTCTCTGAATTGTTTCGTTTAAACACTTTCGTTCATAGATTGAATTATCTTGAATCATCTTTCGAAGAATATTTTGAATGATTGTCTCCGCATTAAAGCAATTAAGTCTTTAAAAACGACCTAAAATATCGTTGGATTTTCCCATATATCAACTAAACTAATTACTTTTCCCACCAGAGTAGCATGCCAATCGCAGAGCTTCTCTGGTTGTGAACCTCCGGTAAATTGAGTCACGAGCTGTCACTGCTCTGAATGCACTCAAAAGCCTATGATTCAGGGAATATGGTAGGTGTTTGGAATGGTACTGTGTATTACTTTACACTGTAGTAATTTAATGATTAGAGTATGAAATTGAAAATAAAATAAAAATCCCCTACAACCGAAAAAAAAACACACATAATCCTAGCGATTCATTAAATACCCATTAGTAAAAAAAAAAACCAGAAGTTTAGTCCTGGTACGAGTTTTCAAAGGTGTAGTCAAACCAAAATTGATTGAAATTGTTTTTGGAAGTAAACAAACGGAACAGGGCAATAAAATTAGACTAGATATTATGACGCAAACATCCTAATTATCCAAAGATCGAAGATTTGCCTAAAACATTCAGATATTTGATTTAAGACAAAAATTACAAAATTTTGGACGGATTATATTTATATATTTGTAAGAATATTCAACAACCAAAATAAAATTATTCAAAAAATATTTAGCCGAAAGCTAAAAGTTTACACATTGAATTAAAATATCGTTAAAAATATTTGTCGCTTGGAAACTCTGAAAGCTTAACAAACGTATAATATATCTAAAATACCCATTTCACTAAAAAAAAACATAAGCAAACCCTCTAAATTTTCAGCACAGACTCTACAGGTCTGTGCGGCATATGTGCAAATACTTCCTGCTCAACGCATATGCCCCGACCCGAACTGACGACATTCACACATGACCCGTTCAATTCAAATCAGGCAAAACAAACTTTCATCCGTTCAAATAGCAATAAAAGTGAAATCATTGCAATAACACTTCATTTCCGTTTCGAACAACGGACTTTCCTTTTGCCTGCCACCATCCGCCTACTCGTGTCATTTCTCATTGTGTGGAAATATCAATAAAACGTGGTTTTACCGCAAATAATATTTTCCCTATTGAGTGTATCGCATACATTTGCCACATTCGTAGCACATGCTATTGTAATATGCTGTAAAATTTTCACATATGCACACATACGGCTTCGGCTCTATAGCGCGAGGACCTAGCTCTAAACAGTTTAGGAAGGAGTCATCATAAAAACTGGAATGCCTTCCTTATTTCAGGGATTTCCCTGAAATCGCGATAGAACATATAAAAGTCGGACATTAGGCCTGGGAAATATTCAGAAATCTTCTAGTATCCGAGCTATAAACATCTAAGTCCTGGCAATGATGAAAGTGTTTTTCAGTGTTTTGTTGTTATTTTCAATTTGTGAGATCGAGGCCAGATCTAGATTGGAAGATGTGATCAAGTAAGTGTTGTGATATTGAAATTGTATAATTGAATCAGAGCTTAGTCTAATTATCCTTTTTTGTTTTAGAAATTATGAATCGAAATACGGATTGATTTTTGATATGCCAAATATTTTATCGCGACGACAGCAACATATTGCAGTAAAAAAAGAAACGCCGAAGAGTGTCGATTTATCGAAACGGATACTGCAGTTAGGCATGGATGTGAGCGGTTTTACTGACGGGGGATATAATGAGAAAGTTAAAATTGTTGCACCATTGAGCATTGCGTCAGTATTGGGGCAACTATTGTTAGCCGCCAACGGAAAGACCTACAGCGAAATTTTCGAGTCCTTGGGTTTTAATAAAAACGATGAGTTCTATAGAAACCCGTACATGGTGCATAGTGAATTCGGAAGGCTTTTGGGCGAGCTGAATAAGAGCGACTTTAATTCAAGATCTCTTCGAAGACGGTAAGCATTGCTTAGAATTTGTATTTAACTTAAACTAGAAATATTATTGTGTGAATAATATTTTTATTTCAAATAATACTTTTATTTAAAGAAAAAAAAAAGAATATTGATTTTAAAATAAAAATATTATTCAAAACTTCGATTAATATTCCTTCAAGTACAAAAAAAAATTATTATTAATTTTTGTAATTTCTTTTATTTTCACAGAAATACCGCAAACCTCCTCACAACACCAAAAATCACAATCGCAAATGGAATATTCGTAAACGACGACATAACCTTACGACCAGATTATCAATCGACAATCGAACGGATATATAAAAGTGAAATTTCCAATTTAAATTTCCGCCAAGCATCTGGTCGACAAGCTCGAGACTACATTAATACCTGGGTCGAGAAGAAAACCCACGGGAAAATCCCACGTATCATATCCGAGGAAATTCCCCACGATCGAAACGTGATCATTGTTAATGCTCTATATTTCCGTTCGATGTGGGAAAATCCATTCATCAGAGCAGCTACGTCGAACGGGAAATTCTATCCTGATGGAGTCGATGGTAGAACCGTAACCACTGTTCCGATAATGACAGTAACCGGGATATTTCCAACGTACGAATCAAAAGAACATGGTGAGTTGGTGATATCCTAGTTTTTTTTTATGGTCATGTGCATTTGCATAGCTTTTACTTAAATGGGTTTTGTGATGTACTCAGTCGTCGAGGATATGATAAATTGACTTCGGAATAAGCTTGAAATTTAATAGTTCACCAAGTTTTGTCTGCTTGTTATTGGAATACTCGACAGCAGTACTTTCCGAGCTTGGATTTCAATTGCATTGACCGCGCTCTCTCACATCGTTCTGAACATTTTTCCTTTGACTATTTCCAGACTGCCGTATTATAGGAATGCCGTATAAAGGAAGCGATACAATCATGTACATAATCTTGCCTAACATTTCGGGTCGCAAGAAACTGGTGGATTTGCAGGCAAGACTCGATGCGGATACGATTGAGGAATGGATTCGTCGAGCACAAATGAAAAGTATGCTGGTGTCCTTTCCCAAGATGCATCTTAAAAGCTCAGTCAATTTAAAGGAGCCACTGGAGGCAAAAGGATTGAAATCCGTATTCGATTCAAAGCAATGTGATTTATCTTTAATGGTTGCGGAGCCAAGTGGTCCATTGGCGAAAGATAATCAGGATGATTACATTTACCATATTGATCCTCGTGCTGATACTGGCGACAGAGCACCTGGTCGATTTGCTGCAGCTAGAAAGACACGACGTGGCCGACGGGCTGCTGCTGCAAAGAGCATCAATGCATCGGGAAAAGGAGATGAGGGAGCAATGAGTCAGGGTATATTCGTTGAAGATATTTTTCATAAAGTCGACTTGAATATCAACGAAGAAGGCACCGAGGGAGCGGCGATAACAGCAACTGTATTCGGGCGTGCGGATTTTGAGGATGAGTTCGACGTTAATGTTCCGTTTATGCTCTTGGTACGGCACACAAAGACAAAACTGGCAATATTTTATGGATCTGTTTTCGATCCGAGTAGATAACTGGGGGAGGCAGATAGATTAGTTTATTTTATTTGAATACTTGTGAAACTGTGATATTAGCGTTAAGGAAATAAATGTTTATTTAAATGAAGTTTTGTTTGTATTAATTTGAATTCTTGAAGTTCCCGGTTTTTACGGATTCCATTAGAAATATTGAAATATATTTAATCCACATTGGATTTACAGTGTTCAAAATGTGTAAAAATGTGTCTCTTAAATGGTTTTATAAGATGGTTGGATTGAAGCAGCTCATTGCACTCGTTCTTCTTTTCAGCATCAAATGCGAGCAAATGGTGCACTGAACGAGTATAAACTACCACAACCGATAAAAAATGTAAAAAGACCTAACAGAAAAGTACCTCTTTAACTTTTTACACATGATGAGGGCTTTTTCTAATTTCCTAACTACCAAAACATTCAACATAACCTTGAAAAATCCAAAGCCACCTCACGGCAAAAAAATGCAACTACTCATGAGCTTTTCTTTTTTCTATCAGCACATTCTATGGTTCAGCACATGAACTACCTATGCAGAACAGAATTCTGTCCCAGTGAATTCACTGGGACAGGAGTGTTGTTGTTTCCAATGCGTCTGTTCTGTTCTGGAGGAGCATAAACATATGCCTATTCTTTTCAAAAAAAAAAGTAATCCCACAGCAGCCCTTTGTGGGTCTAGGGGTTGAAGCTGGTAGAGAGCTTTATGCATAAATTTACAATAAACATTTACAATAAAAAATCTGATAGCTCGATTTACAAATTCAGTTATTTATTTATTTTTCTATTTGTTTATTTGTTATGTTAATAATATAATGGAAATTCCACCTAGTTCACCAAGTGTAACGTTAAAGCAGCGCACCGAAAATTTGAGATATCAGAGAAAGGGAATTTGAAAAAATCAAAAGAAGAAAAGAAAAAAAAGAGGGAAAAAGTCAAGAAGAAAAAGTGGGAGAAAATACAAAATCATAGATAAATCTCAAGAGGATAAAGCTAAAGAAGAAAATGTTTAAGACGCCGAAAAAAATGCGCTTACTGTAACGAAGGAAACTGGTGGATGCTGTGTTAGGAATCAAACGGCTCAGCTCACACCTGTTGCCGCACAGCTTCATCAAAACAACTGTCATAACATATACGTTCGCTTCGTATACAAAGTAGCACTTGAAAATAATTTTTAGCGGATGAAAACTTATACCAACATAGTAATGCATTCTTTTTTCACACAGGAGATTTTTTCGTTACAAAATTTGATTAACATATGCGACCAGTTTTCGTTTTTTGGGCAAAAATCTAGCGCTAATCACAATAAGTTTGGGCCTGAATTTTCATTCTTGATGAAGAGTAAAACTCCGTTTCTATTTTTTGATGCTCAACACATACAATTTGTGATCAAGATAGATATTGTAATGAAACTGCCAAACATTTGAATTTGGAAAAACTATCAGATCAAGGTCATCAATTTTCAAATTTTATGTAATTTCAGCAAATAACTGCAGGATATTCTGCTGTAAAAACATAAAAATAAAAGAATAGGATAAAAATATGGAAAGGAATGCTTGTTTCTCTGCATTTTCCTGTCCTAACTGTCCTGCATTCTGCTTCATTTCCCCTGCGTTTAAGATGTATGGGATACCATTTTTTCTGCTCACCTAAGTTACAATGGCGCCAAAGAATGTTTAATAGAGAACTAAGCAGTCTTTTTTGCCTAGTTTACCGCCTATTTCAAAATTTGTCTCATTGAGTCATTGAATTCAGTTAGTACGCATGCATCTTGTCCGGTATGATGCATATTGTCCATGATTTCGTAGGCAAACCAAATCGATTTGTAAATATTAACGGAGCCAGCACCGGACCTTTTTCAAATTCCTTTGACGCGATATGTAAAACCGACATCGTTTCGAGCGTCCTTGAGCGAAAGCCTCAATTACACTCTCCCCGAGACATGGCAAACGTTGACGAGGTGAAAGCGTAAATGGTCTCCTCGTCTATTCTCGCCTGTTTTTTTTTTCATGGCACGCACGAATGAGTAAATGGCTTCCTCGTCGGCTCTCGCTTGTTTTATGAGTGTATAATGAGCGTTTTATGGGGGTGTCTGAGTGTTTATTAAGGTATCGTCCTACCTCGAGACCGCTCGAAATGATGTCGGTTTTACGTACCGAATTAAAGGGATTTGAAAAAAGGTATAATGCTGACTTCGATGATATTTACAAACTTTTTTGATTTGCCCATGAAATCATGGGCAAGATACATCATATCGGACAAGATGCATGCGTACGGATGGGTACAAGACTCACTGTTCCAATATTTGTAATCAAAATTCTGAACAGAGAAAATGCTACTTATCTGCACGATATTACCACTTAAATTTCACACCATGCAGAAGGTTGCGAAGTTTAAGTGTACAGATATGCATATCCTTTCATGGGGATCGTATCAAAATCCCGAATTGACAAAATCCCGTATGTTTCGAAATTCCCTTATTCCAAAATCCCGAAAATCAAAATCCCGAAACTCAAAATCTCGTGGAATGAAACCTATTCATTTAATGAAATAACAAAAACATAGTGATTTAAGTTTTTATTTAGCAATAAATTTCAACATAAAGACATATTGTACGCGATTCTTCTCAAATAATCGATTGTTTCAGTTTCAGACCTTTTTCTAATACTTTTTTAATTTTCGGTACCTTGCCAAATTTTTCTTCTCTGATTCTGAATTTTAGCTATCGTCAGTTTCGGCTACAATAAAAAAATAGCTTAATGAAAAATCCCGTAGTTTTGCATAATATAGAATCAGGCAAAACTACGGGATTTTGTAATACGAGATTTTGTAATACGGGATTTTGTAATACAGGATTTTGTCTTACGGGATTTTATGTTGCAAGATTTTGTAGTGCGGGATTTTGTAATCGTGATTTTTTAAACGGGATATTGTAATACGAGATTTTGTACCCAACCCCCATTCATAAGATAAGACATTTTTACCCTATGACTTGCTGAACGTCTCGTCGACTGTTTTGTCGAATGCCCTCACGAAACGTTTGCACATTATATGACAAAACGGGGCATAAGACGAGACCCTCATAAATCACCATAAAACAGGTAGGCGCCGGGTAAAACACCATGCACCCTCTCGTACTTGCCATGGCTTGGCATGTATGCGAATAGAGAAAACCAAGTGAGAATAGACGAGGTTACCATTTACACTCTCATGCTCGCCAACATTTGCCATATCTCGAGGAGAGTGTAAATCCGCCATTAGAACCATCATTTGCATACATAGGTATCATTCCATTCAAAGCAATTATATGAACAAATTCACCATTTCGCCAAATATTTTACACACTTTACGTTACTCTATTCGGTTGACCACCGACACACGATAACCAAAACATTACAAACCCACTGCAAACCGACTTAATAATGTACTCAACAGTATATTTTACAACAATGTTACAGCTAAAAATTTTACAACAAATTTACAAAAGTTCTTTGAAAATGCAACAAACTATCTAAATTTTGATCAATCCAAACATCTAAATGACAAACTAGCATTTGCATCCATGTTTGTATGGACACATAAGGATACAAAATGAATCCATCAAGTTGTATCTGCAGAAATCGCAGACAGTAGTGTTAGTAGCCAATGCAAAAACATTTATCGACAAGAACTACTTCAGGCACATACTCGCACAAATAGCGTGTGTTGCATGCATTTGCCCGGGTGAAGTTTCTATAAAATGTTTAGAAAACTAATCAAAGTTCTAACTTGGTAAAATGAAATTTATTTGAAAATTGAATAATACTGTAGTTTAGTGAGAGTCAGAAGTAGAGAGGAACTAGTACGAACAGCAGCAGCTAAGATAACATAGAGAATGTTTATTGTGCTTGTGGTTTCGATGGAAAGGAAATCGATGAATGCTGCATAGAAAAAAATACTACTTGCACTGATTCGATATCACGAGTCGATTTCAAGTGAAATGAATATTTAAAGCGAATAAATTGATTCGTTTTGACGATTTAAAATGCAAAGCCACATCAACAGGTACAAATGCATATTCATGCAATATCTCAAGAACATTGCTTGATCGAAGGTCAAACCAGCAGTTTCCGCAACAACAGGCGTTGATAAATGACCAATTAATTCCCACTCAATCATCACAACTGATACATATCACACTTCTGGTGACACAAAATTGACCGGACTACAAGCACTTGCATCGGCCTGCGTTCGGTGAAAGCACTCAATCAAACTTCCAACTACAAATTCAACCAAACGTATTCCCAACTCCATATCTATATATTTGCATCCAAATCAATTGTCTTCGACAAATTCTAACAGAAGTGCAAATTATTGAATTTCTCGCGGTCCGTGGCGATCATGGTGTTGTAGTTGAATGCGAATCCGCTCGAATTCACCTGCTTCATAGTTCGCGGGTCATTTTTCATGGGTCCGCTAACTTGTGACGAACATTGCGAAGTTCCTAGCGTAGTGAATCCGGCAGCTCCTATTGTTTTGCCGGAACTGAAGTTGGTCGTGGTGGCGGTGGTGATGTTTCTGGTAGTTGGCATGTTTCAGGGCACGTTTATCAACAGAACTAAAACAAGCAGTTCTAAATTGTTGCCGGAATTTCCAATGCGGGATCCTTTAATGATATTCAAGTGTTTTCCCAAGCTGTAAGACAAAGTTTCGGGGGGGCGTAATTCAAAACCATCGTTCCGGATAAGAAAACAGTTAAGCAAAACTCACTTGAGAGAAGACGCCGAATCTATTTTCCTCCTGCAAGCGTATAGCATTTACACAAAGAAAATAACAACAAAGATTTGCGAACTGCGAATAGTCCTCTCGGATGGTCATGGAATCACTCCCGTTCAGAGTGTACGGCCCTAACGCCACTGAAAACTCCAAGATACTGGCAAACTTTGTATCTCAGCCGGGGCGGTTTATATCTGTTAAGTGCATAAAACCGACTAGTTGTTGCAGTCAATCCGCTCCTGCACTCGCCGGAAACTCGTTTATGATTTCATATGTGTGCAGGATTGCGTCATAAAAAGTTGTAATGGAATTATGCACTAATGCTCATTTGCCTAAGTAGAATATGTATGCATCGTTGCGATTGCGGTGCTGTGCTGGTAGCCTGAACGAAATGCAAAATACACACAAATTCGAACTGGCAATTTAGTGTGAACACAGATTTGTTTTGACGGAAAAGAATTGAATTATTTCATTCGCAAATGCACACGCTTTACATGGCAACAAATGTTGTTTTGCACGTTGCTGTTTTCAGAGCAAGTTACTGCAGAAAAAAATGTTATTTACTATTCAAGGCAGCCAACTTTATGGTGTGCTAAATGGTGTCACAGTTGCTCTTGTCAGATTTAATAAGTAGAAAGATAAACTATTGTTCTGCTAGATTTTCGGGGGCATGGTAAAATAACTAAAATTTAATAAGTGAAATGGTTCGTTTTTTATGTATTTCTTTTTCTTGTAGTAACTTTTAATAGCCTCAGTTAATATCAACTAATAAAAATTTCAGAAAAACAAAAATTTCTTAAACAAAAATTGTGAAAACGCTGTTCCTGACTCTGTCACCATATTTAGGTAATCGAAGGTAAAATTAAGGTCCGATTTTTTACTTTTCCCTATAAACTACCGATTTCCACCGATTTTAGCCAATTTTCTTTTACGCGAAACCAACTTCTTATATTTTAGATTATTGAGCTTATTTTTAAAATTGTTGTTTACTTAGAAAAGCAATTTGTTAAAAAAATTAATGAATTTTCAAGTTTGAAAATCCTGGCTTTTTGCTCTTATACGATTTATCGATGCAAGCTGCAAATGCAGTATTCCTTGTCAAGAAGAAGAAAAATTTGTTTTGTCTTTGGCATGCACAGCTTAATTCTAACGCTATACTTACCTACTACTTTCTGCTTTTTTGTGGAGCAAATTTGTATACCCAAACCGCCCTACATTTTTGTCATTTTTGAGTTAACACCGGACTCAAAACCTACATACTCTACTACATCAATCTGCGAAATTTGAAAAAAAACCTATCTTTTGTGGAAGTATGTTAAAATCGATATTGAAAAATGAACTCTTCATGTATCTCCAGTACAAAATCAAAACAGAATTCATTGAATATCTCAAAAGCGCTAAAATGTAGATAGCACCTTTATGCGAATCAGCGCAGTAAAAGTAATTAACATATTGTTTATTTTCTTGAATCTAATTAATATGGAAGAAATACCCAATGTTACAATACTATCCTACAAAGTTGTACACGATTGCACTATAAAAAGTTGTAATGGAATTATACTAGCTATGTATATTACATTTCAATAAAAATATAAGGAGTCGTTTCGGTTGAATTAGTTAGGGGGACCTCAATTTAAGAATTGGCTGGGTGAAGTTGAAACAAGAAAACTAATGAAATATTTAGTAATGGCGACTTCATACTATGCTTGTCAATTATGATTAACTAATTATTTTTATATCATTAGGCCTCATTTTGTATAGAATGTGCCATTTCTATAGTCATTTCTATTATGAATAGATATCGTCTGTAATGTTCTCGAGTTTTTAGATATCGTCTGTAATGTGTCTCGGTTTTGTTTCAAGCAAATTATGGAAAAAAATGTTTTAAAGAATCTGCCGATTTCTACTGATTTTCCGAGCTCAATTTACCGATTTCTTTGTTTGAGCATCTGGCAACATTGGTCACTTAATTATTTATTTATTTGACCACAGTTTCACCAACAAAATGGTTACTACAAAAAATACATTTATGAATTTATTAAGACCAATTGAACGGTCGGATAAGGCGACACTTGAAAATTTCAACAGTATGATTAAAATCGAACATTTGATATACGCTGAGTTAAAGCTTTTGCGCAGCTATTGCGCAGTTTTGTTCATTTAATCCATAATTTGTCTTATAAAATGGGATGGATAAGGCGCTATGATGTCTACGCTCACCGTGACAAACACGAAAGTTCAATTTTGATAATAAAAATTCAGAGTTAACGTTTCCAGTGGGTAACTTCGCAGCGAATAGAGCTTTGAAATTTTGACGTCGAGTTTCAAGAGTGTCCATGGTCAATAATTGCAAGCGGTTTTCATAAGGAGGCAAGCAAAAAGTATTAGACCAGCGGAAAGAACTAAAAACAAAAATTAGGAATCTTTTTGAACAGATTCAGTGCGATCTATATGCTCCTTTTAATATGGATACCACATCAAGCATCCATATTTTAGGATCGGACGAACCAGAGACTAGAACAGAATTTTTGTCATCCAAATATCATTGAAATCTTTAGACCGTCTTTTTAAGAAGCCAAGTGCACAGTTGGCTCTTATTATTATAGAGTCAATGTGGTCATTAAAAGTAAAAGCAAAGTTTAATAGAACACCTAAATCACGAACTTTATTGGAACGGGTTAATAGAGTGTCATTTAAAAAGTAATTGAAATTTTTGCGACATGATTTATGGAAGAACATTTCGTGAAAGACGGTTTAGAGCGCACCAATTAGAAAACTTTGACACACTGCGTTGCAGGCTTGTACAATCGTCAAGTGATATTATATTGAAAATCTTTGCGTCATCAGCTTAGGGTAGAATGGAGGATCTAGGAGCGAAGCTGATAAGATCGTTAGTATAAATAGCGAAAAGAATCGGACCGAGGTGGTTGCCTTGTGGCACACCCGAAGTGGAGATTATGTCAGTGGGTAGAATGCCACGAAATCGAACGATCTCTTTGCGATCTGTGAGATAGGATTTAATCCAGTTAATAAACTTATTAGGACATTCAAGAAGATGCAATTTACTTGCAAGAATATTATGATCCGGCATATCGAAAGCCTTCGTGAGGTCAGTGTAAATGCAGTCAACTTATTTAACTTCTTCAATCGCAGTGATGACTAGATTTGCAAGGTCTAAAAGATAAGTAGTGGTAGATTTGCCTTTAACAAAGCCATGCTGGCAAGGCGAGATAAATGGAAGCTATAGCTTCAAAGAGCTAGGCAACGCGTGGCATCTCGACTACCTTTTTTGTGAATTGGAGCTATAGACGAATATATCCTCAAGTTTGCAAAAATGCTAGAAGAAATGGATGGATTAAAAAGGTGAGCCAACAGGGGTGAGAGAAGATCGGTGCAACGCTTAAAGACTACTATCCATCAGGACTATTCTCAAAATTAGACGTATGCTTTAGGGTAGTGGCAAAGTCGATGTATAGGTCTTTCATTCCCAACGTCGTTTTAGGGGAGTCCATTAAGTCATTGAAATTAGTTATGTCGAAGTCGCAGAGAGGTATTCCATACACAAAGACTGCATTAGCTCCACCATGTAGTTGGAGTAGGCAGATGAGGTTTCAGATACGAATCTATTTCGTCATTCCTCATAAACTTTATAGTCATCTTCTAGACTCGACGAATTGTACGCTTTCCAAGCCTTAATTCTCAAATTCTTGAGATTGATTTATGTCAGATTTATTCACAACCGTTTATGGGCAGATTCAATTAAAAATAAAATTGCCGCCATAGTTTATATCAACCAATTCAATTCATTGTTAAATTTTGAACAGACTTCATGAAAAAAAACCAATAGTATCTTCAATTGGAACTCGCGGTCAGTTTCTTCATTCGCTTATAACGTTTATGACAAGAAAATTTGTATACAAACTAGAGATTTCATTAAATAGTACCTACCTACTGCCACAAAAATTCAAAAAATGACACTTTAAAATTTAAAGGAATAATAATAAGAGCGTGTGAGGTAGCCTTCTTTGCGCTCTCGCCCAAACAGATATATCGGGATTACTCTCGCTACTAGTAGCACCTTATCCTCTGACACCGTACGGTAGCTATTGGCGATACGGAGGGCACCTCTACGCTGGCCGCTGCCAATACACGTTCAAAGCTTCCTCGCTTGGCCCAAATTTCCAATCCGCCCAAATTTCTCAATTTATTTGAAATCCATCCCCAATATCGAGGAAAATCATTTTAAAAAAAAAAACTAGCCAAATTATTTTCCTAATATTAAAAATTAATAAATAAAATATTAACGAATAAAAATTATTTTCTTGCATCCTGAATGATTTCTCTCAGAGATTCGCGAAAATATCGCATGAATAACCCATATCTCAGTTTTTGGCATACAGCTGCCAATCACGAATCTTAATCTAATTCTGTTGATGACAATAAATGATTCCCAAGTGTTTTCATTTTTACAATCTTTATAATATCTTGAATATAATAACCTATTGTATGCTAAGAATTTAAACCTATTACGTGTCTGAATAACCAGTCGTTATTATTGTAACCTGTGACTTGTCTTAGTAAAAAAAAAATGCTATCAAATATTTAGCAGCATCACTCCATCCCATTGAACAATTCCATCCGTTCAACTATCAGCAATCGGATATTGGAATTGAATACCGTGTACTAAATTGTTGAAAGCTGCTTCCAATACTCGAACCCTAAAGCCTAAATCAAATCTACTAACCAGTGCTTTTGTAACTTTCTTCAGCCAAAGCTTTTCATGAAAGATACAGAAGAGCAGTGTAATAATAGATTTTTGCTTTTCACAACAAAATCTTGTGAAAAGTATTCCATTAGGTATGGAAAAGCAACGAAATATAAATAGATCTTCCATGTCTAAACTTTATAAAGGTATGGAACCGTGAGAAAATATTGCAAATAGTAAGCTTACTGTAGAAGCTAATAGCACAGTTCTTAAAATACTTTTTCAATGATTTAATTTATTTAACTCTTATTTATATTGAGGCTCAGTTAATTTAATTCTACAAAAGGTAAAGCTCCCACCATTTGTATATATTTTCATGACCTGAAAATCAGTTGCTCGACGTTGATTTAGAGTGATTGATCGTTGGTCGTAATGAAAAATTATAAAAAAAACTAAAAATTAAGTAAATTACTCCTGGTAAATAACATATATATGTTTATTCATTATTTTTTCACAATAGATGAGAGTTCAATTAAATAAAAATAAATGTCATACTTCTGAGATAATATAACAATCTAACCAACCAACACACAAGAGCGCCCTATAACTGGAAGGATATTTAAAAAGCTAACTGTTTTGGACGTTACTAATAATGTTCTCACTTGCGCAATTTTCCGGTTAATTCAATCTTCGTTGTCAATTTTGATTCAATAATATATGTTTACGTGTTACATTTGTTTTCAAGTTGAATGGTTCTAAAGTATTATAAAATTGAAACAATTATATTATTGTTACGAATACAAAATATTGGTACTGTGTGCAGTCTACAAAATTGCGCTGTAGCATCAATAATCATCATATTTAGCAATTTTTTTTTTTGAATTCGCAAAGTGATAGCTATTCACCCAAATTAATTAGACCGTTGTTTATATGTATGGTAAAAGTAAAACTCGAAACATCAATCTATATTTTACCTTTAAAAGCTAGATACATTTTAATTTCTTAACAGATATCGATATTTTGAGGATAATCTGCCCCCTTCTCCAGTGTCTGTATTAATTATCGTTTTAAACCCACGTTGGGCGCGAAATATAATATGACAAAGTTTCGGTAAATTCTTGCGAACAGATGATCGCAGCTCTTGTCCCAAAGCAACGGCTTTCATTGGAAATGATTTAACACCAATACTGATGAGACCAGTAAGCCTATTACATTTATTTTTCTTGTGGATTATCTTCACAATCTAGTAGTTTGTAGTTAGTGAAAAATTGTTCCTATGTCATAAGCTTATAAATTCAATTTCTTTGATAACATTCGTCACAACATCTCCACAATACCTAAGGTCGCTCAACTATCACAAACTTGACAATTCTAGTTTCGGACGTTCTGTGTAAAATGGAGAAAGGCTATCAAATTGACGCTGTCTATACAGACTTTAGTAAATCTTTTGACATATTTGGCCATTCTATTTTGATTCTGAAGCTGCGTGAATTCGGACTTGCCGGATCTTTACTTAGCTGGCTAAGTTTCTACCTCCACAATCGAATCCAATTTGTAAAATTTCAAGGAGTTTTATCAACAAAAAAATGCTTGCTGCCTCTGGCGTACCACAAGGTAGCAATCTTGTTCCACTTCTCTTTAACATTTTCATCTCCGATCTTTCTGATGTCCTGTCAAACATACCTCATCTACTATATGCCGACGATCTAAAGCTTTACCACACCATTGAATCTAAATGTGATGCACTTTTTCTTCAATCTAAGCTTGACTCACTAGTTCAGTGGAGCAATATTAACAAGCTCTCGCATAATATTGATAAGTGCCAAATTATAAGTTTTAGCCGTAAGTGCACGGTTACGCAGAACTCTTACTTTCTCGGCAACAACTTATTAGCTCGCGTTGATAGCGGTGTTGATCCCGGTGTTGTCTTGGATGGGAAACTTCGTTTCACCTTGCACCACGACAAAATTCTTTCCTGTGCTAATAAGCAGCTCGGCTTTATTCAGCGACAAGCCAAGGAAAACATGTGGGCTACGCTCTCTTCTGGAATACGCCTGTATTATCTGGAACCCAGGTTTTGTAATCCACAGTAACAGACTCGAGTCCGTACAAAAACAATTTTTACTTTTTGCCCTAAGAGAACTATACAACCCTACCGACTTCGAAAATTTACCCCCTTATGAGGTTAGATTGGGTCATTTACATAAATTTAACTCCACTTGCATCCAGAAGAATGGTGATATCGGCCTGCTTCACATTTGACGTCATTAGAGTTCAATTCCTGAATAGTAAAATGGTGATAAATATCCCTGTAAGACACACCAGGTCCAATCTTTTGTTAAAGATATATCCACATTCCACCATATATGCAGCTAAAGAGCTGGTGAGCAGATGCTGCTGGATTTTCAATGACTTTAGCAACCTTTATTCCCAAACAATCTCTAAACTATCCTTCAAATCCTCCCTTATCAAAGCCATTTGTACCCCGTAATTTTATAAGCTGTTTGTAATAATTGTTTTCTAATTGCTATTCATTTATTTTATTGTTATTTATTTCAAATTTATCTATTTATTTATTTAGGTATTTATTTATGCGTTATTTGTTTGTACCTTACTTTTTTGTTTTATTATCATTATTAGTGTTGTATTCATTTCTAGTTTTTTTTTCGTTTTTGTATTTATATATATATATATATATATATATATATATATATATATATATATATATACATATATATATATATATATATATATATATATATATATATATATATATATATATATATATATATATATATGTACTACATTTATGCCTTGTTTGGCTAGTAAATAAATTTAAAAAAAATGGCTATTAACTTTCAATTCAAATCTTTATTTCTAAAAAAAAACATTACAATAAATAGTTAAAAGAGTACACATATTAAAATGAAATATGAAATGCTATCTAGCTCCTGAACAAAATGAAATGTACACACAGTGCCCAGAATCATCTATCAGTTACTTATTAGCTAGTCGGTTCATAAACAGGTCCATAGAATAAAGGAATTCTCGTAGCATCGTGCTGAATGAGTAGAAGGAAAGGTGTCTCCACTCGAAACACAACATCCGTTCCAGTTCTTGTTAAATACACAGCCGTTGCAGCACCACCTTCAGTTCCCCGTTCATTTACCGTTAAGTCAATTTTATGCACAATAGCATCAGCAAATATTCGAGGATTTACGAGCGAATGGGACTTCCTTAACAGATCGAGTTGTTTGATGCTACCGGAAGGATCGAGAATTTGACGTCGACCGCGACGAAGTTTTTTGTCGTCCTTCTGCTTGACGATTCTTTTGCTCAGCACAAAATCTTTGTAGCGTAGAGGGGAGGAATCTTTGCGATAACTGCTCTCAACTTTGTAAGAAACGGCTCGTTTACGTCTACGGGATTCTGTAGACATATCCGATGATTTGTCCGTCGTAGTTTGTTCATTGGTTGTGCTTTCTTCCTCGGGCTGATCTGATTGCATATTCTCGGAGGGATCGGCCGGACCAAATCGCGAGAAGATCAACTGATTTCCTAAATTATTCATCGATAGCGATTCTTGATCATTACGGATAGGAAGCAGGTTTTGTTGCAGAGAGCTCACTTGGTTATTATTCGGTTGAAAGACCGGAATATTGGGATCCATTGGAACAGTGTGTACTGGGGGCGATGCAACGAAGCCACTACTTGGTGGCTTGAAGTTGCCAACAGTCACTGTACGTCCACTGGAAATAATTGAGAGATCACTTCGAATCTGATCGAAGAGGTCCCGAACTCCCAGTCGCATGAAAATGGATTTGAGATCAACGGAGTTTTGGATTTGCAATTTCGGAAATAGAATGATTGCAGTTTTTAGTTGCATTTTCGATATCATGTCGTCTATCCGCTCCGGAGTTAAGAAGCTTTGAATTTCTCGAAGACGATTACGACTGGAGTTGTTGGGCAAGATGATGTACATTGTGGTTTGGTTACCCTTGTAGGGGAAGCCGAGAATTCTGCAGTCTAGAATGACAGATTCAGTAATTGAAATAAAACATTTTCAAATATCAGTGATTACCATATTCTTTAGCATCGTAGAATGGAAATTCTCCTCCGTGGGCCATCATATCGACTGAAATTGGGTTGGTTCCAACACCATTTGGATAAAAGTTTTTCCTGAAATAGCATATTAAATTAATAATTTAATTTTTTAATGTGCAGAGAAAATTACTTGTTAGTTGCTCCATCGATGAAAGTTTGATCCCATAGAGCCTTGAAATAAAGTGTACTTGCGATTACCATATTGGTGTTGCTGTTCACTTCATTGCCAACTATTTGTTGAATTTTGCCATGCGTTCGAGCTTTAACCCAATCGTTGATGTATTTCATTGAGCCAGCAATGTCTTGACGGAAATCCAGTTGAACGATTTCACTACGATAAATTTCTTCGACAGCTTGTTGATAAGTGGGTCGAAGGGAGAATCCATTCTGAATGAATATTCCATTGGCGATTGAAATTATATGATCTAGTGATGGGTCTATACTGAAATAGAAATATTGCATTGGAATAATTTTGTCATGAACTATAATTAAGGAAGCTGTGAATCTATCCTTTATGTTTTCGCATATTTCCTTCTGTT
Organism: Nemotelus nigrinus; assembly: GCA_947369275.1. Lineage (NCBI taxonomy): Eukaryota > Metazoa > Arthropoda > Insecta > Diptera > Stratiomyidae > Nemotelus > Nemotelus nigrinus. The sequence goes on along the minus strand of OX376375.1, from coordinate 25,264,188 downwards.
CAAATTTTTTTATGACCTGGATTTGAGTGTACATTAGCAATTTATAGTCCCGTCAATTATTGCTTCATAGTCATAGGAGCGCCGTGGCCTGAAATCTGGCAGGTGCCGACAGTCAAAAGGATAATTTTGTCCATCGTAAAGCATATATACTGTTCATACTATTTATATAATCTGCTAATGCATTATTTTCTATTTGCTAATACATTATTCTATATACTCGTACTCTTTCTATCTGTGAATACGTATGAGCTACTACCACATGTATATAATGTGAATGGTATGTCTGAATTGAACATGAATTATCCATGACCGTTCAGTAATGAACGCTTGCATGAATTACACGTGAATAGAGTGAAAGTAATTAGAATTTCAAGATTATTTTTTCGTTAAGAAGCTAAATATATTTCAATTCTTTAACAAATGACGATATTTGGAGGGTGCAGTATTTCAAGCGTATCGGTTAGCCAGGTAGACAGTGAAGAAGAGGATAGATTTCTGTAAAGAAACTGGAATATATTTAGCTTACAAGAGAGAATTTGATATTTTGCCTAAAATTTTTGTTTAGAAACTTGGAAAAATCATACATAATTTGTCAAGATGAAGAGTGCTGCAACGCAATCTTCATTCTAACCGCGATTGATTGATGATTGAATCTGGAACGACCAGCTATATTTACCGGTTCCAGAAACAAGCCACAGCAAAGAAGAAACAACTGAAAGTTATATCGTTTTGTTCGAACAGGGGAATATGAATAAACTGATTGTGGCTTTGAAACGTTTATAGCAAAATAGGAAGTTTCACTAACACATGCCCTCAAAACTGGCAGAGTGAAGTCGTACATACGAAGGCATGCATTTTCGACCTATTTGGTTTGCACGTATGTCTCTGTAGCCTATCTGCATGTCTGAGGATTAAATGAAATAGCAAAACCTTTCACACTGGTGTTCTCTGCTGTTTTTCGTTTTCGTGATTTTCGTTTTCCCACATTGGGTTGTTCGGCTGTTTTTACGGTCTAATAAGAGCAAGGTTCGTTTTCCTGGGATGTCTCCACAGCTCTGTCATTTGATAAATGCCAAAACAAAGCCTGGAAACAGTTTCGCTTGACTCGCTTAGAGCCTGACTACCAACTTTCTTCTACACAAAGAGATCTGTATCATAAAGAAGTTTCATTTGCGAGACATACTCAACAGCTAAAATTCAATTTTCAAACTCAACCTAAGAGATTTTGAAATTTTGTTAATTCTAAGGCTTATAACAATGGGTATCCGCTCACATTTAAATCTGACGATTCATGTATTGATGATCCCTTTGATAGTAGTAATTTATTTGCTTCTGTTTTCCGTAAAGCTTATCGTATGGACTTGCTCCAGACACTTTTCACTCCACTTTGGAGATGAAGGATTTGCAAATTGACGAGGACACCATTATCTTGTTTGTTAATAAACTTGACAATAATATAACACCTAGCCCAGATGACATACCTAATTTAGTCTTAAAATATTGTCTGCTATCACGACTACTTGTGCTGTCTTATGTTTTCAATGCATTCTTAAAAGCAGGCATCTTTCCTCATTTGTGAAAATACTTCACCGTCACTCCTATATTCAAGAAAGGAAGCTGTAATGACGCTAGCAACTATTGATCAATTGCAAAACTTCCTTGCGTCGCTAAATTTTTTGAAACCATCGCCACGTATATTGTAGGATTTCATGGCTCCGTATTAGCACGATTTTATGAAAGGTCGTTCAACCACAATTTTCTCACCAGATAACCAACCCAATTGAAGCTGAAACTTGACGAACGCCTTTGCTTGATCGCTCTATACTTTTAGGTAAGCTTCATTTCTATCAATTCCCTATTTGGTTTTCAAATTGGATTGACTCTTACTTGACGCATCGGTTCGATGATGTCTTTTCGCGATGCCTTGTCATCTTAAATTAAAATCACGTCTGGTGTTCCACAAGGTATTCATCTAGGCCCTTTACTGTTCGCCTTATTTATTAATGATGTAGGTTCCATTCTGCAATCATCTGCTTTTCGCCTTTATGCCGATGATGCTAAAATTTTCAAATTTGTGAGAAACCTTAACGATTGCAATGATTTGCAGCAGGATCTAAACCGATTTGCCAGCTGGTGTTCCGATAACAATCTCTTTATTAATCCTGACAAGTATACGATTATATCTTACCCACGCAAAAACAATCCTGTAATCTATGAATACTCACTTTTGGGTACACATTTAAATAGATCAGCAAAAGTACTCGATGTAGGAGTACTACTGAATCAATCCATCACATATGATGATCACATCGACTCAATCGTTCCCTAAGGTTTTGACAGAAGACGTTCGAAGGAATTCAACGATATTTTTTTTTTCTTTTGCAGCTTAGTCAGACCTATTGTTGAATATGCAAGTATTGTATAGGCGTCGTATCAAAAAGTTTATATTGACCGAATTGAGTCCATCCTTAGAGGTTCTTACGTGTCTGCCGCCGCGGTCTTCCGTGGTATGACCCTTTACATTAACCTCCTTATGAAGACCGCTTAAATCTTTTACGAATGGATGCCTTGAACTCTCGACGTCAAAATTCCTAAATCTTATTTGCCGCGAAAATTTTGGAAGGCATCATTGATTCAAACTGCTTATTAAGCCAACTTAATTTTAACATTAATAATAAACGTTTCAGTCGGGTGAACTTTTTATCGATCCCTCAACATCGGACCAATTATGGTTGCAATGAACCAGTCACAGCAATAAGTAGATACTTTAACGAAGCTTACTATATGTTTGATTTTCATTTATCTACAGCATCACTTAAACGAATTCTGTATAAGAATAAATAATTTCTATTGTATATGTATAGTCTAGAGTAGATGAATTTAATAAAAAGAATGAATGAATGAAATGTGATATCTAGACAGTTCTTCTCTGTGACTGATTTGATTTTTTCCAAACTACATAAACATTTAGTCGTCTTTTTGGCCGTTCGATACACAAGATCCATCCCATCCCAAAGAGTTGCGTTTTTAGTTTGAATGTATTTACTTAACATGTTCGTTATAGAGAAAATGTAGTGAAATATGAAGAATTCACCACAAACTTTCGATTACTGATTGAGTGAAAAGTCCCCGATACATAAACTGAGCCTTGGTCTTTTCCATCTTTCATTCCTTATTCTAAAGCATCTTTTATAGGCTCAAATATCATTGATCTCATCTACTTTAATAATGAGTGTGTAATTCGAAAAGTGTAGGTAAAGGAATTCGATGGTGTTGAAGAAGAATGTACACTTTTTGATGGTGGAGCATGTGTCCATCACTACAGGGTTGATTCTGTGAGCTAGCTGCAGCGAAAAATGTAGCTTCAAGGTATTTTTTTCTTCTGAATATTGGGCTGCAGATCTTTTTTTGCTCTGACATGACACTAGCCCCATCATAAGATTGTCAAAAAACCAGCAATTCGCTAAGCCCATAGCTGTCTCGAAGGCTCAAAATTATGTCTACTAAAGACGAAGTTACTCTAGCTCCTGAACAATCTACAAAGCCTAAACAACCTTTTTCGAATGTCAGTCCTTTAGCAAACCTCACAAACAACGGAGATTTGTTCCTGATTGTGAACCCTTGCTTCGTCTGCCATAATGGCTATCAGTTCACACTCATTTATTTCATACGTGATGTCCTCGTGAACGGTTGCGGCAATTACTTTATTAACTCATTTTGGGATCTGCCACAACATTGTTTTGTAAATGTTTTCCAAAATCTGAAACTTGCTTCGCGAACAATTCACAAAATTCCAAAAAGATTCAGCGGTTATTTCTGGCATCATTTTCATTATGTCCCCTGAAAACAAGTCCTTGACAACTGAGACACTTTGTATGGTCGATCACTTTTTCCAATTAATCTCAGCTCATCTTGACAATACTTCTAGACTGTTCATGCTCCGTTTCACTTACTGTCATCCTGGCACTCTTAGAGTCATTGTATGCCATATGTTCTTGAATATATTGTGCATAGGTTTTAGATGTTTCGTGGTTCAGGAGCACTTCCTGAGTTTTCCATTTATTGAATCCAACCACAATAGCCAAAGAGGCGAAAATTCAAGAGTCTGCGGTAGGAAAGAATTATTTTTCTGGGAGGAATCAGAGTTATTTTTTTTGGGAGGAGCCAGCCTGGGGTCTAGGGGATCCCAGCTATTCATACTGTTGATGGTTTTTGAAAAAAATGTACTTACGGGTTATCAGGAGTTTGCCTTCTCCCCGGTTGACTCTTCATTTGATATTTCCATGCGTTTAACGGCCTCGGTCTATTAGGAGACGGACTGTCACTCAGTAAATCTTCTATCAGAAGGCCGAACTCTTCGTGAATCTTAAACGAGCTGTCACTCAGAAACGAATCCTGATCGAAACCAAACAAATGCATAATTTCTTGATAGGTCTGGCCATGTGCTCCAAGCAGAACTAGTGCCATAGCCGAGGCAATACTAACAGGCGATACTATCAGATTTTTGACGGGTTGATCGCGAAACTGCAACGAAATTGTGTGGGCCAGCTGGAGAATTTTTGTCGATATGAAGTTAGAGAGACGTGGATTGAAGCGTGCATCCACCCTTTGAGCAGCGCCAGTTGATTGTAAATGAGCTTGTGCATTGTTTGAAAGTGTTTGAGTGTTTACATTGGGGAATTTTACAACATTCTGCCGTTTCAGTCGCCTGAAATAAAAAAAAATTGGTTTATATTTGTACGTTGTGAACTATAGCTCGAAACTTACGCAATCATTTGATCTAGTGACTCTTGTGCATTTGCATCCAATGCCAGAATGGTGAATGACCACAAGAAAATAACGAGAGTAGGTCTAACTTTCATATTGTCGGTCTGGAAAAAATAAATAGGAAAATTGAATTACACAAAATCATTTAAGGGGATGTTTGTTTATATGTTATTAGTTGTATTCTACAGTTTATTTTACAAAATTATCGTCTACTTGAAACTCCACAACCTGATGTGATGACCGAACATCCGTGAATTTACCAACATGCATTCTTTTCCAACCATCATTTGGATCACATCCATATATTTATATTTATTAATACTATTGGCACTGATTGTATCTCAATGGCAAAACCAGCATTTTTGAATAAGTCAGACGTCACCTGCCTACCATGATGCGCCTATATACTCACGTATTTTGCCTTGACAATGGCCATTACCTACTGCATCATTCATACAATAAACATTTGTAATGAACGATACGTATACATTATATATAAACAAACCACTGATCGAATTTACATAAATGGAACTTCCCATAGCGTGTGGAGTGTCGAATTACCAAATGCATTGACTGCTGCTCGAATGTCAACATCAGCAACAAAAATAACAATAACCATTTTACTGGGGAAAATTACTTACGAGTAGGTGAGGGTACTGTAAATGTTTTTGTTTGCGGTTTCTTGCCCCACATGAGTGAATAATATTTTCACATTTTAATGCAGGTATTATTGTTGGTTTATTGATTGAAGATGTATTCACCAGTGATTTGGATTGTTGCTGTTGAGATGTGCTGAATTTATCATGCAAGTACGAGGGTTGATCCAAAAGTAGTGATAATCGGCTATTTCCAGTTCGCATAAAATTTAAAAGAAATAATTTTTTACTGCCTTATATACCCACTAAGTCAGCATAAAAAAACATATAGATAGACCACGACTTCAGGGAGGTATATTCATTTAAATACGATTAGTCGAAGAGAAAACACCAAAATAGAGAAAAACGAAATTAGAGTTGTCATTTAGTACTTGTGTTTGAAAAAAATATCTACCAAAGACATATACAGTGACTAAGTGGAAACACAAACGGACTCTGCTCCTCCATATTCCACCGTTGCACGCTGGACCAAAGAGTTTAAGCTGAGAAGACCATCCACTGAAGATAAATACCGCGAACGACGCCCATCTACATCCCTTAGTGAAGACAACATGAAAAAAGTCGAAGATGTGTTGACAGATCGAAAAGTGGTCATGGGGCAAGTAGCTGAGGTCACAGGGATCTCATATGGCAGTGTTCAAAGAATCGTTGTCAACGAATCACTTATAAAGAAGATCTCTGTGCATTGGGCCGAGAATGTTAACCGACAAGCAAAAGAAGAAACAAGTCCACATTTCGAGGGTGAATCTCAAAAAGTTCCAGGCAGATCAGTAGAATTTGTATCACGTTTCGATTCACGATTTTGATCAAGAAAGCAAACTGCAATCGATGACCTGGAAGCGACCCTCTTCATCGACGCCGAAGAAATTCAAAGTGTCGAGTTCGGCAGAAAAGGTTTTGTATCAGTTTTTTGGAACGCTGAAGAAATTATTCTGGTAGAATATTTTGAAAAGGAAGCCACTATATCAGGCTCTTACTACGCAGACCAAATAAGATGATTGCGGGGGGCGATTGAAGAAAAAAGTCGCGGCAAAGTGCAAGCCGGAGTGCTGTTTCATCAAGACAACGCACCGGTTCACAAGGCTGCAGTTGCGATGGTTGCAATTCAAGAAACAGATTTCAAACTGCTTGAACATTCGCCTTATTCGCCAGATCTAGCTCCCAGTAACTTTTACCTCTTTCCTCGGCTCAAGGAACACCTTCGGGGCAAGAAATTTTAAGCTTATAGCGAGATGATGGTCGCTGTTCACGCGTTTTGAGAGAGTAGAGACAAAGAATTTTTTTCAAAGGCTATTCTGGGGTTGGATAAAAGGTGGACTAAATGTTAACTTGTATGTTGAAAAATGAATATTTGTTTTAAGTTTAATCACCTTGGTTTATATTGCTTATCATTACTTTTGGATCAACCCTCGTATATGCATATGTTTGTTTATGTATTGGTCCATTGGATTATCCAGTTTTCAAAAAGGAATAACTCAACGAATTTGAATATGTGATAATCATGTGGTGATTCATATTGAAGCAAGTGTATGAGAAGATATTAGGGTTCAGCTAAATTTACGATTTTCTAAAACTGCATAAAAAATATATTAAATATATATATTCGCTCATTAAATTACTTTTTTTTCATTACAAATTTCTCGATCTGCAAAGATTTTACTCAATATAACTTAAGTGCTTCAAACTGTCAATAGGACGAAAATGGTTGTTGAAGTAAAATAAAAACTTGTAGAAAACATTCATAGGTGACACATCATATCGACAAAATAATACCAGACACTTAATTTTTGGTTTTATGTTGATTTAAAATTGAAAATCTCAAATAGTTGACAAAGCTCTCAATAAATTCCGAAAAGAAATTATACCAATTGATATTTGTTCAATTTTCCGAACCGTACGGTTTTCAACAATCAATCTATTTGCTCATGTATTTAAAAAAATTGCTTTTCATAAGCAGCTCTACTTCTCCCCATAGAATAAAAAGCAACTGCTCAGCATTTTCCTGGCAAATTGAGATTTAACAGTTCTATTTTGAGTGTATAATCTAATAACTCATCACTATTTAATAATTTGATTAAATTTGATCTAATTTTTTTTAGCTTTACAAACTAGATATAACGACCAATTTTTCCTTTAGTAGCTATATATATTTCAATTCTTTGACATATGTCGCTATTTTGAGGATAATTTGTCCTCTTTTTCAGTGTTCATCGGTCTAGAAACGGAGTTTACCATGGGAAATCTTTTATAACCACTCATGAGTGAGATTCATAGGCATACTAGAAAACTAACCTGAAGAAGAACGTCTGTTTCCCTTGTTTCTGGCAATTATTGAAAATATACATTTTATTTGGAAAGAGCTAAAGAATCCCTTAAAAAGAATCGATTTTCAATGGAAATATATATAGAGGAAATATTACTCAATTTGTTCATCAAGAGGACCGACATTCTAGAATTTACTATGTATCGTAAGCCCCGCGCACAACTAAAGAACAACAATATCTGCATCGAAATAATGGTGTTCTGATACAATGGTGCCCTACAACCCGATGATTCACCGGTATCTTATGGCACACATGAACGAGGAAAATGTCTAAAAATGTCAAAAATCAAATAAAGGAAGACACGGCAAAATATTTGAATATGTCATCAAAGAATAGCTGATATCCTACTGAGACACATTTGAAGTCACACGCATTGCAATTTCCCAGCCTTCCCAAACACTCCGCAAATCAATCCCTCTTAATCGTTAAGCCGTCCAGGTAGCCCATCTAAACAACCACAGTCTCTTCGACATCCAAAAGACCTTTGGATCCATTTCGTAATGAGGGTTTATATACAAAATGTTTTCCCTCTTCAACGATCATTCACTTTCATGTTAAATTATTTACAGTTTCCTCTCTAATGGACTTTTATTCCCCGTCCTCATCGGTTATTCACCTACTCGTAGCCTGAAAATAAACGCGAAACCCATCGAAATTCCTATCCATCATCGTTCGAAGTTAGGTTCCCCGAACTACCAGACGACATATTTTCTCCCCAACCCTAAAAATGAACAATTAATCCCATCTCTAGACATAATACCGTTACATGCTTGGGAGTAACTCTGAGCCACAAATGATCTCCAACACCCCATGTGAATAACATGCTCACGAAAGTCCTGCATGTGTATCACATAATATTACCCCTCATACATTGCTACGCACACCTCAAGAATTCCGTGAAACTTGCTAGCTACTAGCAACAAATCTTTACTATCATTTCCCATAGATTTCCTGCGTAGGATGATCTTTCCTCACACCAGACGGAGAGGATGAGAGCAACAAAGCGCAAAATTCTGTGACATTGCCTTAACCTCCACAGTTTACTCAACTCCCGCAAATTCTATAGCAGTCTCACCTTTTATAACGCAACCACAATCCCATTGATATATTTGTTTCTTACAAATTTATTTTTGTAAGAAATAGATTTGTCTTTATTTGACAAAAAAAATGTCTGCGAAACACGGCAAAGAATAATGGATTTGATGAAAACATTATTTTGAATATTGCTCAAACTAAGATGGAAAAACTAGAGCCAAATTAACTACTGATACTGTTGGAGAATGACGTTGGTGTTAGATTATCTAAACATAAGCGAACTAGACTAGAATAAGAAATACTGCATTAGTCTGATCAGCAGTAGTGAAACACTTCTTAGAGGAGAAGCAGACCAACAAATGGGGAGCTGGTAGAGCGATTAAGGAAGCACAGCAACTAAACAAACTAGAAGCATACGAGACTCCAAAAAATTTTAAAACCCTAGTTAGCAGAAGAATATTTATTAGTATTACTCGAGTTAATTTAAGCATGTAATATTCTCTCTCTCTCTCTCTACTTTGAACAAAACTAAGTTTTTAATTGGCACGTATTTTATTTCAGAAAATAAGAAATACTAACTATTTGAACTCAAAAGGTCTGGAGGACAGCCGAAGGATATCGCTCCCAACGCAGTTGGTTCAGAACAGTTAGTATTTCTTATTTTCTGAAATAAAATACGTGGCAATTAAAAACTGAGTTTTGTTCAAAGTAGAGAGAGAGAGAGAGAGAATATTACAGTGGCGCCCAACATAGTGGCCCGAATTTTATAACTCAATTCCGTAGAAACTGGAGTTTAGACGGATCACAAGAAGCTCGAGAATGACCACCTTTACACCCGAGCAGTTCCAGCAATTGCTGGAAGTCATGGCACCACGACCCACAAAGGGGTCTTTCAGTAAGTGCACTGCTTGCTTCAAGGAGGAAAGAGATCCAGTGTTGGTGGAAGACTTCCTTACTACCATTGCGATTTATAAGCAAATAGAGGAAATCAGCGATAACGATGCAATTGCTGGTTTACCACTTCTACTTGAATATCAAGCATCATCCTGGTGGCAAGGCATCAAACACAAAATTATAACGTGGGACGATGCAACAAAATATATTCGCAGTGCATTTGCACCAGCAAGACCAGCTCATCGTATCTATGCCGATATATTTGAGCATAAACAATGCGATGGTGAAACAACTGACAGTTTCATCTGCAAAAAGCGAGCTCTTTTCGCACAGTTACCCAGCCCAAAACTACCTGAGTCGGTAATAATCGATATGGTTTATGCGGTATTGGATATTAGCATTCGAGAAGGTGTTCCGCGAGAGTCGGTCAACACATTCAACGATCTGCTACGCCAAGCAAGAGGGGTGGAAAGCATGCTTGCTGAAAAAATTGTTAACCGAAATGATGAAAACAAGGCAATCGACTAAAAAGGAAAAGTTCGATGCAATTTCTGCAAAAGATTTGGACACAATACCAGCGACTGTAGAAAGAAGCTGAAGGCAGAAAGTAAGAAGCCCGTGACTCACGTACATCCCACAACAAAACAGGAAATACACACTGTTTCATGCTACAGCTGTAAGATGCCTGGCTATTATCGCTCGAATTGTCCAAACTGCAGCCAAAAAAAACGACCGGATGGTCCGGCCTCTATTTCATTTAATTGCTTTAAGAGCTCGATTGGTGGTGATCTTCCCACAATCTCGATCACAGCTCATGGCGAGACAGGACTGGCTTATCTTGATACAGCTGCGAGAACTAGTGTTGCAGGTTGGCAGCTATTCCTTCATTTGATAAGGAACGGGACAGTGTTTACACAAGTTTCGGCAGATGTTAAATTGGCTGATGGCATTTCAGATCACCAACATATTTGTATGGCCAACGTGGAAATTATCATTGGCAATCGCCTTAAAGTCATTAAAATGGTGGCACTTCCAACAGCAACAGACAATCGGACTTTGATTGGGATCGATTTTTTGGAAGAACATGGCATTGTAATGAACCTCGCTCAGCGGTGTTGGTATTTCGAAGATCAACCTTACAAAAAGTTTGACTTTTACGATTCAAGCCGTTCTAAACTGAAGGAGCCAGCACTTATACCAGAAGAACAGAACGCTGAATCATTCGTAACATGGTTCGAAAACATTCAACCAATCACGCCAATAAAGAAAACTCCGCGAGTTAAGCGTAAAAGCCCTGTAGACGAGTATCTGGGTCCAAAGCAGCCATGGGAAGATAAAAGTAGTTCAAATGACTACTCTCCAAGAGCTATACAAAGTATTTTTCGAGACGCGATACCTATCAACGAAGTTACTCCCGAGCGTTCTCAAACTGACTTCCGTTTACTAGAAAGAATGGAAGAAAGAGAACCTCAGCCTTTGGAAGCGTATATTCTAGAGCTCAACTCAATTGAGATAATGCTACGGAATGATGAAGCGATTGATCTCAATCAACGAGAAAAAAAAACTCTCAATAGTTTACTAATGTCAGCGAGTGACTTGTTTTCTCCCATAGGAGAGCCAACACACATGATTGAACATAAAATAAATACAGAGAATCATGAGCCTATTGTTAATACACCATATAGACTATCACCAACCAGAAGATTACAGCTACATGAAGAGCTAAAGAAAATGATTGAAATGAATATTACAAGCATTATTTATTTTATTGCCAGTGATAACAACTATACAATAGAAGCAATAAAATTTAAAAATAATAGTAGACTTCCTTAACGCTATTTATGAAAGCATTCAACATGCTCTTGATTTTATCGATTGGCCAGATACTCTTTCAACATCAGATCTCGAAGAACCCATTTCCTTTTTTTACAATATAATATTCAAATTGATATGCACCCAAATTTAAAAAATGGAACAGATGTCTGAGCCATGGCATGAAAGGGACCTTAGGCATATGTGAAATCGTAGGGACAAACTTCATAAACTGACGAACGAAATGGTTCACGTTAGTCCTGCAATTCAGGAAGAATATAATGAAGATTCTAAGCAGTTTTTGGCAAAGCCTCACGAGGCATATGACACAATAATGTAACCATATAAAATACAATCCGTAGCTCGAAAAAATTCTTTGATTTTGTTAATATTAAGTGAAAAATCACTGGTTATCAATCGTTGATATTTCTTAATGATATCACTTGATTTTCTCCTATAGAGAAATTGCGATTTGTTCACAGACAATTGCCAGAAACTTTTTAATGCCCCAGGTCCCAACTTACTGCTTTCTTCGTCTAATTTAGCCCAAAACCTTTTGACAATCACCTTTAAACGTCAAGAGAAGAAATACGCAATGCCCTTTTGGAACTCGATTTTAACAAAGATCCTAGGCCGGATCTTCTAGCTCCTACTTACTTTCGTAGGTGTATAGAATAATTTATAGTTTCTTATTTGTAGAACAGCTTATATTTTCATTGCATATACTTTGAATCGGTCACAGTCGTTTTCGCATCCTGTTAGCCTTTTTTAATGCAAAAATTTTCGTGAAATAAAATTGAAATTGTAAAACTTTTTGAAAATATTGTCTACGACCAAATTTCGCCACTTTTTGCTACCCTTCTGAACAAACAAAAGAATGGCTTTAAAAAAAGTCATCCAACTACTATGAATTTGATATCAAAACTGTCAAATTCGTATGTTTTGAGTAAAATGAAGAAGGCATACCAAACTGACCCGACCTACACTGACGATAGTAAGACTTTTAACAGACGTGACCAGTCTACCTTAATTTAAAATGAATTCAGTGTGAGCATGATTAAGAAATGATTCAGAAATGCTAAAATCGAAAAAAATGTATGCGCCCAATGTGGGATTGACTGAAAAAATGCTTAAATCGAAGTAGGAGTTATAGAATCTCGGACTTTAGTCGGATCTTCACTTAACGGACTTATTTCCTACCTCTGCCTGCGCCTGACTGATTCTAAGAAGTTGGTAGCTTTGCTCGCTAAGGCACCAGTCCAAAGTACCCATCTACCAGGCACGGGTTCGAATCTCACTGTACGCTCATGGTTGTATTTGTTGATCTTGTGCTATCTTAATAGCCGGCTGCTGGGCATAATGCCTGCACTCCACTAATTAAGTGTCACATCATAGCTTTAGCAGTGTCATAAGTATAAAGTGTAAGACTTAAAGAATAGTGACATTAATTGCAATTGGCGTGTCCCATATGTGTCTTCCTAGCACCATAGCTAAGCCTTCATTATCATAGAAAAAAAAAACCCCTCATTTACTTTATGCAGACGATCTCAAAGTTTTTCCATTCGCAGCCCCTAATCATAAGCTATTTGTCTCAATGATTTATTTATTTTTTATTTATTTGTTATTTATTAATTTATTATTTATATACTTATTTCTTTTCTTTTTTTCTTTTTTTATCTATGAATGAATAAACAAATTAAAATAAAATATAAAGACATTAAAATATAATTATACCTAAAGGGAAAAATATAAGATATAAATAAAAAATACTTGTATATTAATATCTAGGTCGATAGAAACTGAGGAGAAAGCCATATTTCCCTTTCAAATATCGATATTTCTAAAGGAATTTAGAGCTCCTAATGTTTCTGGAAGTAAAAATGGTCTTTAAGTTAGATTATTTCGTTTTGAATGGCTCTAAAACATACTTATACCGGAGAAAGAAAAATATTTCTCACAAGACTATGTTGATTTTGATTGCAAGAATAAGCAAACAACAAGTAAGACTCAAATAATCGTTACAGTGAATTGAAAACTAAACTGCTTAGTTCTGTCAATAACAGTCGATGTCTCCTTTTCTCAGATACAGGTCTTTAGATATGAGTACATTTATAATCGCATAAATATTCATAACATTCTCACTACTTGTCGTACCGACTAGACATCTATCAATAAAATTTCACGATAGAGACCCAAAGTAACTCTTGCTTTTTCACATCTCACATCAATCTAGACTGCACTCCTGCACCTTTTCAGCTGTCGATTAACAAGTTTCTGGCTAGAAGTTATTTTTAACCGTGAAGAAAATACCAACCGCCACAGGTTTTAAAGTACAAGATCGAAGATGATGCAAAACCTACTTATTTAATTAAAGCGTACTTAGCATTAACTGCTGGAGTCCAGCTTCAATCAAAATGTAAATGGATGGTATCTTAACTGGCATTTAATCTTCATTTATGAAACATTTTCGTGCAGGTTGAGTCGAAGCTTCCTTCGATTTTCTGGTGCTAGCACATAGGCAGTTTCGTTTCAGATTGATAGTGCGGTACATTGCGTATCTTGAAAAAGCCGCAGCTATAAGTGCCTGAATATTTCCAATCGCATATACATAAGCTGATGTGACATGACTTGAATGCAAAGGACGGTTAAAAAACTTGTTTGCGTCGTCGTCGCATAATAAACTCACGACTGAGTCTCAAAGTAGAAACAACTGGCAGCTTCATTATGGGTTTTAGCGATTTTCGCACTTACATTTTTTTTATGTAGTTACTTAATGGCTCGTAAAGATTGGAGAAAAATTCAAGCAAAATCCCCTTAAGTAATGGCGATATATTTGATTTGCAATTCCACACTAATTATTTATCATTATTAAAAAAAATGTAATTTTTCAAGAGAATTCTACGTAAATAGATGAGATCTGGCAATACCGATTTCGTTTATCCAATATAATTCAAATCAGAATTAAATGCAAATTTTCTGCTCACTAGAAATTACTTAACGAATTATTTATGGTAGCAATGAAACAATTAAATTTGCTAAATCACTAAATTATTTGCATGAAGATACAACCATGGGTGTGATAAACCCCAAAAAACCTAGTGGATGATGTACAAAAGCAAAGCGAATTGTTTGCTCACATTTCACAGCTCGTTTGTTGGTACATATTTTATACAAGCGCTACGCAATTAAAGTTCACATCCAGATAGTCTTTTTTTTGCTAAAGTTTTGATACATGAAATATGATTGACATGCTAGTAGATATTTGATGTACTTTCATTTTAATGTTTGTTCGACGAAGTTATCAGGTTACATCGGATTTCAGTAAGAGACAATATTTAGATAAAACTTTAATTTTTTTTGAATTATCAATAATGAATCTAACGTATGTATGTTGTGAAAAGACTTCTATCAGATAAAAGGTGCGTTTTTTGCACTCTTGGGCATGGTAAGTTAAGCTCTTTATGACAGAGCTTTAGGTAAGTACATTGAATAGTTAGTGAAAGTTACAGCGGCAGCGATTGTTGCTGTATTCAATGTATTTACCTAAAGCTCTGTCATAAAGAGCTTCACTTACCTTTACTTACCCTGCCCAAGCGTGCAAAAAAACGCACCTAAAATGTGCTAAAAAGAGACATTGAAATAGAAATACTGAAAAAATATGTTAAAACGAATGGTTATTACGATCGATTCTAATCTATGTATATACAAAATCTAAAACTCCGTAATAAAATTAATGAAAAACACTTTTTTCGTTTCAGTTACTTTATGAAAATTGTAGTAAAGATTCCTGTTCCGTCATCAGCGACGAATGTTTCTATTTTCTTAAGGGGTTAGTCCACTGTTAAACTGCTCCAAATGAACTTTTTTTTTTAAACAGCTACCAAAAAAAAACTATTCAAGATATCGATTTGAAATTTTGCATGCATCTTTATTGAAGTTAAGAGTTAACATTTTCATTGGAAAAAATTATTAGAAAACAAAATTGCGGCCGCCATAATGGATCGCCGCAGCACCGCCGAAAAAAAAGCAAATTGCGCCTCGTAAATTCCTGGACAAAATAAGCATCTGTGAACAAATTATCAAAAAGATTTCATTAGTTTTGAGTATAAAGGACTGCACGGGCCTAAATTAAGAACAAAAAAAATAAAAATGACGATCTGGGAAACATTTTTTTGATTAAAAAAATTTTTTTTATTAATTTTTTTGATTCAAAAGTATACCACATTTTTTTTAATCGCTTTAGGTTTCTAAATTTAGGCCCGTGCAGTCCTTTATACTCAAAACTAATGAAATATTTTTGATATTTTGTTCACAGATGCTTATTTTGTCCAGGAATTTACGAGGCGCAATTTGCTTTTTTTTTCGGCGGTGCTGCGGCGATCCATTATGGCGGCCGCAATTTTGTTTTCTAATAATTTTTTCCAATGAAAATGTTAGCTCTTAACTTCAATAAAGATAAAATTTCAAATCGATATCTTGAATAGTTTTTTTTTGGTAGCTGTTTAAAAAAAAAGTTCATTTGGAGCAGTTTAACAGTGGACTAACCCCTTAATTGGAGTTATGATAGTTTTCTGAGGTCACTACCTTAATTATGGGATTTCGTGAGGTAAGTCGTTTCAAATACACTTTTCTGATGTTTTATTGCATTTATCATTCATTACTACCTATTCTGGCAACAGATTAAGTAGGCTCATGAACAATTTGTTTTGTCAACTTTTTTTTTCGCACTCATAAAAGACAGTAAATTAATGTTAATTAAAGAAAAATGATAATCAAAATATAGAGGAAAGGGAACAGCTACCAAGGAACACTGAAAATAATGCGAAAATAATATTTGTCATAGCGTCTGACACCATAAAGCATAGCAATAAGCTCATAGGTGTAGGCGCTATGTATTCTAGCGTGCAAAGCCATGTAGTATACTTCTAAACAAAATGCATTGTACCTTGGATAAATAGTAAAGTAAAAATGAAATCCCCTCCGTTTTAGACAATTTCGAGATATTTATTGTAAATTACTTGAAACTACTTGAATTTCTTGAAATTAAATTTCGCACTGTAATGCGAAAATTTCGCACTGTAATGCGAAAATTTCGCATTGGACTGCGAAAATTTCGCACTGGACTGCGAAAATTTCGCACTGGACCGCGAAAATCTCGCACTGGACTGCGAAAATTTCGCACTGGACTGCGAAAATTTCGCACAGGACTGCGAAAATTTCGCACTGGACTGCGAAAATTTTGCACTGGAATGCGAAAATTTCGCCCTGGACTGCGAAAATTTCGGACTGCACTGCGAAAATTTCGCACTGCACTGCGAAAATTTCGCAATGGACTGCGAAAATATTATTGAATATTTATT
Source organism: Nemotelus nigrinus (assembly GCA_947369275.1). Lineage (NCBI taxonomy): Eukaryota > Metazoa > Arthropoda > Insecta > Diptera > Stratiomyidae > Nemotelus > Nemotelus nigrinus. The sequence continues at coordinate 25,247,340 of OX376375.1, read as the reverse complement.
TATTTATTTATTTATTTATTCAATCATTATAGCTACAGGCAGTGGCGGCTCGTCAGGGTGGGCCCGGCCCGCCTGGCCCACCCTGACGAGCCGCCACTGGGCCCGCTCGACACAAACACACTATTATAAGGTATACGCCGATACCAACAAGAAATATCTACTTTACTTTAACTCAGTGGCGGCTCGTCAGGGTGGGCCAGGCGGGCCGGGCCCACCCTGACGAGCCGCCACTGGCTACAGGTTAATCTTAAATAAAAATACAGAATTCCTTTTTAAGATATAAAGCTCACAGCCCACATAAGGCAAACTTGTGAGTGGGTGCGGCGTTACTTGAACAGGTTTAGCTATAGCTATAATACAATTGAACATAATTAATATAAATACAAACTATCTAATTATTCCATGTATAACTTATACTCATGAGTTGCATTATGAAACTTAATTTTTAAATGATAAACACTGAACAAGGACTATCAACAATATTTTTTTAGGACTTTCCTGTAATTTGATACATTAATTGATTCTTTAATTTCAGTCGGTACTTGATTGTATAATTTTGGACCCAAATTACATGCATGCCTTGGCGTTCTGGTCTTCCTATATTTTTATAGAGCTAGAGGTCTCTTGACTTGTGAACGAGTAAGATAAAAAGAGGTCTGAATTTCGAAGTCATTGAGATGCAAGTAGACGTATTTAAGCAGTTCATAAACAAACAACTGACGTATATTAAGCACATCAAACTCAGAAAAAGCTAAAGTGGTAGAATAGAACTTTGATTGTTTAATACAGATTTTTACCACTCTATTTTGCAAATTTTGTAGAACATTAATAGTAAAATAATAATAATAACATAAAATAATTTTTCTTCACATTTAAAATACGTATTAATGTATGACCATGATTTCTCCCATAAATTTTAAGTTCTAATAATTTTGATGAGCTCAAAGTACATACAATAAAAAAACTCCGCTTCGCCAAAAAAAATAAATACTACATTGATAAGTTGAAGGCCATTAAATGAATTTCCAGCAAAAGGTAGTTTTTCGAAGCCTGTAGGTACTTCATACGAAAATTATGGAGTGCAGAGCCAAATATTACTGTAGAGTCCTTTCAATGCCGTTTGGACACTTGCGGCAATTAAATACAAGTTGTAACGAATGTCTTGTCACATTCACTGATTGATTCATTTCAACTAGATTAGAGAACGAATTCGTTTCAACACCAATCTAACAAAACAGCAATTAGCAGTAAGTTCTTGTACATTTATTGATAAATATCTACTGGATGAATAATTCATTTACGAGATCGATTTTCCTCGACTGAAACCCATAAGGAAAATTACTAGGAGAAAATTTTGTACGCAAAATAATGAAAAACTAGAACTATTTATTTTTGACAGATATCATGATATGTTCGGACAAATGAAGGTTTTAGTATTGGATGGCCTTCCACTTAACCTCCATTAAATGGCCCTGAATTACATGTTTATGCCTAAATTGTAGTCGTTATTATTTATAATATCGAAGAGCTTCATACACTTTGGCACCGACAAATCTTAATTTTAAATTCACAAATATTATTCATCATAAATTGCCTACAAAACACACTATCTTAATTCTAAAGGAAGCCGTTTCATTTGAAACAAATACCGACTAAAACCATAGCATTAGATTGGAAAGTTCCATTGATATTTTGACCTGGAAGTGTGTTATCTCTCTGCCAAACTAGATTGGCACTCCACACAGTCCACTCGATTTGCGTATTTCCACAATCAAGCCTAAACAAAATTTAGACTGTCCTCTACTCTAATCAAATATCTACTCAAAACATTTTCATCGAATTTCTTCGGTCCGAGGTCACATATCAACTTGTTTATTATTATAAAATTCTAAAAATCTAAATTAGTCGATATATGTATGTAGCGAAAGTTATGGTTTTTCCGTATTTATAATATTCCTAGACTCGATTTGGATAGCGTGAGGAGTTCAGTTAATACGACATGGGACATCTCCCCCCGTCTCAGAATCAAATGTTTGTTTTCTACGTGAATTATAAGTGCAGCCTCAATAACCTTCACATGCTGAATGATTCACCATATGATGCATGTACATTTGTCTAGTTGTTAACAAATCAAAAGAGAAACCAATTAGTTCGATCTAACTGGTTTGACGAGTTACCTGGATTTTTTCTTATTGATGATATGCATAAGGTTATTGGAGACAGAAAAAAAATTAGCATAAATTTCAATTAAATGAAATTTTTGCTAACTATAGCTAACCATTAAGAACGTGACAGATTATCATGCTAATAGATTTCGTATACAGAACGATTACATATTTCAAAAATTCCAACTGTATTTTACCGTTCTGAGATAGATTCTGTTAATATTCGTATGAGGTATCTTATATTATCAGTAAATAAATGATGCTCATGAAATGCACATACAGATATAATTATGTGCGTAATTAGTTAATTTATTGAATAGAAGATAGATTACTGGGTAGGTAGGTAATTACTATGTTTTTTTTGTGTATCTCTTGCGAAACGGTATGAAAAGTAATGGTAGTTATGGCTATAGAAAAATGTAATTTTGTCCGTGTAGTTTTATGCTGAGTCAGTAATTGGTTTTTTGCGAACGCTTCATATGTTTTCAAGTTGTTTTTCACTAATTATTACGTTAGGTCGGCAGCGTGCCGACCGTTGATCATGATCGTTACCGAAGATTTTGACCGAAAGCTGTATATTTTCAAACGGATCGTAATCTTTGCGGCGAGAATAAAGTCGTTAAAATTAACATCAAATAATCATATTTTACCGGGGGTTAAAATTTATCTAACCTAATCTCCGACGAATGAAGGTACATCGAGCCCTAACGAAAGCCTGAAATAAAAAACTGGTTCGCAAGTTCGTTCATAAGGGAGCAACCGCATCAAGTACAGAGGTTTTACCAACCAGTAAGCAAGATAAAGCAGCGCGTACCTCGCTGTTCTTCCTGTGAAAAAGAAGGGATCCTGATATGTTATCAGTTGGGAATTCTGAAGTGACAGGTATAATACTTTGAAAAACAAGTGAGCAACGAAGAAGGAGAACATTTAGCACCCCGCTAACTGATGACGGAAGAGAGCTACCACAACCAATCATCAAGCAAACCGTAGTTGTAATTCAACAGCTCAAGTGCAAGAAATCGCCAAGAGCCGATGGAATTAAGCATTCTGGGTCCATAAGCTTCATCTACTAAATGCGAAACACCACAGACTACAGCAATGATAAATATACCACGCTGCTGAGTATCGTCCATAAAGTATTCTCCGCTATTCCATCGAATTTAAAGCCGTATATGATACCATGGCCAGGGCAAAACATTGCATGACCATGAGAAAGTTTGATATCCCAAGCAAACTGATAACGTTAATAAGGCTGGCTAAGACGAACGTGCGACCCCACACTACGATAACTAGATCCTTGTCCAGATGATATACAAACGACAACGACCTGTGACAAAAGGACGCCCTTTCTTGCATATTCTTCAACCTGACGTTGGAAAAATTGGTCGTAGATGCCGGCATGAGTACGAGGGAGTACAATCTTCTTTAAGTCCAAACAGTCACTGACTTATGCTAACGATGCTGATATCATGTGCCGACGCGAAGGAGTCATTGGAGAATCCTTCATTAAAACTGAATAAATGGCAAGAACATAGAACCAGACAAAAATTAAAGAAACGCCAAACATATGATAGCAAGAATATTTCAAAAGCAACGAAAAGCACAAAATAGGTCAGCACATGGAAACATGGAAGAAGTTAAATCATCCACCTGACTCAAAAAGCACAGCCAACAGCAACTAAGACGAAGAAAAAAAAGGCTTTATTATCTAACAGCAGTTGTGTCTCTTCTTAATCTAATAAAGCCTTTTTATTCTATCAAATCTATTGCACTCAAGTCTCCCCAAGAAGTCCAAACTCCATTTGAAAGAAGTTCAACTTGCAGTGTAAACAAAGCATAAAATAAAAATTAGCTCCAACAAGAAAATTTGAACAAATTTTTGGCAAGAGATCCCCAAGCAGCCTCTATCTTTTGTGGAACAATGTCTTACTCAAAGTAGGAAAGACACCCATTTGATGTCGATTTTTGTGGCGACTGTGCAACATCGGGATGCCTGAAATTCTCTTCTGTAGCACGCCTAGACCAGACTATCAGTTATTGCTCTGTTGGATATGATGATAGGTCCACTCATCAAACGTTAAATTGAACCGTTCACCTGAGATACTAGCCCGTCTTATCTTATTTTTTATTATTTTTTCTATCCTACTTGCATAGCCCAAACCTTTTTTTTTTATTGTAATTGAGGATTTTGGTAATTTCCTCAAATCATTCCAAGTAAAGCTACGGTCAGACATCGCTACTTTTTGCGCTGCGCAGCACAAAAAAACTGCGTTGACAGAAAGTAGCGATGTGTGATCAATGTAGAAACCTTGAAAACCGCTCCTGCAGCCAGACTGCGGTTGCAGTTTGCAGCTTAAAAAGTAGCGATGTATGAAGAGCTTTTCAATGAGTTGCAAGTGCAGCAAAAAAATATTGATTTGGTTAAAACTTTGCTGCGGCTGCGTCTGCAGCTTTTCGTTTTGTTATTTCCGATTCAATTAGTGCCTTGAGAAGTATCAGTATTGTGCGTACGGTAGTGACAGCAATTTTAATATTTTTCACGGTAATTTTATGAAAAAAACTTATACAAATGTCTGAACTCATAAGTTTTTTATTTAATGAAACATAATTTCTTTTAAATGTTTTTTTTTATTTTTGAATATTTGCGTTTGTTTTGTCACTATTCCTACTCTTGATAAAGTTCATTAAACTGTTATGAAATACATTTTTTTTATTTTTTACCTTTAAATACTTTTACTTTAATGCACTGAAAATTACTTCACAGGTTTCCTTTACTATTATAGAAATAGTATTTGATGGCACACGAAATAGGTACATTAAAGATTTATAACTATCGCTTTTTAGGATAAAAAGAAGACAAATTATAAACATGATAAAATGTAGATATACTGAAAACAATTTTACCTGCAGCCAAAAATCGTAACGTTATGATTAATCGTTCACTTGGGCTTATTGATTTTCTCATCCAAGTGTCTTTTTTCTTTATTAAAGGAGTCACCAGTTGTAGAAGTTCATCAAAATCACTACCCTATATTCTCAAAAAGTTTTTATAAAATGGTTCTTCACCTGAACGCAATTCATTTAACAAACAATGCACAGCCCCATAGAGTTCTCTATTTGCGATCTACGTCCTCACCCAGCAGCTTCTGCTTTTGCTTTTCTTTTTTCGTTTATTTAAAACTATAACTAAAGAAGCCGCAGCCAACACTTCTGGATAATCGAAATACATCCTAACAAAACTGGTTGAAACTTTATAACAAACTAAATAGTAAAATACTGCGCGCAGCAAAAACTGCAAGTTATGTGTGAACACCTTTGCAGTTTTCTTCGCAAGAAGTTGCAGCTACCCGGTTGCGCGCAGTAAAAGCAGCGGGTTGCACCCACTATGTGTGAACAGAGTTAGCAGGTTTTGCTTCCGCAACCTAAAAACTGCGCAGTAAAAGTAGCAATGTCTGACCCAAGCTTAATGAATGCACTAAATGCTAAACAGTCCATACTTATTTGCAAACCTTTTTTGTATTCTCTTGTTAACTGTTACATCGGTTTGTTTTGCTCTATTCTTTACGCATTTTGATGTGAACATGCATGCTAATTGCTTTCTCATAAATATGGATTCTATTTGCTCTTTTCGAGTCTCGCCGTAATTTGGTTGCCGATTATGCTTGACTCCCGGCCCCGGAATCCAGGCCAATTTCTGATCCCGAAAACCCGGGATTAGAAACCATCAATCCCGGGATTTTCGGGACCAGAAATTAGCCGGGATTGGATTCCCTAGATTTGTGGCAGAGAGCCACCTGTATAGGCAACTCACTTAAGACAACGATCCAAAAAATCGACACTGAAGGGCATTAAGGCACTTTTTGCGACAAAACATGTGCTTGGACGCAATTGGGGACTATCGCCAAGGCAGACACTCTGGGCATACAAACAAACGATGATCATCCTGTATGGATCAGCAGCATAGTGAAAGACACCTGCTTCAAAGTATAGGCTCCTTGCTGATTACAGGAGCAAAGACCTGCACCTCAACCGCAGAGATAGAAGCTTTTCTAAACCTGAAACCACTACATCTCAAAAACCAAGAAGAAGCGGCGAAACAGGTACCCACAAAACCACTACGGATCAAAATCGAAAAGGCCGTCTCAGAATTCTGAAGGACCCATAATGGAAATGCTTCACTTCAGTCATCAAGTAAAGACGAATAACTTTCAAAAAAAGGGTCAAGATCACAATACCATCAAGAAACAAATAGGAGAATGTTCTCTCGCAAATAGGAGCGCAAATGTGGTGTATGGACGGCTCGAACATGGACTGTGGCGATGGAGCTGGGATCGTAGGACGTAGAAGCAAAATGCACTTCTGCCTCCTTAACGAGGTCACAAGCAAAATTATCTGTTATACTTAACGCCAGGCATATAATAAGGATTAGGAACATGAAAAGGGTCAGCATTAAGATCCTATCGAATAGCTAAGCGGTTTTCAAGGATATTTATTACCAAAGAGAGAGAGAGAGAGCGAGAGAGAGAGATAGAGATAGACACTTAATGAAATAGAGGCGAAGAACAGCTTCGAGTTTATATGGGACCAAGAAAACCAGAAAGCTGATACCACGGTTAGAATAGATGGTCAATTATCCTACATTGGTCCCACCCCGTGCTGGGGCTTTTTGAAGGCCGATTCACACAGGGAAGTCAAAGCATCGACTAACAAAAGGTCTAAACACTCAAACGACTATCTCATCTTTGTTACAAAAAGAGCAAAAAAAGCAGTGGCTCTCTGTAGAAGTGGCATAAGCACTCTATGCAGAGCTTTAACAGGTTATTTTCCTTGCAAAAAATACGTCCACGAAATAGGCAAGGAGCGAGACGACTGCTTTAGATACTGCGGAGAATAAAGTCCGGATATACTTTTGGACATAACGCTAAAGAGACACAATAGACCCAGGACGCCACAGCGCTCGGGGCTACTCGGACCGCCTCCATGCATCTATTCATTAAGAGAAGAACATAAAGTTTTGAAATGGTCCGCTATTTGAAACGTTTTGAAGACAATTGAAAGTAATACCCAACATGAAAATCGCCAACAACTACAACAGGTGCAGCAGGATGTTCACCTATATCTTAAATTATTTAACTTATTTAATTTCACTGAACTCCCGTAGTCATGTCATTTGTGATAAAGTCTAGCCACGAAATAACCAGTTCTTAACCAGCCGGTCAAATCCGTAAACGAAACGTAAACGAAAATTCTATTATTTATTATTTAGTATGAGTAACTTGCAAATTTCCAACGATTTGGTTTGGATGGCTGTCATACAGCTACACATCCAGATTCATTTGGATGACTTTTAAAGTCGCAACTCATCATCAAGCCGATTTGACCATCTTACATTGCCAAAAATAGTGGAAAAGCCTGTTATAGTTGAGAAGCCTGTTATCGAAAACTGGTAGGATTCTAGCTGCTTATTCTTCTTAATCATTGGCTAAATATCACACTGATGCCTTTTCGCATAACCGGCATCGAACGTATTAAAAGGCCAACATTAGCAGCACCCTTTATTGTATGGAAAGGGGCAATTAGGTTGGAAAATCCGAACTTATATTCTTGCGGTGATAAATTCAAATTTGTGACTGCGAATTAAAAAACTGAATCCCAAATCAAAAATGAGGTATACGAGGAAGGTATATAAAAAAAACATTCCAACGGTTTCTGTTCACTCTCATCGCTCCGACTCGGCCGTATCCTAATCCTGCGATACCGAAAATCTCCAGTTTCCCCAGCATTCAAAATCCTTCCTCGGCGGATAATTTCAAAGCGACGTCAGCTGATGAGTTTTATTAAAATAGGTTTTTTATCAGTAAATTACTTATGTACTTAAAAAAAATCCAAACGCTGTTAAATCCAGTTTTCACCAAGCACAAGCCATTCCCTCCAAACAATTGGAAGCACAACGACTAAATAGTATGGTGCTATTCATTCAAACTGCAGCTAATAAAACTCATCATATCCTATGGAAACTTTTTTTTGAGGTAATTTGAATGATGAGAAATTACCAGTATGAAAAATATGATAATATAAAAGTGTGAAAGACATAGCACAAACCAAAAATAATTTTCAGCTATTTTCTGGAAAATCAAAATTTTGACAGAATAATAGAATATTTTCCTCTATAATTTAAGCCTCAATTTAAAATACACGAAAATTATATTTTTGGTTGAAGTGCTGCATAGTTTGTTACAACAATTCGGTCAATACTATAAATGCAATCAAATTCTGACAGCAGTAAAGTGAATCACACATTACACGTGGAAATAGCAGGTGTGAAAATTATCTTAACTGCTTGTAAAATATAATATAAAAAAAAAATCGTGATTATACTTGTAAATTACATTTGATATTTTTGGATATAAGAGTTATCTTGGAAGTTGGGGGCCCGGTAGCTCTGCTCGCTAAGGGGTCAGGCCGAAAAGCGGCGTGCTACGGGGCCTGCGGGTTCGAATCCCGCCAGTGACATGACTGTAAGTGTGACTGCGTGTGATTGTCTATGAGGGTGGCAAATGGGCCCAAACTGGTAGTCCAATGCTGGCCGCGTTCCCGGCAGCCCTCTTCACTAACCTAACCTAACCTATCTTGGAAGTTATGTAAGTTAATATAAAAGTTTAAGTTGTTTCCTTGAAGAACTGCAAATATTTCGTCCAGGACAGTAAAACCATCAAGAACCTCAAGATATTATTTGTGTAGGAATTGGAAATAGCATTTATTTATTTCCGTTCGACGCACTCATTTGATAATTTTATGGTACTATCCTCCAGTAAAAAGTGTCAGTAAATATTTCTATTATATCTAGTCACTAATATCATAAAAATCGCATATACAATCACCCAGCCACATAATTACATATTATTAACATTTCATCATTTCATAGGCAATATAATCAATATTTAATTAAAATATTATATATGGAAATGTTCAAACCCTGAAAATGTGATAATGTGCATGTGCTGCTGAGATCATTCAACAATCACAAAACATTTTTTTTGTTAGTTCGAAGCTCGATTAACCTGCTTTTCTTTTAATTTATTTCAACACTGATGCATATATAGTGAATCCAATCCCGGGATTCGAATCCCGGGATCCCGAACAGTTTTTAGCCACTAAAATCCCGGATCTCAATTAGGATTGATGGTTTATAGTCCCGGGATTATAAATCATCAATCCCAGGATAATAAAACATCAATCCCGGGATTTTAGGGACTAAAAACTGTTCGGGATCCCGGGATCCCGGGATTCTAATCCCGGGATTGGATTCCCTATGCATATAGTATGATTGGAATGTTCTCCACTTAACTGGCATAGAATTAAGATAAAATAATGCAAAACGCGTTTCAATACTTGATTGGTGTTATATTATGTAGGAAATCAGTTCAATAACGTTCAAAAATCTTTCATAGCTGTTACTTACCACTTGTTATCTAGGTATCAATATCCAACAAAATTGTCACTTATTCCAAATCGAAAATATATGTATAGATACTTTTCAAGTAGAGACAGCTTTGCGTACGAAACTATAAACTATCGAAGGTTAAGCACACGATTCGAAATTTTGATAAACTTTTAATGTTAAAAAAGCGAAGGTCGGCACTAAACACAGCACAGAGCACTAGCTGTAGATTTAACTTCAACACAAATCAAGCACAGAACCGGCAAATGATAGATACACTGATAGTGTATTATAATTACTTGTTGAATATTATCACATTACGCACATTGACTGGCCGGACGGACGTTACATTACGCACAACATCCGAAACGTGGTGCCTGTTGCGAAAAAAAATCACTTACACTTTCGCGAACTGATGCCTGAAGGGATTAAATAAAAAACTACACTCTTGGACAAAGCCAGTTCAAGTCACCTGGCGTGTGAAAGAAATACTTGTTTCAACTTGAAATTAGCTGGGACTGAATGTTGGTTAGTCACTATAACTTTGATGTTTTATCGTGCTGCGAAGCGAATCGATTCTCACAAACGGACTCCACGAGCTTTATGAACTAACTGAATTTGGTTTGGATTCATGCAAAGACTATATAGAATCGATTGGACCAAAGCCAGTCATTGCGAATGATAGTTAAGATCAGGGATGGGTTTGATGTTTGTGGTATCGATTGAAAACTCAAGATCTATCTGATAATTTTTTTATATGTAGTTTAGATTATTATGAACATGAACAATGAGAATATTAAAATATACACAGTAAAATATAAATTAAAAAAATAAAATACATAAATAAAAATATTAACCATAAAAATGCAAGACCACATGTTACTCAACCAACATTTCTAACGGCCGAACTGAGAAATTATTGCCCCTATCTAGACTTGGCGCCATCAGATTACTGTTTTTTCTGGACGGTCCGGTCCAGTCAACCCTTTCATTTCTTTCGAAAATCTCGAAAATTTTTTTGACTACTTATAATTATAAAAAAAATATTCAAAGAATTAAACTTTTATAAAGAGGATATCAAAATTTTGATAATGGACAAAAATTGAAGTATTTGATAATTTTTTGTTTATCCGAAAAATGTTGAAAGTCAATGAAGATGGTTAGCATATAAGTTTAGCCCTCAAAATATTTGATTACCAAAATTATAAAAAAAAAATCATTAATTAAAAAAAAGTCAAATTGGAACAAATATACTTTGTAGACTTGAAATAAAAAAAATAACAAAAGAATGAAATTAAAGAATAAATTTTAATATATTTATGACCTTTCAAATGTAATTAATTAAAATATGTAACATTTAATGATACTATTAAATTGTGCATAATTGGAACAAATAAAAATATAAAATTTATTTAAAATTTGCTTTATCTGAAAAAACTGGAGCTAATTTCTCTTTCATAATTTGAAGGGTGTGGGAAATCCACAAAATGTGTTTTGACATGCTTAAACTTAAAAAAAAAACATGCTTAAGCTTTAGCTTAAACGATAACGGTAGCAATATGACACCAAGAGTAGCTCAAACTTCAGTTTAATTAAGGAGAACTATAATTTGGCATTCTCAAACCGGGGAACTGTTCTCGAAATCGCTGAAATAGTTGATTGAGCTTCTGTAACAGTTAACGTTATTATAACACGACAGACTTTAAAAATAAATTCAAATCAAGGTGTCGAAAAATGTTCTAGAAAAAAGAAAACTCCATCTAAGTTCTCCTAAACTTGCTATTGAAGCAGAAAAATATCATGGGGAACAAAGCTAATCCTGAACGGTAGGATTTCAAGTAGAAGGCCTTCAGTCAGTAAGGTTAATCGAAAAATAATGTTCGATTTTGCTAAAAAGCATGAAAAAAGGACTTTTCGTTTTGGCAGCAAGTTTTATTTATCGATCAGTGGCTGCTTTTTTTCATCCAGAGTGGTGTAGGTAACCGGCATGCACAAAAAAACTATCCTGAGCAGCATGCAAGTTCATTTCAATCCTACTCGGTTGGCAACAGTTTTTTTATTAGACATTTACCAAAAAAAAATTCGAAATATCAAAATTATAGCTAGAAAATTAGAATCAGATTAATTTCTTTTTAAAATATAGTCGAAGAATATTAGTTTTCATAGTATGGGATATCTGCTGACAGCATTGATTTTTTAATCATATTCATGCGATTTAATTATAGGTTAACAGGGAAATTATGGGGAGTCTATCACTGCAGCTAACTGTTTCAGTTTATATGACTTATCGAAATACGTTCCACAAAGTGCACGAGTACGAAATCCACTGATTTGACAAGTATTCGTATTCTAGATGTTGTTGTTGTTTCGCGTGCATTACCGCTATCCTGCACTATTCTGGATCCAGAAAAAACGCACCTAATATAAGCTGCATATTATTGAGAGGATAATCGACCTAGCGATGTATTTAAATATCATAAAGAAGAATTTGATAGAAAGTGCTTGAAAATTGGGAATTGAAAATAATTTTTATTTTTATCAGGATAACGATACCAAGCATTAAGCTTACAATGTGAGGAATGGGCTCCTTTGATACTGTCCTCACGTATTAGCAAATCCACTTCAGTCACTTGATTTTAACGCTATCAAACATTAATGGAATTACTAAAGGGGGGAAAACAATCTATAACTACTGGAAATGTATTAATAACAGCACTCATTGAAAAAAAAATTGAAACTTTTTCTGCTAGAAATTGGTTTGTCAATACCAAATCAACTTAGCAAAGTTAAGAAGCAAAAGAAATTAAGTACTAATAAATAAAAAAAGTTTGTTAACATAAGCTTTAGCATGAATTGTTCCACTATATCTTCGAAATTGATGTCGTTCTTTGCAACAATTTCGTTAATTTTAACAGTATAAAATCCTTAACAGAAAATTCAAAAATGATTGTTAATTTGTCACATAAAACCCCTTGAAATGAAAATTTAAGACTTTCTTGAAACATTTTCATTAATTCAGTGTTTCCTTTTGCTTGCTCCATTTTGATTTGGAGTCACTGTATGTAAAATAAGCTACATTTTTGTCTGGTATCTAAGTCCCAAATTCCAACGATAGTCCCAGAATTTTCGATACACATCAAAGATATATTTTTATTTTTCATAAGTTTCTACATTGTAGTAAATATCTGGTGCCCAAATAGTAAAAAAAAAGAATGGAAGACATTTTTTGGACAATCATAAGGTCGGGATATGTCTCGACTACCACTGATAGAATTTTAGGATATCATTTTTACTGATTTTCTAAAAAAAAAGTCCGATTTAAAATCACTTTGTAAACTTTGAGATGAAAACTGATCATAATTTTAGTTTGACTATGATAAAGTTTTGAATACTTCTAACACTACGTCGACACTAAGTACCTAAAAGTAGACATTTTTTTAATAGAATTTCGACTTGTTATAACTTCCGACAAGACCATTAGATGATTTCGAAATTTACAGGCCAGATTGAACTCAAATATTATTTACGACAAACACGTGAAAAAATCCTTCAGGCTATCAAATATTCTGAGAAGGTTTTGTTTTTCAGAAAACAAGTGCAAACGATGCATGAGTTCAATGTTTTTCTCATCCTGTTAGCTTCAAGTTTTCAAAAATTTCAAGAAAAAAACCAAGCAATTATTTAATATAGAACTCATGAATGTGCGTTTTCAAAAAAGGTTGTTTGTCTAGGTTTCAATATTTCTCTCTAAATGAAGCCTATTTGACCTAACCTACCCTAAGTTTCATTAAAGGGAGGTTCTTTCAGATTTAAAAAAAAACGATTTTTTTGTGTTTTTTGCAAAAAATGAAAGCCACATACGTGTAGAATATGTGTGCAAAAGGTTATTCCAATCTGGAACATATTTATCGCATTTGGGCCTCTCAAACGCACCTACTTCACGCGCGCTGAGGAACGCTCAGATATAGCCAGTTCACCGCGTGTCACGAGATGGCTTTCTATGTACCGGAACTCATTACGATCTGTATTATCGCATACTTTAGGTTCGTAATCAGCGACCCCAAAACCCTATAACAATTGGTATTGGTCGTGATAACTGAACAAACAAGAAAGTTATCCCAATGCAAACTTGCTAAAAACTTTAAACGCGTTTTTCTCGAAACGATATTTTTCATCATAACTTCAAGCACAGGTCTCGATCTATTAATCCGATTCAGTTCATTCAAAGTCTGCCCAAAAGGATATACTTTTTTGTATGGTTTATATCTGAAATGAGCATAAAAAATTGTCAATTCATAATTATTAAGCGAGGTCAAAGTGAAAAAGAACCGGGTTAAAAATTGCACTTTTTTTAAATGTCCATAATTTGGTTTATTTTTTGTCCCAATTCATTCTCATAAGCCATGGAGATTTCCATAAATTTTAATAACTTTAAACTGTGACTACCGGACGATGTCTCGCGTGCAGAGGCAGACAAGAGCCGCCATTTTCGAGCCGCCATATTGAATTTCATCGTAATAAAAATTTGAATGATTTTAGCATGATTAGCAAATAAAATAATGAAAACCAGAACTTCGTAATTTTTTTCATTATCTCTCGAAAAATTCTCAAACTTTGCCTTATGATGTATCTGAGAGAACCTTCCCTTAAGTTTGCGCTTATTCTCGGAAAGCTACGAGAATGTGTGCGCAAATGGAAACTTTGCAGTTTTGATGGTTAATTAAATTTTGGGGATGTTTTCCAGTAAGTATTTCAAGGTTATATCATCTAAGTGTAATTATTTGTTGAGTCTTAGGGAATATTTAAAGCTAAGGGTTAAATTAAAAGCAATTTAAATTGTACGAAAACAAATTTAGAAATATCAGCAGTCAGCAATTTTCGGGAACAGGAGCACAAAGCGTTTATCTAGCTCGGATAGGGAGAACCTTTTGATTCAGGTAGTTATAAATAACTTAACTAACTTCCGAAACAAAATAAGTGCTTTCCTTAATCACTCGTTCGTTTTGAACTGCAAATGAAATATCTACCAGCTCCACGATCAATTCAAAGTATTTATGTATCCACGCAGTAAAAAAACTTCGTACTCTTAGTAATATCAATTTTTCGTTCAAAAATCACAGAAATACTAATTTGGTCAATCCTACGATCAAAATTATTCAGTCATACCTGCATCGTATTATACTCTGTACAGAATGACTAAACACCTCAAAAGACTCAAGTATTCTTTGTTGTGTCTAGGAACTTCATAAAAACCGGAAATACCGTCTCATACGTTGTACCGCCGAAATCTTGAATTAGATTTGCCATGTATTTACACGTGCTTCCCGACCAACATAAACCACATTTAAAGTGCTATCGAGTAAAGTGCCATTAGTATAGTGCTTGAATAATTGTGTATCTTTACGTAAAAACTAAATCCATAGACAATCCCCTTAAATATCTGTGATGCTATTTTAGATCAAATAGATTGGCGTGCTTTTGTTCTATGTTGATGATGATTCGGAAGTACCCATGTAGACAACGTTGAAGGTTGCGTAAAGTTGGAATTTTCGTATGCATCATATGAGTAAACTAGACACTGTTAATATGTGGTGATTCGCAATTCAAATAGAAGATACTCTTCGTACAATTGTGGAATATGCAAAAATGTATTCATACACTAATGATGACAAAAACTTTCACGGAACGCAAAATGATGCGGGCGTAGGTGATAAATGAAATTGTATGTTTTGTGATGTAGTTGTATTCATATCAAATAATTGTGCAATGTAATTGAATTTTGCTAGTAGTTGGGAAATAACTTGTATTTGAGATATGGGATACCTGAATGGGTTATTTTAAAAAAATTAATAAAAAAGGGGATAAAGGTCTGATTAAACATTATTATTATATCATAAACATTATTATTATTATTATAATGTGTAATTTATTTTGTTTGATCTTGGATTTTTAATGTGAACTACTTTTAACAAATACACCTTCGATTGATGTATGCAACGAATAAAACTATTTTTGGATAATATATATTCAACAAAAAAATGTTAATTTACTAAACAGTGTTGCAGGTAATTTTTTCACATTAATTTATTTTTGGAGAAATCGACCATGTGCTGAGTGGTAGAAAATTGCAGCTTATGCTAACGAAATAGCCAGAAAAAATTTAATCCGATTAAATTAATTTAGAAGATAACGAAGTTTTCACGTACTAAAAAGTTTGATTCCTTTTTTTAAGTTTATCTATGAATATTGCGCAAAAATCTTTAACTGTTCTAGAATTGAAAAAACCTCAGATGGTCAACTAGGACGACTCGAGTCACGGGAACCAAGATCTGACCAAAACGTACTTCTAAAGAAGATATGTATAAGGAATGGAAAGACAACATGAGTAGGGACATTAGGGGATGCTGAATTTAAAAAACAGTGAGCAATTGAATCTACGCTGAACTGATTCAATAAAGTAATCCCACAACAACCCTTATTGGGCCTAGTGGGTTGAAGCTGGTAGAGAGCTTCATCACAAATTTGATGGGCGATTGCGAGATGTTTTAACAATCGAGATAATTGCATTCGCTACAACGAAACAAACGAGATAATCACAATCGATGCCACGAAACAATCGAGAAGAAAATCGAGATAATCGAAATCGATGCCACAAAATAATCGAGAGAACAATCGATATGCTCGATTATTCTACTCGACTGTACCTTTCGATTGCCGTGTTCGATTGCTTTGTGCAATTGCTGTGTTCAGTTCTTGGATTCGATTGCTATACTCGATCGTTGAAGATTGATTTATAGCAGAAAGAGAATGTGTAGCTATTGCCATAGCTATTGCCATAGCTATTGCCATGTCCAGTACTGTAGCTAAGATCAACACAATGCTATAGCTCACAGCCGAAACCGATAGTTCTCAAAGTTTGATGGCCATTAAATTTTTTGCTGTCTAAATTAAATCATTAAATTAAATCATTAAATTTTTTGTTGTTTTTTTTTTGGTTTATCTGACTGGTTCAAAGACGAAACCAGATACGACTTATCAAACTATTGGTCTAAGCAATTAACCCTGATGAAGAGGACAGATAATCCTTGAAAATTCGATATCTGTCAAAAAATTCAAACATATCTAACTTCTAAAGGAAAATTTTGGATTTCGAATCAGTTGCTGTACTTTTTACAAAATTCAAAGATATTCGTTATTTACCACTTATTTTTGGTATAGGTGCGAAAGTGACCAAAATCATTGTAGTTGACAGTCCTGATTTTGCAGCCTATCTTCATTTTGCAACCAAGGCTCTAGCTATCTTCGTAATGAGCATATTTTAAGATGGCACTACAGCCGCGAGGTTGCCCACATTTTCAAATAACTTCTATCGGACCAGCTCCCAACCGAAATAAATACACGTTATGAGCTTCAGTTTGATCTGCTGAAAATTCTAGTGCTGAAAAAATGGATAATTTGGCAAAAGGTTATGTGACGTAGAATTTTAAAAATTTCAGGCTGAAAAAAATGGATATATCGTTTGCCTTATTTTCTTAAAAGCTAAGACTTTTCAGGAGACAAGATGATTTGAAGAATTTTCAACAAGACTGCCGAAATTCATCATATGTTTTTGATATATTTGAATATTTCTGTATTGGCTAGGCCGGTGGAACGTGCTTTATGGCTGACTCGATTGTCGACTACCGATTGTCGATGACTTGACTAACCGAATGGTCGATTGCGAGATATTTACTTAGTTCGATTGTTTCGATTGCTACGATAGTGAGATGGTTTATTCGATTCTCTCAATTGCTACGATGGCGTGATGTTTTATTCGATTCTCTCGATCGCGTATCACCATCGAGTCAACAATCGAGTGCAACTAAAAACCATCGAAATGTTTTGAGATGTTTCAACAATCGAAACAATCGAGTCAAACATTTCGCAATCGCGCATTACTAATGTGAATAGAGTGTGGAGTGATTAGTTCCACGACTCAGCCCTGATTAACTCAGGTACCTATTTAGAACTAGGTGTGCGGTCCTGGGTGCGAAACTAGATTTGAACTAGAGATCCAATAAACAAGAAGCCAGTACTCTATCTACTAAGCTACTAAAAATTCAATGGCGCCTGATTAATACTGAGAGCGAGGGGATCAAATTTGGCAATATTACTTCTTAAGGTACCAAATAAACTAAGATACAGGTGGAAATTTTGGTAAACATATACGAAGTATCTAAAACAAAGCCAGCAATCCTAGAGGCCCTGGTCGTGATATTCATAACATGAACATCAAATTTCACTTTAGAATCAAACGTCACACTGTCTTTGAAATCCTGGACAACTGACAGGGAAATACCAGACAAACAATAAGAAAATACATTTGGAGCATTTTTATATGAAAATGTCATCTGGTGAGACTTCAAGACCTTTAGTTTTTAGAAGTTGTTTTCGCACCAATGATTAAGGTCTAATAAATCAATTTGAAATTGGTGCTAATTGTCTCGGTATAAGCCCTGTATAATTTTAAGTCATCCGCACATAGAAGATAGATAGATTGATAACAGAAAGTAGGTAATTAGCAACAAGATGAAAAGTAAGTGACCTAGGATAGATCTTTGAGGAACTCCGGATGTGAGAAACATAGGAGAAGAAATGAAACCGTTTAAAATGACTGCAGGCACGAATATGTGGATAAGAGAAAAAAATGTGAGAGAAATAGACTAATTATACCGACTCCTTCAAGTTATTTGAGTTACACGCTATGGTTCATAGGGTCAAAAGTCTACGAAAAGTCCATATAAATTACATCAACTTGACGTTAAAAATTGAAGGCAGAGGCACCTAAATCAGTGAGAACCATAAGATCGGTAATTGTAGAGCAGCCCTTGATGAAACCATCCTACTCAGGAGCAAAAAAGAGATTGTAGAGAATAATAGACTCCAAAATAAACAACGCGTTCAAGGAGTTTACTGAAAAGGCAGAGGAGTGATAGAGGGCAATAGTTGGAAACCATATATAGACCAGCAGATTTGAAAATTCGAAAGATATTGGCTGCTTTCGACAATGAAGGGAACACGCCAGTTGCAGGACTAATTTTGAAAGAGAGAGAAGATGAGACGGATTTCACCAGAATATTGGGAACACTGCCAAGACCGGAACCAGCACTAGAATCTAAGGTTTGCATCAGAGTTTCGACTTCCAAAAAATTATGACGAAATAATGATAAGGCAGATGAGGTCTAGAAATAATCAGAAAATGTCGATGTGTTTAGTGCATTTTTAAAAAAGGAGCAGCAAAAGATAGCAAATAAATGACGAATAGTTGAGGGTTGGAAACATTAGCGTCATAAAGGTGCATTGAATCAAGAACTGAAGAATTGGATTTAAGGAAGCGGATTTTGGACCCAAAAGATTTTTGTTGATTAGAACAGTTTGAAACCTCGATCATCAAAAAGTAATCACATATTGCATGCTTGCTTTTGAACGCAAACTAAGGAATTCATTAAGATCAGTTGGGGCAAACCTGTCAACATTCAATCACTTCAAAAACGAATACAGATAGGTAAAACTGATTTCAGTGGATAATTTCTGAAAGTGAGGTTTATAAAAGTTATAACGAAGGATAGAAGAGTTTTTATTCCTTACTCGAAAGTTAAGGCTTAACATCAATTAGGAGTGGAGTCTAATGAGGGTCAGGCTGCACATATGGAAAAGGAGCAGAAGAAAGGGAAAGGTAATCTAGAGGAATGCTAGAAAAAACTACATAAATAATTTTGCTGTTGGTCTTTGCAAAGATAGTTTATTTGCGAACAAGAGCAAAGTGAAAGGAAGGCAAAACTCATAACATAGAGATGATTTTAGCAGAGCAAACAGAGGTTGTTGGAGTCTACAGACGGCTTGTTGAAAGGAGGAGGAGTAATTGGGAGAGAATGTAGGTAGAAAGGTCAGCGAAAAAGCATTCATACGTGGCGAAAAATGAATTACAAGGGATGTAAATACTGTTTTTTGGAAGCCTCAAATATGTTATTTTTCTACATTTAGATATCCGCCTATTTTATTAGGAGAATCCCTTAAATGAAGACAGCGATTACAGAAATGTTTTCAACGAATCGTTGGTACAAAAAAAGGGTCTGTTACTGGCAGGTGTCTTTTAAAAAAGATGGCTCTCTCTGTACTTAAAAGATACGTAATTCTTCTCGTTGCTGTCCCCTCTTTTGTTTTGTTAAATTATGACCCAATTTAGAGACTTACCATCGTAGAAATTTTGGAAAACTATTTTTCCATAACTTAATAAAGAAGTTACCGCAACTGAGGGATCAATTACTAGGAATCATCGAATTACGAATGGAACTCGGTTCATTTTGGAGGAGACCTAGAAACAATTAGAAGATCTTGCTGTAGTTAGACCATTTTATGAAGATGAAATGAAAAAATTATGTATGATACAAACAAAGAAGCTCGTTTAGTGTGTAGAGCACTGGCTCTTAGTGTCTGGTCTCCCTGGTTCAAATCTAGGTTCGGACGGGAGACCACGCACCGAAGTTAACCTAGCTCTGAATAGGAAAAGCCGCCGTTAAATCAGGTGACAAGTGAGTCGCGTGAGTAGCTCCGCCAAAAGTGATCGGGGACGTGCAGTAAAGAAAAAAGAAATAATTTCGAGATATCATTGAGAAAAATCATGAATAAAATTATTAGGCACAAACTAAGCAAAGCAGCGAGGAATCTTATTTAAAAAGAATTAGAGTCCATTCACCGAATGTCGGCCTGCTCCGAAATTCGGTCACCCAAAACTGTTTTGTATCATAACAAGAATCAGACTTTAAACCGAAATAAAAAGTGTAATATTTGGAACAATAGCCACTGTACTTACTGTAGATGCCTTTTTAACGAGTTTAACCTGTGTTGTGGGATAAGAAAGTTTCAAAAAAAGGAGTTGCAGCATGCTGAACTTTAAGAACAAGGTGGTCGACCTTTGGAACAATCACCCCACTTATGCTCCACATGAAAAAAATGATCGAGGTAAGATGCTAGAAGAACTAGGTGTGTTGATAATTAACGGAAAATTATTAGATAAGTTGTGTGAAATACAAATAAATTGCAGCTCTGATAATTCAAATACAAAAATTGAAAACATGTATCTATCCTTACTCATTTCGATTTACAATTTTCTTTTCAAGCTTTTTCAATCGTATATTTCGTAGCAATTAAGATTCGAAGACCCATAATTTTCGACAAAAGTCTATGTGTCTCCCATGTACTTACGATCAAAGTGAAATTGGCCAAATCAAAATATACCAAATCGACGTCATCAAATCGAATTGCCCATCTGCGACAATATTGTCTCGGTAATCATCAATTTAATTTTCTCTCATTTTCCTGCGTCGTCCGATCATCAAAATTCAGTTCGATTCATTTTATTTTCATTTGCCTAAAATATATTCGTTGACAACAAACCAGGTCCGATCTGACCCGGCGCAGATACACAAATCTGATTTTTCACTGCTAATAATACTTAAACAGTTTCTTCTTCAATCCCTGTCGTGTGACTATGGGAATTTATATTTTGTGATTTTGCAAGTAGACAAGTATATTTTCTTGGCTTTTCGTTTCGCCATGGCACCGGGAAGAGTGGTAGTTGTTGTTGATTTTGTTGTGAATTTCAAGTTCAATAAAAACAGTGAAATGTGTAAGGATGTTATAGTTCAATTATTAACGTTTTAAGGGTATTGCCTAGTGATTTATTTAATAAAATAAATATCTGCGGACAAAAATTAAAAAAAAAAATGGTGAAAAGTGGCGGAAAAATGCAAAAAAAAATTGCGAAATAATGGTTTTGACAATAATTTTGTAGTAAAATTGTGCTAAGAACTGTCTTAATTCGCAAGGGTGAATTGAAATACTAACGTCGAACTAACCAAAGTGCAGCTGCCAAGGATATTTTTGTGTCATCTTCGGTCAAAGGCTTTTTAGTCATGACAACCATGCGACGAGAAATTCAAAAGTCACATTCGTTCTCAGGTGGTATGTACGATAAATTCATAAATTTTTACTTAAATTGCTCATCATCCCCAAAAGATCGCTTCCAGTCTCTGAAATGAATTATATATCGTTTGTTTACATGCAACTAAAATACTTTTTAATGGGGTGGGTGTATGGGTAGGTGTGTAACGGACTTTTTACATTCCGTGTAAACAACAGAGTAGAGTGCATTCGGAATTACAGTTGTCCCTATCAATCACCCAGACAAATATTCGCAATCATGCAGTATATTTTCGAATTGAACAATCCAAATTGTGCTTACAAATCAGGCATTTCAAAGGACCGTGAAAATTATTTCTGTTGCGCGATATTTTGTTTGATATACTCACATGCGTATCGGCTTGCAAAAGCTTGGAAAACTTATGCTAGATTTTCATTTTGGCCATCTAGCTTTGGGCGAGAGTATCCTACATAATGCTCGTTAACACACTTTTCTCAATGACCGGAAAACTGCGTCATGTTTTCAATTCTGGATCGATGAGACATACAAACGTACAACTGATTGTTGTTTTGATTTGATATCAACATTTTTGTACGTAATATGGGACGTGTTGATAGAATTAACCTTCAAGTAGGCGCGTGGCCTTTTAGAACGGCAGTAGTCGCGCGTAACCTAAAAGACGTATTGGAGATTTTAAGGATCTAAAACAACAAATAGGTAAATAATTATTTATTTTTTTATAACTTAAACAATTCTCTTTCAATTAGGAATGTATTTAGATGTAGAACATTATTTTAATTCTAGTTATTGCCATTAAATTGATATTTAGAGTAAATGTATACTATCTTTGGGTTGGGTTTCGATTTTAGTTCATAAATTTTACTCATTTATATCAAAATAAAATCAAATACAAATCTTTAAACACTTACAAAACAAATCAGCAATCCAGGAATTATAACTAGAAATCAATCAATATCAAGAAATAAAAATAAAAAAACTTCTACAAATAATCACTGGATTATAAAACGATTTTGCCAATCAAATTCTTATTATTTTTAGAGATCAAAATTATAATTAGGTATAGAAAATCTGGTATATAGTTAGTTATTTTCCTCATCAGTCTCTTTTTCATGGTAACATTCGTTGCAAACAAATGTTGTATGATCACTGCAAATATTTTTTAGACAATATGTGCAACTTGTCTTAGATTGTCTTCTTTTTTTAGCTGGACATATTTTGCAGCTTCCTCTGCTTGTATTGGAACTTGTGATTGGTTTATCGCTTCTGTCTTCAGTACTAATGTTCAAGTGCTCTGTAATATTTCTTTTTAGTTTCCTCGGGAGGTTGACCATTGTAGCTCTTCTCCATACGTACTCTTTTGTCAGTTCTATCCCTAATGCTCGTAGGTACATTCGCCTTTTTTTTATAACCACTCCGTTTCCCCTCAAGATAACCATGGCATTTATTCCAGCAATATCCAAGAAACGGAAGAAGAGTGTCAATGGCCATCTATTATTTTTTCTAGAAGTGGAATACATCTTTGCTTTTTTATCGACTTCATCGACACCACCTTTGGTTTTGTTATAAAAAGTTATGATGCTTGGCTTTCGCTTTTCATTTGTACTTTCATCTATTTCAGCTGCACAATGTAGTGATGATATTAGTACTACAGATCTATTTTTTTTGGCACATATGAGACAAGTGTTGCGGTGTCAGAAAATCCAAACTGACTTGAATGTTCAGGTCTACCTTTATAAATGAAGCATGGCGGTATTTCTTTCTTATTTTTGCGCAAGGTACCCACAACTGATATCTTGTGATTTCGGGCCAAATCTTCTACCAAAGTGATGCTGGTGTACCAATTATCAATTGTCGAATTCCGTCCAGTCCCGGAAATTGGTGTAATTAATCTGTTTACAACGTCCATTGCAGCATTACTCATCTGATAGGGGCCATCCGGCTGCTTACCAGCATAAAGCTCTAAATTCAAAACATAAAAAGTAGTCGCATCCACCAAAGGATAAAGTTTGATACCATATTTATCAGGTTTTGATTTCATATACTGTCTGAAAGGACATTTACCTCGGAAGCCTGTCATCATTTCATCAATTACAACGTCTTGCCCCACTGAATAAGGCAATAAACAGTTCGTAGTGAATTTTTCCAAAATACCTCTTATTGGTGCAGCTTTATCCTGAGCACGTCGAGACGCTCGTGTAGTTGAATCATCGAATCGCAACGAGTTGAGTAGAAATCTTATTCTTTTTGGCGACATGGTTGTTGGAAATATAGATACACCTGTGCCATCAGTAGCATATAAATCTTCTAAATTTGTATGTGACGTACGCATAGCCCCTGCGATGTACAGCAGACCAAATACTGCTCGAATTTCAACCGCATCAGTAGTTTTGCAATCGCGGGGTCAGTTGTACATTGGAACTTTTTTTTGTATGAACTCATTAATACGAATGACAATCTTTTAATAATATTTTCACTTATAAATAAATTCCAGGCTTTATCAAATGTTGTCACCCCTACACCGTTTGTAGGAACGCCTGAATCTTCCGTAAGAATATTTTGTATTTGACGTCTTACCCCGTTGTTATTAGATTTTTTCCATTTTGTCACCTTGTCACGTCCTGTGTAAAAACTACTTCTCTCCTATAAAGGCACATCTTCGTCTGAACTTGAGCTGCTTGATTCTCCTATCGATCCAATTTCTTCGTCACTTTCTACTTCAGAAATGTGGTCGGAAACTTAAGCACAGATTCACTCTCTATGTCTTCTTCCATTAATTGCAAAGTTATCTGGGAATTACTGCGGAGTCTACGGGCCATTTTTTACTAAAAATATCTATAAAACACGAACTTCGTTCAAAACACAAGAAAAAGTAATTTGCGCAAATACAGTCGCGCGTAACCTTTTGGACTACGGGCGCGTGTAGTCTTATCGACGCCTACGTCACGTTTGAAACAAAAGGTATTTATTCAACACGGGGCCTGCGGAGAACGGTCGTATATAGTTTTTTTAATTTATATTGAACTAAGAAGAGGGTACTTGAGGCCAGAAATATTTGTGACGAAAACACTCGAAGTTACAAACAATAATGTTACATGTGCGGTCGATTCGACGCCGCGCGCCCACTTGAAGGTTAACGGGTTGGTGGGCATGCCGGAAATTCGATTGTTTATACAAACAGATACTAAAACATATGACTGAAAACTTCCTATGTGTCGTCGTTGGAAAATTTGTTTTGAATTTCAAATTTTTTTTTTGGAAAATTATTTCGATAGTATTTAGATTTTTTACGTTTTTCGCATGTATAAAGTCCTTTTTTGGTTCAGAGCGCTTCGATACTGTTCAGATTCTAGAAATAATTCTAAATTTTGTAAATTTTAGAAAATTTTCGGAATTTGAAAATTAGCTTCCAAGCTCTGGGAAAATTACTTCAATTATTTAATGAAAAATAAAAACAAAATGAAATACAAATAGCAGATATGAAAATTAATTTAAATTTTTGAAATGCGAGCAGGAAATAAATGAGAAATAGATTGGTGAATGTAAAAAGTATTGCATTTTTTGTCATTTTTTCAATCAGTTTTTTTCTTTTATTCAAAATTTATTTTATTTCAACACATATTGGCCATTATTATCTATGACCTTTTGCCATTTTCGGGGTAGCGCCATAATTCTATCGAAATAGAACGCCTGTGGTTTATCGAGGAAAAACTTAGTCAAGTGTTTTTCACAGTCCTTTTTTGAAGGCAACTTTAGATCATCAAAAAAGTGTTGCAGAGATCAACATAAATAATAATACGAAGATGGTAGATGCATTAAAACTTTCCAGCCAAGATTCGTCAATTTATACTGCGTCATCAAAGATGTGTGTGAAATAGTGTTGTCATGTTAGAAGATAATTACCTTTCTATTGATCAAGTCTGACCACTTATTTTTGATGGCTTCATCAAATCTGTTTCATTGTTGACAATAGAGACCAGAATCAATAGTTTGACTAGATTCTTGCACCTGACAATAACGATTCCCTTACAATCCTTCCATACAGTGAGCATATCCTTATTGGGCAAAAATCCTGGCTTTGATGTCGTTTGTGGTGTTTCATCTTGCTTTCACCATAATCTTTTTCTGACGATATTCTTGTATTTCACCAAATGTTTATCGCTCGTAATGATTTCCTTCAAAAGTGAGTTGATTCCGTTGCGTTTCAGTAGCGATTCGCTGATGGGAATTGGATCAATCAAATTTTTCTCTGACCATTCATTTCTAAACATTAATCATCTATGTATACCCAGCTCTTTTCAAATGATTCCAAACTGTTTTATTGCTGATATTTAGTAAAAACTTCGATTTCCTGACACCTTATGTCACAATTTTCCTTAATTTTTTGAAGGATTTGATCGACTTTTTCAGTAATTGGTCAACCATAGCGGAAGCAAGCAAACCATATACATGATATTGCATTTAATGAAACATCTTAACCGTAAACCACACAAATATATTCCCGGATGTACGTAGCGTTTTGCATTTCTCATAGTAAAATTTCAAAATACGAGGTGTGGCAATTAAGTTCCGGGAATGTAGTTATAATTCGAAAACTGGTAACACTGCGTATTTTGTATATACATGTCTAGAGGGCAGTGACCTTTCTTCAGTTCCAGTCAAAGTTTGAAGTCGATCGCACGTTCAATTTGTGTTTTATGCGTGTTTTTTGGAAGTGCTTTTTTAAGTCGCGTCACGAAAATGAGTGATTTACTTTACAAGCAACGTGTTGTGATCCAATTTCTGGTGAAATTAGGCGATAAACCTTCGGAAATCCTTCGAAAACTGCAGGTGGTGTATGGAGATGTCTGCATGTCGAAAACTCGGGTGTTTGAGTGGGCGAAGCGGTTTAAAGAGGGGCGTGAATCAGTAGATGACGATTTGCGTGAAGGAGCCCCTGTGACGTCTCGTACTGACGCGAATGTCGACCGCCTACGCAAGCTGATCACGTCTGACCGTCGCCAAACCATTCGTACATTGTCTGACAAATTGAACATCAACAAAGAAACCGTTCGAAAAATTTTAAACGAGAATTGTAACATGCGAAAGATTTGCGCGAAGATGGTGCCGAAAAATCTCACCGATGAACAAAAAAACATGCGAAAATCGATCTGCGAAGATTTGTTGTCTCGTATTGAGAACGAGGGCAAAAATTGGATGAGTCGAGTAGTCACTGGAGATGAAGCTGGATATTTGAATATGACCCTGAGACCCGCAGACAAAGTCAACAATGGGTGGAAAAGGGTGGAGAGCGGCCAACGAAAGCCAGGATGTCGAAGTCACGACTGAAGGCAATGTTTATCTTTTTTTTTTCGATATTCGTGGCGTTGTTCATAAGGAATATCTTCCGGAAGGCAAAACAGTGACTGGACTTTTCTATGTTAGCGTCCTGGAGCGACTGCGGAAACGCATTTTGCGTGTGCGGCCCGAACTCGCCGAAACCGGCTGGATCTTGCACCACGACAACGCGCCGGCCCATTCCTCATTAGTTGTGCGTGAGTTTTTGGCAAACAAAGGCATTCCAACGTTGCCGCAGCCACCCTATAGCCCTGATATAGCCCCCTGCGACTTTTTCTTATTCCCCAAGATGAAGTCGTACCTCAAGGGAATTCACCATGGTGGCGTACAGGAGGTCAAGGAAGCCGTAACAAGGGTGCTGAACGGTCTAACGTCGGAGGATTACCAACGGTGCTTCCATTCATGGGAGCAACGTTGGAAACGTTGTGTAGAGTTAGAGGGAGACTATTATGAAGGTCGTTAATAAACTTTTGATTAAAACTTAATTTTTTCGTGTTTTATTGACGAATTCCCGGAACTTAATTGCCACACCTCGTACAGCGATTTATTTCAGAAATTTCATATTAAAACATTATGTAACTATTGACACGATTGAAGATATACAAAAGTCTGCTTGAAAATTGCAGACTGAAATATCACCTTTCGAATAGCGCATTATAATGGTAACCAAATAGAGACAGAATTATTTTACGAAAAAGATACAAATACGTAATGCTTCCTAAATGGCTGCTCATTTTGAAATGTCTGCCTTCAAAGAGTCAAATAAAAGCGAAAATAATTTTCCGATTTCGTCTGTGCGTTCCTATTTTTCCTTAACACTGCTTCGTCAAGGAAATAAATATTGGCTATATATGCCAATTGCGAATTAACTTCAATTTTTTTCAAATAGATGTACACTCATCTAAGTAACATTCTGTTAGATAGTCCTGTTACTTTACAAATTCGGCTCCTAACAGCTGAAGAACGAAAAGTGTGAAGTAACAGTTGGTACAAAAAGTGATTTTGGAATACGATCTCAGTTTTTTATTTTTTCCCTTTTTATCGATTTCAATATTATATTGTCCCTCCATAACCAAAACTTCTTCTTGCTTCCATAACTAAAACATTTAAAATATTTCATTATCTTTCCTCCTGTTCAACTCCTGTTCAATAATTTAACTGTAGTGAAAGTACTGTAATTATTTTTGTAAACATGCACGAAATTGATAGTAAAATGAAAACAATATTCACTTCGTAAAATGAAATAGTACTTCGATAGTAAAATGAAAACAATATTAACTGGTCGATCAACACTAGTAATAGAAAAAGAGTAGATTATGGTAAAAATATCAATACCTATCAAGAAATTCAAATATAATAAGCGTCTGAAGAAAAAAGACCGGATCTGCTAAATACAATTAATGAAAAAATCATTATCCATGAAATTATACAAACGTACTGAAAATCCATTTCGATTCGAATTATTTATTTTAAATATTTCAAAAATATTAAACAGTTCTTGTAACCGACTTTAGAACATTTTACCCTAAACTGTTATACAAAAGCTTCTTCAAAAGCACATCAATAAATATGGCATTACCACTTCTTATTTTTAACTGTCAAACGTCAAATTTTTCTGTCAAACATGCCGCTCAGCTGTCGACTACCTCGACTACTTTCAGCCGGATTGCTTGTTTGTTGTGTATTGTTATCTGTTTTTCGGTATCTATAGAGTGGACTTTGCCGTCTGCCATAAGCACGCAATTGACTTTAAATTTAGAAAAAAGCTTTTCCGATGCGCCGCGAATTCTTTACCAGTCTCATTCGTTCATATTCATGACGTTCAATAATATTTATTTCGTGATGGATGTATCTAGCCAAGCTCTTTGCGGACGAATGCAATGAGTTGAGAATCTTTCCGGCGACATTTTCCACTGAGCCTCTACCGGCGACAGATATTTTCGTGTATTTCTCTGTGTTTCCACGCAATTTCAAGCCGCGGTGCTATCAGCGATATTTTTCCCTCGTTGGCGAGTGAAAGTATTTTTATCAAAACGCCCTCGTATATATTTCCGAACGATCCGATACGTAGGCTTAAGAGTGCCGTTTGTGAGAAGTTTCAATGACAGTAGTTCGTTTGTTTGGTCCTTGAAAAGGTGCCCTTGGTGGACGGTGCATTGTGCTGGAATTAGTTATTCTTTGCTGCTAGACAATATTGTGAAGGTCTAGCCAGTGCTCTGTTATCTATAAAAAAAAAATACGATTTCCAATTGACTGTCTTGTCCGCGTCGCGGTACCAGTCGTCCTTTCATAAGAATGGATGACGAATTGGAAGACAAAGTCTTGTACCAAACGTTCGTGTCCCAAATGAAACTCATGTCTAAATTCGCTGTTGGCGTGTCCTCAATGAACTCGCCGTTGGCGTACGTGTGGAAACTGTTCCGACTCTACCTCCTTCGCCCCGAAGTGATCTTCTGTGGAGTCATCATATTCATTTTGTTTCTATACTTGCAAGCCATCGACCTATGGAGCCGAGGACTACTGGGAAGACTGCAGGCCACACTGGGCTATTCACGGCAACGAGCCAGCAAACTGAAGCTGGTCGACATCTCGAGTGCGGACAAACAAGCCTGGGAAGTCACCAAGTCTACGTGCGCAGCGTACGCCCTATTAGGGCGCCGACCGCGGATGGAAGATCGGTGAGTATCTACTTATTTAAGTTCCCATATAACTTTCATCGATATAGTTAGCCAAGCCTGTCAGCGAACTGAGAATCAATCCTAAGAAAAGTCTATTTCTGTTCGAATCAAAATCTATTTTTGAAGCATCCGCTGCCTATATTTATCGGATTGGGGCCAACATCGTTAAAAATGGCACGACGACGACGGCCACTAGGGAGCTGGCTCCAACAGTGCAGAGGAGCGATAATCTCGTTAACGCGCCGGGCCGGCGAATTAACTCTTTCGCTTGCTTTCTGTACTTCGTACGCTTTATGAATATTTCTTGCATGCTCTGCATAATAATTGCCGGTATGGTTTGATAGCTTCTAGACGATACATCTTGGCTCCCGGGCAGAAGCCATTCAAGTGTGTATTTCCAACGGCATTGCATTCTCAAAAAAAAAACGGAGAGCCACCGGTTGACATTTTAATATTCATTTCCAGGTCAACCGGCATATATGGGGAAAAAATAAGCTAATCACAATACTTCTATTTCACAAAATTTACATCTCGAATTTCATTCATTTTTACGCTGATTATTTTTTGCTAGAATCATCGCTAGTTTCAATAATAGACATAGTGCTCGTTCCGAAGCATGCATAGGTCATTTGTGACAATTTTCCAACTAATCACTTCGAAATATCGATCGTCCCAGTGCGATAGTCGCAGTCAGCAAAACGGTTTTGTAATTTTAGAACAAATTGCATAATTAAATATGCTGTTATAGCCTTCACAGAGTTTCATTACAGTTGTTGAAAGAACAGTATAGGTCTGTTCCCGGACTTTCAGTCACTGAATTTTCCTGAATCATGTGGTGGGGGAAATTCATGAAAAGTACGGGAACGCTCTCATTGCATTTCCTGAAAATTGACAAACAAAAGTGTCAGCTTTCGGTTTTTGGAAGAACAATAGTGATTGTACGGTTATCCTGAGCGGTGATAAATTATCGCCACAAAAATATTCGACCTTCATAGCAAAATTACGCAAAAAATATGTTGCTTGCCGCGCACATTTGAAACTATTTACTCGCACCACACCATTTGACACTTTTCAGTATTTTTCAGTAGCTCAGACCCTACTGAATTTTACTGAGAGAGGGGAAATTTTCAGTTTTCAGTAAAACGGAGTACGGGAACAGCTTCATTGCAATTAATCGCGATTAATTGTAATTAATGGTGGTCCGGGAACAGACCTTATATGTGTTTGGGAAAGTATAAAGGGGGTGCTGGTCGGTAATCAGACTTGTAAATGCCCTATTGTTTAGTATCTGTGAAGATGGGGAATAAAATGAGCAAGTTAATTATCAGCATAGAACTTAAAACTGCGATAGTACAGCATAGTTCGACAATTTCCTCCTTGTTTCATTTTGAAATCATACAGAAACGTCATTTTTTTATATGAATAAATATTTAATTTACTGAGTAGCTTCTTCGTTCACGCCCTCGAAGTATAATTATTTATTAAATACAAGCAATTACTCTTAGTCGCGAGGGTTTTAACGCACAAAATATTGAAAAGTTTTCGAGCGAAAATGTGTTTTTATTGATAACAATGATGAAAGTACTCATAATTATTAAATGTAAGACAAATTGATATAATGAGACTCTGAACTATTTAAAAAGATGAATGAAAGACATTAATACAATTTGTTTTTTATCGTCAGGTTATTGAATTGGCCCGCCAACGACATGTTGGTTTGGCCCCATCAATTAATTAAACTTCATTGTGGAAACAGTAGGCGCGTTTTTTTGCTCCTCTATCCAGCGGAGAGTAGAATGAGAGTAGAGTAGACGCATTGAAAACAACAACAACACTCCTACACCAGTGAATTCACTGGTGTAGGAGTGTTGTTGTTTTCAATGCGTCTACTCTACTCTCATTCTACTCTCCGCTGGATAGAGGAGCAAAAAAACGCGCCTATTAACTCGTTAGGATAAACGGTTTCCATTATCATTGTTTTAATGCTACTGCGTGTTATTTCACCAGTCATAATTATTGACGAGATAAAAACATCAATAATTCAGGATTTAATTTTCGACATAGCTCACTATAGTGTGTACTTAATTCTGACCGCTTTCTCCGAGCAATGTAATTATTAATCAATTGAACTCGTCATAATTTCAATATGTTGAGACATGCTACGTTGTTGCTCTTCGGTAGTTGCCGGACGGTCAAAGTGAACATAGTCAAAGAACAATAACTACATTAACTATCAGTAACAACCGTTGCATTGCTTTTGGGCGATGAATGTAATTTTAATTTAAATTTCCAAAGCAGAAAATTAAAAGGTCTAGAATGTCTGAGCTAATCGCGAAGTTATTTTTAAATTTCTTTTACGGTATTTTTAGGTTTTCTCTAGTTTTTCGCTTTTTTTGTCTATTTTTCAAACGATTTCGATGGCAAGCAAAAAGCAGCATTCAATGCGTTTTCTCAATTGTTAAAAGCTCATTGTCCGCTAGACTATAGTAGATGCAAACGTCTGCGTAACCAAAAAAATGAATCGTTTAATTTTATAAGCCATTCTCCTCTTCCTACACGCAATAATGAAAAGAATGGTTTAAATATTATTACTATCTAATTTAGAATTCGTTTGAGGATAATCATTTTTCCAAAAATTAATGAAAAAAAGTTATTTTATATTGTTTTGTTGTAAAAATATGAAACTGCCATCAATTCCCGATGTTTTCAAAAGAATGTAATCGTGGTTTAAAAAGGGTTGACAGCATTGACGAGACAAATAGAAATCTAAAGGTTCAATACCTAGTGAATACGACGAATTCACAGTCCTGCTGTTCTAAGTAGTTTTCAAATGGTTTTAAAAGAGTATCCTTGGTAAATGCGCCACATCCCAGCCTATGCATAGATATCTGAGGCACGAAAACACTGGGCATTCACAGAGAAAATGTTCCGCAGAGTCAGCTTTTTCTAGGCACAGTGAGCATGAACCCCAAAGATTTTATCTCTGCAGATGGCAGTCAGACCTTGTCTGGAAATCCACCTGTCCTGGGTGTGCTCAGTATGACAGCAGCTCGGACACTGCAGGACCCAAACTTATGTATGACTGTAATGGAGGATTCTAGTTCAGTGGAAGCTCACAGATTACCACCGTAGAAGATTCCATGGCCAATAAGTTTTCAAACTTGCTGATAGCATCCCCTCTGGCTACAGGCTCCAGAGAGGCAATTACAGCGTATGCCGAAATTGCGGTTACGGCCGTACTAGAAAAATATGCTTTCTCACAAATTTTCACAAAAGAGAAGGAGGAGGTAACTCCAACCACTGCCAAAAAAACCGTCCATAGAAGGTTCAAAAAATAAGAGTGCTCATCGCTCTAAATTCTGGAAACCTTTGAAGGATTAACGTTTGCTAGCAATGTAAGAAGCTACGCAAAAGGGGTAAGCTAGCGGCGTAGACGAACATGAATACCAATGCAGTGATAGTTACAAGGGTTTCCCTGGATGGAAAGCAATGTAACCTCTGAAAAGTTGGCTTGTGATGCTTAGTCCGTCAGTTCTGGGACAAATATTTTGAGTAAAGAGTAAAGCCACGCCGACTGAATATTGTGAACCAGGGAAAATTCTCAGTCATTGACAGAAGAGGACTCTGTGCAAAAAGTCGATGTTTTCTCATGCAAATTGGGATTCAGAGATAATGCTGAAAGACAAGGTAGGATCGGCTACATTGAAAAGCTCGCTGCTGGCTAGCAATGATACCAAATCTGACATCGGTGGAGCGTGAAAAAAACGCAAGGTTAAAGCAAAAGCCCATGCCTGCGTTCCTGAGCGCCAGGTGCAATATCAGCGAAAAAAAATCTCGCGAAGCTGATCCTTCGGCCACTAATACCCCATCCCGGAAAGTGGGGAGAACAACGTACGCATAGAGTGCGTCTTCTTCTCTCATTGTTGTTATAGGTGTGCCTAACAAGGATGGCAAACTGACCGATGGTCAGTGCGCTACGTTTAAGAACCAACTGTGAAAGATAGCGGAGTCGGGACCAATTTTCAATTTCACACAAGCAAAGTTTGTGGCCGTTTACCTCCAAGTCTCCTGCTACAACCAAGCATCGAATGAGTGGCTCATACAGATCGATCCAAAATTGGGTACTGCTCAAATTTATCACTTTGAACCCCGATCTTGGCAAACTCTATCATGTTGGATTCCTTATCCTCGCAAGAGTGCAAGTGGCATTATTGCCATGTTCGGTAAGCTGAATCCGGGCATTGACGTGAAACACCGAATTACTAGGTACATAAATTCCAGGAAGAACCTCCACCAGTGGTGAAAATTTTTTGAACCTGGTGATCATAATTGACCAGAGAAGTTTGGCGGTGCTCAGGCCTAGACACTACATGGTGCTGAGCTACTTTATGCATACGGTTAAATACAATCAAAATCAAGAAAAAGTGAAGAATCATCTCTTGTAACTGCCCATAGTTCTGCAAACTTTTCTGCTCTTGTTGGTTGGGATCTAAGACTGTGGTTCTTGAAAAAAAATACTAGCATTATATATATACGCCAAATATATTCTAGTAATTATTGATGGACCAATACGATCATTTTACTAAATTACTGATGAATACAAAGCAATCTCAACCATTTAATTAAAACGAAAGAAAATATTTATTAAAAAATAAGTCCGTCATCACAGCTAAGCAAAAGCAATAAAATTGAGCGGTGTCATTGCTGCATCGAACTAAGATCGAAATGCGAGAAGTGATAATTGATAAAGTTTTAAAGGAAACATTTCAGAAACAATCCGAGTAAACAGTGTGCAAACTAGAGATGGGCAAAATGCCTCATGACACACCACTGATCGCTCTTTTTTAGAGTATTTTACAGCATTGCGCCGTACTCTCAGTACACTGTTCGCTTCGCATTTCATTAAGTTTATTCAAACGAAAGCTTTCGCTCACAGACTATGCTGTGCTTTTTTCAGGCGCTGCACTGTAAGAAAGAGCTATGCCTCACGTGTCATGAGGCATTTTGCCCATCTCTAGTGCAAACTATATATATTCTACTGGCTATAGAATAATTATACGATTTGACGGCGAATAAAAAATAAAAGAGCCTCAAATAAAATATTTCCCACTTCTGACTGTCGCTGGATTGCAAGCCATATGAAAAAAGTTTCAAAAATTATACTTAAGTCTTTATAAGTTCCAGGCGCGCCAATCCCACACAAATACTCAATATTGTACAATAATTCTGCTTGATATGCTGGAACACAGCTGTAACTCAGCCGTTTAAAAACTATTTACAACAACAGGTCTGAGAACCGAAAGTTCTTCCATAAAAATCAATCAGAAGATATCAGATTAAAGGGACATAGTACCTTCAAATTGAAAATAATTGTTTTATTTTTCAAAGGTTAGTTTTTAATTGAATAAAAATAATATCTTAATGAAACTTTGTACAAATACTTTGCTTACTTTATACTACATAAAAAAAATTGTTAAACATTTTTTGTGGCCTCCTGTCGTCTGTTACAATTTTTTTGAAAAAACACCAAAAAAACCTGGCGTGCACGACAACTGCCCTCAGAAGAGGCTGAGAAAAAAAAATAAAAATGGGGTTTTTATCAGCATCAAAACGGCCTTGGAATGAACTAAAAAAAATTTGGTTGAAAAATAACAAAATGGGGGCTTTATTCAAAATTTTAATGCCGATTTTTTCATCCGTAGTTCATTCTGAGCATCAACATGTGCAGATTAACGTGTTAAAATTTAAGAACGAGTGGATAAAAACATTTTTCTTAATCATGCACGCCAACTTGAAAAAGATTGTTTCGAGAAAATCGCATTTAAAGTTAAATTTCAATATTTATTGTAATAAATCTTACCGAAATTTAATCTGCGTTGTCTGGACCATACCTTCCTTCAATATACCTTCCTCTTGTTCATACTCCTCCTCTTCCAAAGATTTTTGTTCTCTTCGAGCAGTTCTGGCCTCTTAAGAAGCCTCAATCGAGTGTTTTTCCGCCTGGTTGATTCTTGCAGCATCTCTATTTTCTGC
Organism: Nemotelus nigrinus; assembly: GCA_947369275.1. Taxonomy (NCBI): domain Eukaryota; kingdom Metazoa; phylum Arthropoda; class Insecta; order Diptera; family Stratiomyidae; genus Nemotelus; species Nemotelus nigrinus. The sequence goes on along the minus strand of OX376375.1, from coordinate 25,211,706 downwards.
ATGTTCCAGCGCACATTTCCCAATTGTAATTCCCATGACTTTCATTATTTTCAAGCTAACCATAAATCCTTCATTGAATGTACATGCAGAAATATTTGCAGCCATATTTATGATATTTTTTCCACAAAAAGTATGTTTAGGGGCCAAATTCCAAATACAAGAATTATAGCTTTCGTTATTATTCTGCGTAAAATTGCCCAAGCAGCGCTTTCATAAATCTTTTGATGATAAGTCTTCATAAATTGGCCTTTAAAACTTCTTGTACCTCATCATCTAAAGGTGGAGGGTGCTTGAAATTTTTTAAAGTATTATCACCAGCTGCCTCCGCCTTGCGCCAGTTACACCAAGTCTTCAGTTGAAATTTTTTGGGAATATGCTGCCCAAATTTCCTGGCGCATGTTTTCAATCGAATTATAATTTCGTCGTGTAGGTAGGCCATAATATGTTGATAAATTTTTCATTAATGTTAGTGTCAGTTGAACTTTTTTCGGACCTTTTTGTGGAGTTTCAATACTTTTTTTAGAAGCATCTTTTTCTGCTAATTTTTTTTGTTTTTTTTTTTGCCGAGACTAACTTTTTTTTGCTTCTTTTGAAGGAGTTGATTCACTTGTCTTTCTCTACACTTTAGCCTAAGCCGATGTAGCGGTATAGCGAAGTGAACGAAAATCATACTTTTTTTTTATAATTTCAATTTTATATTAGTAAAATCATGTTTTTAAAGCTTCATTTTTACATATTCAATTAAAAAATAAAAATCGATTTATGAAAAATTTGAAGGTGCTATGTCCCCTTAACAACAAGGACGACCTTAAAATCAGAACTGGACACTATTCGTCGGAGTTCTCAAAAAGTTTGATACATTATATTCCATTGTGCTTATCATACAAACAAATTGAAGAAAAAAAAATATTAGAACTGTATTTAAGGACTTGTACAGTGGTATATCATTTAAGTTTTGGCGTTTTTGAACTTGAAAAGGATTTGATTTTTTTCTTATTAATATATTTTATATTTTCCTTTTATGCGTTAAAGCTGAACTTTTTTATAATAACCTTTTCATATTTTTGTTTTTTGAGTTTTTGTTTTTCTTGTCAAATACTCAGACCACTTAATCTGTGAGCTACTGTAAATGTCATGTACATTTTATAGGACAATGAACGACATACAAACTACCGTCACAAATTGTGCTAATGAAAACGAAAAAATATGTATCTAGCAAGCAAAATAAACTTCCAATATTCGGCTTAAAACGTGTTGAAAATCAATTCATCTTTCTTCGGAAAATAAATTTAAAAAAATACAAACATCGTAATACGTCATTAAAAATCGATACAAATATAAATAATTAGCAGATGCCCGAAGAAAAGATACTTTTTTCACATAATGCTGATAATAAGAAAAGTTGATTTGACGTATAGACAGTCCGGATGTTGTCTATCGTATTACTGCGATTGACGGAAGAAATTCGGTGTTAGCTGCGTACAGAACTCGAGAACTTTTGTTTATTATTAGCTGTGGCAAGTAAAAAAAGCGAAAAAAAAATCAACCATGAAAAGAAAAAAAATGCAACAAAACTACAAAAGAAATGTTTAAGAAAACTGGCGTTTCCCACTTGAATGCAAATTGGGCTTTACAGTCAAAAATTAATGTGAACGTTTTAAAAATAACAGCTGACAATTGCCAACACAAAAAAAAAATAGTAAATCTTTGTGATAGGCACAAAGCGCATGGTAAAATATTGTATGCATAACTGAGCTACTGAAAAACAGAGATTTAACGTTGAGTTATTGTTTTCATTTGGATGATCTATGTTTATCTCGTGTATGGATCTGCGTTGGCAAAAAAAGCGCTGAGAGTACTAAATATGAAAAAGATGAAAAATTGATTGCTGTAAGTCAAGGATATAAAATTGAAATACAAGTCAAGGCAGCCAGAAGTTAAAGGAAAATTTTTCTGAAAAGTGCTCTTGTTCGTCCGACATGCCTTCGATAATTTTATTGCTTGGACCCACTTTCGTCTTTGTGTTGTTCTCTCTGTCGAATTTTTCAGTATTGCTTGCAAGTGTTCTACTTTCTTGGAAGACACGAAATATTCTAAATATACACCTACTTTCGATTTCGCTTGAATAGTGTTGTTGTTGTTTTCATTCAAATCCTCTGCGATCAGTGAATTTCGAGAATATTTGGGAATGAGTTGATTTCATATCTTGTGATGCTAGAAGAGCAAATGGAATTTCGTAAGAGTAATAAATAAGCTTCATATAAATTTTGAAAAAAATTAGTAATCTCCCATCGAATGCTTACAGTTTAGATTTATGGGATGTGATAGAAAATGTGAGAATCCTACAACAAGTGAAAACAATTTTCATCGGTTGATTTATTAAATGTAATTATAAAATTCATAATAAATTCAAATTAATGTGACTTATTGTGAAAAAAATCACCACGAAATTTCGAAGCATCAGTGTCAAATACAAGTTAATTCAAGAATTCTTGTGATTTTGTTCATTTTTGAATAATTTGGTTAATTTGTTACATAGAAGATAGATAAGAAAAGAAGATATATACATAGATTAATACACAGGTCTTGTCAAATTTTCATTTATGTGCACGATGATCTAATTCTGCAAACTAAAGATTTTAATTCATATATCAGTTTTTCATTATACGAGGGTTGATCAATAAGTAATGATTATGAATATAAACCAAGGTGATTAAACTTAAAAGATATATTTGTTTTTCAGCACAGTCTCGTAACAAGTTAATACATTTAGTCCATCTTTTTTCCAAACCCAGGATATCCTTAGAAAAAAATTCTTTATCTTGACTCTCGCAAAATGCCTCAACAGCGGCCATCACTTTGCTATCATCTTCAAATTTCTTGCCCCGAGGGTTTACCTTGAGCCGAGGAAAGATGTAAAAGTCAATGGATGATGTATAAAAAAGTTTTCCGAAAAAAGATGTAAAAGTTCGAATCCTTTTTTTAACCCTCCGAGAACACAGGGGGTCAAATTGATCCCAGTGACCTTTTTGGCCGATCGCAGCGCTTAGGCCTGCGGGCAAAGGGGGGTGCTATAGGCTCCTAAGTGTATTTCTGTGTCTTGGCTATAAGTTTACACCTTTCGCATACAGTCCCAAGTCGTCAGTCGTCGTTGAGAAGCATTTGAAGCAGATTAAGGGGTCAAATAGACCCCATATATACTCGACGTCATTTTGAGGTAAAAATTCAATTTTTTTTGCTTTATAAATCGATAGATTAATTTAAAAAAGCCAAAATATAAGTTTCCAAGTGCTTTTATTTTTTGTTTTTAGCAATATGACGTATAATCTGCGTTCTAGTGTACGCAATAATTTGTTAGCTGAAGACAATGATAACAATTTTGGCGACAGTGATTCCTCCGAAGACGACCATGTCTCGGAGCAATCAGAATCTGATTATTCAGAAGATTACACTTTTTTTGCAACCCTTTATATAGGGCTAATTTATTATTCTACTATGTCTTGAGAGTATCCATATACATTTTTAGCTCAAAATATTGAAAATTGACAAAGTTATGATATTTTTTTAAATGTGCAAATTTTAAATTCCTCACAATCGCCACCGTAAATATGCAAAATAAATACTTTTTTAAGGGTCACTATAGGGCTAATTTTTTTAATGATTTTGTCATACCTTGAGTCTATCCCCCTAAATTTTTAGCCAAAAATATTCAAAATTGACAAAGTTACGATTTTTTTGTAAAAAAGGTGATTTTCGATAAAACTGTTTTTTTCGCGAATTTTTTAGGTATGTGAAGGACATTTAAGGCACTTCTAATGGATGAGAACTACTAAAAGAGGTCTCAATCTATACCTACAAATTTTTTCAAATGAAAATCTTCTGTGGCGGCGATTCTATAGACATTCAAAAGTGGTTGGGGTCAATTTGACCCCAATTGTTCTCGATGATCGAATAAATAGGTGTGTTCTCGGAGGGTTAAATTGCAGCCTTGTGAGCCGGTGCGTTATCTTGATTAAACAGAACTTCGGCTCGCAGTTTGCCGCGTCTTTTATCCTTCATTGCCTCTCGCAATTTTCTTATTTGGTCTGCGTAGTAAGAGCCTGATATAATGGCTCCCTTTTCCAAATATTCCACTGTGACAGTTCCTTCAGCGTCTCAAAAAACTCATGCATAACCTTCCCCGCCGAGCTCGACCCTTTGAATTCCTTCGGCGTTGGTGAAGATGGCTGCTTCCATGTCATCGATTGCTGTTTGGTTTCTGGATCAAAATGGTAGATTCAAATCTCATCCGTGATCACGAAACGTGACAAAAAATTATCCTGATCTGCCTGGAACTTTTCGAGATTCACTCTCGAATTGTCGATTCGTTTCTTCTTTTGTCAGTCGGTTAACATTCTCGGCCCCCAACGCGCAGATACCTTCTTCGTATGCAAATCGTGGGCAACGATTCTTTGAACACTATTATTCGAAATTCCTCAGCTACTTACCTGATGGTCACTCTCTAATCTACCAACATGACATCTTTGATTTTTTTCACATTGTCTTCAGTGAGGAGCGTGGTTGGACGTCCTTCGCGGTGTTCGCCTTCATCGGATGTTCTTCCCAGCTTAAACTCTTTGGCTCAGCGTGCAACGGTGGAATATGGAGAAGCAAAGTCCCCTAATGTTTCCACCATGTCGCCGTGTATTTCTCTGGTAGGCAATTTTTTCTTAATGACAGCTCTAATTTCGTTTTTCTCCATTTTGATGTTATCTCTTCGACTGTTAGTCTTCAAATAAGTGTACCTCCCTGGAATCATGGCCTATTTATTTGTTTTTTTTTATGCTTTTTTATGCTATGCAGGTGGTATTAAAAAAAATGTTTTTTTGGAATTTTATCCGAACTGGAAATAACCGATTATCATTACTTATTGATCAACCTTCGTATAATAAATTAATGGTAAAATATTTATCTTATTTTAACCAACCTTACGCTTCCAGTTTGGATGGTTCTGCATAATATTATGTTCCTCCCGATCCTCATCACCCTCCTATACTTTTATAACTTTCTCTCGAACTTCCTCTTATGCTGCCTCCTCATTGTGGGCCATCATGTGGCCCATTGTGTAGACGGGCGATGGCTTGCAGTGGCCGACAGTGGCGAAGCATGGAAATGACGATGGTCGAGGATGGCTTTCGGAGCGGTTTTTCACACACATCAAAGCAGGCCATCATGCGCAACTGAAAAATCATGACTGGGCCATCTAGCGGCCCAGTGTGAGGAGGAAAAGTTGTGATGGTGACGATAATTCGGTCTGTTCCCGTACTTTCAGTAACTGAATTTTACTGAATTTTTCTGAATCATGTGGTGGGGAATTTCATGAAAAGTATGGGAACGCTCTCATTGTATTTCCTGAAAATTGACAACCGAAAGTGTCAGCTTTCGGTTTTTGGGAGAACAATAGTGATTATAAAGTCATCCTAAGCGGTAATAAATTATCGCCACAAAAATATTCAACCTTCATAGCAACATTACGCAAAAAATATGTTGCTTGCCGCGCACATTTGAAACTATTTACTCGCACTACACCGTTTGTCACTTTTCAGTATTTTTCAGTAGCTCAGACCCTACTGAAATTTACTGAAAGAGGGGAAATTTTCAGTTTTCAGTAAAACGGAGTACGGGAACAGCTTCATTGCAATTAATCGCGATTAATCGCAATTAATCGTAGTACGGGAACAGACCTATTGTGGCGATCATTGCGACCATTGCGACCATTGTAGTGGCCGATGATTGCCCACAGTGAAGAGGCAGCATTAGATCCAATGCCTCTTCTTGCTACGATTTCAAGTTCCATAAAGCTAACTTCACCGAATTGGCGAACGAAATCAATCATAATAACTGGTATTTATCCTTCTTTTTTCGGACGTCGATGAGTCTCTTTGCAGGCTTTACGTCTTCCTCTCAAATCTTATTTCTCGTTTCAGTCCTGCATATCATCTCAGAAAGCCTCTGGTTTATCTATAAAGTTGCCGCTGTCTTCAGACCAAAAGATGTTTTACTTGGCAAATTCAACCACAGCCGGAAAGACTTCTGAGCTCTTTTTTTGATGTTAGTTTTCTTCTCAGCGCTTTCGTCGTTTCGTTCTAATCTGAGAGAACTCTCTTCGTTTCGTATCAATCCATGAGAAGTTGAATACGTAATGTCTTGATTCTAGCTCTGGTTCTAGCTTCGAGGGTATTCCAAATATACTAGTAAAGTCACTATTTTCTTGATTTTTCATACCCCTGGCCATTATCTTTTACCTTAGTGTATCTATTGGCGTTTTTCCTTCTTAAGGGGAGTGGGTAGCGAGTTTATCCTAAAACACCCCGTACATTTGTTCCTTTTTCTTACAAACTACTAATCCGATTTTATTGAAATTTCGACAGTATTTTCACCAATGTAGACTTAACATTTAAGGCAGAGGGAATCGCCCTAAAGCTAGTAGTTTTCATGATACACCAACTAGAAAAAATGAAAAAAAAGGCAATTAGTTTTATTTTCAACTTCAGAATTTTTTTTAGGGTAAGTACGTAATATATTGAAAAACTGTCTGCCATAAATTATCTAATAACGCCACTTTATACCCAGAAAACATTCTGTATCGATTGGCTGTTTTCGAGAAAAAGGAACATTTACCTGAAAAAATGTGATTTTTCAGGGGAGACAAAAAACACAGCGATTCGTATTTCGTGGTCGTAATGACGTTTAATAATGACGTAATATTAAAGATGATTAATTTATGTTATTTTAGTTTTTTATTATATCTATAATAGAAATAGAAATGATAATAGAAATTTAAAAAACTACACAGAAGTTGTTGAAAATGTAAAATAGATAAGTTTTTTCGACTGATTTCCAGATCGCTAAATTCCAGGTCAACATTATTTAACTTCAAAAAATCGTTTGGATCACTTCTAGTGTTCGGAATGAATTTTTGAAGACATCGTTAAATTCAGAAAAGCCTAGAGATTTTTTTTCTCATTTTTTGCTACCCACTCCCCTTAATGAAAATCGACCAATGATTTCCTTATACTTAAAGCGGGTGATCCTGCTTGCATCAACAATTATCACTCAATCTTGTTTCTACTTTGATGAGGCAAACTTCTTGCGATAGTTGTCTGTAAAAGAATCCATCCTATATTCGAGCGTATAGATAGCAATATTGCTATCGATCAGCAATGGCAGGTGGATTTGCTCTACAATGATTTTTCCAAAGCATTTTCCTCCGTCAAGCATGAGCTTCTTATTTTGAAACTGGACATGTATGGTTTCTTCCTACAATTATGAACGTCCTTGTGTTGTAAGTGCTAACTCCTGTTCTTCTGCTCTCTTCACTCCACTCCAAACTCAGTAGTTGCGCGAGGATCGATCCTTGGCCCCTTGTTTGATCAAACGATTTGTTTAATCACATCATCCTACTTTTCACTAATTTTCCTACACCCACCCTTACTTTCGATCTTCGGTGGCCAATTTTTCCCATTGGTTATCATTCCGTTAAAAGAAAATGTAATGCCTTCGCCGAGTACTTCTCCTATTAAAGCCATGGACAGACGAAAATGATTTCTCTCAAATGCCTAGTACTATACTCTTCGCGAAACGAATTCAACGGTCAAATCCCATACAAAAAGAGCTTTTTAATTCGTCAGTAAAGCTCTGTTGTATGGGATTTGACCGTTGAATTCGTTTCGCGAAGAGTATAGTACTAGGCAAAAGTATCAATCCTACCAAAAAGATTTTTTGCCAAAATTGTATTTATACCATGCTGAAGATATTGCACAATTTAGGTCATTTCAATGATGGGACCATGTGATGAGTATTCGATTAAAATTTGATGGTCGCATCTCGAAAATTGATGCGTAGATAATTTTTGAATCTCTCACGAACGCCAATTCGATAATTTAAAATATTTCGGCACTTTTTTCGAAAATTCCGAAAATTGTGCTTTGCAGTGCTTTAGTTTAAGCCTTTTAAAACAGGGTTAAAGGTTCCAAGTGGACAAATCTTTGAAAGAAGGGTCCAAAGTACCTTTTTCCGGCAAAAAATTGGTTTAAAAAATATCACGGATTTGGGCAATGATTGTTTGTTTGTTTCTTCTTAATATTTTGAACACGTCGGTATTTCAGTTATTTGATAAGTTTTGATGTTTCGAGTATAACCTACTTTCTTCCCCAGTATCTATCAATTTAAACGTCAACAGATAAGACCAGTAGACATTGAAAAAGTGTTGCAGGTTACAGGTTGGATATCGATGCCTGCCAAAAAGCTGAAATTTGACTATGCTTCTAAACATAGTAGTATTTAAATCCAAGTCTTCGATTTTGAACGCAATAAAAAAAGAGTCAGTCAACTTCAATTAGTGTATCAACACTTCAGCTTAATATTTATCTATAAAAAGTCTTGAAAAATACCATTTATATTTTCCTGCAATCCACATTTTGATTTACCATTTTCCGATGTCTTTCAATTCATTTTCCCCCCATTTAATGACCAATACCATAAAACTGACAAAATGTCCCACTTCCTCCATTTCAAATTGTTGTCGTACATATTTTTAAACATTTTCATTATCATTGATTTATGAATGCGATATTTAACTTGCAATAATATTTCCATTTTTTTTAGAAGGCCTATCAAAAATCACAAATTAGTCTTATGTTTTTTTTGAATCATCGAAAATAAAATCCTCCGATTATTTTTATCATTTTTTCTTGATCTGAAATAAAAATCTGTAAATCTGTCCACTTTATCTCAAAGCGAAAGTATTTTTCCCTCCAAAAAAAGAAAATCGTTCAGGGACAAGCGTGCAGTTTGTGATGTTTACAAAAATCTCAAATTATCCGACATGTATGCTAATCTATCGAATATAGCGATAGACAAATGTATAAAAATATGCATATTTTTTTGCGTGTGAAATCGTTTTGTCGCCTATTTTCACATGAGTAAGTTTGCCAACAAAAGTTGGCCTACGAACAGATGCTCCTGCGTTCTGCGAACAATTTCGCGCGAGCTAAAAATGACCAAAGCCTCTAAGTTTCGATAATTGAAAATTCGAACAAATTTTCGTGAACGGTTGCCCATTACAAATCGATTTGATTTCATCTTGAACCTATCAATTGCAAAAATACGTTTCAGACAATTGTTGCTGCCAATCTAAACAGATGTGTGTTTTGAAATGTTCGGAGTTCGACACACGTTTCTCTAGCTAGGATCTGTGTTTCTGTCAATTTTTTTTTTTAGATATGAAATGATATGAATCGTATTGCGTCTTATATTGGATTCAGGAATAGAATAAAAGTATTTTATATTGGAAATTTTATGCTATTTGCAATGTTAGATCTGACAGTTTTGAAAAGAATGATCTGTCATACGAGAGTTTTATGAACTGAAGCAAGAGTTAGATGTAGGTAGACCTCATTTGAAAAATTCTGATAGATGAGCTTACTCAGCAGATTTGACGAGTTCTTTCGACTCTCGTAAACAATTTGAGTTCAAAACAAATAACTTTCGTTGAATGGTGGGCGGTGACTCAAGTGCTTTGTTTATCAACAATGGTTTCGGCATGAGAATCCCATCTGTATGGATTTGAAGAATGATTAATTTGATTTGAGCAAGTTCTATTTGTGATGATTGCAGATTGATGCGGCGCGAGTTGCTTGCAGAGCAAAGTCAAGTAATACTGTTTTTGACAAAACACCTCAATCAGTGGATACCAAATTACTGAGCAAAACCGGCCAATTATTTAGTACCTTTTGAATCACTATGTTGCAATCTGTAAAAAAGCTGAGTAGTCTGATTTTTGAATTTTTTTTTTGCTTTTTAAGATTCGATGGAGTGTCTAAAAACTTCGGAAAAGATACCCAGATAATATGGATTAAAAGTTAAATTGTGTTGGAGCACTTAGGAGTCGTCCAGGAATATCGATCATATTGATAAATCCGAGATATATCCATAGTAAAGGTGACCAAAAAATCTCCGTTCTGATTCAAAAGATTTAATCCCGATATGCATTTTATCTAACTTCTTCAAATTTTAAGAAAAAAAAACTTTTATGTAGTCATAGTTGTTCCTGGAAAATAAAAAAAATCTTGCACATAGGAATAGCTGGAGAGACTAATTTTCAAAAAAAAAAACAAGAAATATGTCGATTTTGTTTCAAATTTGAATATTTTAATTTAATTAATTTTTAATTTTTAAATATTTATGAAATCACTTTTTCTCCCTGTCGACCATGTCATCACCAGATATTTGAGATCTGAAAAATTAATGCTAGCATTTCTTCGAAAAAATTGGCGAAATTGCTCAGTCACCGCCACCAAAAGTATATTAGACCTGGCTCATTTTTCAAACAAATCTATCCTGTGGATTCGTTTTGACTCCGTTACTGTTTCGAAGCTTATACACTCCGCATCAAAATGATAGGACACCCCTGAAATTTTCCCATTTCTCAAAACCGATAAGAGGTAGAAAACACTTTTATTGTGGGTCATATAGTACATGCAAGGAATGTTCAGAATGTTTAACGTAATGGCCCCTTCAAATAATATTCTAGGAATTTTTCGTATTTACCTGAAAAAAAAGGTATTTAAAAAAATCTATATTTAAAGGTAAATTGAAGTATATTATTTTATGCTTTAATAATGTGTTTCCTTTCCTTGTTTTGCTAAAACAGTTACCATTCGATTTGGTAGAGATTTATATAAATTTTTCAGATATTTCTGCGGAATTAGCCTCCAAGCTTCTTGTATGGCATCTTTTAGCTTCTGGATTGAATAGAACTGTTTATTGCCCCGATATACAGCACGGGGTAGTTGGCCCCAAAGCATTCTCTATAACATTTAAATCTGGAGATCTAGCTGGCCATGGTAAAATCTTAATATTTTTGGAGGAAAAGTATTCCTTTACAATACGCGCTGTAAGCACTGCTGCGATATCCTGTTGGAAGATAAAGTTCTCTTTAGAAATCCTTGTTGCATGTGTCCTGATTTGTTCATCTATTAATTTTATGTAAAGGTTAGTACGCTGCCGAGCCTGAATTCCGGATCCCCTTTAAAATGCATGGAAAAAGAGTGACGGAATTTCGGCACCTGAATTTTTTTTCAGGACACTTGAGAAAATCGGTACGCAGCCCGTCCTGAAACGTTGCCTGAAAAGTGTCAGAATTTCAGTGTTGCTCTTTGCTCGTAGGTGGCTCTGCAGCACAAGTGGAGAGTTTTTTCAGGCACGAGGTGCTGGAATTAAATGGTCTGCTATTTATTTGGTCACGAAACGCAATCATTTTGGTCATTTTGAACGCGCGTCTAGTTTGAATTTTGTTTGAAAATTTGAAATTTGTTCAATAGTTATGTTACGTCGGCACTTTCTGTCGACAAATTAACTAATTTTATGCGTAGGATAGTTCGTACAGGACTAGAAGCAATGATTTCCCAACAATTCAATTTTTTTTGCAGATAATTCTACTAGGATACACTTTAATTAGCTGGTTGATTAATTGGATTAGTGCGACGTTAGAAAGTTTTCAGTACCGCATGTGTACGCGATATGAAATGCATGGATGTAAATTATGTATTTGTGTAAAGGATATATATTTCAAATAAACAATTATTAAATAGATTACATAATTGTTATACTTAGAAAAACTACGCCTATTTTCTTTCAGTCTAATTGAATTTAACGTGAAACTAGTTTTGAACATTTGCTACTACAACTTGGTTGCTTTCGTAAACTTCGATCTGCTTAATAATTTAGCAGTATGATCAGGCAGGAAACTTGAATGAATTCAAAATTGAAGAGCTGAAATAAGCATTGATGGAATAGTAACATATAGTATTTCGCATACAGTTGGTACATTGTAAAGGTTATTTTAAAAGAAAGTTAATTTCTAAATCCCATGCCGCCAAAGTTGAGCGTAGTGCGGTGTTAACGTTGTTATGCAACAACTTAAAGGTGAAGCGGGCTGGAGGCTTGTACTTTTCACGGAAAAGAAAATTACAGCGATGTTTAATATGGTCCTGTAGTATGCCGCACAACCAATTTAAAATTTTCAATAAGTATATTATGGAGAAAATTTCCACCTACAATTTATCAAAGTTTGAGCACCAGAATGTGGCATTAACTTCGCGTCCCAAGAATATGCGCCGTACATCAACAGCAAACTCACGAAACCACTACCCATTATTCTGTTTGCTGAAAAATCAATGGCTGAAAATTCAAAATACAAGTGCCAAACATCTACAAAATTAACTGTCACTTTGTAATATTCTACACTTCTCTACACGAAAATTTTTTCGTGTAGAAATAAATAGCACAACCGAGTGGCCGGAATTCAGGTTCGGCAGCGTACTAACCTTAATCCGGACTTTCCATTTTTCCATCCACAAAGCAGATTTCGGTCTTCCCTTTGTATACGATCCCTGCCCATACCATGACACCTCCACCACCCATTTGTCTGCGAACTTAAAAAAAGCGGTCTTTCATTAAATCATGAAAATAATATCGTCGGGTCCATCCAGGGTGAATCTTTTCTCATCCGTAAAGATGACATTCTCCCATCTTTTCTTCCACCTTACATGTTCCCGAGCGAATTTCAACCGTTCCGCAATATGCTTTTTTGTTAGCGGTGGTTTTCTAAGAAGTTTTCTTCGTTGAATAGTGGGTGTTTTTTTCAAAAGACGTTGGACATTTAAAATGTTTGTGTTCACACCAGCTTTTTCCGCAATTTGTCTCGCTGTTGTTGTTGATTTTGACACTACTCTTAATATGGACCGCTTTTCACGATCACTTAGTGCACTAGGTCTGCCTGAACTCTTCTTTTGCCCGTAATTTTCAGGATCTTTTAGTAAATTCATTACAACATTTCGGCTTCGTTTTACAATTTTCGCGATTTTGCGACACTTAAGCTCTCATTTTTCAGATTTAACATCGTTTTGATTTCACTTTCACTTAGTTTTTTACCGCGACCCATTTTCGCAACACAATCCACTAGTCCGTACTGAAAAAATATCGAAATTTTTACGAAACGACCTCAGCTTATCTAAATCCGTAAACACTAAACAAATTTCAAACTCACTTCTTGCACCAAATGCTTGCAACTGCCGATTTATATACTCTGTCCTATCTTTTTGAGCACTTTTTTCAGGTAAATACGAAAAATTCCTAGAATATTAGTTGAAGGGGCCATTACGTTAAACATTCTGAACTTTCCTTGCATGTACTATATGACCCACTATCAAAGTTTTTTCTACCTCTCATCGGTTTGGGAAAATTTCAGGGGTGTCCTATCATTTTGATGCGGAGTGTAAGAGAAGACAGACATTTTCAAAATTTAATTCAATTTCATTAAATTATATTTCGTGTACCAAAATTTGACGGTAGTCCCTGTCACAAATATGCCCGATTCTGACAACTCCTTCCAACCAGAAGTCCATCACACCTGTTTCATGCTAAAATCATCAAATCTTGTAGATTTGTTTTCGATCCGATTGTTGCATCAGAATTTATAAATGTGGAAATATTTTTGGGGTTGCCACTCGCAAAAAAAGCAAATCTGAATATGTATATTAGTTTAGTTTTATTATTAGTTGTTTATCCTATGAAAATTTTATGGAAATGAAAATTATTAATGCTGGCAACCCTTAGCTAGCACAGGGCCAAAAATATTTCAGATTTGTTTCACATTAAGATTAATCTACCCTGAGAATTTTGTATTGGAAGTTATAGGTGGAGAAAATTTAAATTTAACATTTTAACATTCTATTATGATTAAAAGATGATTTTCATTTCTTAGTGGCACTCCTATCTTGATCTTCCAACGAAAACCCTACCAAATTTGGCTTTCAGTAACATCAATCTACAGAAACACGCAAAAGTTTCTGCCGTTAATATTTATTATAAAGTACACACATTAGGTAATTTTATTAGAAACACGCAAAAGTTTCTGCCCTTAATATTTATTATAAAGTACACACATTAGGAATTTTATTATAAAGTACACACATTAGGTAACAATATGTATTTTGCGTGAAATATGTCCTCGTTCGTTTTCTACGCAGTCTAAGATCTGCTTCCCGAAACTTTCACATAAATTTCTTAGATACTCGAACGAAATTGCAACCCACTCAACTTGTATACTTCGAATCAGCTTCCTCTTATTTTTTGATTTTTTGATTTGGATTCAAATCAGGAGAGTTGCCAGGTCAATTAATCCATATATTAAAAAAAGTGCTCATAAATTGCTTCATGAGTTTTTATGGGCTTTGTTTGAATCTTGCACTTCATTTTTGTCCACAAATTAATGGTAACTATTAAAAAATTTGTGAAAAAACAGTGATGATACTTTCCCCGTAATTTTCTTCATTAACAGGCACTCAATGTTCTCAAGCGGTCCCGCATCTAAGTAGTAATCGCGCCCAACATTGCTTAACTTCGCTGATCGTAGGAGAACCGATTGATGCCAGATTTATAGCAACATTTCCTTGAAACTATACCAAATTTTACTCAGAGCACGTTCAATATCAGTTCTTTGAAATGAATAAATTCCTTTCTTTCGATTGAGTAAATATTTCTTCGGCGCAGAATCATTACCAATTTTCTTTGATAATGTGTTCATTTTTCCTCAAAAATTATAGTATTTTTCTGAGTGTATGTAGGTTGGCGAAAAATTAAAGGGAGTCTCCAAATTTTTAAAGATACTTTTTTTCCGATAATTTCATTCGGATTGATTTTTCATGTCGAAGGGCAAACACTTTTGCGCCACCCTGTAGTATGTGAGGTTCGTTTCATACTGATGATTACATCAGAAGTTATAGGACTTAAATCTTTTATTTTTTGGCGATTTTTTTTTCAAAATGGTACTGCAGCTACAGGGCTGCCAGTGCATTCAACTAATTTCTATCAGAGCTGACCCATTTCAAGGTATTCTGTAAATTTCAATTTGATCTGAATATCACATTGGAATTTTGCGCGACAACAAATTTCCGGTGCTGAAAAATAGGTAATTTGATTAAGGGTTATTGTTTTTGTACGATGAAAAATTTAAAAAAATTTAATTCGACAGAACGAGTAAAGCATGCAATTTATCGATTTTATCCCTAAAAATTAGAGTGATTTTTCATGATTTCTATTTACCTGCTTGATGCATACTATTGTGATTGTGATTAAACAAAAACCACATAGAATTATTTTTTATGCACATCAACGTGTTCTGTAAATTTCACAATGATCAATTGTCTCTCTATGGAATTCAATAACAAGCGAATTTATCAAAAATAACAAATACTATCAATTAGCAGAATTTGCTAACAAGCTTCCACAATTTAAGGAAGAACAAACATTCAACTCATACCCTATACATTATTTTTTGTTCAAGTTTGTTTTGTTTTAGGCCCGATGGCCACGGCATGTTCCAATTAACTCATATACTCGTGCACTTGTGTCATTCTGAATTATAAATCAATTAGAGCTCAAAAAATACTTATTTTACTGTTACTGTAACCTTGACTTTTTTGTGTATATGTTGCGAACATGGAATAAAATCGTTTTTACTTAATTGTATCATAATCATCAGTTCTTCCACTATGACCTAATACGATTTTAATAGTACAAAAAAAGCTTCCAATTGGACTCAGTCACATTTTACGTTATCTAACTTGCAATACATATACAAGTATTAATCGGGTCATTGATATTATTGACAAATTACTTACTCTCGTAATCAAATCTAATACCATGGACTGACCCTCAGTAATGACGTGTAGTTTTTTTTATTTCTGTCATTTAGCTTTTTTTAAAGACTACCATTATGCTTTAATCAGCCACAAACAATAAAACTAATTTAATGTCGTTGCTTTTCATCATCATCAACACCATCATTAAGCCTGCGAACAATTTAAAATTCGCGATATATTTTGGCAAATGCAAATGTCATGGCACGTGATGCACATAAGTTTTGGTCGTCTCAGTTGTGTGCACTTGTGTTCAAACCAATCCCGTTTGTCCGAGCCAAACAAATCCGATTAAATTTGCTTCTACGATCGAAAGGCAAATACTAATCAAAGCTATTTGTACTCTGCGGGGAATGCGCCGAATAAATTCTTGGGCGTGTATCTATGACATGAAAGCGAGCGAAATTCGCATTAATTTATTTCTACCATGGGATCGAGTGGCGAATGTGATTTAATTAGATTGTTTAACTTTAAATTGTACCTTGCAAGCTGTTCTGCAGATGCATGATGCAGTAAATGCAGCAAATGAAAAGTGATGTCATTATACGAAAGCATGTGTGAAATGTGATTTAATATGCCGTGAAATATATTGATGTAGCATTCAAGTGGCGATATGCCATGTTTATTTGTAGATTTTGGAAAAATTTCTGTTTGCATGATCATTATTTTTGGCGGATGGATTTCGCTATTTGTTCGCACATGAGTTCCAAATGTATGGTGGTTACGCGAGCAGCTCAGAATAGAAATGACTTTCGTAATTTGTATATATTTCATGGAGTAAATTAATTTGAGACTTAAAATCAAATCTTTGTTTAGATAAATGTGAGATATCACCATATGATAGCTAGGTGACAGAATATCGAGTCTTGAGCGAGTTGGTTACAATTCATTTTTTGAAGAGATTAGTCCGAACGCTTTCGCATTTAAATGTACAAAGTAAAAAATATTGTTATTTTACTGGATTTTACTTCTTCGCTGGTTGTTGTGATAGGTGTGTCTGGCAAGGGTGGCAAACTGACCGAAGGTCAGTGCGCTATCCTTAAGAACGAACTGTGGCGAGAGATAGCGGAGTCGGGACCAGTTTACAACTTCACGCAAGCGAAGTTTGTGGATGGTCACCTCCAAGTCGCCTGCTCCAATCAAACATCTAAGGAGTGGCTCACACAGATCGTTCTTAAATTGGGTACTGGCAGTCGGCCCAAATTTACCATTTTGGACTCCGACCTGGCCAAACCCTATTATGTCAGTTGTTGGATCCCTGGTCCTCGCAAGAGTGCAGGTGACATCACTGGCATGTTCGGCAAACTGAATCCGGGCATCGATGCGAAACACTGGATCATCAAGTACATGAATCCCAGGAAGAATCCCACCACAGGTGAAGATGGTTTCAACCTGGTGATCGTACTTGACCAGAGAAGTTTCTCGATGCTAAGAGACAGGTACCGGATGGTGCTGAGCTACTTCTTGTATGCGGTTAAATTTAACCAAATCAGGAAGTGGTGAGGCACGAGCTTTTGTGACTGTCTATGGACAGATCGCCAGAGCAAAACGCAGAGATCCAGTGGAAATTCTCTCCCATAGAGTTTCTTTCACTGGTCACGCGGACATTATCTAAGGGTCCCTGCAAAGGGATCCAAAGATTTAAACTCCGGACGTTTCTGTGCCTGAAGGTATAAGATTTGTCCAGATCAACTTGCGGCGTGCCAAGGCTTCGTCCTATCTTTTGAGCGAAAAATTGACAAAACTGCAAGCCTCCCCCTACATTGCACTTGTACAGGAACCGTGGGTTCGAGGCGGTAGGATCTACGGACTTAGTCCAACCACGGGGGCCAAGATCTTTTATGATGAAAGGTCAATACGGCCGAGGACTTGTGTTCTGGCTTCCAATCTGCTTGATGCCACCATGCTCAGACAGATTTCAAGCCCGGACCTGTCAGCGGTCGTCGTACAACACCGAGAAAATGGTAGGCTTAAGCGCACGATAGTTGCCTCAGCTTACTTTCCCTTTGACTCCTTACTCCCGCCGCCGATACAGGAGTTAAAGGACCTGGTTTTGTACGCTGAATCGGAGAGACTTGAACTTGTGGTGGGCTGCGATGCCAACTCCCAGCATACCAGCTGGGGTAGCAACAAATGTAACGCCAGGGGTAAAAGTCTCTTTGATTTTATAACTTCTGCCGGGCTGATGATTTTAAACACTGGGACTACTCCCACATTTGTCACCCCAAACAGAAGGGCGGTCATTGATGTATCGCTATGTTCAGCTGGAATAGTTGGATCAATGACTGGATGGAATGTATCAGATGAGGATTCACTCTCTGATCATCGCTACTTGGTGTTCTCTTTAGCCACGGACCTAACACCCGTGGTGGAAAGAAGAAACCCAAGAAACACTGATTGGCTTACGTTCAACCGGCTTCTTGCAGACAAAGCGCGTCCTAGTGGTAGGATAAGATCGCCAAAGTCAATAGAATCCCGGCTGAGCACTCTGAATAGAGACCTAATGAGTAGCTATGAAGAGGCCTGCCCGATCAGTAAGAGCAGATGTGGCAAGACGGTTCCCTGGTGGAATCGGGAACTACAGAAGCTAAGGAAAAGTACCAGGAAAATTCTCAACAGAGCTTGTAAGAGCAACAATGAGGATGACTGGATCGCCTACAGATCTTCGCAGAGAACGTATAAGAAGCTGGTGAGGACCTCTAAGAGGGAATCATTTAGATCTTACTGTGAAAGACTGGAAGGCGCACGGGAGACGTCTAGGCTTTGCAAAGTCCTAGAGAAGGATCAATCAGCTAAGCTAGACTCTCTAAAACGCTCGGATGGTGATTTTACCAAGTCCAAAAAGGAGTCTTTGCAGACTTTACTTGGGACTCACTTCCCGGGAGCCCCGGTGATTGAGTCGCAGAAGGCAAATGCGCCTGTGACCGAAATCCCTGCTCTTCGCAGCAGTAGGAAGTGCTGGTACACAACTAGATCTGTGGTCACTAGTGAAAAGGTCAGGGATGCAATCATGTCTTTTGAGAATTTCAAATCGCCGGGCCTGGATGGTATCTATCCGGTTATGCTTAGGGAGGGAATTGACCACTTGGGGGCAGACCTGAGAGAAATCTTCTGGGCATGCCTTTCCTTGGGGTATGTTCCGTCACCTTGGCGAGAGGTTAAGGTAGTTTTTATACCTAAACCGGGGAGAGATGACTATTCCGAACTTTAGACCGATCAGCTTAACTTCGTTTATGTTGAAATGCCTAGAGAGACTTGTCGAACGACACATACGTACTACGGCGCTTAGGTTTAACCCTTTGAATGATGAGCAACATGCGTACCAGCGAGGAAAATCATGCGAGTCGGCCCTTCATTCTTTGGTGGCCAGAGTTGAGGGAGCGATCTCCAATGGTGAGTATGCGTTGGGGGTGTTTGTGGACATTGAAGGGGCCTTTGATTGCGCGCCCTTCGTGGAACTATGTGATGCTGCGAAAGTGCATGGCGTGGATGATGTCTTAGTTAGGTGGATTCATGCCATGCTGACGCAGAGATGGTTGCTGGCGGAAGCTGGATCCGATTGCTACTTAAGAACAGAGGCGACAAATGGATGCCCTCAAGGGGGCGTCCTATCACCGCTCCTGTGGAGTATGCTAGTCGACTCCCTGCTTAACGAACTGCAACAAGAAAGGCTGCACGCACAAGCTTATGCTGATGACGTGGCCGCACTGGCTGTCGGTAAAGATCTGAATGTGGTGTGTAGAAATACACAGCGTGCATTGGATCTGATTGGCAGCTGGTGTTCGAGGCACGGCTTAACAGTGAATCCTGGTAAGACGAAACTTGTTTTGTTTACCAGGAAAAGAAAACTGAGAGGACTAGTGCTTCCAATCATGAAGGGTGTAACACTTCAACTTTCAGATGAAGTCAAATATCTTGGAGTAATCTTGGACAAAAAACTTCTCTGGAAGAAACATGTGGAAGTGAAGCTTACTCGAGCTATAAAAGCCTTCGGGCAGTGTAAGAGAGCTTTTGCTACCACATGGGGTCTAAAGCCTCGTGTAGTGATGTGGATCTACACAGCAATAATTAGGCCGATGTTCACGTACGCATCGGTGGTGTGGTGGACTATCGTGAGGCTATTGTATGCTCGGAAAAAGTTAGCCACGCTGCAAAGGACGGTGTGCCTGGGTATCTGTGGTGCCATGAGCACTACTCCGGGTGCGGCCCTTGATGCGCTTCTCAATCTGCCTCCTCTCGACATTCAAGTTCAGAGTGTGGCGATGAGCTCTGCCCATAGACTAGCTCAGCTTGGCTTATGGGTAGGTGAAGACGATGTGGGGCACTGCTCTATTAGGAGGTCGATGTGTGAGATCTCTCCGATTCTCGCGATGCCTTCGGACGCTCGGGTGCCCTTCCTCGACTTCAGAAGAAGGTACGAAGTAATCCTCTTAAGCAGAAGTAGCTGGGATGATCCCGATCTGTGTACGAGGGGATATTCAGAGATCTTCTTCACGGACGGCTCGAGGTCAGATAGTAGATCTGGAGCTGGTGTCTATCTACATTCATCGAATGGCAGATGGGCTTTCTCTCTTGGAGAGCACGCTTCGGTTTTTCAAGCAGAAATGTTTGCTATCCTGAGAGCTGCCTGTTGGGCAATTGAGGAAAGATGGAGGGGAAAGAGCATTGCTATTTGCAGTGACAGTCAAGCTGCACTGATGGCGCTGCGTAAACCCCTGACAAACTCGAAAATTGTCCAAGAGTGCAGAGCACGATTGAACTCTGTCGCCAGATTCAATAGGGTGCATCTGCTCTGGGTACCGGGGCACTGTGGTGTTGAGGGGAATGAAATTGCTGACGTCATTGCGAAGCAAGGTTCGGAACTTCCGCTACGGGGCCCTGAACCCGCCTTGGGTGTGCCGACCGCATCTGCACGTGCCATTATTCGCAAGTGGGTAGATGATGCTCACAAAGATAGATGGACGGCTGCCGGTGTGGCCAGGCACACGAAGGTATTCCTTTCAGAACCCAACCATGTGACTGCAGGATTCTTGCTCAATAAGAGCAGGAAAGTTTGCAGGGCCATGGTGGGTATTCTGACTGGACACAACTGCCTAGGAGGACATATGTACCGAATAGGTGTTGTACAGGATGACCTCTGTTCATCCTGTCTAGAAGAGGCTGACTCTGCGGAGCATTTCCTCTGTGAATGCCCAGCGTTTGCGCGTCTCAGATATCAATGCTTTGGCTGGGATGTTGCACGCATGCAGACGATAGCCTCTTTTCCCCTATCAGTGATCCTAGACTTTATCAAGAGGTCTGGGAAACTATGGTAGGCAGGGGGTAATGAGTACAATGGGTCCTTTGGCCTGAGTGCTTAGAGGCGCCAATGCGCCTCTCCCCCAACTCACACACACACACACACACTGGATAGACTAATCAGGTGCTCTTCTGCAATTAGGACAGGTGACCAAAACATTTCTAAGACTCTGGGCAATTTTCCAACATGTGGCCGACACCTCTACAATTCCAGCATTGCCTACCATCTTTCTGCAGGGACACTGAGTTCGTCCCTTCAGAATATTCTTCGTACGCCAGGACTAGTTCTAAGAGCCGTTGGGATTTCTTGGCAGGGGTGGCAGGCATGCTTCCACCGCGACTCGTGTAGCCTCCAGCGAGCGTCCTATTCCGACCAAAATCTGCAATGGTTCAAACAGAGGTTAGTGCCAGTTGCGCCCGGTAGAACGGCGCACAATTTCTCTGCAGGATTGTTAATTTCTCCTCCTCGGAGCTTGGGTGAGCACGGCGCCTAAACAGTCATTCTTCCACGGACACGTACGTTCCCATTGATTCGTCTGGCCCTTGAGTACACCTTGCAATGTCGGCAAGCAGACGATCATTGCATTCGAGCGGTAGAAAATCGGCCCGCATCCTGCCTCAAATTCACCTGAGAGCGATTCGCCCTGAACCAGACCCAAGGTTCTGCCCTCAAATATTTCTACCGTCGACTGGAATAATTGACCGGTTGAAACCCTTCTGGCTTTTCGGAGCTCGTCAACTCGTTTTAAGAATGCACTCAGTGAGCCAGAGTCCCCACCATAGCAGAGCACTATTTAGACACCTCCTGTCCCTTCGTAGCCATAGTGGATGCCCTAGGCGTGGAAAACAGAACTCTATTGCGACCATTCAATTCCCGGATTTATTCACTGAGACCAATGGTTATTGGTGCGGTCTCACTCCAAATTGCTGGTGCCTCTCCTCGCAGAAAATAATTTTTTTAGCTGTTTTTGGAAATAAAATAAAAACCGATCAATCAGCTTAGTAATACTGAATAGCTTTAAAAAGATAGTCAGTTTATTTTTTTCAGATATACCATTTTCGAGTCAAATTCATAATATTTTCAAGTCTAATTCAAATTTTTCCAACTCAAATTCGTAAATTTTCGACACCAATTCATAAGCTTTTGAATCTATTTCATTTTTTTTTTTGGTCAAATTCATAATTTTTTTGAATCAAATTTATAATTTTCCTTAGCCAAATTCAAAATTTTCACAAATATCCGTCATTTTTTCGAGTCAAATTCGTAGTTTTTCGAAGAGAATTCTAATTTGTGCACGTCAAGATCATAATTTATGAATTTGATGCGCAAAATATAAACTTACTTTAGAATGCATGAATTTAACTCGAAAAAAAATCAATTTCACCTGCGAAAATGATGAATTTCTCTTACAAATACTATGAATTTGAATTAAAAAAATTATGAATATGATTCGAAAAAAAATATGATTCCGACTCAAAAAAAAATTATGAATTTCACACGAAAAATTATGAATTTGATTTGAAAAAGTATTAATTAGACCCGAAAATATTATGAATTTGTGCCATAAATCTATGAATTTGACTCAAAAATGGTATAGATGAGCCCTGGTACTACAATAATTTAATTAACTTTTTTGTTGACATAGATAATTTGTCAAAAGAATAATGCCAAATTTTAAACATGATTTATATAGTAGTTTTTATTATGGAATGGAACAAAAGTATCTCGATTTTGCAAAAATTGAACACATATAGAAGATGCGTGCCGCTTTTGCTTACAATTACGGGTTTATTTTACAAAAATACAATTGCGCGGCTATTTCAAAGCAATCCCAGCGATAAGTTCAATCCGAATTAAATTTTGTATTGAATGATTACCATTAATGAAATATGGATCTATCACTAATAGTGACGGGCGAAATGGTTCTTAAGTGAGTAGCTACCATAAGTACGTAAACACAAATGCTCAATAACACTAACGCTTTTCATTGAACTGATCTTTCAGAGTCATTCAAAATAACAATTCATAGCTCGCACTACTGGCGTTTAGTGTGCTACTTTACGTCTTTCCACTGGGTTCAGAGTTGATCAGAACATTAATTTTTGCAGAATTGTGTGAGCATAGTCCATCAATGATTTATCTTTCAGCTCACTCAATTCGATCTATCGAATTCAGCTTTTCTCTGCGCTCTGCACGAAATGTCAATCAAAAACGCTGAAGCGAAAGTCTCTTTGACGGTGGTATCGTAATTAGCCAGCACAAAGCGGATCTAAGCTGTGCCATTTTAATCGCCATTAACGATCATATACCAGCACACCGCATATAGTTCGGTACGGTAGTCACATGATCACTATCAGCTCACCGCTCACAGCTCTGTGCCATGTTCACACGATTATTTACCACCTCACCGGTCTTAATTCTGTGTCATGAACTGATTTCGATGTGAATTTAAAACTACCTTGGCAACATTAAAATTTGGCTAGTTTGGAAAAAAAATTTCGGACGGGCACAGAATGACAGCATCGATCTGATGGCCATATTAACAATAGGTGCGTGTAATGCGCTGTGCTAGTATTTCATGATAAAAGCAAAGTACTGAGTTGTAAATTGTTCCAATTGAATGAAACGTGGTGGTTTGTTATTCCGGTCAAGCTGAGGTTGAAGGTTGATTGGTTGGAAGTGCTGGTGGTTCCAGAGCTTCCGCATCCTCTAATATTGGGGGTAAATTTTGTCAAGCAGTTTAAGCTGGTCTTGCCTCTGAGCGAGGAGAGTTGGAATGTCGGTGGCACGCTAGCAGAAGAATGAGCAGAACAATTGAAACCTAGAAATCAATTGACAGGGAATGAAAAAGCCGAGCTCAACCTCCTTGCACAGGAGGAATTTCAGCGCAAAGGAGAAGGTATTGGGTGTGCAAATCAAGTGTAGCATGTCATTCGAACTTCTGCTCCACCGATAAAACAACGTTATTACCCCGGCTTCCCCCGCAGTCCAGAAACATATAAACACCGAACTGAACGACTTGCTGGCGCAGAGTATAGTTGAGCCTTCTTCAAGCCCTTGAGCGTCAACTATTATCATTGTCAAGGAAAAGGATAATATCTACAGGTTTTATGCTGTCTCTTATACCTATACACTGTTGTCTGGGAAGCACTACGAAAAAATTTACCAGACCATGCATATTGATCGATGGAGATAATGGTAGGAAGGAGGAAAAAAACATTTCCCATGTTTGGTTTTTTGAATTCTTTTCTACTAATCCTTTTCCACTAGATTTTTCTCTGAAAAATAAATAGCATCCAGCCCACAAGCCATTTCACAGCTTGACAAATGAATTCACTATCACATTGCTTAGGTTTTTTTTACAATTATGCGAAACCGATTTGCAATTGCACGAAATGCTGTCAACTTTGTACTTTAAAATCAAATGGGGCATCATTTTAAAATAAAATATGGAAAGTTACAATTCATTTTTACGAGTTTTGTAAGGTATCTTAAGGTGGGTAGACTTATAAAAACCATATATTTTTTTTAAAAAAAAAAGCGTTCAATAGTAGTATGCACGTGAGATTATTAAACTCACAGTTTTGTCACATTTGTCGAAAAAAAATAGACAAGGCTTAAAATTTTCGAATAATTACATCAGAAAAGTTATCTCTATATAATTTCATGTTAGAAGTGATTAAAATGATGATCATTCAAGGATTTCTTTAGTTCAAAAAAAAATTAATCGAAATAATAACGTAACTATACTGCCATCCTTAGCATAAACGCTCTAAGTCACTTTTTTCATTTTAGAGTTAACACCGGATTTGAAAACTACGTAGTCGCACATTCTGCAAAATATGAAAAACCTATCTTTTGTGGTAGTATGTTAGAATCAATAATGAAAAATGCCCTATTTAGAAAAAACGTAGCCATTACTTAGGATAAACGTCCTATCTGCCGTCGATAGGGATTTATGCTAAGTAATGCTATCATTATTCCCTTACATTCCCTATGGAAAAGGCCTATCCGCTTAAAACCTCTTCTCCACAAATATTTTCAACATGAAAGCTTTTACTTTAGATGTACCTCGAATAAACGTATTTGTATCCATGTTTAAACTTTCATTCCACCTGAAAATATCTGCAGCATTTAGAAAAACGTAAATCATTGAATATCTCGACAGTTACTTAAATGTACAATATATACGCCGTTTATGCTAAAGACGGCAGTATAGTTGAACTCTTTCGTACTAAAAACTCACTCACCGATCATCTCAAACAACGACCACATTAAAAGATTGAATAAACTAATCATTCTGCAGATTCATTTAACTAAAAATGCATTTCACTAATTGGTTCAAACATTTCAAAATAAAAATAAAAAATTAAGTAGGTTAAAAGCCAGCATGTGGTTGCGTCTGCCTCATAATGTCGGAAAAATCAAATTAAATAATTTTTCACTAGCTCCATCCAATAATGTAGCAATTTTATGGTAAATGATTCTTTTAGCAAGTACCATTTCATGTTCAGCGCTTCTTTTCAATCGTTCAAACCATTTACCAAGTCTATAAATAACACGAGTAAAAAATACTCCACTTTACAGTTGATCGTCAAAACATTTTCGAATATTGTTTACAATCAAGTCGTACGCTATGCTATGTGTTATTATTCTTTTGGGATCGTTTATGATTTTTCAATTTCAAAATTGAATGATATGATGACTCTTGTAAAATGTAGGTGTTTATTTTTATTTATTTTTTATCAATCACAAAAAAGATGTCAATTATATTGCCTTGAAGATTGTTCCTATAAATACTTCACATACTTTTCGAAAATTATTTATGAGTAAAAATGCTTTATTTTGATATTTTTTTCGAATTTATTATTATTTCTCAGTGTCATTCCATATCAGGCCAATTAATAAAAATATATTGCATTGTTCCTAACAAATATTCTCTTAGACTACTCACTCTAAGGTTATTGTATGGTCGGTCACAACAATCAATTTTCTAGTCGTCTTAAACTGTTTGCTAAGCAAGCTAAACATAGCGCAAGAAATAGCTTAATCTGCACGACAATAAATTCAATTGCCACTTAGCTATTCAACTCGAATAGCCATTAGTGCATCAAGTGACGTATAGTGATATGATGCGTAATTACCACTCGCAACTATTATTTAATGTGTGTTGTATATTTTCACTCATTATTTTATGTTTGCTAAAAGATGAGGGTTTCAATTTGTTGAAATGATATGTATGATAACGAAAACTGACGAAATGTTATATATCAACAAATGCGGAACACAAAAATGACTTGTTATACGCTTTATCTGATAAATGGAAAAATTGTGTTCAATATGAACCGACGATAGATGAATTTGTACATAATTCTATTACTGTGTTGTGTTGCTTCTCGTTGACAAAATATTTCATAATTTCTCTTTGAAAAATATTACACTAGAGTTGAACTTATTTTCTCTGTTTTCTTTTCAAGAAAAACGTTTCTAATAAAAAATAATTGTTTTTTTATTTCCTCAACAATTTTTTTTTGCTGGGAAATTTGCTTGCCAGGCTAGTTTGCCACATTTCACATTGATAACGTTTTAAATTAACATTTTTATTGTTTTTTTATCCATTATCCTTCTACTGTCTCCTCTAATTTTATAAAAAAAAATGAACGCATTTCAAAAGCCCACTTGTTATTTTTAATACAGTCTATACCAGGGGTGGGCAAACGGTCGATTGCGATCGACCGGTCGATCACAGACATTTTGAATATTTTACTAGGTTAATTTAAAATGTGTACTAAAAATTTAGTATACGATTAAACATGAATTTAAAATTAAAAACGTAGGTATCTATTTTACAATTGATATGACTAATTCCTAAGCAATGCTTCTATTCCATTCTACTCATTCTACTGTATGCATACGCACCTCAAAATAAAGAGTATAAGGAAATGAAAGCAGCAATGAGAAATGAAGCATTTTACTTTTGCTGCAAAGCAATTGATGTATAGTTGATTTGACCAGTTGGCTACATTTTTTGCTCGTAAAGTCACTGTGTTTATCCAGTACATTCTGGAATGGGCCTTGGCCTAATAGGTCCAATAGGACAGTTCACGCAGTTTCCATTCACACAAAAAAACTCGCAGAGCATAGGTGGCGGAGAAGCCAAAGGGAAAATCTGAGATAGCTTTACTCTCGATTTGCTCAATTTATAGATTTATATCATTGTAGTATAACTAGTGATGGGCAAAATGGCTCTTTGAAGTGAGGTAGCTCCGTAAAACTCACTCACTTTAAAGAGTCGCTCTTTAAGAGCTTCTCAAAAGAGACACTTCAAGCAGCTTTTTTATGGTTGCAAAAGTATAAAGTAAATTGCTATTTTTTGTTGTTTTATTAATAATAATAAGCTTAAATCTAATATAACATAACATTACTTTGAAAATATAATATAGCATATAATATAAATTTAAAAATAAATCATAAATTAAAAATCAATCGGATTAACAATAATCATATCTGAAAGTCTTTCCATATAATTAATTATTGTGTAAAAATAGCACTTATGTTATTCGTTTTGGCGATAAATAAGATCTCTTTCCAGTGAGCACATACCCACTTTTTGAAAAACTCGTTCGCAGTTCGCACTATCTCCAAATTCTGGGATGTAAATCTTTCTTTTCCTTCCACCAATTGAGAGGGTCAGCAGTTCTGGGTATATTTACATGTTGTAAATACTTATCCATTTCGTTAATGCCTGCAGCTACATAGCTTTGCTGGCTTTTTACACTGTTGACTTTGTCATCAAATTTTCGCCATAGCGAATTTTGCGTTCCTTGTGCTGTAGGTACCGAAACTAGATGTATGCAAGCAAGTTTGTACGTGGATTCATTTTGAAATGCTAGTCTTTTAAATCGTGGATCTAAAGGAACGCTCTCTAGGCAAAACATATTTTATTTATATAATTTAAATATGTTTGAAAGTTCTCTTTGGATCACATTTAAAAAACTGCGTTCATCAGCAGTTTTATTTTCGTTCAGACAGAGTTCTGAAATGTAGCTTATAATCGTTGATGTAATAATATATATTTTAGAAATCGATACTGTTTCCTCACTGCTTATTTCTAGAGTAGCCTCATTGAAAATGCTCAATATATCAGGGGTTGTTTTCATAATATTCCATTCATCAGAAGAAGGAGTTGGTAGATTTTAGTTCAGGACACCTAAGGTGGCTAATAGTGGCTCTTTTACTTCTTGAATGCGCACAAGCATAGATTACGTAGAGTTCCACCTGGTAATAGCATCAAGCTTTAATTTAAGCTCTACGTATTCCATTTGCCTCTGTTTTTGTTGTAATTTTGCCGTTATTTTGCTACTTAAAGTTTTTTCGGACGGTTTTCCGTCAGATTTCATTTTGCCGTATCTTCGAAATTAGTCCGCTTTTTCCCAGACTTGTATGGAAATTTCGCCCGAAACAACTCAAAAAGGTCCCCAAATTCATGCTAGTCAAAAAAAATTTTTTTTGGAAAAATGAACGTTTTTGCCCAATTTCCCCTATCAACAATTTTTTTTGCCCTTGAAATATCACTATTGTACTCCCCGACCACGTCCAATCATCGAAAGCGTCCTAAAGGCAGTTTTTGCCAAACTATGGCCAAAAAACCCCTTACTCCCCTACAAAGCCGAAATTTTTGTATCGTAGCAATAGGTCTTGGCCCGTTATGTCCCAAACCACCTTAACCCCAAATTGGCCGATTTTGTCCGATTTCAACTACTTTTGCCCTAAAAACTTTTTGAAGAACGAAAATATTCGATACGAACCTGTTCCATATACCTGTTCTAGTGTATACGCTTCATCTCTAAAATCTACCTATGAAATGCACCGCCTAATAGCCAACATTTGGCTACTAAAATACTCGTGAACCAGAGCAAAATATACGCACGTTAACGCATACTGTGTGTTCACAAAATGTCGCCATCAATAACCGCACACGATCAGTATCCATGATTCGCACAGTTCTTCATTCACATTCTATTCGCACTGGCTCAGTGCTTTCATTCATTCTTCATTCAACGGAGCTGACTCTTTTATTCCTCATTCGCACAGTGTTCATTCAACGGAGTCAACTCTTTTATTCCTCATTCGCACAGTGTTCATTCAACGGAGTCGACTCTTTTATTCCTCATTCGCACAGTGTTCATTCAACGGAGTCGACTCTTTTATTCCTCATTCGCAGTGTTGGCTCCGTGATTTCATTCATTCTTCATTCAACGGAGCTGACTCTTTTCACTGTGCAATACGATAGTCGTATACATATGTTCGTGTTCCGACGTTAGAATAGCCTAGATTTCGCTTCAACTACACACGGTAGTCTAATGAAGTATTGCCTTGTGTATATGCATAAGCTCTATTTGGTCGGGTGATTGTTTGAGTGGC
This sequence comes from Nemotelus nigrinus, assembly GCA_947369275.1. Classification (NCBI taxonomy): domain Eukaryota; kingdom Metazoa; phylum Arthropoda; class Insecta; order Diptera; family Stratiomyidae; genus Nemotelus; species Nemotelus nigrinus. Next base: position 25,182,240 of record OX376375.1, on the reverse strand, counting down.
TCCGCAATATCGCTATTGCCACTAAAGTGAAGGTATGAAGTGTTGCGGAGCTATTCTAAATGATGGCTCACATAGCTCTTTCAAAAGAGTTGACGAGCTGACTCGCACAGAGTTGAAGAGCTGACTCACACAGCTCCTTCAAAAGAGTCGCTCTTTTTGATTGACTCGCTCATGAGCGACCCATCACTAAGTATAACTGCTTCACTAAATCTCGTATACGTATACGGTTGTTTCATTTCCTTAAATCGCCCTGTTCTTAAGTACACACTTAAGTTTTTATTTCCCGCTATACACCTTGTCTGCATTTGCATTCGTCTCTCTGCTACCGAGATAGTAAACTGTCGCACACAGCGCAACAAAGGTTAATCTCAATTTTAGATAAAATACAATTTTGGTTTAATATTCTATATTTAATAATTTAATTTTCAGAAAAATAAATAAGAAAAAAAATTAAAAAAAACATACAATTTCCATAATGAATAGGAAGAGCTTTATTTATTTTTTGACTATGAAAAAGGATAAATGGCTATGTGTGATATGTCGTGTTACAGTCGCCTTGCCCAAAAAAAAAAAATTTTTTTTTTCAAACAAATTATGAAAATGATTATCGTGTTAATACCGAATTATAAACAAAAAAATAAAAGCATCCAGAAATCAATTAACCACACAGCATTTTTTGTTTCAAACGCCTATGCAGCAATCTAAAATACATTTTGACAAAACAACAAAAAAAAGTCTTATCCGGATGGAGAAATTTTTAAGAAAGTATTTATTAATGGCAGTGAGATATTATTTTCCAACTTTAAATATAAAAGTGAAATTCTCAATGCAACTAAAGATTTGCAACTTTCTCGCAGAACTGTAACTTGTCGTATTGAGGATATGAATAAAAATGTAACTCAACAACTAAAAAATGACATACAAAGTTGCCGTTTCTTTTTGTCGCAGTTTGACGAGTCAGGCATTTTTGATTCAAAAATTTTCAAATATGATTTGGCTCCATAAACGTTTCTTTTTAATTCAATGATGAAAAATTTTGATTTGAAAAGAACATTTTTATAATAAATTGGAATTCAAATTAGATTCGCTTTTTATTTCAAAGTGATTTCAACTTTTGATTTAAATTTGGTTCTATTAAATGACATTTTTCTGAGTGTACTGGTGAATGTAATATTGAAATGCTTTGTCCTGAATTGGAAAATTTTAATCGAGAATTCGAGACACGATTTGCAAATCTCAACAACCTTAAACCGATTTTTGAATTTATTTCATTTCCTCTTGGAGCATTCGACAACGAGGATATTTAATCAAATCTAGCTCATTCGTTACAATTGAATTCATCGGATCTAGAGTTAGAAATTTTAGCAATAGCACTTGCAAATGAAAATAATTTTTGGGTTTTATTACCGTAAAAAATATCCATTATTGAGATTGGTGGCAGTGAGGATATTTGCATTTTTTTTGCTTCAACTTATCTATGTGGAGCAACGTTTTCAAATCACGATTTAGGATTTCTCTGACTGATGACCACTTAATGGCATTTATTCGATTGTGCATCAGTGCTTACAAGCCTAACTCTACAATACTTTTTGATGAATATATACATCAAAAATTACTCCAAAATAATTATTAATAAAGTTCATTGCACAAAGTAGTAAATACAATGTATTTAATATATTAATATCAATAAAGACCTTAATTTAGTTTTTATTTGTTTTTAATTTAACCCATTTTCGCGCATAAATTAAAAAAATTAATGTCGGATCATACCAGCTTTAAGTTTGCCCACCCCTGGTATATACACTCAATCAAGTGTATAAATGATCAATAAACTTGAAGTATTTGTAAATATTGTCAGATTTTGCCAATTAATTACAGATACTTTGTTTATTTTTGCAAATACATATATCACCAAGTGATACAATACATTTGAAACATTAAAACGTACTGCTTACTCGAAATCAGTGAAAATTCATATTTCTGCTACAAGAACACATGAAGTAAAATTATAGGATAAACATAGTCATCAATATTTTCCATGTTTTTTTAATGTCTGCAATTATTTTTCCTGTTAATCAACCTGAAAAAAAAACACGAAATACGTGCAAAATTACATGACACGCTTCAAAAGAAATATCATACTTACCAATTATTTCAATAATTATTTTTCATCCAGAAAATATTTTCCGTTCGACTGAAGGCTTCGCTTTAAAAATACAAACTGCACAAAATATTGCATTTATTTACTTAATTGATTTCCAGGGTAAATTCATGTTTGTTCATTTGGCATTTTCAGGTTCGTACTAGACGAAAATATTAGCAATAATACAGGCATAGCATTTTTTGCAATATTCGATGGTCATGGCGGTGAATTTGCAGCCGATTTTGCCAAAGACATGCTTGTGCCTAGTTTATATAATAAAATCATAGAAACAACGAACCTGCTCAAGTCACCTATGCTGCTAAACGAAGACAATGCATTCTTGCGACGACGTGGTAGTCGACGTGATGAAAACTCACCGATCTTGAGTCAAGATGAAAATAAGGAAAATATCCCGGTATCGGTGCGAAGAAAAGACAGTCTAAGGAAAGCGCATAGGTAATAGTCTATTATATATTTTTCTCCTGTTTTTTTCAAATATTTATTTTTTTCGTAGCACAACTGATGACTGTAAACAACCTCCACAAAAGCCTACTGATGTATTCACAATGCAATTGAATTCTCTCATCAGGCCCTTTGCTAAGGATAACCTACTGAACGTGAATAACAACACAAATTTAAAACCGCCGCCAAGTTTTGATGCTCAGTGCTATATTGAGAATGGAAAAATTAATTTTGGGAAAATGATAACAGATGAAGTATTATTGACGGACTATAAACTTGTGGAAGCTGCGAAAAAATCGGTAAGTAGAAGATAAAGTAGTGTAAAGAAGCCAAAAGTAGTACTTTTGTAAGTCATCGTTGAAAATCTCCTCTAATTATTCTAAGTCTCCACTGGTATTAGGTATGAGTTTATCATTTTCGTAAATAATATGTTTGAAACTCAGCTGAAGGCTGTTTAGAATTATAATAAATAGAGGGTTGGATCTGAAATTAAGCCCTAGGGTCTGTTAAGTTGGCCATTTTTAAAATGTTAATATCGATATCGCTTAATCGTTTAATTAATTCCTTCCATGTATCGACTGCGGGCCTAGCAATCTCCTTAGGAAGTCTAAACTTTACACTAGGCAATATATTTTCTATAACATTTGAAATCCATCAGATAAATATTTTTTTTTTATTCATTTATAACATAAAATCGGTGTTTGCTGATGCGTCGCTGGCATACAATGGTACATTGGCTAACAAATTGCGGCAAGCAAGCTTAGAACAGTATGCCATTAACACGTTCGGCGCCGCGTCACCCGTAATTGGGTGACGGTTGTGCTTCCGTGGGGGTGACGCTCTTTTTGTTCAAGTTAAATAAGATTTTCAGTTGCATTTTGAAAATAAATTGAATGGAACAAACACTGAAGTGTTAATACTTTATATACTCTACTTTTGATCAATTTATGTTTCGAATATCATATATATTATTACATCATCTACTTTGCATGATATTCGTTAAAATAGTTCAAGCACATATGTGGCGATTTTGGGCATTTCAAATAATACGTTGTCGTTTTTTTAACGTTTTTCCTCGTTTGTTGGCGTTTGACAATTTGCCTCTTCTTTTGGCACATCCTTCTTACAGGCTTGTCCTGCTGATTCTTGTGTTTTCTTCTTTTGTGTCTATTGGTGTCGGGCACAGTATTTTTCGAGGACAACCATTCTGTGACTAAAAGTTCCCGGAATTTTCTAAGCTCAATTTTTTTTTTGTGTAACTCTCTGATACACTATATGTGCATTTACGATCGTTGTTCGTAAAAGTAAATGTAATGCTAATTTGCGATACCGCTTGATAGTTTTTCGTATGTTTGTTGCATATGACACCATCTAGTTGCTCCTGTCGATGCCAGTTTTTCCAATATTGTTCGCCATTATCGCCAAAGGTTTCATTTTCGGAGGACGATCTTCAGAACTAAGCAATATATATTTATAATGGGTCGAAAGCTCTGCAAACGTAGAAAATCGACAACGCACGGACCGACTCGAGTTGCATTGTTGGTATTCCCACTTACCTCTCCGTTTCCGTTCTGGTGCGCCGACAGTAAAATTTGGACCCGCGAGAAACTCAACCGATTCACGTTTGGCGCCGAACGTGTTAAATGATGCACTCAAATCGTAACTTTACCTCATTCTAGATGCCCCACCCACTGCCGATCACATGTGCCAGTTCTTTGCCGTAATACGAGAAAACTACATACAACAATCAAAGACGACGAAAATGGTTCCAAGTATATTCACTGGCCAACACTTACTAAACGTCCTACCAAACAGACGCAAATTAGCCCCACTAACCATGTCTCAATTCTCACATGAAGTGCAAATTCCTTACTGACCAAAAATGGCGAGCTGCTACTGTTTTTGATTGATTTTAAAATTGATATTATGATGCTTCAGGAAACATTCCTCAAACTCGCCGATCACCTCCTGATCCCCGACTACATCGTATAAAGGAACGATAAAGTAACTGAGATGAGAGGAAGCACTGCAATATTTTTGAGACGAAACATAACTCATCATTTTGTCCTCAAGGGAATGGAAGCAACTGTTATACAAGTGCAAACAAGCTATCTTCATTTCTTATTGGTTTCAGCGTACCGGCCACAAAATCACAGGAGTTTACTGAAGACCTTCGCGGACTTCTCGATCACCAAGCCATTCTTGTGAGTGACCTCAATATCTATAATCGCTAGAAGTACCAAATATGGGATCGAGCTAAAAAAAAAATGCATTACAGACAGATAATCAAGCCTACATATACTCATTGAGCCCACGCACTTTGGCCCTTTAAACAGCTAGGCCTTATATATAGGGATCTCACAAGTACTCAATCAACATGTCCTGCACGAGCTATTATCAAACGACAAGCCATTGTTCTTTCGAGTAAAGAATTTCTACATTGATGACCCCGTAGAAGAGGAAATTCATCAACTGGGAATCTTTCCGAGTTGTACTGGCCGAAGTAGTCGGCCTACAAACACCCAAACGAACAGCGACTTAGAGGAATCAATAGATTTCCTCGACAATGTTACAAAGCAGGCAAAAGAGGACAACACCATCGCGATTCCGGTAAAGTATGAACACAATCCTTACAAATTCCCTAAGTTGATTAAGTCATTTATACGGAGGAAGAATAAACTCCGGCGAAGAGCTGAGGGACAGGTGACCCTAGAGTAAAGCGAGAAGCAAATCGGCACACCAATTACCTACGTGGTCAAATACATATCCATACACGAGAATGAGCAGTGGAAAAGTTTGATGCAAAGCATCGAACCTGGGAATAACATAGCGCCTGTCATGATATTTCAAGACCAAAAACAGAAGAAAAAACGGACACCACGAAAACTGAAAGTGATCAACCAACAGGAATGGCAACGGACACCCAATTACTCAGGATTCACTTCCACTTGGACAGCGCATATACGAAATAAACGCAGCACCTGCAATAAACCTTTCCCTCAAATTCAAAAGACCAAACAAAACCAACAGGTCACCAATATACAAAATAATAATAGTAACAGTTAAACTGCGGGAAATTTAGTGATGTCTACAATGTGTATATTATAGAGATCCTTGAGAAACTCCAGTAGCAATTTGTCTCTCGGATGAGAAGTGTTTACCAACTCTGGCACAGAATTTTCTGCCCGTGAGAAATCCTGCATGCCAGACTTTGCGGAAGGGCTTCGCTATATCGATTTTGTACGGTTATGTTCTGCTGGGAAGTGTTTGACTACGCTTGTTAGCTAGAGTTCTGTGGGATAAGGTGGCTTAATTTAGCTACTGGAGGCTAATTCATCTCCAATTCTAAGGGAATGTTAAATTTTTACCAGGTTTAACAAAAAGACCGGCATTTCTTGACGGAAATTTTGCACTCGGACAAACCTCAAAGACTTAAAAATATTACCAACAGACCTACCGAAATCTCGCACTGCGGAGAATTTTTATCTCAGAAAAGTCGCTAGTTAGTGCACACAAACTAAATTTAGGTGCACAAGGTAGCTGAGAGCAAGACCGCTCACAGAGAAAAGAGGATCAAGGGTTAATAAGTTCCGTAGTTCCAAACGAACCCAGTTCCTTGTGGTCGCACGAAATCGTACGCAAAGTGCACTTTGCTTTATTTAAGCGCCTGGTAGACAAAATAACAGTTAACAGGATAATTATTCGTGATTAATTTAACGGTAAATTAGTTGTCTCACCTACAAAGCCTACAAAAATGAAAGATCTCGATATCGGTTTAAAAAAATTGGATAATTTCCATTATCTTGTACACGCAGCTTTCGAAGTGAAGAATTATAAACATTCAAGCATGCCAAAATACTTGTATACATTGAACAACGTTCCCTCTCGTTTTCTTAGTTACAAAAATCGCTGAATATTATATTCCTTCTGACATATTTATTATTATATTTTGTGAATTAAATGGTGTTCCAAAATATTAAGACAATTTCTTAACGCAATAATTGCTTAGCTAAAAAATTCTCTCTTATCCGATAAAATATGACGAAAAATCTGAAATAAATTCCAATCTTGCGTAAAATATTTCACATTTCATATATTTTTTATTCCTTTGAACAAATATAATTTGACTTTATCATCATTATCTTTCAGACTAATGTAGCTGGAACGACAGCTCTCATAGCAATAATCCAGGGAACAAAACTAATTGTCGCCAATGTTGGTGATTCACGAGGTGTTATGTGTGATTTTAAAGGAAATGCAATACCACTGTCATTCGATCACAAACCACAGCAGGCAAGTAAATTTATACAGACTCGTTTAATTTTCCATCTTGACAAAAATATTTCGAATTTTATCATTACTCATTCATTTACCGAAACTAATTTCGTCTAAAATAATTTCCTTAGGTACGTGAACGAAAGCGAATTCATGACGCTGGTGGTTTTATATCGTTTCGTGGTGTATGGCGTGTCGCTGGCATTTTGGCAACATCACGAGCACTAGGCGATTATCCGCTCAAAGACAAGAATCTAGTCATAGCTGATCCTGATATTTTGACTTTCGAATTGAATGATCACAAGTATGTACGAATAAATATATGCTTATTAGAGAAGCAAACTGTAGTCATAAATTTGTTATTTTTTATTTATATCGAGGAGATTTATAATCGTGTGATGCGCTGACGTCGAATCGAATTTTATTTTTGAATTTTAATATACATAGATCTGATTTTGTGTTAATTTGATTATTTTTTTATGAAAGACCGAACCGTCTGCACGAAATAGTCATAAATTTTTATGATAATTCAAACTGACCGTAAAAATGTGCGGCTCATCAATTTGATTGAATCGGATTTTTTTAGATATATTTTTATATTTTGTGGTTCTTGTTGTCATTTTGTGTGATTTTTGCGATCCAAAAATTGTTTCGATTCGAGGAAAATAATTAATTCGCTTGAAATGTTCATAGAAATGTTGATTTTTCCTTTAAAAACTTCAAACCCCTCAAAACTCAACAATATTAAGCATTTTTGATCAGATCATTGCTGAAAGGCAATTGGCACTTATCTTTAGTACGTGGTCGTCTTGACATTCATATTTATTAAATCAAAGATTGGCTGCAAAACTCTTAGAAAAAATATAATTTTCTCGATTTGTGCTTTGAGCGAGCAATATTTGATTTAAGGGGGAAAATACATGTGACTGCTAAAAAAAAAAAAATCGATTTTTTTTATTACACCAAAATGTTTGAAATGCTCTTAAAATATATATACTTCTCGAGTTATAGTCAGTTATAGGCAGCGCGGCGTTCCCCAGGTCGGTGGAGCTTTAAAACTTTAAACGCGTTTTTCTCAAAGTAGTACTTTTTCAACTGCCGTACAAAATATCTCAAAAAATATTGAACCGATCCGGCTCAAACTTATGCCACATCTACAAAAGAATAATTATAATTTTTGAAAAAGAATAATTATAACAATCTTCTCGTTGAACCTAAATGATATTGTAATTTCAGCAAAATAATTTGTTTATTAATGTTTAAAGTGTGATTTTTTTGAAAAATAATCGATTTTTATGTTTAATCCAAAATTAATGTAAAAATTTAATTTTTTTTATAAATTTTATTGGTTCACCTATGAATTATATATTTCATTAGCATATTTTTTTTTCTCTGAATGTTGCAAGTTCCCCGGAAAAGGTGTTAAGTTGTACGAGGCAGTTTTTGATGTGTTTTTTTCATCCGCTCGCATCGCCGCCATTTTGTGTTAAAAAATTATTTAAAAAATATTTTCATTTACTGTGAGACATGTACTTTAAGGATTTAATATTAAACATTTTCTGAATGAACAATATATATATATTTTAAATCAATCTGAAATAAGCATTTTTTTTTAGATTTTACATGTATTTCCCCCCTTAAATATTAAATATTAGAGCATTGAATAAGAAAAAATTAAAAAAAAAATCCAATCAGATACTTTTAATACCCTCATTTTGTTTCTTTCACGTTGTAATCGATTTTTTGAAAATTTATTTTAGTCAACGATATCAAATCGCAATGAAATACTTAACTATAGCAAAAATTCTCCAATTTCAGACCAAATTTCATCATACTGGCATCGGATGGTTTGTGGGATACATTTTCGAATGAAGAAGCTGTTGCATATATTAAAGATCATTTACACGAACCTGACTTTGGTGTCAAAAGCTTAACACTTCAATCCTATTATCGTGGATCTGTAGATAATATAACTATAATAATAATTAGTTTTAAGAATGGTAAGTATCGAATTAGTAGTACAGTCATATCGCCACCAGTGACCAACGACAAGAACTTAGTAAGCTCAAAGTAAATTTTTTACAGTGTAGTAATTGTTTTTGTACGAAAAACGATCAAATGACCGAAAATTCGAAAAATAAAAATAAAATCGAAAGAAAAATTATTAAATGAATTTCGTGATTTTTTTTAGAGACAAAATTAAGAGAGAGAAAAATCTTTTTGAATAAGTGAGTTTTTGTTGTTTCTTGCTGAAGCTCAGTATCTGCAGATTTTCGCGTCATTTGAATAATATTGATTCATAGATAGTTTGTTACTATTCATAAATAAAATCTATGGTTTACTATTATTACTTGTTATAGAATTATTGCGAGAATAATTGTATTATACTATTACATATTGTATTTCGATTAAGATTTTAAATTAATAAAATGTCAAAGTTTTGTTTAATTGAAAAAGGTTTTTTTTTTTGTAATTTCTGCTTATACGTCATTTCACGAAAATGAATATGAATAAAAAATTAAATAAGAGAGAATGAATTGGAATAGAGAATGAATTGGAATCAGCCAGCTACACTGATTATTGAAGAATAGTCAGATAAAACGATCTAACAAAAGACAATGAAACTGTTTTTTAATAATGAAATTAATTTTTATAGTTTTCACTTGGATAATTTTTGAAATATCATTTTCGGTCGATTTTTACTTCGTTAGATCACTTGATGTCTCGAAAATATATTTTTTTTTCAATATGGGTGTGTGTGGTGTGGGTTGAGAGCCAGGTAGCATTCAGGCCAGGTAGACCCACTGTACTTATACCCGTAGCCTACTATAGTTTTCAGGGGCGGCTCGTCGATGTATGCAAAGGAAGCGGTGCTTCCCTTGCTAAGCCACAAAATTGATTAAATAATCAATATGTAGCAATCAAAAGATTTGCAATCAATATTTACCAATCAAAGTAATAACATTTATTTTCTTACAAAAGACAAAACTTCAGTGCTACTGTGGGTCAAATAGTTTTATTTTATTTTAAAGTAAATTATAATAAAACTCGTCAAAGTGAGAGCGTATTGAATAGATTCTGTTTCGAAATGTTAATATTTACCCGTTTAATATGGATTCTAAAGTGGAAAACCAAAATTACTGTGCCATAGAGGATTTACTGCTACAGTCTTTTTCATTGAGGATCTTATTGAGTTTTGGCAACCAAGACCACTAATTTCACTCAGTCAACTGTTTGCAAAAGGTTTTTTTATTAGGTACTTTTATGGCAAATTACACGAGGAATGTATTGGCTATCTAATTTAAATTGCTAAAAGATGCATTTCCTCAACTTTGAGCTATTAAAAAACTTTCGCGGGGCAAGACATTCATTTGCTATTTCGCGGGGCATGAGATTTATTTTTCGCGGGGCAAGACATTCATTTGCTATTTCGCAGGGCAAGACATTCGTTTGCTATTTCGCGGGGCAAGACATTCATTTGCTATTTCGCGGGGCAAGACATTTATTTTTCGCGGGGCAAGCAGTGCTGCCATTTATTTTTTTGGAATAATGCTAGATTCAATTATATTTAATGCTAAATAATGCTAGATCTTGTAAAATTATAATGCTAAATAATGCTTTCTTATTTAATTGAAATAAACATGGTTCAATATGAAAACAATATGTACATTTATATGAGGGTTGATCAATAAGTAATGATAATCGGTTATTTCCAGTTCGCATAAAATTCAAAAAAAATCAAAAATTTTACCACTACATATACTCACAAAGTCAGCATGAAAAAAATATAAATAGGCCACAATCCCAGGGATTCAAAGTGCCAAAAGCACTAGCTCCAGTATAAAACAGTTCTAAGAGGAGCTACATTCATTTGAACACGAACGGACGAAGAGAGAACATCAAAATGGGGAAAAACGAAATTTGTTTGAAAATCTGTTTGAAAAAATTTCTACCAGAGGCATACACGGGGACATAGTGGAAACATTAGGGGACTCTGCTCCTTCATATTTCACCGTTGCACGCTAGGCCAAGGAGTTTAAGTTGGGAAGAACATACACTGAACATGAACACCGCGAAGGACGTCCATCCACATCCCTCACTGAAGACAACGTAAAAAAGCCAAAGATGTCGTGTTGGCAGATCAAAGAGTGACCTTCAGGCATGTAGCTGAGGTCACAGGGATCTCATATGGTAGTGTTCGAAAAATCTTTGCCAACAAAATACATATGAAGAAGGTCTCTGCCCAAGAATATTAACGGACGAGGATAAGATAAAACGAATCGACAATTCAAGGATGAATCTCAAAAAGTTCCAAGCAGATCAGGAGAATTTTTTGTCACATTTCGTGACCATGGACGAGATTTGGATCCACCATTTATATCCAGAAACCAAAATGCAATCAATGACCTGAAAGCGACCCTCTTCATCGATGCCGAAGAAATTCAAAGTGTCAAGTTCAGCAGGAAAGGTTATGACATCAGTTTTTTCGGACGCTGAAGAAATTATTGTGCTGGAATATTTGGAAAAGGGAGGCACTATATTAGGCTCTTACTAAGCTGACCTAATAAGAAAACTGCGAAAGGCACTGAAGGAGAAAACACACGGCAAACTGCGAGCCGGAGTTCTGTTTCTTCAAAATAACGCACCGGGTCACAAGGCTGCAGTTGCGATGGATACAATTAAAGAAACAGGATTCAAACTGCTTGAACACCCAAGCTCTCAGTGGCTTCTACCTCTTTCCTCGGCTCAAACAACACCTTCGGAGTAAGAAATTTGAAGATGATAGGGAAGTGATGGCCACTGTTATGGCATTTTGGGAGAGTCCAGATAAAGAATTTTTTTCTAAGGGTATCCTGGGTTTGGAAAAAAGATGGCCTAAATGTATTAACTTATTAGAAGACTATGTTGAAAAATAAATATATCTTTTAAGTTTAATCACCTTAGTTTATATTCATTATCATTACTTATTGATCAACCCTCGTATGTATAACAAAAACAAATTAGAAGTTTAAAATTTACATTTAAAAATGATTCTACATCTATTACAGACAAATGAGTTATATCTAAATCTTCTTCTCTTATGTAAAGCTCATTTCTACCAATAATTGTCAAAATATCGTTTGGAATCACTCAATCAAAACAGCAACAATTATTTATTTTTAAGTGAAGAAAAAGTATTAGTGTCGGATAACGAAGATTTTTCTCCAGCGTTATCCGTACGATTGCTTGCATTTGAAGCCCTAACAAAACAATTAATTCACATTATTCAGGAAAAAATATCTAACTAGAATGCACATACTTTGGTAAACTTGAACTTGTAGATGCCCGAGGCTCCTGGGAGTCTGAAGTGGATGGGACCCCACTACTGATTTTTAGCATCATCACGATTAAATTTCGCGGGGCAAGAGATTTATTTTTCGCGGGGCAAGAAATTTATTTTTCGCGGGGCAAGCAATTTATTTTTCGCGGGGCAAGAGATTTATTTTTCGCGGGGCAAGAGATTTATTTTTTCGCGGGGCAAGAAATTTATTTTTTCGCGGGGCAAGAAATTTATTTTTCGCGGGGCAAGAAATTTATTTTTCGCGGGGCAAGAAATTTATTTTTCGCGGGGCAAGAAATTTATTTTTCGCGGGGCAAGAGATTTATTTTTCGCGGGGCAAGAAATTTATTTTTCGCGGGGCAAGAAATTTATTTTTCGCGGGGCAAGAGATTTATTTTTCGCGGGGCAAGAGATTTATTTTTCGCGGGGCAAGAAATTTATTTTTCGCGGGGCAAGAGATTTATTTTTCGCGGGGCAAGAAATTTATTTTTCGCGGGGCAAGAGATTTATTTTTCGCGGGGCAAGAGATTTATTTTTCGCGGGGCAAGAAATTTATTTTTTCGCGGGGCAAGAAATTTGTTTTTCGCGGGGCAAGAGATTTATTTTTCGCGGGGCAAGAGATTTATTTTTCGCGGGGCAAGAAATTTATTTTTCGCGGGGTATGAAATTTATTTTTCGCGGGGCAAGAGATTTATTTTTCGCGGGGCAAGAGATTTATTTTTCGCGGGGCAAGAAATTTATTTTTCGCGGGGCAAGAGATTTATTTTTCGCGGGGCAAGAGATTTATTTTTCGCGGGGCAAGAAATTTATTTTTCGCGGGGCAAGAGATTTATTTTTCGCGGGGCAAGAGATTTATTTTTCGCGGGGCAAGAGATTTATTTTTCGCGGGGCAAGAGATTTATTTTTCGCGGGGCAAGAAATTTATTTTTTCGCGGGGCAAGAAATTTATTTTTCGCGGGGCAAGAGATTTATTTTTCGCGGGGCAAGAGATTTATTTTTCGCGGGGCAAGAAATTTATTTTTTCGCGGGGCAAGAAATTTATTTTTCGCGGGGCAAGAAATTTATTTTTCGCGGGGCAAGAGATTTATTTTTCGCGGGGCAAGAGATTTATTTTTCGCGGGGCAAGAAATTTATTTTTTCGCGGGGCAAGAAATTTATTTTTCGCGGGGCAAGAGATTTATTTTTCGCGGGGCAAGAAATTTATTTTTTCGCGGGGCAAGAAATTTATTTTTCGCGGGGCAAGAAATTTATTTTTCGCGGGGCAAGAGATTTATTTTTCGCGGAGCAAGAAATTTATTTTTCGCGGGGCAAGAAATTTATTTTTCGCGGGGCAAGAAAACTGTAAGAAAGAATTCTACTCGAACATTTTAGACCCAATATTAGCAATTGTTCTTTAAGCTGGAAAACCAGCACAACCAAAGTAAATTACGGAAGTATTTACGAAATAAACTACTTTGTTACATGACGAATTAAGTTGCGTCTAATGAATTCTCGCAACCGTTTTTCTAGAAATCTAAAATCAATATGCTGATAAAGCTGATATTTAACAGTTACATGTTAACAACTTCCCTACGTTTATGATAAAAACATGGTTTCCGTTTTAATTTCCAAGATGTATCAAAATAATACTACGTTTGCACTGCAATCTCAAATCAAGTAGACTTCGAGCTTACAACAAAAATTAGGTGAGACGTGTGAATTGGCCGAAGTGATTTAGAGTTTCAGCAGAAAATGTTATTCAAATTTATATGAACAATTAATTTAATATGAGAGCTGATGAAAAAGAAACGATTATGGCTGAATATTTTCTTGTCTGTTTGTGTACTGCACATTCTCCGGTTGTCTAAATTTCCACTATTTTGGAACAAATTTCTCTGGGATAAAATCCAGCAAGCTCTGAAATAAATTAAGCTGAAACACCTGGTTTTGACTAGATTTATAACCAGCTCACACCGCAGTCAAAACAACGTAATTATAGCTACTGCTTTTGAAATCAGGGAAGTTCACATCGCATTGAGGTGCTGATGTTTGACTGGTGCCGTTTGAAATTCAATTAGCAACGTCTTATGCAAGTATTTTTTTTTAAAAATAAAAGAAATAAAACTTTCCATTCTTTCCACTCTGTACTCCGAGAGTGTTTTTTAGAGGTTTAGAACTTTGAAATGAAATAAAATTCGGGTAAATTATTTTGATTGCCATGAAATTGGTTTTATTGGAAAGATAATTCTTTGCCATTTTTATTTAAATATGATTTTGGGCACGTGAGTGCCACGATTAGGGCGGAGGAAGTCCAAACGAGAGGTCCAATTTTCGACTACTCTAACCAACAATTGGGGCCGTATCGCGCCAATAACGCGGCGGCTGTTGTCTTCCAAATGGTCAAGAGTCTCGAACTTGTTGGCATAGACGAGTAATTTTGACTTTGAAATTAAAATTTGATGGGCGAGATTGTAAATAGATGAGTGCCAGATTATTCCGAAGTCTAAATTTAAATGCTAAAAATAATGCTAGATGCTAACTCCGAATTTCGAATGCCGTTTTGGAAAAAATAATGCTAGATCTAGCATTCAAAATGCTAAAATGGCAGCACTGGGCAAGACATTCGTTTGCTATTTCGCGGGGCAAGACATTCATTTGCTATTTCGCGGGGCAAGACATTTATTTTTCGCGGGGCAAGACATTCATTTGCTATTTCGCGGGGCAAGACATTCGTTTGCTATTTCGCGGGGCAAGACATTCATTTGCTATTTCGCGGGGCAAAACATTTCTTTTTCCCGGGGCAGGACATTCATTTGCTATTTCGCTGGGCGAAACATTTATTTTTCGCGGAGCAAGACAGTTTTGCAGAAAAATTATAGTTCCACAAAAAACCTACTGGTGCATGACTTTCAAATTCCCAAAGAAACCTATTATTTCGACTCAATTGAATGCATCCTGTATTTTTATGGTTTTCAATTTTCATTCCTACGCTAGGCTCTTTTCAAGTAGCACATATGCAATCTTACTACATACAACACAGCCACTACCCATCGAAATTACTATGGAAATAAAAATCCTCAGGGTAGGCGTCTGCATGGTTAAAGTAGATTTTTCATCTGTCTACATACTTATATAAGCTTTTTGTATTAAGTTTACGATTTCCCTTTGCATTCAATTTTCTCGAGAAAAAGAGTTTCTATTTTCTCTATTTTCCACAAATGAAATGACACTCATACGATTGCTAGCTGGCAAAAGAACAAAGCATATGAAACGACAACAAGTTTCAAAATCCTGACGAGACTACCGGCGACATCGAATCAGAATCAGAACATAGCTGAGGCTCAAGATGTGTCGGGAAAAAGTACGCGAAGCATCCGTGTATGTATATCTATGACACGTCAAGGTATAAGTCTATTTTCTTTCTTGTCACCGTGAGCTTATTACAGGATATAAGTTTTTCCTCTGCCTTTTCTTGCTGATATGAAGTTATTATATTGCATCTTCGTTGAATTGGAAAAATTGGATAATCATGTTTGCGGAAAAGACTGTTGGAGGCTATGGTAAAGTAGTTGCCCTAGACATGCCGCCTGCTAAACATGAGACTATGGTATAGAGACAAACAATTGGCTGCGGGCCTGTCAGGGTAGATAAATTGATGTTTTCTCGGATACGTATGAGATAAGTGCGAGTTATAGTGGTTTTGTCAAGGTAGGTTAAGGATTTATGCGTCGGGTTGAATGGTAGTTGAAGAGTTCCGGAAGAGTTTAGGCGTATAGTAAATGAATTTATGTCATGATTCGTGAAATGAATCACGTTTGGTACTTAAATGTAGACATAGCATGAATTATGTGTCTTTTTGAGATCTTTTTAAAGAAATGCTTTTGACGCTACGAGGTACTTGAATTGGCAAGTGGTCCTACTCCAAGGTTCATATGTCTGTATACTTGCCAAGGTAGATTTTTAAAAGAACAACTTTTACCTTTCCATCCCAGTAGCAAAAGTTTGTATACCCTAATACTGAATTCATAAGCATTGCTGTAAAAATCCTCTCTATCATCCGTGTAAAATGCTACGTCAGTGGACTCTTTCATTCAATTATTCATAGCCTCATAAATATCTGTCTGTTCTCGTATGAACATGTCATCTTCTACTTTTTGCGATAGCTCCTGAAAAATTGTTGAAGATCTAAAATATAATACAAACACGCCAAACTGCAAACATCAATTTGTCAAACTTTAATAAAATAATTTTAAACTCCTCGGACTTAGTTATAAACTATAGACGACCGTTTTCGAAGAAGTCATTTGAAACTACGAAATGCAATAAAGACGGACAGTTGACTGTTGTTGAAGTTTTTTTTTGCCAATTTTGATTGACTTCCAAAGTTGTCCTGCATATTGCTGGTTTTCATGATTTTCTAATATTTTTCTCATGTTTTTCAAGTTTTTCTAGTATATATTTGTTTTCTTCCGGAAAACAGCAAAATCATTTTATGGATTTCGCAATTATTTTTCCTGCCTTAAAATGTTTATGAAACTAAACCAACGCAACTTCATATAGTTTTGAATTCATGGAAAAGTTTGTGTGATAGTCGAGCAAAAGTTTTTTCATAGGTTTAATTACTCTACGAACGGCTTGCGAATGAAATGCGCCTGATAACGTCGTTTTATCGTCAATGGTAGCGTCTATAAAATTTCTGAAAGAAATACAGGACACTGAATTGTTCATAAACCAGATGATGAAGTGACAGCAAGATACAGTTATTTATTGGTATTCAGGAAATTATGTACTAATTACAGTTATCCTGATTTTTGTTCTTTTTAGTTTTCAAAACAAAAGTTTTTAATTGGAAGAATTTGTTCTGCTTATGAAGCTGTGTAGACATATTTTAATCGGAAACCTAGGACAATGATTCGAGGGGTAACAACGCCTGGCCACAGTTACGAAAAACGAAGGATGGAGTTCCTGTGCAGAATACATACAGTGCAGACATGAATAATTAAATTAAAGCGAACGAGCAACTGTTGCAAATAAATATACGATGATAAATGGTTATATTGTCCATTAGAATTATTCGCGCCCAATGTGGGTACCAACAACATTAGGTTTGGGTTTTAAGAGCTGCAACACATGAAGATCTATGCTATACCACAATTAGACGAAAAATATTATATTTTTCATAGAAACAGATAAAAGAACTGCCAGTGAAAGACAAATAGTTTTATGAATTTCATTGTTGCATTAAATGTTAACCTAAAGGGGCGGCTGGTCGCCACAAAATCCCAATGAAAAACTATATTCATCGAACATTTTCTCAGCTCCAGCGCAATAATTTCTTCTTGTTTTTTTTATTGTTTTTTTTTTTTTTTTTTTTTAATATAATCAACTGCAATTTTATCGTTCAAGAATAAAAAAAATTGTAATATTAGTGAGATTTTTTTTAATTTTTTCAATTTTTTAATTTTGATCCAACCTAATTACACCATCGCTCAATTTTTCTTTAAACGAAACGGTCGAATGATAGTCTATTTATTTACAAACTGAATAAAATGTGCATGATAAGGTTGTTTTATCGTTAATGGTAGCGTCAGCCAAATTTCTGAAAGAAATGCATGACATTTAATAGTTTGCATACCAGATGATACAGTGTGTTGTTGGTATTCAGGGAATTACGGACTAACTAGGGTTTTCCTAATTTTTCTTTTTTTTACTAATGTTCGAAGAAGAACATTAGTATTAAAATCACTTTGGCCAAAAATTCATATTTCTATATATATATATATATATATCATCAAAAATTTTCAGTGAAAAAATCTCAGGAACGCGCCATCCGATTGAACTGAAATTTTCAGGACACATTTGTGTATATGCAGAATAGTGCCAGGTCTCAGAAAAAGTTAAAAATCTTTAACCCTTTGGCGCCGGCGGCCATTTTAGTGATATTTTTATTATACCTATTATTCCGTACACAAATAATTTTTGCAAAAATAAAGTTAACAAAATAAATTTCGAACGTGTTTTACATGTGAATCGGATAATGTTTTGGAATTTTTTAACCCCATGTGTGCGCTGGGTGCCTAAAAAGAGAACGGAAAAATTTGAAAATTTTTAAATTGCGATAACTTTTGACAAAGCTATTCAATCATTACGAAACTTTCAGGACATATTGGTATTATTTAGTTGTAGATTTGTGTAGCTTTTGCTGAGCGTGCTGGCAACCCTGTAGCTAGGGCAGGTACTGAAAGTGAAAACCTCAAAATCATCGTCTTTCTTGAAAAAATGCCGTTTCTTCAAAAAAAAGCCACTCATATGTAAATCTCATGCTTTTTTTACATAGACAAAAAATAAAATTTGATATGGTATAACGGGTACGCCTGGTAACCCTTGCCCAAGTTACCTATATTTTTAGCATCAAAAACTTCTGTTCACGGAAACTCACGATCCAATGAGCAGAATTAATTGAAATTTGCAGCATGTATTGGTCTTAAATAGGACCAGGTCTGATAGAAGTGATTTTGAAATGCGGGCGATTCTGTGCCAGTGGTGCCATCTTGAAAAATCATTAAAAAAGATAACTGCTTTGAGCCCTATAAATTCTAATTGAATCGTTCGATTTTGACGAAATTTACACAGTAGCTGGATCTTATTTTAAACCACGTTTGGTAGAAATTTGGTTGAAAAATTCGGTTGGAGCTGCCAGCTATGATAATTTGGGTGTCTTAAATTTGAAAAAATAAAAATTTGGAAGTGAAAACATTCAAACCATCGAATATCCTAAAAATGTCCGTTTCTTACAATAAAACCAGCCTGTATACAAATTTAATGCTTAATCTACACGTTCAAAGTAAAACTTTGGAAACTTCATGTCGGACAAGAACGGTAACCCTTTCCCAGTCAACCTATATTTTTAGCATCAAAAACTTCTGTTCACGGGAACTCACGAATCAATAATCAGATACCATTGAAATTTACAGAAAACATTGGACTTAAGTAGGACCAGGTCTGGACTTAAGTAGGACCAGGTCTGGGCAACTCTGTGCCAGTGGTGCCATCTTGAAAAATTACAAAGAAAAAAAAAACTGCTTTTTGCCCTATGAAATGTGAATAAGTAACCAGATTTTCATGAAATTGACACAGTAGCTGAACCTTACTCTAAGCTCTGTTTGATAGAAATTTGGTTGAAAAATTCGATTGGTGCTGCCAGCTATGGTAATTTTTGTGTCTTTGGTTTTGAAATTTCTCTCAGGAAAATAAAACTTTTTGCCCTATAACTTCCAGTGCAGTCATGAAATCAATACGAATTTCATACAATTTATGGAACCTATTATAAGCATTATTCAGGCCAAATTTGGTTGAAAAGCCACAATAGGGTTGCCAGCTATTGTTGGTTTTGTGTTTGTTTGCAATATCTTTATAAAGCGGTTTAATCGTAGAATTGTCAATTGGTAATGATATTGTAGTGCCAATAAACAGCAAATATTAAGCTTTTGATTATTTGAAAAAACTCGCTGCAGGTAACCCTAAATTTCTTCATACTCCTATAACTT
The DNA here is from genome assembly GCA_947369275.1 of Nemotelus nigrinus. NCBI lineage: Eukaryota > Metazoa > Arthropoda > Insecta > Diptera > Stratiomyidae > Nemotelus > Nemotelus nigrinus. Next base: position 25,162,514 of record OX376375.1, on the reverse strand, counting down.
CGAATGTAATATAACAACGTGAAGCAGATGTGATATATTCTTGGCTTTGATACTGGCGAAAGGTTGCCAGCACGAGTCGGTTGTGCTACTTTTGTATCAATAAAATTATACCGGAAACATTTACAATGCAAATAAATAACCGATGTTTCAATTCCCAAAGTTCTGCAAATTTTTCGGATCGCAGCCCCAAACACCAACTTCAGTTACAGTGCTGCAGGCACTGAGCATTTTCTTCATTGAAGTTATATGAGATGCTGCTTTCAAAATTTTGTGAAATAAGCAACTGATAACGAATATAATTAACCCGTGTTTTCCTCTCATAAACGTTGAAATTCATGCCAGTGGTAATATCTGAAACCTTCTACCATATGAGTCATAATGCATTCTTGAGACCAAAGTAAAACGTGGCATTTGAAACAGTTTGGCCGTAATAAGCAGCTCATGTGGTGGAATATGCACTCAAAACCTGCACGATTCTTCTACTGTTCTTCGAACATTAGTGTTTCTAGCGGTTCAGGTGCGCTAGAGTTTTTTAGTTTCCAAAACGAAAGTTTTTAACTAGAAGAAGTTATTTTGTTTAAGCAGCTATGTAGACATATGTTAATTGGAAACCTAGGACAATTATTGTTAGATTGGAGGGGAAACGAAGCCTAGACACTGTTACGAAATGCGAAGAATGGAGTTCTGTAGCATTAAAAGCAAAAATCGGCAATTATTCTGCTACACACAGGATGAAGAAAAAAATTTCTCATGTCCACAATCAAATGATTTTCCCACCAAAAATCGTTTGGGTGTGAATATTAGAAATCATACTGTACGATCTGGCAACGCCAATGACTGGTTTTTCAATATCGCGACGGAAAGAAGAACCGTTTTGCGATAGTGGTTTATTTTTGGGGCTTTAGTGGAGGAAGAGTGATGACAAGAATGGAGATGGAAGCTTATTGCCGAACCCCATGAAAATCGCCCGTAAATAGTATAATTTTGTGAAAATCTATGCCAATGACATTTCATTAAAATTAAGTTTATACCAACATCTGGACTAACGCCATTTTTATTCATGTTGTTATAATCATTTAGTTTTGAACTTGCATTTGATTACATTGAACAGAAGTCGAAGTATGTTTCCTTGTGAATTTAATAAACTGTAGAATTTTTTTATGTTAGTTCGTACCGGATCTGGAGATAGATTTAAAGTTTTTCAGCACTGTAAAAGAATAAATGTATTACTTTAAACCACAAAAGTAATTATTTTTGGTAAGGAAATTTTTCAGCTGTTGAAGGAAATGTTTGAGCTTTTTGAAAAGAACAATAGTTTATGGCAAGTGCTACAATGTATGCGTAACGGTGGCAGTTGAATATTTACAATTTTTGAATAATTTCAACAGAACCAAGCAAAGGAGTAACGAGTGAGTAAAGTGCGGTGCGGTAATCATTATATGAGCATTTAATCATTGACAAACTTTACAAAAATACCTAAATTTTTTCCTGATAAATCGATATCAGCCCTATCATTTGGTTATTTGTAGCCCAATCTTAAAAATATGTACTTACGGCTGTTATTTTAAACTGCACGATTTCGTTTTTTAGTTGAAATTTGTTCTTTGAATTTAGCTGAAAGTAAAAAAAAAATTAATTTTTTTATGACCAAAAAAAATGATGAAACAAATGCGTTTTGGTGGTTGTCTTTATATTTAATAATAATGTAAATAATATATGTATAATTGATTATAAATTGGTTGCTTTGAACTTGTGATTTTTTCCAGATTATTCTGATGATAGTTTTTGCATCTAATATGCATATATATATATATATATATATATATATATATATATATATATATATATATATATATATATATATATATATATATATATATATATATATGTGTAAAATTATGTGACTGAATTTTTTACTCTATGAAACAATGAACTTTTACAATTTTTTATCTATTTGTCCCGAAAAGGCAACCTTTTCAGCTTAACAATGGCCTGCATAGCCTGTTAATTTATATAAGGAGAGGCTTCGGCAACTATTTTTAGGACGAAGTCTGTGGAGCGTGTAGCTCCACCAATATCAGGGCCTAAAGCCTGTCTGTCTTGGCTCGGTCAGCCTTATGAATGGAAGCGAATTCTCCCTCTTTTTGTTTTTACTTTCAGAGTTTTTTTTCAGGTTTCCGTTTTCAGTCCGCTTTTTACTAGTAAGCGCGCTTTGTCAGGTCCCGGTAGGGTCTGGCTTGCCAGTCCATGCCTGAGAGCCATGTCTGACCCTCTACGCACAAAAGCCCTTTTCTTTTTTTTTGTATACGGCGGCTGCTATGGTATCGGACGGTTGAAATATAAGTAGCATCCCTTTTACTCGGAGCAGATCCATCCCATGTATTTCATGATCCACCCCGGCTGCGGAGAGCTACCAAAGCAGCATTATAGCATCCATCAGGGTCGGATAGAAGGGCTTTCACGGCCAATTCTAGAGCAACCTGCTCAAGGAGCAATCAATTATTGTTTTGCTATAGCCATCAAACTACTTGTCAAGCTTTTAACTGGGCTTAGATTTGGTTGAGAGGCTTCTGTCAAGCCTTCTCATTTCAACAATTCGCTACAGTTCCCGCACAGAATACATCAAAAACTGGTATACATCAAGTTCTTGCAGATATTTTATATACTTTAGTATTCGGAACAGGGTACAACTGTTCCGAATAAATATATGATGATAAATGACCATATTGTTCATAATACTTTTTTGCGCCCAATGTGGGTAACTATTACATTAGATTTGAATTATTAGAATTTAAGGCTTGCGACACATGAATAACTATACTATACAAAATTAAAAAGAAATAGACTTGTCATAGAAACAGATAACAAAACTACCATTTAAAGACAGATTGTTTTATAAATTTAATTGATTCATTGAATGTAGACCTAAGGGGGCGGCTGGTAGCCCCCAAATCCGATTGAAAACATATTTCTTCGACCTTTTTCTCAGCTAGAGAAAAATATTTTTTTCTGGTGTTTTTTATTGGCTTTTTAATATAATTAACTGCAATTTCACTGTTCAAGGATAAAATAAATATTTTTGATATAATTTTGTTTTGAGTTATTTCTACTTTTTTTAAAAAAAATATTGGATCAACCTAGTTATATAACTGCTCAATTTTGCTTGAAGCGAAATGGTTGAATGATAATCCATTTATTTACGAACACAGAAAAAAGGTTCGTCAATATTTTTTAAATCATTGATGAAAAAAAGGTCTTTGAGAGGAAAGAATCAATTTTTTTGGGAAACGTCATCAAAGTTGGAAATGTTTTTTGACGCCATTTTTGAGTTTGTCGTATTAAACCATATACTTTAATTTAAAGACCTTTTTTTTGAAAAAAATTTACTGCAAGAAGTAAGGTAACAAGAAAGTTGGAAGAGGAGGTAACCGTGGCAGATGGTACGCAGTACAAGGCAGCAAACTTTATGCAAGTTTTCTAAACTTACTTACTTACTAAACTTTATGCAAGTTTTCTATTCAGCTTTTTTAAACTTTTCTAAGAGGCAAGCCAACATTGTCATTCACACATAAGGTGGTACATATAATAGAAAAAGCATTGGACACTAAGGAAATCGTACTATCTGCTTCAATGAACACAGAAGAAACCTTTGATAATGAAAGACACGACTCGCTGGATCATGTACTTGCGAGGAGGGAAGCCCTTGAAGAGTTAAGGGGTTACCCCCACTTGTAGTGCAATAAAATAGGTCATTTTCATGAATTTATTTTGACAAAACTACGAAATGTTTTTAAACGACTGTTATATTTTCTTAAAGTACATACTTTGAACACCTTTCAGTAATTTTTTTATTGAAAAATATTACATGATTTAATTACAAATGGCCGTCAAAACAATGGAATTTTAATTTTCACCTTTTGCGGTGACCAAAATTGTGTCGAAGTGGATCATATGAAACAAAAAATAGCGATGGATTTAGTTAAATAACAGTATAAACTAGTGTTTGATCGAAGGATTTAAAACAAGATCCATTTTTCACAAAATGGCGGACAGTCAAAGTTAATATTTAGATTTTCACTTAAAAAAATGGTCGTCTTTTGGCTATAAAACGGCCATTTTTTATTTTAAAAAAAAATCGAACGATCAAACACTACATTTTTATGTATTAAATAAGCCTGCTAAGTTTCAAAAAGATCGGTTCAGTAGTTTTCGAGTAATTTTGGTCACCGACTTCAAAGATGTCATTTCGAGAAAAACGCGTTTATAAGTATAAGTAACGGTTGTATAAGCAACAGTTTCTTCCCTTTCAACGCTCATATCTCGGTTAATTATGTTTGGATCGACTTGAAATTTGAAGGACGTATTCTTAGATAGTTATACTTAAAAAAAATGCAACAAAAAAAAAACGAAAAACTTCAAAGTTGCAAGTGGGGGTAACCCCTTAATGAAATGGGTGAGTAACGAAAAGATTTACCGAGCTGGGGAAGCAGAACTAAGGGAGAATACCAGGAGAGGATGCCGTCTGCTATGGTTTCTACTGGTGGTTGATGACCTTCTTTAGTCTCGCAACAGTAAGGGATTATATAATAAATAATAAAATTATGTTATTATTTTTATATTTATAATATATTAAGAGGCTACCAAACTTATACGTTGAGATCTAGGATGCGATAGGCTTTAAATTAAATAGCAGAATGATGCGAAAGGGGGGTCTATCTATAAATCCTCAAAAGACCAACACAGCTTGATTCACCATGAAAAACAAATTGGAGATAGGACCCCTAAAAAATTAAGGGCACAGAGGTGCGTCTACATGAAGAGGTAAAACATTTAGGAATCCACTTGGATGGACCTATCATCCTATGTGGATCAGATGAATAGATGGTGGAAGAAAACCACACAAACTAAGCTCACCAAGCTTCAAAGTATGACTTGCTTACTGATTACTGATTACTGATTACAGGAACAATGTGCTCCATGCCTAAAACAGCGATGGAGACTGTTCTAAACCTTGAACCACTGCACATCAAAATAGCGGAAAAACAGTCTACAATATCAGGTAAAAATCAGGAGATCTAAAAGGCCATCTAAGTATCCTGGACGACATCAGGCCCATAATGGAAATACCGACCTACAGAGATCAAATAAAAACTATCAATGGCAAACCTTCGAGAAAAAGCCAAGAAGGTTTTTCCTTCTGTTTAGAAAATTTTAAATATATTTCCGATGCTCAAATTGGGGAGTGTTGAAACTGTTTTTAATCACCGCCCTATTTCCCTTCGTTTTTGTTTTCCATAATTGCTCGAGATCCATAACATATGGCGCCATTACACATTTGCTCTCCAGACACAGATTTATTAAAGGCCGGTCGAATTTTGTTCGATTTTGGCAATTTTATTACTAGTTCGTTGGCTGGTAGACAACAAGTTGACGTTTGACAAAGTATACCATACTGAGCGGTTGGACGTGCAATTTCGGTATTATTGGAATACTTTATTTCTGGTTCTCCTCTTATATTGTTAACCGTACTCGTCGTTTTGTCTTCAATGGTTGCGTATCTTCCCCTCGTGATCCTACATCTGGTAATTCCTAACTTTCGGGCCGCTGCTGTCCGTATTGTTGGTCAATGACCTTCCCAGTTGTTTCAATTCCGTTTCCCTCTTTTAAATGGATAATCTGAAGCTCCTATATATAATTTTTTTTTCTGTATCCACCTTACTCTTTTCAGCGATTAGCATTCTGTTAACTCCCTTTGCCTCAATATTTCAATATTTCTAAATATCTTACTAACAAACCAATTCGTATCCCCTATGACTATACCCTTTTCGGCAGTTTGTTGTAGTAAGTAGGCCAACATAAGGAGCTTGGCCTTATATTTCAGCCTCGTCTGATAAATATTTGTCCTTCATATTCAATTCAACTCATCGAAAGTGCCAAGAGTGGCAGAATTCGTTTTTCATTGTTCTCCTTGTTCCCTTAATATCTCGACTTGTGCTCGTCTATTCACATAGCTACGTAGTATACTAGGATACTGTACTCAAGTATCTTCCCCTCGTTTTATGTACTTGTCAGACACAGTCGAGTCTGTCCAACGTAAATTTACCCGCTGCATTTTGTAAAATAAATCAAGAAACAAAATAGAGGCTAGAAGATGGATTGTGCAGTGAGAGAAAAGATCATACGACTCAGGTGCATATGCACTTTCCCCTCCCTACATGCTATACTTAAGGGTAAGCATTAGGATCCTATCGGATAGCCAGGCTGTTCTCAATCGCTATCATATACACTCAGCTATAGTCTAAGAGGCGAGAGAGAACCTTAAAGAACTAGGGGCACAGAACTACTTCGAGTTGATTAGGGGTTCTGGTCATGGTATCAGCTTCTTCGTTACCTTGCTGCTTTGCATAGTAAGGTAACGAGGAAGCTTATACCATGTCTAAAAAAGGAGCTAAATTGCCCCGCAATGAGTCTACTCCATGCTGGGATTTTTCGAGGGTTAATACGGACTGAAAAATTAACTCATAGAGTAAGAAAAAGATCGAAACCTACTGGCTTAATCTGGAGGGTATAAAAGACTCATAAAATTACCTCAGCTTCAATACATAAAAGGTAAAAGAAGCAGTAAAAGTGACATAAGACGCTTATGTGGAGCTTTAACAGGCCATCTTCCTTGCATAAGGTACCTTCACAGGATAGGCAAGAAGCGAGACAACTGCTGTAGATACTGCGGAGAAGGGACAGAGAGTGTAAAGCATATTCTCACTCACACGCTGGCCAGCACTAGCGAAACGAAGATTAGAACTGCTTGGCTCTGCTCTTCCTTCAATCTGGGAAATAAGAAAAGTCCTCTCCAGGGATATATCCAAGTTTATAAGGAGCCTGGACATCTTGCAAGATATAGGCCCAAGGATTCGCAGTGCTAGAGTCTATTTGGACCTGATCCATACTTTCATTCATTCACTTATTCAATGTATAAAAAAAAAACCGTTAAGATTTGAAAATCTTTTTCTTTACATTATGGCGACCAGCCTCTTCCACAAACTGCATGTATATATTTTCCTCAAAATCATCAAATATTTGTCTAGGATATCTGATGGCTTTCATAGTATAAGTGAATTTCGTTAGCAAATGTTGCATAATAATGTAATCTTTAACATTCCAACATTTTCTATAAAGCTTAAGGATTCAAGCTCATCAAAAAATGATATAAAATTCCTTTTCAAAATGAGCTTATGTATTCCGTAATAGAAAAATAAACTTTTCTTTTTCAAACTTTTTTCTCATCAGCTAATTTTAATCTGAAATGCTTAGATCCTACCTGCGAAGGAATGTTGTTATCAGCAAGAAAAGCTATTATACTGAAATACGTGCTCCTATACCAGCAAAGCTTGAGACTTGAAACGAAAGTAAAGATAGAACATCATCTTCACGATGAAAGGCAAGTCAAAATACGAACTTTATTCTCCTTTTCCTTCATATCCTTTGCCACAATCTCCGAGCTCCCTCCTCAAGGATTCTACCCCTGGTCTACGTTAGTATTGAATAATGATTATTTGATTGTCACCAGATGTAGAAAATTGTATCGAATCTCTCGAATCATGCTTTCATTGGCCTGATGAGGTTAGTTAGGCAGGGTTCGGGCACAGAAAAGCAGACGTTGACAGGCAGTTCAAAGCAGAGACATCTTTACAGGCTATGGATAGTTGATAAGCCATCTACCAGCAAGGCTGTGCTATCCTTTTTGCACGTGTATCGAAAGTTAATTCTAAGAAGTATCTGAGAATATTCTGAGTGCTATGTGTTACACTTTCATTTTTTAAGGGAAATAAATATCGCCATCATCATCATTTTGGACGCGAGCTGTTTAAGTTCGCCCACCACGTCTCAGTAGAGAGGGCACTTGCTTTCTTCATTTTCTTCGCTTCACCGGCAAATTGAAGACCGACCGGCAGAACTATAGGAAATTTTCGACACGACATGACGAAATTAATTTAGTGAAGTGGCTTGCTCGTTTATGGCTTTATCGTAAACTCGAAGGCGATATGAACGTAAAGCAAAGCAAGAGCTGCCAACTAATATTTGGGTGATGGAAAAAGAAAATTTAGAAGTCGTTTCGGTTATTGCCCCAGCATCAAATGAAATGTGCCGACACAGGGATGTTTTTATGCTACATTAAACTTGAAGGTTGAGTGCTAGTCTTCACATAATCGCTTCTAAGTTTTATTTCTGATACGACATTCAGGTGAGTGGTTGTGTGTTCCGTTTATTTTAAAAGTTGTTTTTTTTCTGCATAAGAAGTGACGAAATTTTATTTAAAAAAAATTGTCTGTGGCACCTGCTTGAGATAAAGTGAGAATAAATGATCTAAAGACAGCGAAGTTTAGCGCAGCAACATTCGCTTATGAGAAAATTTCGTTGAAATTATTTTAATCAGTTATTTGCGTATTTTATGAATTATTCAATGAGTTTTGCATCTTTCGTTTTGTGTGCGGAGTTGACTTCAGACACGTCGCGTTATTTTCGATATTATATGCTAAAAAGATTATAATTTCAATATCTTTGCAAACGTTTCTTACAGTCCCAAAAAACAAATCTATCGATTTCTTGAACCAAAAAACTACCTTTTTCTGTTTTCGGTCTGCCTGCTTTGAATTTATTGACTAGTGAATGACACAATATCCACGAAAATTGTACTGGAACCAACCGCTATCAATCTTTGCTTGTACACATGGGAAAAACAAAACTATAGTGCATTCGGAATATACAGACTTGACGATTTCTTGACAAAATCAATATGAAACCAATTCCTTTGGGAACAATTTTAAATGTTCGAACTATTGTTCGTACTCACTCAAATCCATGCCAACGGTATTGTGTCCTTTTGTCGTACTTTCCACACCACTTCCGTTTTTCACCGCTACAACCACATCCATTGCTGTTTTTTTATCGTACCTATTTTGCTGTTCTCTACTACAGTATCTTCTTCTCAATCAGAACGATATCTGACGGGAAGTGCAAAGAAATGGTAGAAAAATGTGATGAAATCGTTGAACAATGAAATGTTGTTGTTGTTGTAGCAATCATCATTCAGTTGGAAGCTTCACCGCCAATCGATAGGAATACTAGTTCAATATTTTGACGGGACCGACACGAACCATAAAAAGACAGACTACAGAAATGTAGCGGATGTCGAAACGGAAATTGAAAAGCGAGCAAATTCGAAAGTTAGGTTAGGATGTGAATTTTGCAAGGAGTCATGTAAGAGAGTCGAGTCAGAGTATAATCTTGGAGTGGAAATATACAAACATGGATCAGAAACATCCAGGCGATGATGTAGTTTTCAATCGGATTGCATTACAGTTTTTAAGAAAACAGATTTAAAATGGAATGCATGAAATGATTTGCTACTTTCTGGATATGAGTTTCAGGAAGGATCTTGAGCCCGATAAGAATATGACTTTTGACGGAACTGCCGAGATTAATATACATATATATATATGGATATTATTCAAGTTAATTTAAATTTCTTTTCAATGAAATTATCGTGCTTGCTTTTCTTCGCACATGTTAAGTTATTGTTTCTCCTTTATGATTAGCCAAACGAATTAAACTCCTTTCTTGACATCATTTCCATTCTCAATCTTCTCAAAACAGCTATCTTTAGCCAACCAAGCAGATGATACTCCTTTCCACTGAACATTCCTCACCGAATCTATTTAATAACCCACTCATCCACAAAGGCAGCTGACAAGTAAAAATTCACCAATGCTAATCGTCTTGGTGGACGATTGGCTCTTTACTGCCGTTGCCGACGGTTGAAATTCAAGTACGATGCCAGCCAATCGTTTTCATGTACAGTCTGTCAAGAATGAGTTTACATCAATGAAAAAAATTCAGTTTTTGATCTTTCTAATAATAAAATACTACTTTTTTTCTTAATTATAGTTATTTACATTATTTCCAACCAATATATACAAAAGAAGGTACAACTTCAATGCGAAAAAAGAACGAAAAATAGCAACGAAAACAATTATTACAATTCTTAAAGTGTCAAGAAACTCTTTACACAAATTACTATTGTATTCAATATTTACATATTTACAGGATATTTCATATTATTTGGTATATTTAATGTTTGGTATGGCCACCTTTGGCATCCACCACACATCGCAACCGATTTTTCATTGAATGAATCAACTTTTGCAGGTCATACGTGGTTGGTATTTTTGCCAATCTTCGAGAATCGCAGTTTTTAAGGCAGTTCGGTTTTTGGGTTGCCTTTTCGCGACTTGTTTTTTTAAGTAGGCCCATAAATTCTTGATGGGATTTAAGTCAGGACTCTGGGCTGGCGTATCCATCACTTTTCCGCAGTTGTATAAGAGCAACATTCGCACCATGTGCGCCTTATGTTTGGGATCGTTGTCCTGGTAATACTTAAAATTTGATTTATTGTTATGCATAAACCCGAATTTCTGCGCACTGCTTGTCAAATATGTTTTAGAAATATGCAAATATTGTTGGGCGTCCATGGTTGACTCGATGAATGCCAAGTCTCCTACTCCTCTGCTTGAGAAGCACGTCCAAATCATAACGGATAACTTATCAAATTTTACAGTCGGAATTATATTTCGATTTTCCAACGATGTTAAAGGCTTGCGCCACACTCTAGTCGGTCCATCATTGCAGTACAACAAAATTTTCGTCTCATCGCAGAATATGACGTCGTCCCAAAAGTCAACGGGTTGAGAAAGGTGCATTATAGCGAAGGAAAAACGCTTTTCGATGTTTAGTGCAGAAAGCAGTGGTTTCTTTCGTGCAGCTCTTGATGAGAACTTATTTCGTAGGATGGCCTGTCGTACTGTTTCATGGGAAACAGCAACATCACACTCTTTTTTGAGTTCCCTAGCAAGTGTTCTGGTCGAAATCCAGGGGTTTTTATCAAGTTTCCTTATCATAAGGCGCTCTATACGTTTAGATATTTTTGGTTTTGGGCCACCTCTACACTTTGGTTCCAATCTATCCTCATTTTCAGCACAATTTATAACGTTATAGACTGACTCTCGTGCTACACAAAACATTTCCGACAGTTCCTGCGCACTTTTACCTAATTGGTGCTTATAGTATATCATCTAAACCAACTCAAAGGATAATTTTTTGCCTGGCATTTTAAAACACAATATCTCACTTATTTATGCATACTAGCCAAACATTTATCACACAAAAATGATCAAATTCATAGAACTTTACAGTACAGACCAAAAATTACAGTAAATTTACCGCATCGTTGCAGTAATCCAAACAAAAACAGTTGTGTAAATAGTTTCTTGGCACTTCAAGAATTGTAATAATTGTTTTCGTTGCTATTTTTCTTCTTTTTTTGCATTGAAGTTGTACTTCTTTCGTATATATCGGTTGGAAATAATGTAAATAACTATAACTAAGAAAAAAAAATGGTAAAACTGGACTTGATGCCCCACACAGCTGTTACATGAATTTGCCGATAGATGTCGGGCTAATATGTTTGTGTTTTTGTGGCTGTGCGTTTGGTTTTGGGGCTTCTTTTCTTTCTTTTTCTTAATTGTTTTATCTTCTTTTTTATTTTTATGTATAATTTTGTCTGTTTTTCTTAATTTTTTCAGCCCTTCTACCACCTTTTCGCCCTCTGGTGGTGGGATTTCCCGGGTGTGGGGAATCAAGTCCAGTTTACCCAAAAAAATCATTTACATAAATAAAAAGTACTATTTTATAATTAGAAAGATCAAAAATTGAATTTTTTCCCTATGGGTAAACTCATTCTTGACAGACTGTATATTGCATTGCCAGTCGAAGATTCGATTGCCATTTGAGTAGGTAAAAACACTTTGTCAAATAAAATTTTCAAGATAAATAAAAATTTTTCAATTTTAATCATCCCGCAAAAACAATTCCAATTTAAAAACAGGTTGTTCCATAGGACAACGGCCAGTTACGATAGTCAATGCATCAAAAATGCAGCTCGAGTGCAATTTTGCGGGCAATACTGTTTACATGTGACGAAAACAGCCACCTCCTACCTGCAATATTAACAAAAACTGCTCAAACTAACCGAACCTAACAAAATCTTAAGGACCCTATTCACGAACAATCCATCAGTCCAAATGGCCTGGGGCCAGGCCAAAATCTCACCGTGTGTGGGAGAACTCGGGAGGACTCATGGCTCCAAGGAACCAAATTGGATTTCCAATCAGTCCAAAGTCCATGGACTCAGGCCATCGGGCCATTTTTTTGGCTCGACCGTGTGTGGGGAAATAGTAGGCCGAATTTGGACAATCCATACAAGGGATTAGTCGTGTATGTTGAAGCCTCAGTCCAAACAACGTGGCAGTCTTGCTTCACACGCTGACCTGTGACAAGCTCATTGACTGTTTCTGTGATTATTTTATTTAATCGAAAAATCCAGCATAATGGATAGTGGTGGTCATGATTTTGTTTTGGAAGCTATCGAATAATATAGGTCACATGAATGTATATTATACTATTTGACCCAAAGCCTGCAACCGGTTGCTAAGTACCGCAAAGTAGCGGTCAATCCTTCGTGAGGAGTGATAGTTTACCTAATATTTGTATCCTTTCGTTTGGTATATGGGGTGACCAACCGTAGCAACGTGTTATATGTCGTAACATCCATTCTTAAATAATTTTGAAGGCTCAAATGTGAGTTCTTTTACCAAATTTACGTGACTCATTTGTTTCCTTTCGACTTCATTTTTGGCTTTCGATTCTTTGTGTAGATGCAAGCTGCAATTGCAAAAAAACTCCTCCATATGCTTCGGATCCATTCGTAAATTAAAAATAATTTTTCCTTCAAGTTTTTCTTTATTTTTTTTTCTAAATTAATGACAGCAAATGGAATGAACTGACTGGATCGAGATTCTATCGAGAGTGGCGAGCTAAATTGGACTTAAACCAAACAGGCTCAAGCCAAATGAACTCAGGCCATTTGAACTGTTTGTGAGTGAGGGCCATTACAGAGAGTGTGAAGTTAGACCTTGCAACCAATCCAAGTCAAAAATGATCACCCTTGTTTTTGACGATCAAAATTAGGAAAAGCTAATTGAAATGATTCATCACTTCACTAAAAACATCGGAAACTTTGTAACGAATTACATAGTTCATCGATTAACCGACTGGCTGCCGTTGGAATTTCGAAATCGTACATATGAGTAGTGTTCTTCACAAGAAAACAATCATTGCGCCAATGTTTAATACAAATTAGAAATCTAGTAGCTTTAGAGTTATACGCCTATATCTATGCTCCTGTCTGTAGAGATTTTTGAAAAATTAATTCCATCGTTCCACAAAGGACCGAATTTTTTGTGATACCAAGGACATTGAACAATCTTTCCTAACATCGATAAAGCATTCGATACTCAATTTAGCATCCCTGAGCCTATGATTAAAATAATCCAGTATTTTCTTTCTGATCACTCTTCTGAAGTAAAAATAAGCAACTGCAACTCGTCAAGTGAGAATATAGCAGCTAGAGTTCCTTTGGGTTCCTGCTTAGGTCTAGTATTATTTCATATTTATGCACCAAATTCAAATTCCCACAAAAATCCTGCAAATTTTTTCCGGATTATGTTTGTATTCTTTCATCTACCACTTTGAGGTTATTTTGAAAAATCTTTAGCTTCACTTCGAGAAGTTGTTCTAGTGAGTCTAGTGAGTAGAGCACTGGCTTCTAGTGTGTGAGGTATCTAGGTTCAAACGAGAGTCCGTGCACCGAGCTTTGATTTTCTAATCCTGGTTCCTATGTGGTTATGAATAGGCACTTGAGTTAGTCAAGGATATACCTAATCACTCCAAACTCGTATTAAGGGGTTACATAGGCCTTGAAGGAAAACAACAACTTTTCAAAAAAAATTTAATTTGAAAATAAAAAATCTATTTTATTTGAAATTTCCACATAGAAAAGTTTAGCATTTCAAGAAGTTGTAAAAAAATATTCAGCTAAAAATATTGAAAATTGTCGATTTTCCTGCCGTTTTCCTCGTCCAGCCTTTTTTTTAGGCGTGATTGAACGAAGGAATTATGAAAAAAATGAAATTTAAAGTTTTGAAATAAGTTTGAATGTATTTTCGTCTCATATTTTTTAGCATTTTTTCAAAACATTTTTTTCGTATAAAACAAGAACGAGACGATCGATTGAAAATCACGAACCAAGGGTATAAACTACATATAAGAAAATTTTTGAATTTTTGATTTCAGACCTGCATCAAAAAATTCTGTCTACCGCAAAAAAAGGCTGGACGAGGAAAAGTGCAGGAAAATCGACAATTTTCAATACTTTTAGCTAAAAAGTTTTTTACAGCTTCTTGAAATGCTAAACTTTTCTATGTGTGAATTTCAAATAAAATATATTTTTGGTTTTTAAAATACAAGTTTTTGAAAAAGTTGTTTTTTTTTCCTTCAATACCTATGTAACCCCTTAACATTGATTGTGAATTTGTAAATAATGCTCTCTATAAAATTCAACCCATAGACCCGCCAAGGGTTGTCGTAGAACTTAAAGTGAAAAATTACATTTCATCCCGAAAAACAGCAGAGTAAATTTTTGTAACACAAAAAAAAAATTTGCGAATTTGCCAAAAAAATGCTAAATTTTCAATTAGCTTTTGAGAATTATCTAAATTAAAATCTGCTTCTGCTACTAGTAACTCTCCAACGCCGGTCAGCTGATTTTAAGTGGAGCATTAATCATCAAGTCTCGTAAACGATAAATATATGTATCTACTCATACATACAAATTAATGCATATTTAGTACAAATTTGAAAAGAAATCCTCAACATTAATGATGAATACAGAAATGTTCATCAGCATTTTTAAGCCTAGAGCAAAATCGAACATTAAACTCTTTCCTGCCCTCCTATTCTACCTGAAATTAAATACAGGGAACTTTCTAGCTCCTTTAGATTATTTGAATAAATTATTCCGTTTCAACTAATGTAGCCGTAAACCGACAACGTGAATGAGTGCTCGATTAATCTGAATCTCGCCTGCAGACACATGATTCTGGTAACTTTAGAAATATATGTAGATACATGGGTTTTTGCGAAAGCCGTGGGCGTTGAATAATTATAAGCATGAACATTTAGTGAGTTTAGCTATAATCAGCTATTACTAAAATAATTTTGTGTTTCATTCAATCGACCTTGTCATTAAGTACCTACATATATTCGGATCATAAAAGAGACTCTAAATTCTCACAAATTTATTTAAGGACTTACTTCTTTATTGCAATGGAACTTGGGATGTATTAGTATGTGACTATATCTGCTATTTTCAATAGATCTTTCCCCTTACAAAAGCGGACAGACTTTTCGAATGGAAATTGGAATTTGAATAATAGATTGTTCCGATAGCTTTGACAATGGCATTATTTGAGCTGTAATTAAGTTTGTTTTCGCAAGTTTCCTTCGATGAGTGTTTGCATATCAACAAGGTCAATTACAGAAACCTTGTTCAAGTTTCGATTTGCATTGATAAAAAGAAAATCGTAATCAGGGACGAGTTCGTTGAATGAAGAAAAGGTATGATTCACTTACTTTTAAGGTGAAATAGAAGAAAGTACGGTAAGTTAAGTAGGAAAGCTGTTAAAATTGGAATTTTTTTCATGGCTTTTGTGTTATTTTTTTAAAAAATAACTAACTTATATTTTTTTTAAAGTAGGCATATAGATTTAATGTAGGTCATAAATTGGTTTCGGCGTCGAGTTTGTTTCTTTTTGTACATGTGAGTTGTTGAAAGTAGGCAATACTAGATGATTTCGCATTATTTGCTGCAAAAAAAGGATTTTGATCTGAAGCTATAATTTCAGTTCTTTTTAAAATGACCAAACCTGGTATTTTTGGACCCAGAATACTCGGATGTTTTCTAGTGATTTCTAAATTACATTTCCTTTCAACGAGAGGTACATAGTTGCAGATGATATCTAATGTTTTTCTAGATAACAAGGAATATGTTTTTCTGGATGAAATTTAAAGTGATGATGCCAAACTTGCGGATGCTAATAACGTTTAAAAGACTGTTCTATGGAAAATAGGATTGGTATTTTAAAGCCGGATCTCGATAATTTAAATTATAAATAAATATATAAATTATAAACTTAGAAGAATTGCGAAAAGTTTTTGTACTTGACAAGACAAATATTTATATTTTGCTTAGTTGATTTGATAGGAATCTCGCCTTTTTAAACATTTAAAGTTACATTTTTATAGTCTTTTGTTGCTGATATTTCATTTTGGGGTAATGTTTTATGTTATAGCACTTCCCTGTCTTATGTGGTTGAATTTTGGATCATTAAATTCTTTCAATTGGAATTTTATTGAAATTGAAACTTAGCTGGAGGCTAACTGAAATTCCTGCTTAAGTAGTGCATGCTTCCTAAAATTGTTCGCAATATATCACTTTTGATATCGTTTGTTTGATAAAAAAATCCATTATTCTCTTTTTCTTAAACATTTTTATGGACATTCACGAATAAATTGCGCTTATTATCCCAAAAGACTGGTAAAAAGTAGCCATCGCTACATAAATTTCATCCGTTTCCGTCCAAAATTTACGTCTTTCTAGGGTAAAATTACACAATTTTCTCATAAAGCATTTAAAACGTTAAATATTCGTTGTACGTACTTTCAAAAATTAACATCTTTAACAATAAGAAACAAGTTTCTTACTATTTTAAGGGTAAAATTCAACCATTTTTTTTTTTGATTGGTGGGATTCAGTAAAAATGTTATTGATTTTGACGTTTTTGTGATCAGTTACTCGAATACGATCTTAGAAGCTTATAAAAGTCAGATTCAAACCTCATTTTATAAAAGGAAGAAAAAAAGCGATTGATTTAGTGTTGAAGGCTTCTTAGAGTTCTAAAAAATGCCTATATGCTAAACGCCTAATGGCAAAAATGGCCCCCTTTGAAGAAGAAAATAATTATTTTTACCAAAACAATGCCCCGTGCCACCACAGTTCGATGGAAGAAATAACAAAAATGCATGAATTGCACTTTGAATTGATTTCGCGTCCACTATTGCATACACATTTTCTTTGCAGGCCTCAAAAATATGCCACGGACAATTTTCGGCACACATTGCCGAAAAACTGGGCGATTATGAGGCAAAAAATACACCATTCTGCAAAAAAGATATCGAAAGAATAAAAAATTATTGGAATGGTTGTATCGAAGGCGAATTTTCCCAAAATATTGTGTTTTTATTGGGTTTATTGGCCGAAGTGCTATCTATAATGTTTCCAAAATATGAGTTAATGTTGTTTTATATGCGGGCATTTCAATTCCAATAGGAAAAAACTTATTTCCTCTCAATGGATTTTGTACTGTTGCCTGTTGTATACTCTAGGAATAGTGTACATTGAGTTTGACAAATTCACATCTCTGGAGTCTCCCTACTGAACTTTAGTAGCGCCTGATCAGGCGCATTTCCTCGCGCATGAGTAATTTTCCTTATCATCTATATTGTTGGCATCTACCAAGCAAAAGACAGAAAATCACTTACTACAATTATTTGTGCCCAACAAGTGGCCGTTATATTCGCTCTGCTATCTTTCCCCGAATGACTCCATGCAGAAATTCGGAGACAAGCTAAGCTCACTGGAGGACTTTCAACATGACATTATCGACAATGTCACTGTAGGGGGTGACTTCAATGCAAGATCATTGGAGTGGGTAGGGACACGATGAAAGTACTGATATTAGTACGGTATCGATACTTTCGTTTGATACCAAGTAAAATTTTACTTGGATCGAAACTGTTCGATATTTTACTCATATCAATACTTTGATGGTGGTATCGTATCGACATGTGACTGAAAAAATTTCACATGGAAACCAACCCATCTTTCCAAACTGTGCTACAACTACGCGACAGCTATATTATGTAAAACAAATGAAATATTTTAAGTTCAAGAAATTTTTCAATCATACAATATCCAAACAGTTTATGTTGAAACAGTAATGTAAAACAAATTAATATTTAAGTTTCAATATTTAAGTTTTTTTTATATATATATATATTATATTGATGAAGGAGAAAAGTTGCTAATGTTGTAATATGTATTTAAATGATTAGGTTTGAAAAGGCCAATACTAGGAGCAATTCTATTCTCTGCATTATTGAATTTGTATACTGTCCATATATGTATATGTAAAAGCTAAAAAAAATTATGAATTCGTTTTTTAATAGAAACCTTTTACAGCAAAATAAATCAAATTCAGCAAATGTTCTTCGGTTAATTTTCACATTTACATTGCTAATCGTGGGACTCTCCATCACTCATTTTAAATGATCCCTTAATAAGATATTGCACCCCATACTATAATACTCCCTTTTCTTGCGTGGGAACCGGCTGGTATTCTTAAAGACTTTGAACCTCGCCAAATATTATAGCCAAATTCCAAACTGAATCCCGCCCAATCAAATAGATTCTTCCAGGCTAAAGATCTTCGTTATCATCTCTATTACTAAAATCTTGTGCAAATTAGGCTTTGCTCTATCATTGATAGCGTTTCTCCATACTTTACGGATTACTTACCTTACATTCTTCTCTTACTATACATATTCAAAAACAAGAAAATAATTTCTTAAAAAAGAATGTATTTAGAAACATATTTGCACATTGTTTCCAATAAACAAAATTATTTCATAATTCAAAATTTATATCATAATTTACAAAAAAAAATCTCATAAACGAGAGCGCACGAGCCAAAATCAATTTTCAATAAAAACAGAAGCAAAACAGAGATGAACCAACGAAACTAGAAAATTGAAATGTAACTAAAAGACTCTTTACACTAGTTATTTATAGAAAAAAATCATTTGATCAACAAAAGATATTAAATATTAAGTTCAATAATTCAAAAATATTACCCACATTACAGTATAAAAGAGCACTGGTTCGTCTGTTTGTATAAAATTTCAACTAAGTTGCTTTTATTACACACATTTGATCTTTTAAGCAAAACACTCTGAATCGAGTAAAGGCTGGTACTGAGTTAACCGAGAAGCTAAATAGAAAAAAAACTAACAGAAAATTACCTGTTTTAACTTTCTATACGTTATGAGGGCTTTTTCTAATTACCTAACTACCAAAACATTCAACATAATCTTGAAAAAACAAAGCCACCTCACAACAAAAAAGATAATTTTTCGTGAGCTTTTCTTTTTTCTATCAGCACATTCTATAGTTCAGTACGTGAACTACATATGAGGAACAGAATTTCTGTACTAAAGAATTCACTGGTACAGGAGTGTTGTTGTTTCCAATTCGTATACTCTATTCTCTGCTGGAAAGAAGATAAAAAAAACACCCCTATTATCTGGTCATTCTTTCGAGCGAAAATTTTGGCTGTGGAGAAAAGCAGAGACACTGCTCATTTCTGACGGATAAAATGAAAAGAATTTCAATTTTCGATCGATTTTCTTATTGTAAAGACATTTGCACTATTCAATTTTCAAATTCAGACACCAAATGTCACTTTTTAAGCATAGTACTGAGTAAATTTTGTATGAAAATTTCACGTGAAATCTGTTTCGGCAGAAATTTAGCTTGAAAATAAGCAAGAGTTTTACTCTGTTCTTAGCATGAAAAGTTGCTTTGAAGTTGCTTTCGCGTTGAAAACGTAGATGGCACTGAAACATGTCTCCAATCATTTCACGCCAATTTAGTTTGTGCAGTTCATTCTTTCGAGCTAAAAAGTGACATTTGGTGTTTCAATTTGAAAATGGAGCAGTGCAAATGTCTTTCCAATAAGAAAATCGATCGAAAAGTGAAATTCTTGACATTTTATCCGTCAGAAATGAGCAGTGTCTGTGCTTTTCTCCATTGCCAAAATTTTCGCTCGAAAGAATGATCAGATAATGGAGACATGTCAAAATTTAGCTTCACGATTAACTCAGTACCAGCCTTTAGCTCGGAAGAATGAACTGCACAAACTAAATTGGCGTGAAATGATTGGAGACATGTGTCAATGCCATCTGTGTTTTCAAAGCGAAAACAACTTTTCAGGCTAAAAACTGAGTACAACTCCTGCTTATTTTCAAGCTAAATTTTTGCCGAAACAGATTTCACGTGAAATTTGGTATGAAAATTACACGTGAAATTGAGCACAGTACTAAGCTTAAATCATAAACATTCTTGCTTAATTATTAGTATCGACTTTCACACCCTAATGTCCTCTCAATGCATGAATAACAATGTGATTAAATTAGTTTCAAAAGTGATATATACATATGTAAAAAGGCACATTTTTGACGTGAGAGTGCAACAATCCTCGTGAACAATATCTCGTCTTCTGTGCACATCCTGTTTTATGTCATCGCTTACCTCCTCATCAAAATTAACTTTTATCTACTTTAATTTAGTTTAATAAATTTATTATTTTAACGTTTCTAATCCAATAAAGGAATGCTGTTTGCCTGCTCCCGTCTTGAGCAAGCAAACAAAACTAAATCTGATGGAATAGTTGCGATTAGCTCCGCACGTCGGCTGAGTTGCGCTTTTGAGCCTCCATTTTCTTTATATATTGTTGTTCTTCGGTCTCTGACTTATTTCCTTTGCTGGGTGATATTACTTTGAGCAGAATAGCTCTTACACCGGTTGCCATATTTTTGGAGTCGCAGTGAGAACGGAATTAATGAGTAATGGAGAGGGATAATCAAGTGAAGCAAACGTACCCGCACATATACAAGCGACCTTTGTTCTCACCAATAAATAACCTTCCAAATTAGATCTGAATGTGTGACGTAAATTTTGTGTACTTAATTCTGAGAGAATGCCGTTTTCAATGTCAAAATACCCTTACCAACGAATTCTTGCAGTTCATAGGAAATGCAGCATAGTGGCTGTGAGTAAAAAATACAAGTTAATGAATACAAGCCTACCTCCTGATAAATGAAATCTTCGCTCTTCTTCCGGCAGCCAAAATGCAGAATATTATCGCCAACTTCTTTGCCTTCATTCTTGGAGAAATGCCTTTCTTAAAAAAAGCCACAGAACGGCACCAGACCAGTTCCCGGCCCTATCATTATAATTGGAATCTCTGGCTTCGTTCGAAGTCTAAACTGACTCTTGCGAATGAAAATAGGCATTTTAAGTATCATATGATACTTACTCATATCAGTACTGTCGCAATGAGTATGGTACTAATATCAATACTTGGTTCTGATACTACTTTAAAGTAAAAGTATCGATACTTTCCTTCGATATCGTGTCCCTAGGAGTGGGGCATGTAATCAAAAACACTCACGGACGACGCATAGTCGAAATGACAACGAGGTTGAGTTTTTTGGTGGTGAATACGGGTTAGAACGCCCGGACAGAGCATATAGACTAATAAATAGTTCAGAAAGCGCGATATTTTCCGATGGGTGAGAAGGGTATGATGTTGAGGGTCTACGGATCAGCTGGTGCCTGAAAAGAGGCCGCACAAAAAAAGTACGTTTTTCTATATGTAAAAGTAAGAAAAGCATATTCTCGGCCCTGATACAAAATGTGAATGTATGCCTAAAAAGAGCCAAAACCAAATAAATTCACTTTATCATATCCGAAAGTGGGAGAAACATATTCTCGGCCCTGAAAATCGACCAACGAGATCCCATCAAGAAAACATTCGCTGCCAACAGCCAACATTGTCGTTAGTGGATGGCATAAACGTAACAGAGATGTTCTTTTTATTCTCCAAACGGTATTGGAAATAATATTCCGCGTCAATTATCTTATTGCCGACCATTTTAGTACACAGACTAGGTTTTAGGAAAATTAATATTGCATAAAACGCCAATCGTTAAAAAGGTTTATTTTGCAAAGTATATGTATATTGTCTAGTGGGAATGAAAAAACGTACATATCTTATCGTAGCATTGCCGCTGGCGGGCTATTTTTTGTCTTGTTGCAATTTTCGAAATCGGGTACTGCTATCTGTTTTTCGCAATTTGTGGACTAATGTATATCGCAAATCACGCACTTTCCGTGCTATTTATTACTCTTTATGCTCTGGCCCGGATTTGGCGAATCCATTCCCGATGTCACCATGGCATCGGAGAGACTTGCGGCACTCTTCAGCGATTAGACGGTGATGGAAGATTACACTTCGGGTAATCAATATTACATAACCTTTCAAATCGCTGAGAGAAAGGCAAAGACTCTATCGCTCTCCCAGCGGATGTTCTAGTTACTAGCCTACACGAACTTATTGCTCTATTATTCTTTAGCTTATTTCAATGATTTGTGCTCAGATTATGTTCGGTGTAGTTTTACATAGGAATTGAGACTTTGTATAATACATTGCAGAAAAGTCCATAATATCTTTTTTGCTTTGTAGCTACATTTTGTAGCTCAGAGTGCCATGTACATAGCGTTTGCGACTATAAATGCTGCGCTTTATTATATAGAACTGTAGATTTTTGTCAGTGCACGTTCCATACATATTGTAATATAGTGTAAGTATAATCTATTTCATTTCTAGGAATAATATAGAAGTGAGTTAATTCTTCATCTTTTGGGTAATTGTTTCAGTATCACTTTTACATTTAAGTGCGTCACAACTTATTTGGATTAATATATTATTTTCTGAACAAAACAAAATTCTATTTGTCAATAATAAAACACACTACTTTCGAACCAATTTCGCAAAAATTTTACAAACCTAAATTGATTTTCGTTCATTTATTGTTCAATATCACAGACTGACGTGATTTATTGATTGCAAACAGATGATACCAACTTGTGCATAGTCTTGTTTTCATCGTATCATGGAAGTCTACTAAACTTAACTTGGATGAAGACTGATGCGATAGGCCTCGAAGATAGATTAGTGGCTCTCTGACTAATGCAAGCCCAATGGAAAAAAACTGTCAAACAGAAACACTTTGAGATTTCAGTGTTTGCAATAACACTTAAATCAGATCGAAGTGGTAATAAGTCTGAATCATAACTTTTCGGGCGAAATCTTACTGCTGTGATTGGAGAAAATTTGCCGAAAGCGACGACTCAATTTCGAGGCTCTCATCCTACTGACTACAAATATAACCAGCTGTGGAATTTCTTGACATTTGGAAACAGCAAGCAGAAAAAGTTCGTGTAACTTCTTACCATAGGGGCCATTTTTTGAATACGAAAAAGTTAAGGAGCGCTCTTCGGGCAAAAATGAAATCCCACAGGCACCAAAACCTGCGAAATGAGTATCGTTGAGTTATGTAGTGATTGCGTACGGATAGGTTTCGACTAGCAGCTCCCAAAGCTACAGGCTGCATTTCAATTATTTTCGGATTTCTGAATGATACTATGAAAAAAAAATTTTTAAACCTTATTTCAACTATTTATTTATTTTTTTATTTATATATTTACGAATAAAGTCCATTTATCATTGTAAATACAAATGAAAATTGTTTGTATTTGACTTTGAACTCATCGATAAGACGGCGATAGAAGAATAGTCTAATAGTCTAAATAAAGAAAATAAATTCAAAATAAAGCTAAGGGAATAAGTAAGAATACGTTACCAAGATGTAGCTAAAATAATGCAATGCTAATGTTACTACAGTTATAAATGCATGTGTTCGAAAATAAGAGTAAAAGAGCTTAAAAATTATTGCGCAAAATAATTTTTATTTAAATTTAAATATATCCAGCTGATTCCAGAAGATATTTTCGTTTTTTTAAAAAATATGTCTAAGGATGAATTTTGACCATAATTTGTTGTGAAAATGAGTTGTTAGAAAATGCTCGTGCTTGTTATTAGTCTGGGCAGAATTTGGACGGAGATTTCATTGAGCAAGTGTCAATTTTCCCATTTCCCGTGATTTTAAGCATTGACAAAATATCGTAATAGTTAACGCCATGTGAATTAATGTGATGTTTGAACCTGACATAACATTGGAATTTATTTTGTATTTTTTCAATGCAGTTAGAGTGCTCGTTATAAAATGGGATCCAGACAAAGGAAACATAATTCAACTTGCTTCTGACTAAAAATATATATATAAGCTTTTAAAGGTATTTACGTTTTGAAACTCACTCTTTAGTATTTCCTACTATGATTAAGAAGCTAGCTAAATCAACAAGCTCAGTGATATGTTGATCTAACGTTGAAGATGTTTCAAACTTTAGCCCAAGGTTTTTAACCATTAAATGTATAAGAGCAATGGAAATTTTGACTTCGTTCGACTGAAGATAAGTCGACATTAATTTCAAGGGCATTACAATCGCAGAAAATGAAGTAAATGTTTAAATTCTATTGAAGTAAATGCTTAAATTCTATTCACATATATCTTCAAATGTTGAGATAGCCTTAAATATTCGACAAAAATAAGGCTAACGTCGTGGATGAAAATGAGAAACAAAACAGGTTCCAAATGTGAACCTTATGGTACTTCTGAGGTTGGATTAATTGCTTCAATGTATGAATTGTCATTAGTGACATAATCGCACAACCACTCTTAAGGCTCGTATCCACCAGAGCTCGCACACAGCTCGCGCTCAGATTTGACGTCATTGATGCTTGTACACGAGCGGAACGCGAACAATGTACGCGCTCTCCATTCACAGCGTCCACATCAAGTACGCAAACAGAAAAGTAGCTTACGAGCTAGCACTTTTAGTGTAGACTTTTACTTCTTTGCTTTCCGATCAGAATTCTTATATCAGTACATCTAAAAAAACATTCGTGAATATGCAAAAAGGATTTTGATGAAGATGAAATTTTTATTCGTGCATAATCCTACATAATAATGTCTAAACTTTCCAAAAAAAAAAAAAACAAAAAAAAATATCCACGATGTAAGCCTCGCTTTCACGTCTTCTCTATTTCTGTCCCATCCCTTTGCACAAATTTTCCGATTGTCCCAAAAATATTTTCTTTTTTTTCGTTCGCAATTTACCATCTTTATTAATGTGATCCCAGAAAATAGGATATTCCTCCTTTTTATAGATTAACTAAATGGCTAATTCATTAATCCATTCCATACTGAATGGCATTTTGCACGTCTGCTCTCCAACGAGAGTGGAAAGCAAGGAAGCAGCTCGACGAGCAATCGAAATGCAATGTTTGCTCGTCCACACCAATTGTGTCTGCTCGCGAACAGAGCGTTGCATCCAAACCCGCAAACATTTTTGGTGGAGACGTATCTCAAATGCAGCCCGCGAGCAGCTCACGTACAGCTGTTCTGTTTGTTCGCACTCAGTGCGCGAGCAGCTTTTGGTGGAGATGATAGCTTGCTGGCTGATCGCGAACAGCACGCACGCAGCGCGTTTGGTGGATACTAGCCTTTAGAGGGGACCATGGATTCGAAAGACTTCTTTGGTCAAAAGCTAATGGCTGATTTTGTCAAATGCTTTGCTTAGGTTAGTGTACACTGAATGAAGTTGAGATGAACAAGAGAATAGTGTTGTAATTAAATTGTGATAAATCAACATATTAGTTGATTTACCTTTCCCAAGTCCGTGCTGATTGGGTATGATTTCAAGTCTAATTATAGAAATAATATGGTAATTAATATTTTCAAACATTGTCAAAACAACAGATAAAATATATTAGGGGTGATAATTTTCAACGTTTGATGAGAGATTCATTGGAAATCTGTCAAAGTGGAGCTGCTAAATTTAAACCACAGTTTTTAATAAAGAGTGCCGGTATACTATCAGGACCGGGTGATTAGGTAACATCAATGGAAGCCATCTTACGAACAAGCATATTTTGTTGTACGTAAAACTTAGAAATGCTTACATAAGAGTCCGTATGTGATGGACCATGATCAATTATGAAATTTGTCTAAACCTTAGAAAATTAAGAAGGAAACATATTAGCGATATTCTACCTCGTTCGTACTCACACTTTACGTAAAATTTGCATGCATGCTTATTTGATGAGTTATGTCGATACTAAAAATACCTTCAGAGCTTAAACCAAATGAAAACTGAAAATTTTACGACTCCCTAAAAAATTAAGTGCTAAATGCAAAATACTAAATGAAAACAGCAATCCTTCTCATGTAAAACAAAATTCGTCTACATTCTTTACTGTCAGCTCAAATACGAGCGCAGCAAGTCCTACACTATCCATAAGCTCTTGCAATCTTATCTCTCTTCACCTTTGACGAGACCGAACTGGTACTTAAAAGGTCAACATGGAAAAGGTAGTAGTACTTAACAATAAATCCTCGTAGAGCAGGAAATTTTCACGGTATTTACATTTTACATTTTTTTTTTGCGCGCTGCTATTCAAAATACATATTTCACTGTTTTCTCTGTTTACTATTCAGGCAAACTATCTTTTTTTCTTATTCTCCTTCTTCAACGGCGACGTCGACAATAACGAGGTCGCTGTTGTCGGTGTTTCGTCCCATTCATTCTTTTCAAACATTGCAGACGTACAAAGTTTGTTCTTAAACTTTTTACATTTACTTCGGACTTATTCTTCTACGAAGGTTGATGCACAAAAAGCTATCTACCTACATATACCCCGTGCGATGGTGGTGGAATGACATCTGATGATAAATATGAAAACAGCCTCCTTAAGTCTCTCTTGCTAACGAAATTGAAAAGAAGGAAGAGCAGGTGAGGTTTTAACGTCGTCTGGCGGTGATCATTTTGTCTTTGAAGTTTATGCTAGTAGATATAACTCTGTCTAATGTAATACAAATCTTTGAATGATGAGTTTGTTATGAATATTATACTGAGTTGTATTGGTTATTGCATTATCCAAGCAAAAGTTTCGAGGCGTGGGTAAGTGGGAGAGGAAATTCTTTGGAATTGTTTTAATATTTAAGTACTCTTGATTTCATGAATAAATATCGCTGCGATTTTCCGGCCGAATACAAGTTTCTTAAGCAAAATACTTTGAAAGTGGACTGTATGGATTGTTTTGCTGTAGAAAATAAATCGCGCTCCTATCCAACTAAACTATATTCTTGCGTTCAACTACCTGCGATACATTTTACTCACAATTTTCTTCCGTTCTTTCTGAATGCCTCATTAACGAATCCTTGCAAAAACTATAATAAATAGTTCGCACGATTATGTTCTTAACCCATTCCATTCATTCATTCAACAGTGCCAAAGACCTTGTACCCCTTACCAGTTGCAACCCGCCAATTTCTACCGCCATCGTCGCCACTAGATCCGATAAAAAGCCATGGGACACATTCAAGGAATGTACTCGTAGATAAGATCCCAACTGAGTGCCATCAAATGTCTTCAAAAAAAAAAAACGACGATAGGCGATGAGAGGACTTGAGATGTGCTAACAATTTGCAATTAAAAATCCCAGACGACCAACCAAAAGTCATTCGGAAAATTCGCTAGACCGTGTTGCAATGGCGCGTGGTGAAACTTCTCTCACTAAGGACAACCGACCAGGCACAGCAGAGAATTTGTGCGGGAATCACAATTGAAAAGAAAATCAGATGGGATAGTTTTTCTTGTTCCTCGACGGTGATTTGTCTCGGTAGACAATTTTCTCGTTAGAAGGACGAAATAATGTCTGTTGAGGGAGCAGAATCACTTAGTGGGAAGTGGAAGCTAGTGCACTCTTCATTCTAAGTGGCGAGTAGTTGCGATTTTCAAGCACTGAGTCGCCGAGCAACGGATGCGGCTAATGTTTGAACTGCAAAGTAATTTTAGTAGTAGCCGGCAAAATATTGAATGAACGAATGTAAATACTCTTGACTCTGTGATGGTAATTAGTTTAATTTGCTGTGAAATGATTAATAGTGAAATTTTCAACAATTATCTGATTCGAAATTAAACTTTTTCTGGATGAACATTTTTCCGGAGGCCCTCCGCACAAGAGGAGGGGGAATACGGCGGCATATGCATCTCCGTTAATGTGCATCTGAAAAAAATATGAAATTATTTGTGGGTAGTGTAGTTACAATATAGTGTAGCGATTTTTTTGGAATGTTTGGGAAATTATGGAGAGTCGAAGAAAAAAAGCCAGTGTCCACCTAAATTTTATGACGAAAAACTTCGATAAAAAAAACTAACCGCAAAAATCCCACACAATGTTTTAAATAACGTATGTATCTTAATGTATTGTGTAAAAATTTCAGAGCAATCGGGCGGATAGTTTACGAGATTTTAATGACCTCATTTCGGAAAATGTAGTTTCGAGATAAACGCAAAAGAAAATATGTGTGCGCTTATTCGGCTGACGGCAGCTGATTGGGCATCTCGGGCCGCTTTTTGAACGGATCTCCGTCTTCTCGATCGTTTGCTGTAGCTTAACGCTCCTCCAGAAATCCACGCAGTGATCTCCAATGGTTGGATTGAGGATACTTATCATGAGCAAAATACTGTTATGACCATCTATAAAAATGCTGGTAGCAATTAACTAACAATTTCGATAATATTCGCACCACAGAAACTTGTTTTAGGAGCTATTAACCAGATGACGGAGTTGACGTTTTCGTTATGGTTATGCGTGAAGCCTCCTTCATATTGTTCTAAAAATTCATCTGAAATGAGGTCGTCATATGTATTTACGTCGAATGGCATCTTAAACAATTTGAAGTAGAGCTATCTTGTGTGCATAGTGTGAGTGAGTGTCAAGCACTCTAACCCTCCTGACTGCAGGAGGTCGAGATCGCGTCAGGCTTCTTTGGGTCCCAGTCTAACTCAACGAGACGGATCGTGGGCGCAACTCACTCGATTCAACCCCCAAATAAAGAGGCCTGAGCCGTCGAATGAGTTTCGGCTCACCAGACACTCTAATCAAATAAACACGTTGCCTTTTACAATATGAACGAATTGTTTTGCACGCCGAAATGTTTTAACGATCGAGATAATTGTAATCGATGCTACAAAACAATCGAAGGAACAATCGAAAGAACCATCGAGAGATCAATCGATATGCTCGATTGTACTAATCGATTGTTTATTTCGATTGCTGGGTTCGATTGTTGCTATACTCGATTGCTGGGTTCGATTGGTGCTATACTCGATCGGTGCCGTCGATTGGTGCTGTTCGATTGCTGTGTTTGATTGTTGTACTCGATTGTTGAAGACCGGTTTACAACAGAAAGAGAATGTGTAGTTTTGGGAGTAGCTATAGCTAAAGACAGGTGCGGTAGCCGAGTACTGTAGCTAAGATCAACACAATGCTACAGCTTGCAGCCGAACTCAGCCGACTCGATTGATCTTGTTAGAAGTAGTTAGAAGTAGTTGGTGAGCAATTTCACCTTTCACGTCCGATGCTTTTTTTCCTTTCCTCGCCGCCGTGGATGCCTAACTGGAGGCAAGTCTTAGTATATGGCCTCTTCCCACCGCGGTTCGCGATTCCTGACGATTTCGTCCAGGTCAGTTTTGTTGTCTGTTGTGTATGAGATTTCACTGCATGTTTTGTACGGTCGGTCATACTGTTAAGGAGCGCGTATCAGGGGATCCGTCGCGGTGTGTTGTGAGCTGATTTCCCTGGTCACCTCTTCCGTATCGAATATTTGGTTGTATTGGCTTCACGTTGGTAAATCACTGTGTTCCGTTTACGCATTTCATTTGCAACTAAATATCTATATCGTCAGCGTCCGACAAGTACACTACACAGGTCGGATGCTACGATCGCTAAAAGCCCTACGAATGGTGGTTACACCTGTAGCCCAAAAATTTAGTGGTGGCTTCACGAAATAGATTTGAGCAACTTTTCCAGGGAAGGGTTGCTCTTTTTTGTGTTCAGCACTCTTGATACTTCCAAACAACACCACGAGTCTTCTCCCGGAAGACATTTTTCATGCTCCGACTTGTCGGTTGAGCTTTTGTGCTTCAATGTTGCCCAATTGGCTTTCTTCATTTCGTCTTTGGAATGCGAACTCCTTAAAATAGCGAGAGCGTAATAAGTAAGCTCGTTAATTAGCTTTCATTTATCACCAAGAATTTTTTGTTCTTTTTTAATTTTACGAAGTCGCGTGTCCAGTCTTTTCTGCACAAAACCTGTACATTATTTTTTCATCACGTTTTCTTCGCATGAATTCGTGTCAACAATTCTTTAATATGTATGTCTTGGAATCTCCGTCTGCAATGTAATTTGTTTAATGTATTTCTCTATCGACCTCAAAAATATTTCTACTATGCCGTCGACTTTGATTTTTTCAACGGACCCTTCAGGATTGGCGGAACATGCTTTTTCGTGATTTTCTTTCCAATGTTCCAATTCCAATTTACCAAGACATATTCTCAAACACTCACAAGCTTTACAGGATTTGATTATTGTATCTATCACTTTCCTTGAGTAATATTGAGTAATAATGCGAAGTATAACCGCGTTTGTGGCAAATTCCCTCCGCAGAAAAAGTCAAACCTGGGCCTTATTTCCATTTTTGTTGAAAATTGTTGTTCTCCATTCACATTTTCCACGTATATATTACATAGTTTCTGCAGCACTGGGAATCTGCTTGATAGCTTTATCGTAAAACGAGTGGTACATCGCTTTCGGCAAATCCATGATGTCACAAAATTTATCTATCGCAATCTGACCAATTCCCAAAACTCGAAATGCGAATGCGATTTGTCTTTTTAGCTCATACTCGATTCCGATTTCGAGAAGTTGACTTCACCGTTGCACTTTCTGAACTTTTCGGCAGTACTAACTGACGAAAAAATATTCACAAAGTTAATCATCTGATACCAAAAACTCTTTGCAATCGGTACATCTATCTCTTTTCGATTCATAAATTTTTTTACTGACCAAATCGTACTGGCCTCTTACTGCTCCATTGCGTATCGATTCAATGGACAATGTGTTTTTTTCACACTCCTCGATGGACTGCGTTTAAGTTTCGTCCCTTTTCGACCTACAAAACCCCGGAGACGGTGGTGTTTTTCCATTTTTTCGTGAAATTTATGTCTGAAATATCGATACGTGCTTCTGTGCTGCTCATTGAATACTGACTGACGCTCTCGAAATTTGAAATAACGGGTTTGGTTGTATAATTTCTCGCACTAGGTAACTATACCATAGCATAAGTACTATAGATAGCACGGAAAGAACGTGATTTGCGTTACAATTTGCGATATTTGCTCACTGATTCCGGGAAATATATAGCAATATCAAGCAATATCCAATTCAAAAGTCGAAAAGAGGCAGAAAATACCCCGCCAAGTAGCGCTGCTACCAGTGCTCCCACTCCCATATTTTCCAATTATCCAATTTCTTCAAAAAATGTATCAAAAGTGGTAAAAATGTATCAAAAAGCTCCCAAAAGTGTATTTGAGGTACTGAAACTATAAATACTATAGTTATTGAATAATAATGAGGCTAAAAAAAATCACAAACTGCTTCCGCTCTTTGTTTTCATCTGTATATTGCCATTTATATTGAAGCAACAAAAAATAAAATTATTCCAAAATGTGGGTTCTTTGCGAATGTACTCAATATTATCACGAAATTAATACGAAGCGCAGATTATTTTTAGGGAAAATCAGTGCTTTAAATTTCCACAAATAAAAAATTATTCTGTGGCTTAAAAAGGAACCAAATAGCAATCGGAATACTGATGATTTGATGAATATGATGAATAAAAGGATATGTTTTGGGCAAGTATATCATACAGTGGCACCCAAACGTGTTTGATTTTTTGCTCCCTAAATTTCTTCTAATTTCCTTTTCAACTCTAATCAGTCCTTTTTTACATTGCCATCCAAGTTTAATACAGAAAAACATCGTTCTCAGTAAACTATAAGGTATAGCTATTAAAGTCAACATGAAAGGTGGCAGATGGCATTGATTTGCCTAAATTGTTTTCAAACAAACCCGGTCCATCCCAAAACGCTTCAACATTAACTTTCTCATTATTACTTAAATAGCTTGAAAACTTCAAATTTTCGGAGTCATCACATATTAGATATATTTTGCAGTTCAAAGTGTAAAGTAGATTGAAGTTAAAAAAAATATAAAAAATTATTATATAAAAAAATTGAATTTATTTACTGGATGAAAAAGTGTATCACTTTGCCATAATTCAGTGAGTTGCTGTATCATTGTAACTAAAATATAAGTTTCAAATAAAAATGTATCAATATGATACAAATGTATCAAAAGTGGGAACCCTGGCTACTACGATCAGATACGTTTCTCATTCCCACTAGGCAATATACATGTGCTCTGCCAAAAATGCTCTTTTAAAGAATGGCGATTTATGCAATATTGATTTTCTTAAAACCTATTCAGAGTATAAAAATGGTAAGTGATAGGATAGTTAACGCGGAATATTACTTTCGATACCGACACTTTTATGACATCCTCTACAGAGAATTTCGGTTGACAGCGAATGTTCGCTGCGCTTGCTGTTTCTTACGCACGCCAACACACTCTTACCTATCAGCTACACGGATATATAGATTCTCACCTCTCATTTGAGAGCGTGCTTTTGTCACTTTTGCAGACGATAAAGTGAACTTATTTGGTTTTGGTTCTTCTAGGTGCCAGCTGATGGTAAATCCTTCTCTACCTTCTCTTCTCTGCCATCAGGCAAATATCGTACAATACCGTTCTTTCCGTGCTATCTATAGTACTTATGCTATGACTATACTATATAGACGGTGAGCCAAAACCAAAGGACACAATAGGATAGCTGCGTGTGCTGCCGAGTCGTCGTAAGAGTCGTATACCTGAGAGAAACGTGCGGTCGAAAAATACTTGTCACTTAGACAATTTTGCGATTTTCAACACCACCAATAGCTTAAAATGTTCCTAATATTTCTAAGTTTATTATAATAAATAGATAAAAAAATGAAAAAAATGTATGGCGGCCAGACCACTTAAGCTTGATTTTGAGTTTATTTCTGTCCTGGGTTGTAAAATTTGTAATGCAAATTTAATCGAGTCAAAAGGTGATTTTGTATCAATTTCACATAGTTCTTAAAATCTAAAAAATTGCAGCGATTAATTCTGCCCGAATTATATACCTAATAACGAGAAATCTAAAAATACAAGCACATCATAACAGCTGCCGGCACTAATTTATTTCATTTAATTATAATCAAAACAGATTGCAGTCTGTATAATGCTTGTTTCTCCATGAAATTATTAAACAAATAATTTTTTTCACAGAATAATGTTGGGGTAGATCAAAGCTATTTCACCACGTCTGCCGCTGCCACGGCATTTCCGTCCTTTTCCATTTCCCAACTGTATCCCAAGTCATAAGACCCATAGTAACGAGAAAACTTTTTCTTATGATTCCATTTTTCCGCAATCACAACGCCATCATGCCGCTCATCACCTAGAATAACCCGTCCCTTTTGGGCGAATATGAGTAGGAAAATCCCTAGATATGAATAACGAAAATTTGAGTAAGTCCTAGGTTCAATTTTCTCTTTCAGCGCTCAATCAATGGACCTAAATGACTATACCAGCGACAATCTGGCAACATCCTTACGGCAAGGATCTACTATGGAAATGGGTCAGGGTGCTAATTAATTACGGAAATTACCTAAAATATAATGAAACATTAGGCCGGGTCGATGTTGGCACGCAATTCGAGAAATGCTGAAACTGAAAAATCTGTTTCGCTCTAGTTGCAAATTGGCCAGCTGGGCCACTCACTCCTTGTGTTTAAAGGAGCTTTTCTGCATTTAGCTTTAATCAATGTTGAATGAAAAAAAAACGCTTGAATGAACTGAGTTGCGGGGCCGGTGTCGGCGGCACGGTTAACATTTCCAGGAATTTTTAATTAAGAAGTTTTATCGTTTGTGTCATGGTCGGGATCTGTTGATTACGTGCAATGATTATGATTACGACAGTGATGAGGAGTTGCAATGGACCTGGAATTTCAAAACAGCCATAAATATCGTATCAAGAAATCGTGCAGGCAAAGCTTATTTCATAGCTGATGGATTAGGAATATTATTTGTGTTCTATGCGAGCATAATAGAAATCCATGTCAGAGCCAGTTGAGGAAGGAGTTTATTTATTATCCATCATAAATGTCAGCTAATTCCAAAAACATCCGCACAAACTTTCATAGTAAGAGGGAAGAGATACTTCAAGAGTATAACGGCTACGGCAGTTATCACTATATCTTGTCCTGTGAAAAGTTATAGCAGCGAATTTTCTTCCATTTTCAGACACAGACTCATACCCCGGAGAACATCCCTGCGTCTAATCAGTCTATTTGTTTTGGCGTCTATACAATTTTTTTCGGCTGCCATCATCTCAGCACTGTCAATAGCACAATTTCGAGAACATTGCATACTAATGTTATAATCACTTCATTTTCGAGTAAACAATACATTCCGCTAAACAAATTCATGAATATTTATTTAACTCTCACTCTATTTCGGTCCCGGAGTTCTCTTGCTTTGCCGCAAGCTAGTCGTCGCCCTAATTTGAAGAGCCAAGTTGAAGGGAAAAATCAACGTGGACGAAGTAAAACAATAGAATAAATACATTGCGAATCTCCATTTAACATCGTCCCGCCTCCGAAGAATGTAAGGACCGGCTCGGAAAACTAGCTTACATCATTCATTAACCAATTTCGGTGACGCGAACAACAGAAACTATATAATTTAATAATTCTACCCGAAGATGTGTTCGTCTCGTATTGTCTTTAGTGGCTGCTGTTGTTGCTGTTGAAGTTATATTGTTAGTGAATCTATGGCCATCGGTGCCAACAATAAACAGGACAATGATTCCTATTTAGTTCAGTGTACGAATGAGTCATTTGGTAGTAGATGATGAGAAAAGATGAAAACAATGACGCTAGGAAGGAAGAAGCTAAAGTTTTTCCAAAGGACATTTATTTGAACTGAACGTATAGAGGGCTGTGTGTTGAAAGTTTCTGATGAAAATGAAAGAATGGAAGGAACATGAAATGTCAGAAACATATAGTTGCTTTTTGTTTGCTATCTCTTATTTTTTTCGTTTGAATTATGAATGGAGATGAAAAAATTATTAAGAAACAGTGTATGAGAAATGTATTATTATCTTAGCAAGAGTTCCTGTAGAAATACGAGGGTTGATCCAAAAGTAGTGACAATCGGCTACTTTCAGTTCGCATAAATTTCAAAAAACCAATTTTTCTACCTCATGTACTCACATAAATAGGCCACGATTCCAGGGAGGTACATTCATTTGAATACGAACAGTCGATGATAGAACATAAACATGGAGAAAAACGAAATTAGAGCTGTTATTAAGTACCTGTGTTTGAAAAAAGTATCTACCAAAGACAAAGACTTCCTCCATATTCCACTGTTGCACGCTGAGTCAAGGAGCTTAAACTGAGAAGAACATCCACTGAAGATAGATACCGCGAAGGATGTCCACCCACGTCCCTCACTGAGGACAACGTGAAAAGGGGGGAAGTTTTGATTGGGACCGCAGGGGGGGGAGTAATGTTTTTGGCTAGGAGCGTAGGACAAATGTTTTCTAGCAGGGGCGTAGGAGGGAATGTTTTTGGCTAGGAGCATAGGTAGCTGTAAGTGGTCCCTGTAAAGTTTATATCAGTAAGTGGTAGCTGTCAAGTTTATATCCTCAATTGGTAGCTGCCAACTTTTGAGCTTGTATTTAGTGACTGTTTTTGAATCAACTACACGATTAACTGAAATAAATTTGTTTTCCTTCTATTATGAAAATTGCGTCAATAGTTCGCAATTAAAGTTTCGATTAGTTTGTTTTAGTTTTATTTCGCTGGCTCTGTTTTTTAAATTGATCAACAAATATCTAACCTCAAAGTGCTACTATGTCAGTGCTAAGCTTGAGTGAATGCTCTTCGTGTGAGAAATTTTGAGAGTGGGATATGATTTTTTTTTCACGTGGCCTCCACATTGTGGGCCATCATGTGGCCCGTTGTGTAGACGGACGATGGCTTGCAGTGGCCAACAGTGGCGAAGTATGGAAATGGCGGTGGTCGAGGATGGCTTTCGGAGCGGTTTTTGACACACATTAAAGCGGGCCATCGCGTGCAACCGAAAAATCATGACTGGCGCATCTAGTGGTCCAGTGTGTGGAGGCAACATTGTCATTGCGACCATTGCAGTGGCCAATGGTGCCCCACAATGTGGAGGCAGCATAAGCGACCGCAACATTCTGCGTGTGCTGAGCTAACAAGATCTGCAATTTCATCATTAAAGGTAAATCTTGCACTGCAAAAGATTAACAATACAAAACGCTTTTTAAACTCGCTACTGCTCTCAAAGCAGAGGTTGACGTGTTTTGAAAAAAGCTTATTGAATTAAAATCACATGAAAATACTTCTGGTAACATGGAAGATTTCGTAATCAAACAGTATATATTGGAAAATCGCTGTGTACTTCTGATGACAAAACCAAGTACTCTGGTTGCTTGAGTTGACATATCGTTGAAATGACTTGAAAAATTATAATTTACATGGAATTTAACTTCAAAGTCCCTTACAGATTCACCGCATTCAAGTGGACATGTATTCATAGAATATATATATATATATATATATATATATATATATATATATATATATATATATATATATATATATATATATATATATATATATATATATATATATATATATATATATATATATATATATATGAAGAATATAGCATTGTTCTATTAAACTTTAAACTAAACTGATATTTTTTCATGTTTCCATCCATTTTGAACGCAATATTCGTAGAACCTATCCAAGTTCGCTTGCAAAATATATATATCAACCTCTGAAGCTATTGCTTTGAATATTGTCAACTTATCAGCAAAAAAAGGTACTGAACATCCGAAAATATGTGTGATACGTCTTTAATAAACACTAAAAAAAAACACCACGGGCCTAAATGTGAACCTTGTGGCATCCCCGAAGATGGAAATATTGGTCTTGAAAAATGCTTATCAGTACTTGCGATAAGCGAGGGACCACGTATATAATCGCAAAGCCAAGACAGTAACGTACCATTGATTCCAAAATTTAATAGTTCGCTGTTGATTTTGTTAAATGTTTTTAGTTTTTATTTAGTCAATGCACTTACCACAAGGACTCAAAGCAGTCAGTTATATAATTGTGATATATCAGAAAATTTTTGACTGAAGATCTGCCTTTGATAAATCCGTGCTGATTAAGAATAATTAATGGCATTAATGTTGATGTTATAATATCAAAAATTATCGGTATTGTAGAAAGAATACACGTTCGTCGGTAATTATAAATATTAGATTTATTACCGGGTCTGTGGATTGGAATGACGTAAGACGACTTCCAGAAAGCCAAAAAGCACCCAGCAGACAGGCATTTACTAAATATGAGAGCAACAGGCTTATACATACTGCTTGAACCGTTTTTAATATAGATTAATGGAAGACCATTTATTTTATTTCATGCATTTATTTTCTTTGAAATTGCATGATTACCGAAGCTGTATATCCTATTTTCGTACATCGACTCGTCACATCTGAGTGTGCGCTTTTTGACAGATTTCTTAAAATTTTACTAAAATGTGTATCTATTAGAATATATGATATGATAAGTGTAATTAGTAGCATTAACGATCTCCCTAAGCCAAAACATTGATTGATTGGCGAAGGAACTCAACGTATACGCAAAAATTCGTCAACTATCTTTTATAATGTTGATAAAAATTACTGGCCCTCCCAGATACTTCACGCAGCCTCTTGTGAAAATCAACCAGAACAAATAAGCTGCACAAAAAATCAATTTTCATGACAAATTATTGACAGGACATTTTGTTGACCGATACGAATTCATAAGTGAATGGATATTAAAACTACAGTAAACCGTAGAAAAATTAATAGTTTTAGATAATCTAATTCAGCCTTACTTATACAATATTTTCAAATGGAAATTACTATAGATGAGATAATCAACTGATTGAAGCAAGAGCACATTTTAAATTTTGATCAAATTTTCCGTAATTTTAGCACTTAAGACTGAAAATGGTAAGGGAACAAGAAAAGCAGATTCAAATCTTAAACAAGCCTTTTCATTTGCCTTTGTGAAAATCCTTAAGCAGTAATCTGGTTGTTTGGATTGGGGTAAGTGCAGCCTAACGGAGTAGACTTTGCAAAGTGAATAAATGATTCATTTTGTGTATTCAGTTACAAAGTGGTATTACTGCTAAGCTGCTCTGTTTCTTATCGTCTACTAATCCAAATCGTTTTCAACATCAAGTTTTATTCATAAAAGTCAAATAAAGAAGATCAACAATGCTGATATCAGCATCAAGCGATACAAAATTAGAAAGCGATTAGAATAGCTTAGTCGAATCTAAACTGTGATGATTCTTGCTCGGTTCTTCAAAATGGTTTGCATAATTGAACGAAAAATAAAAATTACTTTAAGGGAATAAAAATCAAATCAAGACATGTATGTATATAAACACTTTTCAATTCAATTCTCTTCTCCCTACCAAACAAATCTCAACGTTCTTAACATTCTTATCCATGCACAAGATCATTCAATGGTCGGTAGAAACTTCAACGTCAAATAACATAAATTTCTTTTCAACCAACTAACTCTACACTGTATGGTGAGTGTTCCGGCCATTGCTTTGTTCGAATGGAATACGTACCTGAATTGAGTTTTCGAAGAATACAAATCATCCAGTCTCGATATACTTGGTGGAAAGTTTTCTCATTCTTTGGCAAAAGAAAACAGAATTCTCGACTGCATTTTCACATCATTTACGTTCTTTCTGGGATATTTTGTTTGGACCGACAATAAGGAATTTATAATGCGCATACAATGCTTGTATTTTCTGCATAAGCAAAAATTGTACGAAAAGAAAATAATCTTGAATTATTTGCAGAATTTATGAAAGGAAGTTGTGTTTGGTCTGTGAATAACGCTCTTATGAAATGATAAAAGTTAAAAATGTTTGGCAATTTAAGTAGGTAATTGTTTAAATTGTTGAAAATTATCGAAGTACAATTACAGTACCTACAGAAAAATATTGTTTGATTG
This sequence comes from Nemotelus nigrinus, assembly GCA_947369275.1. NCBI lineage: Eukaryota > Metazoa > Arthropoda > Insecta > Diptera > Stratiomyidae > Nemotelus > Nemotelus nigrinus. The sequence continues at coordinate 25,123,580 of OX376375.1, read as the reverse complement.
AGATATATAATAGATTTCCATTTGTTCTGAGTTCACTCAACGGTTCATCGCATCTAGAGTGGAGCCTCTTTTTTGCAGATGTACGTTATTGACCGTAAATACACTTCGACTCAAATTGAAATGGAAAACAGAAATTGGTTTGAAGATTGAAATCTCAAAGCGCAGTATCGAAACTTGTGTTGAAATATGTAAGGTATGTACTACATACATAAATAACTGAGAATTTTCAATTCGTTTCATTCAATCGATACGCAGTCAATTGAATACTCTGAATGGAGAACATTGAACGGTGCCTGGTAAACGACTTGTTCCGAATTTTCTATGCTTTCTATTTACACCACTTTGATTCCTCCCATTTTTGATTTTCCTCGAAAATTCAATCGAAATCGACACATGCCCTGCACAATCTTTACACATGGATAGGTCGTGTCAACAAGTTTTTCTAGAGCAGTTGGTGCAGTTACAAATACTTTCAAAACAGCCACCATTATCATAATCCCCGTACATATATGATCAAACATTTGGGGACCACGTTCCCAGCATAAACCTTCCCAAGCGTAATCCTCAATCCGCTGAAATATGATTTAGCCGTGCTATCCATTCATAGCCGATTCCCATTTCATTGCCTTGTGCAAAGCCATGTGCGGTGCGGTGCGGTGGCGTCTTCAAACACCCTCCTAACCTGTGAACAGTACGTGGTGTAATCGCTGTGGATACTAGGTGGTATGCCTTTCGAGGAAACTAACCAGAAACGTTTATGGCAATATTCCTGGAGATTTATCCGCCAAGGCAATGCGGAAGTGAATGTCACAAGATTGAAATATGTGAGTGCCTGAATTTTCATTGTAGACGTTGGTGTAGAAAAATGATATTTGGAAAAAGGTCGATACTGTTAGCGCTTTCGTATGTTCGGAGGTATTATCCTTGAAGCATTTGGAGAGTATGATAATCACACTTTTGCCGAGAAGGTTTGATAAGTATGTGGGAGTCAAGCTCTCACGTACACAAAATAAATGATTTGTTTTTCATTCAGCAGATTTAAATTGATTAGACTTTTTGACTTTGAGTGGATTAAGAGCTTTAGTTACTGTCAAACAATTGTTATACAGTTCTTTTATTCTAGAAAATGTTGTCTTGAAGTTATCGATCGATTAAATATTTTGAGTCTTTTAATGAACCCGAACATCTCAAAATCAAAGTTTAATTAGTTTTTCAAAATCAAATCAAGCTCCAGTAAACAACAAGAGGAAATTTAGGTGTTCAGTGTCAAGAATGATAGGTGAAAGATTCCTCAAATGATCTGCCAGCTATTAATTTTTCTATTCAAAATGCTTAAACAAAAACATGCTCCAAACCCCCAAAAACATGCTTAACATAAATTCTAAATGCAAGCCAATATTTCAAATAGACTTATAATAGGTTCAGAATTATGATTCCTTGTTTCATAAATAGTTTTGAGCTATCTATATCCCGTCCATTCTTTATCCAAGATATCATTCCATGTCAGGAAAATTTATCTCGACCCTATTGGAGGGATTAAATCATTCCATACATATTCTCTTGCAATGGTGTCAGAAGTGTGGACTTAGCGCTAACTCTAACAAAGCGGAACTGCTAATCTTCACGAGGAGATACAGGGTTCCATTCTTTGACCTACCCAAACTTTTATAAGTCTCAGAAACAAAGTAAAATATCTGGGACGCTGTCTTGAAATGCAAGCTTCTATGGATATACACTAGTATAGTGGAACCAATCCCACTGTACGGAGCAGTAATTTGATGGCCAGCCGTACGTACATATACGGACATGAAGGGCAACTGTAAAGTGGACCGACTTGCACTTCCGATTGACATTCTAATAGCTTCAGTACTTGGCATCAGGCGAAAATTCTTAAAAGACGCTGTGAAGCCCTCAACCTTTCTGTTTTATCGCTGGACAATTGTGGTAAACTTTTGATATTGGTCGCACTAGGGGGCTTATCGATTTAGAAAGAGGATCCCTCCGCGCAGTGACGACTGTTTTAAGTAGATACTGTGTGTTTAGCAGGCATGCAGCAGGGCCTAATGCCCCTTAAAACAACTTATGCCGGAGCTGACAATGCGAGGAGGGTGAGGGGAAACAGTTCTTCATCAAATGTGTGAATACTCGGCTCTCGCTGAAATAAGAATGAAGTTCCTTGACTCATACTTCTTTATTGACCTAACCGAAGTGGACTTAGGGTAGCTCTCTGCCTGACAAGGGTTGTATACCTCGCAATGCGGTATCCCATTGTGTGTCTGAATGTTCTCCGGCGTCCGTCTGTAGCGTCAGGCTGTATATTCCTTGCTATCGTACAAAAAATCTGTTTTGGCAAAAAAACAAATGAATTTCGCGCGACATAAGACCTGTTTTTAAAAAAATACGCTTATCCGTGTGGAAAAAACCATACGAGGGGCGTTTGGAAAGTCCGTGCAAAGTCCGAGAGATGGCACCACCGGCGCGTATCGAGGTAATATTTAGTTAGTAGCATTTCTTGAATGAACGCACCCCAAGTGCCAGACACATTGGTCTATTTCTTTGTGTTTGGCATTCGTGTGAATCAAGGAAGTCGAGTGATTTTCAAAAAATGGACGAAAAACAATATCGTGTGGTGATTAAACATTACTTTATGAAAGGCAAAACGCCTCAGGAGACTAAAGAGAAGCTTGATAAACATTATGGTGACTCTGCACCTTCGATTATAAGTGCAGTTTATAAGTGCTTTCAACATTTTCGGGCTGGCCATATGGGCACAAGTGACGCTGAACGTTCTGGACGGCTTGTGGAGGTTACGACTCCAGAAATCATTGATCAAATCCATGATATGGTGATGGATGACAGAAGAGTTAAGGTGCGTGAGATTGATAGTGCTGTGGGCATCTCGACTAAACGGGTACATGATATTTTGCATAAAAATTTGGACATGAGAAAGCTAATCGCAAGATGGTTGCCGCGATTGCTCACGCTTGATCAAAAACGGAATCGTGTGAAGTGTTGCAAGGATGGTTTGCAGCTGTTCCAGAAGAATCCGGAGGACTTTAAGCGTCGTTTCGTCACTGTTGATGAAACATAGATACATTATTATGCTCCTGAGACCAAACAACAATCAAAACAATGGGTTACTGCACCAATCAATGGGTTACTGCGGGAATCTGCACCAAAAAAGGCGAAGACCGTTCCTTCGGCCGGAAAGATTATGGCGACTGTATTTTGGGATTCGCAAGGTATAATCCTCATCGACTATCTGGAAAAGGGTAAAACTATTACAGGTATATATTATTCATCGTTATTGGACCGTTTGAAAACCGAGCTGCAAGAAAAACGCCCGCGATCGGCCCACAAGAAATTCCTTTTCCATCACGACAAAGTACCAGCACACACCTCGGCAGTTATGGTCGCAAAATTAATGGAAATAGGATTCCAACGCGTTTCACATCCCCCCTATTCTCCAGACTTGGCTCCCTCGGACTATTACTATTTGTTCTCCAATTTGAAGAAATTGCTGGCGGGACAAAGATTTTATTCAAACGAGGAGGTGATTGCAGGCACTAATGAATATTTTCCAGACTTGGACAAATCCTATTATTCGGAAGGGATCAACAAACTAGAACATCGTTGGACAAAGTGTATAAGCCTAAAAGGAGACTATGTCGAAAAATAAAAAAGGTTTACCCCAAACACGTAAGCAGTTTTTATTTTTGCACGGACTTTCCAAACGCTCCTCGTACAAGTGCATCGAATTGTCTTCGAAATGCACTGCGTACCAGAATCAAGCCAAACAACTAATCGTTGTTTCAATATAATTACACGTTTTTCAGTGTTTGCGTTACTTAATTCTTGCTTATACATCGTTACACATGTTTTATACATACATACATATTTTTGAGATATTTTGATTGAGAGTGTTATCCATAAATTGCAAAAGATTTCAATGAATACATTTCTACATTCTGAAAGTCGACTTCATTTTCGACACACAACTCCGGTTGACTAAATTCAACTTTTATTCTACAAAATCTTAAAGCCTCTAAGCCTCGTTCACCAAACATTAGAATATCTATTGGAATCATACACATCAACTCGGTTTTTCCTCCATAAAAAGTAATTATGTTTACACATTTGTGCCGAGCTCCGAATATATGTTAACACAACCAAATTCTATGAATCGTGGGTAGTGGAAATTGTATACCTACATATTTCAAATTTATCTAGTCACTAGTGCACTGTTGAACATCATCACCGTAATGGAATTTCAATATGCAATATATGCATGCTAAAACGCACTACCAGCAAACAATTCTACTTCAACTGTATCTATGCATCTCTGCATACGAAATAACATATTGAGTTTTCAAAGCTCCTGCACCTCAACCAAGGTAATATTCGACTGAGGTTTGGTATTTTCCATTAGAAATATAAGTCATTCGTTGTTGAAATATTACATCCTGGTGGAATTTGGAAGTTCGAGAAATGTGGTGAAATACCGCGAATTACGGGCTAAGGAAAAATCATGAAATATGTAAAATTTGGAGTGAAAAAAAATTGCAGGTGATGCATTTGGATTTAAAATATTTCATTAGAATGATTTACATATGTATGGTTTCAGAAAATGTTGTTTTAATATTTTATTGGAGTCCTGCAGAAGGCTAGATATCCTTGTAAAAATTAATAATATTGAGGTGAGGGTATCTTATTACCAAAAGTTATTTTCTATGAAATATTTCCAAAAATATAAAAACGTTCGAAAACCCTTTTCATAAATATGAAAGTCCTTAAGACTTCTCATTATATACGAAGATAACAGCTTAAATAACAGAATGACTAGCGAGGCAAAAAATATTTGCGAATATTGAAAGCTATAAAATACTTGCCAAAAAATCAAATTGGTTTTAGAACTAATTACACACGTTGCTATTGTAGTAACTAACTCAAAAATAATATATTCTTTAGAAATCATTCTAAAGGCATATGTATGTAGTTTTCTTAGGTTTAGCCCAAAGATTTGACTTAATAGAAAAATCTCCAACTCAAAAAGAGGATCTGACTTGAGAACGAAAATAACCTGTAAAAGTAAAGGCAACTATTAGTAAGCCAGAATCATGTTCCACAGGGTGCAATTTTCGGGCCCCTATTATTTCTGTTTTACACAATTGATTTTTACTCACAACTAAAGATAGATCGAAGATAGATTGATTTTTACTCACACTAAAGATAGATCGCCGGAAGAAGTTGATGATGGGAGGCCATAATCAGAATGAGATCATAATATTTATTATGAAACTTCAAATATAAAAAAGACAGCTTTCATCATTATCTCAACGTAAATACATAAAATTCCTTTATTTATTTATTTTTTGTAGTTTTGGAAATGAAATTTTGTATTACAATTTTCAGGTAAATATCAACGATAGATTTTAAGCCAAAGACTATTTTTCCTTTAGAATATATTTCAATTTCTTGACTGATAAGAATTGGTCTTTGAGTTGAAATCTTTCTTAAATATTTACCTGAAAATATTGTTATAAATATTCACTGCCAAAATTGTGAACGAAAGCACACCAGCAATGCATTAGTAAGACATATGCAAGATACAAATCTAGGTGCAATATTTGATGATTTAAGCTAACATTATATCATTCAGGTTTTCAAAAAGAAGATAACATTTCGAGATCTTGCTATACATATTTAAAGATATGGGCAAATATATTTTATTTGCAGTATAAATTTGCAGTGGGAAAATCGAGAACAAACTTTTTTCGAAAAGGCAATCTCTATGAAGGGTAGCAATGTCTAGACAGCACTAACAGCAATACAAATATATTGGGGGAGATAGGAATGTACAGAGCGATATTGACAAAATATTGAAATAGGTAGTCTAAAACTATTTTTTAAGGGGCTTATGCATCTGCGTGGCTTACTGCTCGAAATTATTACCTTTCAAATTTTTGGACGTTTTAGATATTTTTCTAACAAATTAGATTTATTAGAAAGAGTCGAGTTTTATATCTAGGTATTTAATAGGCTTGGAAGAAGTAGTCATTTGCTTATTAATAATAATTTTGACTTCTTTGGGAGTCTTTGCTCACTTTGCGAAGTCCTCCTTTGAAAAAAGGTGAGCTCACTTGTGTTAGCATTAATTTGCAAGCCCCACTTCGTGTAGGACGCAATGACAGTGTTTGTAAGCAAGTGTTTATAACACCGCTCTTACAAAGCGTGGGTTGTGCTGAGTATTAGAGGATGTCGATCAGTATTTGCACCTATGCAAAAGCTTTTCGAGACTTTGTGGATGTCAGCCGTGAAAATATTGATAAGAATCGGTGCAACGATGGACCTTTCTGGTACACCTGATCAATTGGAATATCCTCCAAAGAAGCAATATTTAAAGTAAAGAATGTCTTCCTGTCACTAAGAAAACTGTCCATAATTTGAATGATTCCGCAAGGGAAACCGAAATTGATTATTTTATACAGGAGTCTCTCAATCCTTACGGATTCGAATGCCTTTTGTACATCACTCAAGCGGGCACCTAAAACCATTTTGTTGTGGATGCTATCTTCGATTACTCTTTGGAGAATAATTAGAGTATCGACTGTAGAATGTTTGGCTTGAAAGCCGAACTGCTTTTCGGGAATAATTTTGTCTTCTTCAATCAAAATGTTAGCCGCCTTTAAATTACCCTCCCTAGTAATTTTCCTGAATTAGAAAGCAGAGATAATTTGCATCCAGCATTGAGGGCTTCATTGTGCACGAAAGTTGCGTGATATCGAGGCCCTATGGAATAGTTTGTAGCACTGAAGGGTTGTATGGGCTCAACGGTTAGATGGGCTCAATGGTTGGATGGACTGAAAGGCTTGTAGAGCTACAAATCCTCAAATGATTTGGCTGACAAAAATGAGAGACAAAGCATTTGACGAATGTAGCGAAATGGGTGTCAGAGCTAAGCTTCTCTCCACGATAGATTAGAGACAAAGCTTCCGCGATTGTCATCAAGAAGCACGCTGCCATTCGGTGTGAAATTAATTCTTAATCTTTTACGACCGGTGATTCTATTTATTTCCTGAAACCTATTTCGACCAGGGACTACTTGTCGGTGACATTCTTCAAATTTGCTGTTAATTTCCTGGTCTTGATCATGATGAAGATGTTGATGGCTTTGATCAAGGCAGAAATGTGTCTTTGTTGTTTATTATCCGTGTTGAAATATTTGTGGTAGATACGGGAAACACGTTGTCTTAAAGATTACCACGTATTATGGAGCTGAAAAAGATCATGCGGTAATTCACAGAAGGCCAAAGTTGTCGACTTTCTTAGGATAGTATAACTTCCACTAACTGATGATATGATACGATGGAGTATACCAAGGGTCTCGTCAATTTCATGGAAGCACAGGTTTCGTGAACAGTCAAGACAGACATTTTGAATGTGAATTTGAGCATCAGTTGCGAAATGATTCCAATCGACCTTATCGTATGAAATGTTAGATCAACTGATGGTTGGATTCAGTGTTTTAAACTTGTCATTCGAAAGTGCCGAGCTGTGGGGGGAGGGGGATGGGGGAGGTTGTGAGTTTACCAGACTTGGCGACACGAACGAAGAGATAATGATTGATGAAGAGCAACGGAAGGTTGGTTCTTGTTGTGAGACAGGTTTATTTACGCAAAAGCCATTATTTCATGACCACACCATAATTATTGCCCCTCAGATACTACCCTACAAATTCGGCTTGGCCATTCGCTATTTGAATTCAAATTCAAATTCAAATTCAAATTTATTCTCATATTATATACACTTAACATTATTGTTGGGCCTTAATTTAGAGCTTTAGGCAGATTGCCTCTTCAACTATGAATATTACTTAAGACTTATGCCTGAAATCATACAAGTTTAGTTTTTGTACAGCACAAGGAAAAATAGACAAAAACCTTGTTTATGGATATTTTAGCTTTACTTACATCTACACTTATCTTACCTTATACTACCTTAATTCTACTTTAGGCAACGCTAAACAAAATTAGTTGGGTGCAGTATCGAGAGTTTGCAAAATACAATGAATAATGGCGTTGTTGCAATTGCTACACTTTTCAATAAATTTCCTTGTATGTTTCTCGATTAGGTATTTTAATTCTTTAATTCCCGTTTCCTGATGAAGCTTGCGTGTGGAGTAATAAAATGGTTTCTTAGAGATCATCTTGAGCCACTTATTTTGGAGTATTTGGAGTTTGTTTATATGAGAGTTGGCACATCTGCCCCAAACTGGTGCTCCATAGAGCATTACTGGCTGTAGAACCTGTTTTACAAGCGTCATTTTGTTTTTTAGGGTCAGTTTTGACTTCCTGTTTATCAGAGGGAAAAGAGCATGTGCGCTTTTTGTAACCTTCAAGCAAGCGTTGTCTACCTGAGCTTTAAATGTGAGTTTTTTGTCAAGAGTCACCCCTAAGTAAGATACTTCTTCCACCCATTCAATTGTTTGGCCCAACAAGTTGAGGTTTCGAGAGGGGAGATATGATGCTTTGCGTCTTTTGGTGAAAAATATTGCTTTGGTTTTTGCAGTATTGATTTTAATTTTCCACCTGAAAAAATATTGATAGAGCTGCATGAATGTATTTTCCAAATTAGACAGAGCTGTTTGTGGGTCATCTGTGGCAGTGTATATGCAGGTGTCGTCTGCAAAAGTAGCAAGTTTTGAGAAATTATTAGTTGGAATGTCTGCTGTAAAGATATTGAAAAGAGTTGGACTTAAGCACGATCCTTGAGGGAGCCCTGCAGGGATTTTACGAGGCGAAGAAAGGCTGCCATTCACCTTCACTGCGAATTCTCGATCAGTCAAAAATGACTGGACGATCTTAATAAGGTAGTGCGGAGTATTAAATTTATACATTTTGTAGAGCATGCCCTCGTGCCATACGCTGTCGAATGCCTTTTCAATGTCTAAGGTGACTAAACCCACGGACTCTTTGGCCGCAAATGCCCTTTTGATGTCGTGAGTTACTCGGAATAGCTGGTGGTTTGTTGAATAACCCTCTCGAAATCCGAATTGGAACTGGGGAAGGATGTTTTCAGTATCCAGAAATTGCTTGATGCGTTTCAAAATAATTTGCTCGAATACTTTTCCGAGCGAACTTAACAAGCTAATGGGCCTGTAGTTCTCAGACATAGCAGGGTTTTTACCTGGTTTTGGTAGGGGAATAATTGTTGCTCGTTTCCAGAGCGATGGAAAATAGGATATTTTTAAGCAAGCGTTAAAAATGAAACAAAGTAGAACTACTGCTTTTCTAGGAAGTTTTTTGAGTATTTTGTTTGGTATGCCATCAGGCCCTGGAGCTTTGTTGATGTTTATTTTCCTTAGAAAAGCAGATATTTCTCTTGGTTTGCAAAACGCATTAGCGCAAAATGACGGTCTTTCGGGTAGCGATTTGATCGCCTGCTGGACCATAGCCTCTACAGTAGAGTTTCCCATATTGGCTGTGATCCGGTGGTGATTTTCGAAATCACTTGCAATCAAATTTGCCTTCTCATGACTAGAATACGCATATTTGTCGCTTTTATTGTGGAGAATGGGAATTTGATTAGAAACTCCTTTTCTGAATATTTTATTTAATCTCCAGAGTTGGCGGGAGCCGTCTTTTACATTTTTCAGCATATTGTTCCAACGATTGTTGCGCAACGCAATAATCCTTTTTTGAATTATCCCCGTCAACCATGCAGTTATACTTTTTAAGTTTCTGTCTCTTGTGTGCTGCCACCTGCGTCTGATAGTGTTGCGTTGCTGTATGAGGGACTTTGTGAAGACATCGATCTCAAACTTCTGAATGCCATGGCTTTCCTTTGGTGTGCTCGCTTTGATACCAGAAAACACATCTCTAGTTAGCTGTGCTGCAAGCACATCAACTTGTTCATGACAATTTATATTGCTAAGATTGAGTTCGCTTAGAGAGATATTCCTATTTAAATTTTCCCTGAATAATCGCCAGTTTGTTTTGTTGAAGGAAAATGTCTCCCGCTTGGTGATATTTTTTGAAACAGTTTCGGTTTCAATTGAAAAAGACACAGGAAGATGAGGAGATGAAAGTGCCTGTAGAACAAAAGCTGCAGTGATAGGAACTATTCCGTCACTAATGACCAGGTCCAGGATAGAACCTGAACCTTTGGGGGAGAAAAACGTAGGATAAGGTGAGGAATGTATAAGTAAGTTTTTCTCTTGTGTGTAATCAAACAATATACGCCCACATTTGTTAGATTTCTTACAATTCCAGTACCTATGCCTGGCATTGAGATCTCCACATAGCAAAAATTTCCGATGACCGATGGTGAGACGTCTTAAGTCCCCTTCGAATTGTTTGAATTTTTCCGTATTTAATTTTGTGCCCGGGAAATAGCATACTAATATTTTTATATCATTATTGATTTCAATGCCAAGAACCTCAATTACTGACGTTTTTGGAATTGAAATCAATTTATGTTCCACCGTTTTTCTTATAGCGATTGCAACTCCGCCTCCTATCTTATTGATTCTATCTTTTCTGTAAATAATATAATCGGGATGAGACAATTTATCTCTGTCCGTCAACCATGTCTCCGTGATCAAGAAAATGTCTATTTTTTGGTTGACAGCCAGATCAAATGCCTCATCTTTCTTAAATCTAATGCTTTGCGCATTCCATAGTAGCATATTTAAAATCTTAGACATATAAAAATTTACAAGCTAATTTTACAAGTACATTAAATTGATCTTGTTTCGTTGTGCAAATTGATAAGCTCTGCAATAACTCTTGTGCCAGCGAGATCATTACATCAGCCGATAGGAGATCACCCGATGTGTTTGTACGTGGCAAATTCAAGCTTCCGAGAGGCTGCGACATGGATTGCTTGGCCACAGAACTATATGCAAGCTTTTGGTTGAAGCTTAAATTTGAGCTTAAGTGGGGAGTTGAATTCAAGCTTTGGAAAGTTTGTCTGCTTGGAAGCTTTGGGAAGTCACTCTCACCCATAGAGACTCTCTCACCATATTTCGTAGCTTCGTGCTTGTTGGGAGTTGTTTTCCGTACTCTCCCCGCTAGATTCTTTTTGATTTCAATGTATTGCATCCTCTTGCTGCATTGATCGCTGTTGCTTGCATGTGCTGCACCACAATTAGAGCACTTGATTTTGTGCATCTCTGCATTGGTCAGCGTACACTCCGACATGCTATGATCGCCACTGCAGATCATGCATTTAATTGGCAGATGACAATGTGAAGATCCGTGTCCAAACATTTGGCACCTTCTACACTGCGTGGGACCATTTCGTTTGCTTGAGTAGTAGCTCCATTGCACAATAGTATGTGTTTAAATGTGTTCAGCCTCACGCTGAACTTGATTTAAAGACTTAATTTCTCCGAATGAATAACAATCTTTATTTTAGCTTCTTTTATTGTACAATTATGCTGATGAAAAATGTGCGTCGACAAATTGATGTATTGCTACATCGATCAGTACGCCGGATGCGCGTGCAGGTAAACGATCATATTGAACTGCATTAAATTGAACAGCATTAAATTGACTAAGCATTAAATTTACTTGATTAATATTAAATTGACCTGCATGCATCTGCAGGTGATGGGCGCACCGGAAACGCGTGCAATGTCGATAGGTGATCGACCGTGTGGGGTGTTGATACGATCATACATTCTCCCGCCCGTTGAAAGCACTTTCAAGGTGTTGTGCTCTTAGCTGGTAATTTGACCTCCTTGGTGTTGGTTCTGGTGGTAGGTCTGCATGAGGTGAGTTTCGATGGCTGTATTTGTGTTTCAAGATGTAGATTGTAGTAAACACACAGATGGAAGCTAATGCCAGGTAGCTTATGATGTATTGATGAGCGTTAGTGGATTTAGCTTCAATTGTTCGTAGCTGCTGTTGGTCTTGTATGTGCTGGAGTCTTTGCTTTATGGAATAGATGTCATCAGTGTGGTTTCTTGTTTTTAACGTACCGAACGATCCTACGGACTGGAGTTGATTGAGATGACTTTCTACCAATGAAAGATTCAACTCTGTTGATGGAGTGAAAGAGACTTCTAGTCGATTGATGAAGTGGCTGTGGGCAGCTATAGTTGTAAAATCGTGCTTAATGACACATTGTGATTTGAATTTTAATAGTCCGATTCCAGATAACATTCTCTGAAATGAGTGAGTACCACAAACGATGTTGAGAACATTTTCTTGCTGTAAAACGTATATCCACTGGTTTGGATCGTGAAGCTGAATCCAAGACTTTGATGATGCAGGTTCTAGTACACATTCTTCGGACAATGTTGATTGCTGGTTGATAATTGCTAGCTCACATATTGCGGGTCCCTTCTCCTTGCTGAATAGCTGATGTTTTCTTTTGCATAACAGGGTTCCGTTTGCGGTAAATGTGCATTTTGAGAATTCTTCAGAACTTATAAGGTAGTACTGATCACGATGAAGGTTTACAGCAAGGAATTCGGATGCAGTCACGATTTGCATATCATGAGCGTTGACCTTGATTGGAAGTGGTACGGTTTTTACTAGTTGAAGTGTTTCTTTGTTTTCCAGAGGAAGGGTTATGTCGAATAGTATATATTCTCGTGTCACTCTGGCTCTGACGGTCATAAGGCTATAAAGCTGTAACAGATTTTCGTGCGAGGGGGTTCCTGGTATAGTCACGTCAAGAGGTAGGTTTTCTCGAATAAGTGATAATTCTTGCTGCAACTGTGTTGGTGTGAGTAATAGTGGGTGAATTTTTCGGTGGTGGCATTCAGTTAAAATCTCGATAAGTGTGTCTTGAGTCCTCTGGTACCGCATCATCACTAAAGTAGTGTGAATCGATAAGGTATTAAATTTTTCTTGAATTTCCTGCTCGGATATAACCTGATTCGTGATTTTTACTCGTTCTTTCAGTGCCGTTAACGTGTCATTGATTATAGAGAACTGCTTGTCTGAAAATTCTCGATCGGTTTGGATGATGTTTTCGGTGGAATCAATAACGGAGGTCTGATTTTTAATTAAGTTTAGAAGATGGTTCTCATTATCGGCTATTTTCTTAATCGTGGCAGTCATGTGTTGGGCATATTCTTGGTCAAGGATCCCGAACAGTTTATTTGATACTGTCCCGATGATGTCAAATGGAGATCGTTTGTTTCTGGCGTGGTTACCATTCCTTTGCCATATGATTCTGTTGGTGACTGCTATAGTATCCAGATGCCGCCGGAATTGTCGAATAAGTGTATTGCAGGAGTTGTCGTATCTAGCAAATGTCCTCCCATCGCAAATAGTTTGGAGTTGAGCGAGTTGTTGCTGTAGCATGTGTTCTTCCTTCCAGTATCCCTCTAAATTATAGTATACCATGAGATTCCACTGGTCTGTTAGCATTGACAGTCGTGCTATATCTTCGAAGTACACGATTGGTGGTCTCGTCCATGGTGTGATTTCCACAAATTGGTTTGTTTTGTTTGCCTGCGCCAGTGGAAGTAGTGTTATACAGACACATATCAAGAAACTTACAACATTCTTAATAGAGGGATTCCTCTTGGTGTCTTCCGTTCTTGGATGTTTGGCTGCAGGACCATCTGATTGTGCGCGTTGTAAGTATCTTACGATTTCTGAGCGAGGTTTGAAAGGAGCCTGAAGCCATGCTGGATTTATTGGTAGAAATCGAGTTCCCTTTGTTCGTTTACGGATTACCTTTTTCGGATCCACTTTTGGTTGACTTGTTAGTGGTACCGCTGGTAATCGTTCTGATGATGTTGGTTGTAGCTCAGTAGATCTCTCTTCAGTTAATTTCTTCTGGCTAGCTTCAACTGGGAGTATGGGTAATGTAGGTGTGCTTGGGTTAGTTGTTGCTAACAAAGTGGCTGCTGGCAATCGTTTTGGTGATGTAGACGGTAGCTCAGTAGATTTTTCTTCAGCTACCTTCTCTTCCACTGGAAGTATGCAAAGATTGTGTATCGCTCGTTTGATGATTCCCTTTTCTGTTTTGATTGCTGCCACTCGAACACATCCGTCAGGTCCGGTATTGACTGCTAGGATTCTTCCAAGTGGCCACTTTAAAGGTGAAATAGTGTCAGTTTTGATAAGCACCATAGCTCCGACCTTCACGTCGTCTTTCTGGTTTTTCCATTTTTGTCGTTCTTGCAGCTGCTGTAGATATTCGGTGCTCCATCGATACCAAAATTCGTTTTGCTTTGCTTTGATGACCTCCCAACTTTTAAGCAAGGTTGTGTGGCGGTCTGCTTCTCGAGGGTTTGCCAGCGCTGTTAGTGGTGATCCGGTCAAGAAATGTCCTGGTGTAAGTGCCTGCAAATCGTTCGGATCGGATGATAGTGGAGTTAGTGGGCGTGAATTGAGCACTGCTTCTATCTCAATTATCAGAGTGTTGAGCTCTTCGTATGTAAGTGATGCACTCAGAATCGTGCGGCGAATGTGGTATTTGGCTGACTTTACTGCAGCCTCCCACAGACCTCCAAAATGTGGTGTCCTGGGGGGAATAAAATTCCATTGAATATATTCGTCTGAACAGAAACTTACTAATTCCTCTTGAAATGGTTTGTCGGTGAATAATTCACGAACATCTTTCAATTCGTTTTTTGCCCCCACAAAGTTTGTCGCGTTGTCACAAAATATTTTTAATGGCTTCCCTCTTCTCCCGATAAAGCGTTTAAGGGCTGCAATAAATGCTTCCTTAGTTAAATCAGACACCAATTCTAAATGTATTGCCTTTGTGACAAAGCAGATAAAAATAGAAATATATGCCTTTGTTGGTCTTTTGCCTCGAATCTTATAATGAATTTGAAATGGTCCACCAAAGTCGACCCCCACGTTAAGAAATGGTCTGGTGAATTGTACGCGTTCTGCTGGAAGGTTTCCCATTATCTGCTTGTAGAATCTTGGCCTCAGCCGGGAACAGCGTATGCATTGTCTGACCGTTGCTCTTGCCATTGCTTTGCCATTTATTGGCCAGAATCGTTGGCGTGTTATTGCTAATAAGGCTTGAGGTCCAGCATGCAGATGTTTAACGTGAAGATGCGCTAGCAGTAATTTGACGATGTCATCTTTGTCTGGCAGTAAAATTTGATGTTTTGCTTCGTATGGTACATCGGCAGCTTGTATCCTTCCACCGACACGTATTAACCCTTTGTCATCTAACCATGGTGTGAGCGACTTTACCCTGTCACTTAGATTGGCAGTCTTCTTTGTCGTTAGTTGTTTCAATTCATACTCAAATGCACGTTGTTGTACTTGTTTGAATATGAAGATGAGTGCCTCTTCAAGTTCATATGGATGTAAACTGATTCCTTTCTCTTGCCTTTTTCTCGCAAACCGTAACACATAAGCAACAATGTGTTGCAGAGTTCTGAATGAGTTTCTATGATCAATGGATGTTAAAATACTGGACGTTTGCTGAGTAGTAGTCAGAATTGTCTTTTGATTCCGCAATTCTTCATTGAATTCTGTTGGAGCTATAATTTTGTTCGGCCACGCGGATGGTTTTTCTAGAAGAAACCTTGGTCCGGAAAACCATGTTTTCGATGACATTAACTGAGCGCTTGTGAGTCCTCGGGATATCATATCTGCCGGGTTTAAATTGGTGGGTATGTGGCGCCATTCCGCAATCTTGCTGTGCTCTTGAATATATGCTACTCGGTTGGCGACGAAGGTTTTGAATGAGGAGCTTGTGGATCGGATCCAGGACAAAGTTATAGCCGAATCGGTCCAGTAGTACGTACTGTGGATTGGAAAGTGAAAAACTTCTTTCAGCCGTTTCACCAATTTTATCATTAAATGTGCGGCACAGAGTTCTAGTCTTGGCAATGTAACTCTTTTTACGGGAGCCACCTTCGACTTAGCGGTTAGTAAGTTTGTCATTACCTTGTCTGTATAGCTGATAGTCCGAACATACACTGCTACTCCGTATGCTCTTTCGCTTGCGTCTGAAAAGGCATGAATCTCAACTTTTCTTACCTTATCGCTGGGTAGAATGTATCTTGGCACAACAAATGTATTAAGTGTATTAAGTCCTTCCCGAAATGAGAGCCATTTCGTCAGTTGCTCCTCGGGAATAGTCTCATCCCAGTCTAATTTTGATTGCCAAAGCTCTTGCATATATATTTTTGCTAACGTCACAACTGGATTGACTAGTCCCAGTGGATCATAGATCGAAGCAATGTCCGCAAGGATGGTTCTTTTCGTGACTGTTTTGAATTCACGTAAGTTCGTCTTGATGGACAGTTTGTCCGCTTGTGGCTGCCACCTAAGCCCTAGTGTTTGGATATGGTTATCTTTGTCACCCAAATAAGTTGTTGTTTCGACATCCTCTTGAGGAATGACTTGAAGTAATTTCTTGTGGTTCGAAGACCATTTCCTCAAATGAAAGCCTGCACTTTGGAGCACCTCTCGTAGTTCTGATTGAATGGTAAGCGCTTCTTCTATATTGTCAGCCCCAGTGATGACGTCATCCACATAAAAATCTCGGAGTAGTATGTTTGATCCGACTGGATGAGTGCTCTTATTGTCTTCGGCTAATCGATGAAGACATTTTATCGCAAGATATGGGGCACTGGCAGTTCCATAGGTAACCGTATTTAGACGGTAATATTGAAGCGGTTGCGATGGTGAATATCTCCATACCAAGAGTTGAAAATTGCGATCCTCTTCATCGAGGAGTACTTGCCGGTACATCTTGGCTATATCGGCTGTAAACACATACCGATGTAATCTAAAGCGTATTAGAATCGCATACAAGTCATTTTGTATTGCAGGACCGGGTAATAGCAAATCATTTAGCGAAGTGTTGCTGGAGGTTTTGCAGGAAGCGTCGAAAACAACCCTAAGTTTGGTTGTTGAACTCTCCGGTTTCAAAACGCAATGGTGTGGCAGAAAATAGTTATACTTGGGAATTTTAGTAACTACTTCCATGTGTTTTAAATCTTCGAGTTCCTTCATAAATGCACAATACTGCGTCATGATTTCCGGATCCTTTTGCAATCGCTTCTCTAACGCAAAGAACCTGCGGATGGCAATTCCTCTAGAGTCGCCTAATGACGTAGGAGTACCTTTAAATGGAAGCTTCACAACGAACCTACCCTGATGATTTCTATATGTATTTTCCTCAAAGTGTAAATCACATAGTCGTTCTAATTCTGTGAATGTGTCTTTAGACTCGGTCTCCTCTATACTCCAAAACTTTTCTAACTGATCTTGTATTGAAACAGTACTTATTCCACAAAATAGTTTTTCTGCGTTGTTGACTCTTTGCACTCGACCTAGTACAAACCAGCCCCATACTGAATTCTGCAAAGTGGGAAGGTTGTCCGAGAGCTTTATTTGTCCAGTAAGCATTAGCTCACTGTATATGTCTGCTCCTAGCAGCATATCCACTCGCCTCGGCGTATGAAAATCTGGATCTGCCAGTTGAATGTGCTTTGGTATGGGCCATGATGTTATATCGATCAGTTGACTCGGTTGTATGGTCGTAATTTCTGGAAGTATAAACGCTTCAATTCTTGCTGAGAAGTTATTTACCTTTGACATGATGTTAAGGTTCACTCGGCCTTGTGTTTGAAGCTGTGCTTGACCGATACCATTTATTTGTTGTTTTTTAAGATCCAAGTGGAATCCCAATCGTTTAACAATGCGCTCGGAGACCAAGTTCATTTGTGAACCTGAGTCTAAGATCGCTCTGCATGTTGTCAGTCCACCTCTAGAATTGCGGATGTCGATTAAGACGGTTCCAAGGAACACGTAAGTTGAAGTCTCCGACGGATCGGAACACGCAGAGTGCACTGCGTGTGTTTTCTCTGGTTGAGAAAAGTGGTTTGGATCCTGGGGCTGAGATTGGTTGCATTGTTTGGTCATGGAAACTTCTCGGTGTAGGAGCGTGTGGTGACGCCCGTTGCATTTAAAGCAACTTCTGGATTGACATTCTGAGAGCTTATGACCTGGTTTTAAGCAGTTGAAACAGCATTGAAGCTTTCTTGCGGCCCGAGCTCGTTCAACTATCGGAAGCTTTACGAACGCTTCACAATTGCGTAGGTTGAGATGTGCTTTTCCACAAAGCTGACAGTTTTCGGAATTTTTAGTTGTCAAGAACGTGGAATTCCTCTTCATCTCTTTTTCCCGGAAATGAGTCTTCTCCTTCTTAGTGCCCAGAGTTTCGAGCAACTGAAACCTAGCTTCAATGAAATTGAGAAAACTTTTTATTGTCGGAATCTCCCGAGGTGTTTTCAAACTTTGCTCAAATAAACGATGGGTTTCCCGATCGACCTTCTGCATGATTAGATGTAGGAGCAACGCATCCCAGTTGCTAGTATCTACTCCTTGACTGTTTATTCCGAGTATGGCTTCGTTCACACTATCGTGAAGCCGTTTCAGTGAAGTGGCGGATTCTGTGCTTGTAGGGGCGATCGAAAACATCGTATTCAAAAATGCTGACACTATCAGCCGTCTGTTGTCGTATCTTGCCTTCAGTATTTCCCATGCTGTAGTGTAGTTTGCCTCGGAAACTTGTAGATGTTGTATCAGTCCACTCGGCTCTCCTGCTAAATTCGACTTCAAATAAAACATCTTCTGGGCGTCTCCCATAGGTTGGTTGTGAATCAAATGGGAAAACAGATCGTGGAACTGTTTCCACTTAGAATAATCCCCTGAAAAAATCGGAATTGTTATTTTTGGTAAATTTACCGATGTTTCCTGTAACGGTGGCCTGGAAGCTTGCTGTCCACTTATACTGCCTTCAGATAATTCCATGAACTTGATTGCCAGCGCCTGATACCGCTCACCCAACTCGATGAACCTTTCTTCCGTATATGATAGCGCCAAATCCTCCGCCACTAACTCATGATGATTGGTGCTTATAGCCTGCCAATAGCTATGTAGCGTACTAAGGTGCTGTGCATAATATGCTTTTGATTGTGGGGTTGCAGATCCATCCTCCGCAATTTGTATTGCACGTTCGAAAGAACACAACAGTGCTTGTTGTGTTTTTATCTGTCGTGCAACTATATCTTCGCGCCGTTCGAAAGAACCTTGAGACATTTTCGATGCTCCATCTACCAATGCCCCTTCTTCCGATCTTAGAAGACCTTCTTCAGCCTTCTGCAGACCTTCTTCCAACTCTAGCCTTAAATCCTGGCACATGGCTTCTACTTGACCATAGAAGTCTTCTTCGAAGTATGGATGCGAAGCCATGCTTGTTTCAAATGGTCGCAGCTCCAAATGACGTGCCTCAAACTGCGCCCATTGCTCCTCTAGGCCTTTCAACTGGGTTTGAAAGTACCTTAGAGTTCTCCTGCTCCTGGGTGCCTTAAAATGGTTTTCTTGACGCCGCTCGATGGCCCTGCCAAGCTTTGTTTGCTCCTTAGCAATCGTCTCCATCTCACAAATGGTATACGTGTTGTAATTGGGGTCACCAAAATGTTTAAATGTGTTCAGCCTCACGCTGAACTTGATTTAAAGACTTAATTTCTCCGAATGAATAACAATCTTTATTTTAGCTTCTTTTATTGTACAATTATGCTGATGAAAAATGTGCGTCGACAAATTGATGTATTGCTACATCGATCAGTACGCCGGATGCGCGTGCAGGTAAACGATCATATTGAACTGCATTAAATTGAACAGCATTAAATTGACTAAGCATTAAATTTACTTGATTAATATTAAATTGACCTGCATGCATCTGCAGGTGATGGGCGCACCGGAAACGCGTGCAATGTCGATAGGTGATCGACCGTGTGGGGTGTTGATACGATCATACAGTATGCATGATTGATTTTATTGCTTTGCATGTACTGAGCTTGGTTCCCTTCTCCAAATGTAGGAGGTAATAAAAATCGTCTCGAGCACCGGTTTTGGATTTGAACTTTTTCACATCCAAGCAATGCAGTTTATATTCGCGCTGCAGCAAACTTTTCAAATAATCAGGCTGCAAATCATGTAAGCCTGATAGAATAATTTTCACTGGGCGAAGGTCTGCCCTTTGATGTGTAAAAAAGTTTACGTTTTTATCAGTTAAATATTTTTGTACCACATCGTAATCTTCTATTGACTTCAAAAACAGTCTTCTCCCTATTGACATTAGTTTAATGTCGAAGTTTTCTATGTGAAGAGTTTCCATCATAGCTATGATTGTGTCTCTTTGTAAGTTGACGAATGTGATTGGAGGTGCTCTCACCTTTCTGGGCTCCTGGGCTGCAGTCTGGGATGGACCGGCATCGTCGTCTGGTAAATCCGCTAATAGCTGGAACTGGTTCGTTGACCTCGACTGATCAGTACGGCGCATTTTGAATACGTCCCGTAGTAAAGGACTTACCGGGGAGTCTTCCCGGCTACGTTTTCTTGCCTCCTGATTTGCTGGCAACTTGATCCGCAACTTCACTACACTTCAATAAAAACACTCGATAATAATAGAAGTTTGTTTTTACTGACTTTATAAAAGGGCTGTTTATACTGTTTTTGGTGATTGCTACTATTGATACGCTTATAACACTTGTGCTCGCTTTGAATGCTTACACGCGACCTCCATTCGCTATTTGAAAACTAATGCAAATTGCTTCAATTACTGTAAATCTAGAAATCAAATTCATTTGTATTTTTAACCGCTGAGGGGTCTCACTTATGATTTTATAATCATCCATGACTGCACGATGACGGGACTTGAGATTAGTCTGCAGGAGGAAAATATTATCAGGACTTTTTTGGTTCCAGAATTTTCTAAAAGAAGTTCCTTCTGTTTGGATGGGAAATAAACTGGCTATGCTTAGGGCTGCAAACTTAAGAGGGTCATTCCAGCTAAGCGAAGTGCAAGCGAGATAAAGGCATCTCGTTTCGCGGATGGAGTTGAGAGTTTTGCAAAGGTTGGGATGAAATCCTTGATTTAATTCGCATAGGCGAAAGGATTACAACAAGACAAATTTTGGCATTCTTCCCAGACTACTGAGCTGATGGAAGGCTGTGGTTTATTCACAGCAGAATCAGGTGCTTGAGTTGGAAGGGTAATGTTTTATTTTGCGGGGGCTTTTTTATTTTCTTCCCCCAAGTGCCTGGCGTATGAAACGTCACTTTTATGCGATTTCGGCGTTTTTTAATTTTTTGGCTTCTGATCAGCCTCTGTAGCTCTTAGTTATCTTGCACTTTACACGGTAAATTATTTCTAAAATTTATCCTAATTTTTGGCCTGTTTTCGTAAGTGAACCATTAAAAATCACGTCAGGTTGGAAATTCATTCCCCTAAGAGCTTACTTAATTACGCAGGGACATTTCCGCCGCCATAGGAAGTGTGAGCTGGTTGTAGGAGATCGTTGTTTATTTATTATTATTTTATTTATTATTAAAATGTTGTTTTCTGCCACGAATGTGACACACTTAAACTTGTTTATTCTGGAGTTTTTACCAATTACAGCTATTATTTCTATTTTAATTAAAATTACTCTCATCCTCATAGTTCTCCGTTAACCTTTTGTTCATGCTCTGCACAACTAAACCGGAATACAATTAAACTTCAATTATATACTCCGAAACTCATGTCTTTCTCTTAATCCGATAAGCGGCTTAAAAAAAAACTCCTGCAGCAAAGCCAACCTGCACTTGCGACAACGAATTCGAAAAGTTACTTCATCAAATTGCATCTATTTACATGCACATTATTATAGATCTATGCATGTTTCAGAATCTAATTTTCACTGGAACTAACTAAAAGCTCAAACGACACTACAGTTACAGATGAAAATAGGCAAATTTCGACAAACTAATTTCAACTTCCCCGAGTTGAAAATGCAAACAAATTACGATTAGTTTGCTTTCCAGTTAAGTTTTATTTGGTCTCCATACCGAAAATCGACTCTATTTTAAATCCTAGGAAAGTAAAAAATTCGAGAGTAGGATGGAATTCAAATTGGAGCAACCTAATTTCCGACCATGTGGTGTGAAATGTTTTTTTGACAAATGGTTTCGTGCTCTCGATGAAGAGAATTTTTAATTTGAGCTGGTCAGAAACCTAATGAGTTATACCAATTTTCAGTTGAGTGACTGATGAACTAATTTCCTGAACTTGACGTTTATGGAGACGAAAAAGTGTTGGTGGTAAATTCACTAAATAGTTCTGAAAAAGTAATTAAAGTGTGAAATAGTGCTAGTTTGTTGGATGTGTTGGAATTTTATGTTGGAGCAGAATTTAAAGTATAATGAAATTGGTTAATAATTCTCTTGCACGTAATGGTCAAGGTACATGTCAACTAGATAAATTATCGAAAAAAACAAAACGACATTTGACCTTCAAAAAATTATGCACCAATGTCCGCGCTACTGCTGTTATTGTCTTTTAAAAGCAAAGACATTAAAAAAATTGACGATGCTTATTTTACAGTCAGGGCTTTAGCTAGCAAATTGGCAATAAAAATGTATTTGATGCTTACCATGCCTCTCGGTCTATTATCCTTGCGATTTATTGACAAGATAATTTTTAGGAATTTACAATCTTTTCTACACAAGTAACACAAAAAACCTACAACTATTTTTTTCGAGATTATATTTTTCAAACCCAACGCAGCTCATAACATGAAAAACAAATATCTCACAGCCTGAATATAATGAACTTTCATAAAACAACAAACACCATCACTCTCCAAACGACCCAACAACAATTTTCGAACGCCATAAAATAGGGATGTCACTAAGCGAAAAATCCGATAGAGTAGCGTATTTCTCACATTGTACAAGGAACGCTAACAATACTAAAACTTAGTACACAAAACCATCCTACAAGCATTTTTCGAATTTATTCTCTGCTAGTGCCTCCCCTCACTCACAGGACATTCACATCACTTAGCCGCCTTCTGATCATCTACAGTGCCCGCTCGTTCCATCATGAAAAACGACATTGGCAGAGAAATGACTCGAAACAAGAACATCTAGCTGCTACACACACTCCACGCCTGCATTGTTGCTGTGATCGATCCATCTCCCGTCTGGGTGATGCTTGCTCGAGCGCAAATATGCCTTATCTGGGACGAATTCCCAGTCTCGACTAATTTTACTAAAAGACCTAGAGTCGCCAAAAATTTGTAAACGAAGCAATGGCATACATAGATACAGTGAAATACGAAGTGTGCCGAATTTCCCAGGACTGTAGATTACGTATTCTCTTGTGAATATTTTGTGGCATATTCTGGCAAGTGACCAGAAATGTCGAGAGATAGCCGGCAAAATATTTCAAATGAGCATTGCACGTGCAAAGCATTGGTCATGAGTCTGAACAGAATGTTTTCAGTCCGACTAAATGTTTAAATTTTTTTCGGCTATCAAGTCAAATGAAGAGTAGTCCTGAAAATTATTGAACGGACCACGTACGCTCATCATTTTCAGAGAAGCAAGAAATGATATCCCCAACATGCAACTTTCCTTAAAGTTCAGCATCAACTGATTTCAAATCCTTTCCCAGGGATATCGAGATTGTGATTTTAAATCTAGACCACAAAAATTCAACCTAACAGCTTTCGTCTTCTATTCAAACTTTTGATCTCATGCTTTTTGCTGAATAATATGAGTTGGTTGTTCCCTCAAAATTTGTACCCCCTGAAAAGCTGTTCAATTTCCCCATGAGGGAAATTGCCCTCCTCAAAAGCTTCAAAACTACCCCTATGATTTGCTTATTCAGCAGAAACTCGTTTGATTAAAACTTAAAAGCTCGCTACATTAAAGAGTAAAAGTTTGTTATATCAAAGCTTTAAATCAACCCATCTTTAGTTTATTCAAGAGCATGCAGAGCAGGTTAGGATAGTCCCGTTAAAACTAACAACAATTCTGCTCCAGTTGTTGATATTTTCAATGCTATATTCCTAACCAGTTCTCGATAGAGGCATGAAGAAATCCGACTTTTATATTTCGGTTTATGCTAATTGCGTGACCTGAATGAAAATCTTTGCCAACTCGCACCTGATGGTATCATTTTATTGACTAGTGGTCATGTTTAAGCATTCAATAGGTGGATTAGGTAAAGTTTTCAAATTATCGATTTATGTTTAGGCAAAATGTATAGAAGTTTAACGGTGATAGTCGAGATGTGAGATAGTTTCTAGTTTGTGAATATATGATGATGTTTGTTTTCTGTTTTTGTTATGAAAATGGCAAGGTCTGGAATGTTTGGTTTGGGTTTTCGTCCTAATTTACGAGCACCTGGTAAATAAATTTAGTGGAAATCGTAGAGAAACTTTTATCAATGGAGATCGTTTTGACAGCATATCATCTGATTTTCAGACGGAGTTTTGACTTTAGATTTGATTTCGGGCTGGATTTTGTTTGGACGAGATTCTGATCATTGATTGATTGATTGCATGAAGTGGGTTCAGAAGGCCCTTAGCACTGCGAGCTTCTGAGTCTATCGTTTATCCTCTGCGTTATGTCCCATAGGATATCCACGCTTCTTATGGATCTGGATTTGTTCCTTGACGGGACATTTTTTATGTTTCTGGTGAAGGGAAGAGCAGAGTCAAGAGGCTCTAATCTTCATTCCGCCAGTACTGGACAGTGTTTAAGAAGATGTTCTACACATTTTGCCGTTTCTCCTCAGTATCTGCAGCAGTCGTCCCGCTCCTTAACTATTCTCAAAATTTTTCTTGCTTCAAATTTTGATTTACTTGTCCGTGCCTACCTTGATAAAGCCCCAATACCGAGAAGGACCAGTGAAGGGCATTCTCGATCCATATTTGGCCTTGGTATCAGCTTCTGCATTTCGTTTTTGTCCCTCATGGCTGAGAATCAATACCAACTTGAGGCTGCTTTGTGCCGATATTTCATATAGCGCCTCTATTACCTCTAAGCGTATAGCTGAATTTATGTGATTGCAATTGAGAGCCTTCAGAACCGCTTGGCTATCTAATAATACCTTAATTCTAACCTTTTTAGTGTTCCTAATCCTTACTATATGCGTGGCTTTAAGTATAGCACATAATTCTGTGCTGAAGTGCATTTTACTCCTGGGTCCTACGATCGCAAATCTCTCTCCACAAACCATGTTCGAGCCATCCATATAGCAAATTTCTCCCATTTGTTTTTTGATGGAATCGTGACCTTGATTGCTGAAGTCGAACATGTCTTCCCTAATTCTAAGGTGACCTTTCAGGTTTTCTGATATGTACCTGTAAGTCTGTTGGACGCAAATAGCACGCTTTGCAGCTTCCTACTGAAGATTCCGTTTGTTATAACTTACTTAAATAAAAAAGTATGAAAACCAATAGAGGAAATGAAACTTCTCTAGAAGAGTAAAAAAATGACGACTTCTCTTGGTTAGAACAGCAAATACAACAAATTTTTTTAATATAAATTTGTTTTGACTGAGCAATAGAGCTTTTATAACCTACCATCATGTGGGTAGCATCTGTTGCAATCAAATTTAATTGAAATAATATTCAAACTAAAAGACAAAACTTTATGATAACTACATTTCTAAAGTCAAACGCTCTCTTTTGATTAACTTTATTTTTAAGTCATCACGACTCATTTCCCATATCTACCCACACTGTTCGTCTATCCTTACTCTATCAAATGAAAATTCATTTACATATCACGTTTCACTTCATCTAAACCATCATTCTATTTAAAAGCATCTGGTTCAAACGATAGAACCCGCTTCAGAGAGTCGGTAGCCTAGTAAATTGATGAAACCGCTTCTATAAGAGATCCTTGTCAACATTATCGAAAAGCTTAAACGCTAGACAACAATAAGAAACGCCAATAACAACGCCACCCACACTGGAACAGGCAAGGTTCTAGGTGACTGGCGGCATTATGCTTGTGAAGAGTGTTCAGTGTTACGACCAGGAATCAAGAAGGTTGAAAATTTTCTTAGTTGCGGTTCCGTTTCACAACTTTCACTAAGCATCTGTTCACCACTTGGAATTAAGTTGCATGCTCTCGACTTGTTCACATTGTTGTCTTCTTTTTGTAGTTAGCTACTGGCATACCGTTCTAGGTTACGATATAATCAGGCTTAAGTGCTCTTCCCAGAAACGGAAGTCTAGCCACATTTGAAAATCTTCTTGCGAAGTATTACGTGGTTAAGGTTTTGGGTAAAGTAATGGCGGTCGTGGCGGGAGGAAACTGAATGGTCGAAAAATGTTTTTATTGAAATCGGCTTGAAATAATGTGGAGATAATTCAGATGTTTTTTTGATGAGTTCAAGAGCTTAAAGCTGAAGCCAGATACATAATTTTTGGGACTTAAAATCGATAATAAAAAGCTGCGCCCAACGTGGTATGTGTACAGTATTAAATTTACGAATTTCATTTTAGCCGGTAGGATGGATGTTGATTTAACAATTAGAGAAGTTATAGCAATTAAAGTATGTACTTTTCAACAATACTTTCAAAAGTTCATTTTTAGCTGCAAAAGTGGTCCTGTATTTTATTACTAACAATGCCAAACATCCCACCAACTAATTTCAACTTTCACAACGGTTTTTTAGTAAAACTTTTCATGTACCATCCAACTTTCTGATTTTCTACTTCTACTCTCCATTGTGTTTAAGGAACCCTAAATAATCTTTAACTACGGAAGGCATTAGCACGAGCTTAAAGACACCTGTGCGGTTTTTCTTTACCAAGATGATATTTTTCGAGTCCTGTCACTTCGTTTCTTTCTACACGGATTGTGCTTAATCTGCACAAAATTTAATTACTTCATTTAAATTTTAATGTGCAGTTCGTATGGCAAAGAAGCATGCGTGTGCCACAGCTTGATTGAAGTATGAATATTTTATAGAAGATATTCAATTGTGATCTTTAAAATTCGGACTAAACGCTTCCATTTTACTCTCACATCAGGTTTTCATCGCTTCGATTTATTCATACGTCCACCTCATTCCCCTTCTACCATTACCCGTCCTCTACCTGCTTTTTTTTCTACCATTTTCTTTCCTGAACTTTTCGAAACCACCCGTCGACCCAACCAACACTTTCGTTTAAGTACGTCATGTCGAAAGTATGGAAAACTTGTACATATTCTTCCCCAGAGTGGCATAAACTGAATCTATACTATGAAAGGATTTTATCCTGAAGATGAGTACAAGTTTTTGAACGTGCTTTTAACAGCGTGATGATACCAGCCTGTCAAATATGAGCATGGCTTAAAATTGAAAATTTATATTTATGATTGCATGAAAACTGCATTAAAACAGACAGAGCTCGTTTGTAGATCCTTTCGAGTTCACATGTGTACGTACAGGTTGTAATGCAGTTAGTCGTATGGAAACACATGTTTGCAAATGTATGTAATCTAAAATGTACCGTTATATTCTATCGAGCTGCGGTTTTGAGTGTGACGTGGTAGTCTTTGCTGGCACAATTTTGGTATGAATTTTCGCAGCAATTTATTAAAGTAAGTTTAATTTTAAGGAGCTAATAAAGTAAGTGCATATGAGTGTGAATTATTTTATTAATTAAAAGCATATGTGTTAGAAACTTTAAATAGATATTTTGAATATTTTTAATGCGCACAAACAAGGTCCATAAATATGTTTGTAGTAAGTATTTTTCGACGTTCTTGCATAAAAAGTTTGTAATTTTTATGGTCTTACCCTATATTTAAGAAAAATAAGCTAAAATACTATACATATATAAAATTGTGTTCATCTTATTTCGAGGACACAAAATATAGAAACTGATTCTATATTTTTTATATTTTACAGTATTTGAAGGGATTAAACCTGAACAATCTTTTGATTTTTTTACAGTGCTTTCTTGAACATGGTAAAGAGTTATAAAACAGAACGCCGTCAGCGAGCCTTATCACATACCTTAGGGATGTGGTCCCAGTAAGTTAGCTTAGTGTCCAGCGTCAATTTCAGTTACCTTAACGACTTACTGATCTGGATTTATGGGGAGCGAACTATCACTAGGATGAAAGTTGGTATCTTCCACTTCGTAAGCGTGACGATCTGTCTTTGACAGCGCCAGCTGTAGGCCATCCATCGTTCTACCCACATCATAGCTGGATTAAGTCTGACTTGGGCGAACTCAGCAGTTCTAGAAGTGATTACTGCTGCCACGTCGTCAGAGTTCCCGACGAACAACACATCCACTGGCATTTCTAAGCCCTTAAACGATGTTCCAGAGGTCAAGTCCGAGGCTAGACCACTGTGCTGCCCCAGAGGTGATACGTCTCCTCTGATCACCTCCGTTGATGTCGAACAGCCGCTATCGGTCCCTAAGATAGTCTCTCATCATAACCGAAAAGTTGTCAGGAATGCGGCAACTATCCTTGACGACCCAAAGCACATCTGATATCCTTGCCAAATTGAAGGCATTTTTAAAATCTAATGTCAGAGCAAAGCAACCGGTCTGGGACTGTGGCACTCGTCCTTCGCTTTTACTGCTGTTGCTATCACTACTGAGATCTCATCAACAGTTGAATATCCCTTTCAAAAGCCATGCGGTCTATGAGACAGATCACCAGCTGATCTAATTGCAGACAGCAACCGCTCGAGGAGTTTCCTCGCCATGTCTAGCATGCAAAGACGACGATACTCGGACACCTTGTCATTCCAGACCCTGCGGTCCATGCTCAGAACAGAAGGATATAAAGATGTGACAACAGCAAGTAGAATTGAAGCAATTTCCCTGACTCTGAGCGTTAGTAGTAGTACACGTAAACTATGGACCATGGAAAAATTTGACAGTCTCCTTTTTCGTGAACAGAGTATAGAGACAGATATAGTAGGCCATGTGTATCCGAATATGACAAGTAACAACCAAAAGCTCGTAGAACTTAGGTAGCGGAGAAACCAAAGGGAAAATCTGTGCTAGTAATTCTCTCGATTTGTTCTATTTATAGATTTTATCTTTATAGTAAAATTGACATAACTTGTTTCATTTTTTAAATCTATCTGTTGTGAGCGTCCATCGCTTCATCAAATCGCTCTGTAAAAAAAGCAACGCGACGCGACGGGCTCATTTGTTGAAAGAACTGAGTTCAATAACAACATTACTTCAATGACAGGTCATCTCTTGGAATGGTTAAAAAATTTGATTGAAATAGGTCTCAAAATCACAAGTAAAGTACAACAGAATAAAAGTTCCAAACATACCTGAAGAAAAAACGCATTTACAGGTAAAAATATTTTTTTTTTTTAAATTTTCACCGAGTTGGAGGTGATATCCGTTCCAAATAACTGAAAAGAGAGTACAAATAAATTTTATTTAGTATATTATTATTTAGATTTTGCAAATATAAATTTTTACCAAGTGTAACAAAAATTAGATGAAGATAGTAATTGTTTGGGAATGTTTTTGAGATTCCCCGAAAGTTTTTGACACTGTCGATCACAAAATATTACTAAAGAGACTTGCGAAAAATAGAACTTGAGGTGGCATTAACAATGCTTTCAGATGTTACATATGTGGAAGATCACGATTTTTCTACCTAAACGAATTTATGAGTGACATCTTTGAAGTTCAGATTAGCATACTTTAGGGAGCAGTCCTGGGACAGATTTTATTTGTAATTTACATAACTAATGCTTAAAAACTGATGTGTTTGTGCTCTTGCGGATGTTGCTGTTAGAATATTTTAAGGTAAAAGTTGTCATGGACAGCAATGGGATGAATTGTTTGAAGTTATTGTTTAATTATAACTACTGTTGCGACTGACTAAAACTCCGTGGAGCAGTCGTCAGTGCAGCATGTATATAAATTTTAAGAAGTCAACCTGTTTGCCCTGCGTGTCTTAGCCCCGCCAACTAGCTCAGCTTGGTGTGGGTGATTAGGCGAATGACATCCTTCGTGCTACGGTACGCATACCACGTCACTACATTTAAACTTTACACAAAGGGAGAAGTCCGTGTAAGAATCATTATTTTATTTTTTCAAGAAACTTATTTATTTTTGAACATCATTTATTCTATATTATAAGAATCTAATAATATAGAAAAACTCATTAATACATATAGAAAAACTCATTAATACAACTTATTCACCGCTACTTCCATAGCTTAATTGATCAAAACGCAAAGATGAATGGTAAAAAAAACTCAAATGTGCATTGGTCACTTGGGTGAGTAAAATTTGCACCCAATCCCGGCCGGGATCGGTTACCACCGATGATACAATAAATGCAATCAGAATAATAATAATTTATCCAAACCAAAAAAAAATTTTCGCCATTGGCTAAATATATCAAAATAAATACTAAGCAGCCAAAATATATACAGTGGCGGACAAAAGTCTACGGCAGTACCTTATATTGAGGTTCTGGTTAATTGGAAGCTATAATCAAAAGTCCATTGATGTGCATTTTTTCAATAACGGAAATATATTTATAAAAAAAAAACAAAAACCTTTTATAACAAACTTAAAGATAAATTCATAAAAACATTAAAAATTGAATGGACAATGCTGGCTGACTTATACACAAAAAATGTCCAACTAAACCTAACGGTATTTCTTCAATAATTTGCTTATTTGTTCTTACCGTCTTTCAGTACATGTGCAGCTGTAACTCTATTATAGTTTTATCGTTAGTTTCGAACCGTAAGGACCACAAAATGTCATCGCGAAAAGAAATTTCTAGTGATTGTCGAAATTTGGTCGTCAAATTTTGAAACACTGGTTTTATTGAAAATAAGCCGCGAACTGGCCGACCGAAAAAGCTTTCGCGCAGAGACATTAGTTACTTTTTGAAACAGTTGAACAAAAATCCGAAAATAAGTGCTCCAGATTTGGCGAAACAAGGGGCTACGGTAAGGAAAAAGGATGTTCATGCAAGAACAATCACGAGAGCATTAAATTTTAATGGGTTTCAAAGCAGAACTTCACGTAAAAAACAATTAACATCCGCCAAAAACCGACTTTTGCGCCTAGAGTTCGCCAAGGCTTCTATTAACAAGCACATTGATGTTTGGAATCGAGTACTTTTTACCGATGAGTCGAAATTTAACATTTGTGGGGTTGATGGAGCGTTAAAATATGGAGGAAAAAAACTACAGCTTTAGAGACCACAAATGTGATTCCTACTGTCAAGCACGGTGGAGTTAATGCTATGGTTTGCGGAGCCATAGCTGCATCTGGGGTCGGCAGATTGACTTTTTTTGCAACTACTATGGACCACTATGTTTAAAAGAGCATGTTGGAACAACATTTGAATCCATCAGTTGAGAAGTTGTGCCTTGGAGGGAGTTGGATTATCCAACAAGACAATGATACGATGCACACAGACTTTTCGTCAAGAACTGGTTATTGTACTACGCTCCCAAGCAGCCTAATACGCCTTTCCAAAGCCCGTATTAAAACCCCATAGAACATGTATGGGAGCTTCTGCAGCGGAAAATTCGGAAATGTTTCATAAAAAAATAAAAATTTGTTGAAAGAAGCTTTTTTCAAAATGCACGAGTCAGTTTTTTTTTCTTCTCTTTTTTCCAACTCAAGCACCGTTCGGATTTCCTCGATCGAAACTTCTATCACTTTTTATTCATTAACCACCAATTCACCTAGACTGGTCGAAAAAATCGATTTTTTTTTGTATATTTTCTTGAAAATTGAGGTCTCAACAATAGCTGGTGAAAACGCCAAGTTAATATTTCTATAAATAAGCTAGTTATAGCCGAGAGCCAAACAACTTATTTGGAAGATAGCTCCAAAAATGCACGTTCAATAATGGTTTCACCTCATTGTTGGAAGTCATGAACGTGTTAGGAATATCGGTCGGATCAGGAACGCACTTGTATAATGCGCAAGAAGATGAAACTCGCAGAGCAAAAGCCGAGTTGCAAGCGCAAGAACAGACGAAAGAAGGTCGAATACGGCGTCGGCAGCAAAAATTAGAAGCTATGAATATTTTGGAGACCGTAGAAGACTTGTACTATATGCCTGGTATCGATGATTCGATGTAAGTTTACAAATTTAATGATTTATTCGTTCCCAAATTTTCAAACGCGTTTTTCTTAAAAACACGTTTTTCAAATCGGTAATCAAAATTTCTCGAAAACCAATGAACCGATTGCCTTAGTTTTTTTGTGATTATTCTATTCAGCTTTATCTAGTACTTGTCATAGGTTTTTTTTCGTTATTTAGTTTTTGTTTTATAGGCAAAATAATAACTAATTTTTGGTCCAAAAACCACAATGCATGTTCAAACGTCCGCCATTTTGTCATTAATCGATATTTTCAAAATCGGCTATGACAATTACTAGATTATTGTGTCTTATTTAATAATCTTTTTTGATTTTTTTTTCAGATGATTTTTGAAGAAACACCAGTGGATACCGTTAACGCTGTTTTTTTTTATACGGCGCTCCAAGGATCATACAATATCCTTATAGTTTGAAATAAAAAACAAATAAAACATATTTTTGAGTGTGTATTCTTTCAAATAGTTGAACTCCCAATCCGATATTTCAAATAGTTTTCCTTAAAAAAATGCACAAAAATGAGCTTTTTTTCGGCTTCTAGGTGTATATCTCCCCTTAATTCAAATTTCCATGAACGCCGTCGCTCGATTTTATTTTCTCGGTGATAAATCACTCAAACTTCACACTTCATTTGATCGTATCTGTTTTTCTTTCCCAAAGCAAACCCTCAGTCACAGCTTACAAAATTCCCTCTTAAACTTATTTGTTATTTATTCATTCTTTTAATACTTTATCCTTTTTTTCCTAAACTGTGGCTTTCACTCCACCTTCTAACAAATTCAACCCCGGCCAGAATCCCTTTTTCTTTCTTCCTCTCAAAATGTTTAAAGAGCCCGCAATATCGGTTTCCGATCCAATCTCCTCACTTTTTATCACCAGCTCAATTTCACTCTGTTACTGTCCATCAGCTGACCATACATCCCCCTGAGCCATTGTGAAACATTCAACAATGGAACAGCTATCAATAAAACAAAACTGTCACGTTCTTTTCACCTCATCATTTTTTTTTGTTTTCTTCTTCTTTTTTCTAAATAACTATGTGCTGAGCACAAACACTGCAACGATTATGAGCGCCAAGCACATTTTCTAGCATATAATTGAACTGGATACGATTCATTCAACATGCGAAGAATCAATTCTTGCAATTGCAAAAATCTTGCAATTTCCCAAACCATCGAATCATCCACCCAATTGAGATCACTCACAGCATTCTATAGATGCGTACTTACGGTATTGCGTACAAACTGTAGTCATTTGCCAAGGTTTTTATGCCTCCCGCCTTAGTCGCAGCCACCCAACACGACTCATTGCCAAAATCGATTCCGATCACAGACATTTTACCGTCACTTGTGAAAAATTCCAGTGTTCTTAAAAAGGCGTTCGCTGTTTCAACTAACACACTCCACTTTTCGCTCCTGTTCAACACGTCGTTTGTGCAATCCAAGGTAGTTTGTGCAATCCAAAATGACAGTGCATATTGCGTTTCCTATCCTCGAACGTTTCGGGAAATTTTCAATACCACAAAGAAATTTTAGCTCGCTGTTTCTTTTCAAATAATTTTCAATAATTATTTCCTGGACTCTTGAGATTTTGTTTTTTTTTTCATTTGATTTTTTCTTGGCTCTTATATATTTTCCCTAGATTCCTGAAACCTATTTTAACACATCCGAGATTTTTTCTAGACAACCCGAATTTCTACTAAGCTGCCTTGATTTTTCTTAGACTTTAAAAAAAAATTTCAAGTCTTTAAATTTTTCGCAAGCTCTTATAATTTTTTATTAGATCCTCAGTATTTTTTCTAGTCCTATAATTTTTTCTAAGCTAACGGAAATTTTTCCAAGACTTTCGAGATTTTCCTACATTTTCCTAGCATTGCTTCTGGGGCCTCTTAATTTTTTCCAAAACTCCCGAATTTTTTTTTAGGCTCCCGAGTTTTCGCATGGACCTCCCAAAATTTTTCTAAGGCAAACAAAACTAGCTATTTGGCCACCTTACGAATGGACCTCATCGAGTTTAAGTCTGTGATTCTTTCTTTCGAAGAAATAAAATTAGTCTACTTCTCAAACAATTGATTCATTATCACCTTTATATCAATAACTCTTAATTTCAAAAGAAAAAAAAGTGTGAATTGAAAACATCAAGATGCAACTAACGTCAATAATCAAACTGACTCATGCACTTATGGTTAAATTGAATACAAAGACCAACAACAAATCGCTCTATTGCATCTAATTTCACAAGACAGCATCTTTCTACTTCGTTCATACTCTTTAAACATTTATTAGCTTTGGCATGCTCAACAGGACTTTCTTGTATCCCTGAACAGCAAACAAATGGTACTTCGGTCGACATTAAATACACAAGACCAGAAGCAATGTTGAGAATGTACAGCCTTCACTTCAGCCCAAGTCTCAGTGACCGTCCGTTGCTGGAAATGCTGTTTTTACAAGACTGTCTGCAGTTGAAAGCGTTTCAAATAGTTTAAGGGCAAACGAGCTAATTTATGACCAAAGGATCCTAATTGTATGGGATTATTATTTTGTAATTTATTATCCCCACGACGTGGTGTGGTCGACAGTGTGTCGTTTAGCTCTATGTTTGGAGCAATCGTCTAACCGGCTGACTAGTACGAGTACATGCGAATGAAAAGTTTGGTATTAATCATTTCCTTGGAGAGAAAACTTTGTACGATTAGAACTTTTTACTGGAGCCAAAACAGATTTGTATCGGAAATTTTATGTTAAAAGATTTAAGAAGATTTATAAGTACATAAGCAGATCTGAGGGAGGTTATTTACACGGAATACAGCGAGTACAGTCCCTTATATCCACCACAGACTTCCAAATTTGCAGTTTAAGCCAATCAGAATCCTTGAAATCTAAAAATTTCAATCTCAAACCAATTGAAAGCAAAACAAGAATTTAAAAAAAATTTCAGCAACCCGAAATACTGCAATAATAGCCACAACTACCGGGCCACATGTTGGCCACAAAATACATCGAGTTTATACTGTATGATTGAGAGTACTATTTGCAAATGATTTATCTGAAACGGATCTGAAAAACACGATGGCCTGACACTGATGAGCGAATTGTCGTTCGATTACTGGTTTCGGTATTGAATCACTTCAACCAAAACAAGCTATTCATTTTTCATCCAACAGCTCAATTTTCACTAGCATTGTTAAATTTTACTGATTGCTGCACTTGTTCGACGAATCTCGTACACAGTCATAATACTTTCAATATCCATCATATTACCTCGTTATCATGCGAAACTCGCTCGGGATACACAAGCTATTGATCAATTCCACAGTGAACGACAGCCACAAATAAAATTCAAGGAAAATCAAACTGGAGTAGAATTCTGCAATTGCTTTATGTTGGTATTGATTGTCAGATGTTTCAATGCACAAGCAGAATTTGAAAATGGCAAGTATGAAATACTGTATGGCAACCGATACGCTGTACCGAATTGAAAAGACAGACACGGTGTCAGAGGACGAATAGTGTTCGTCAAGTAATTTGATTGAGGGTTTGGTAATTAGGTCTGATGCACATTGCAAACGAAATATTCTGAAGTATACTTTGGGGTATTGGGGTATACGTGAAGTATACTTTGGGGTATTTGGGGTATACGTGTTTCATAAATAAACTATGTCTTTGATAAAATAAACTACTAATGATTAAAATATAGAATTGATGGACAGTATTGGCAAATATGGTATCTACTTGAAACGTTGAAGTAGAAATAATTTTAATCATCATTTGATCTGGTTTCGAATGGAGAACGAAACAGCTGCAAATCCATCACAACTTTGATGACCCCTGAAGCTTTGATGGTTTGCGTTTTAATTAAATGTAACCTTCAATTTTTTGTTAATCTTCAATTAATCATATGATATGGTTGGTAAAGTAAAAAGGACGCACAAGATTGTAGCAAATTATGAAAATATGCCGAATTCGTTTATTTCGATACATCACATTATTTTTCTAACAGATAAATTTATATTCGTAAGAGAGTGATTGACCTG
The DNA here is from genome assembly GCA_947369275.1 of Nemotelus nigrinus. Classification (NCBI taxonomy): domain Eukaryota; kingdom Metazoa; phylum Arthropoda; class Insecta; order Diptera; family Stratiomyidae; genus Nemotelus; species Nemotelus nigrinus. The sequence goes on along the minus strand of OX376375.1, from coordinate 25,087,642 downwards.
CAAAATTGAAATAAGTCTTAGCTTCAATGTTTTATAAATTTGCTGAAACCATACAGCTATGTTAAGAAATGCATCCCATACACTTTATTAAGAGAATTTTATAATTTGATAAAAATTTAAATATTTAAAGCCCATAGAACTCATGGATTTTGTTCCAAATATTTTCCCAATTCTTTCCTCGACAATCCTCGCCTCACCTTATATTTCCTCACTTGCTAATTCTTCGACTTTGTCTTTCATCTAAAGTGATCCTTTAGCAATCGGCTCCTTACTCAATTCACTAAGCGTAAATACCAGCAGCAGCTCTGATGGTATCCCGAATTTACTAGCAAAGTCGCTATTCTCGTGTCTGTGGATTCCTTTGTATATTAATTTCAACCTCAGTTTCTCCTCTATCTCCTTCCCGTCCCAATGGAAGTACGTTTATATCTTACCGATTTTTGAATCGGATGACCCAGGCTGCATATCTAACTATAGACCAATTGTCCTTCTTTCCAGCTTTGGCAAAGTACTCGAAAGAATTGAATTGAATAAGCTTATCCCTGTCCTTCATCCACTTTTTACATCTGAGGAGATTGGATTCATCAAGGACAGATCTTTGACATCTAACTTTGAAACATTCTCCAACAGAAACAGGCTGATGTTCTTTCTCTCTCTCTCTCTCTCTACAGTATTTCAGCATTATCTATTCCCTCCTTTTCTTTTCCTCTAATGTATCTGGACGTAGACGTACCATAAATGTACTTTTTTACTAATCTTTCACATTCTGTCCTCTTCCCGGTATCTTTGCGCTCTGCATGACTGGTGCTTAAAGGTTTCTTTGATTTTGTTCTACCTCCTTTCTGGTTTTACTCTCACTAATGCTGATAACTTTAAAGACCTTGGTGTGATTTTTGAGTGAAAACTTAAGTTCGATTTACATATTGCAGACCAAGGCTTCTCGTTTGTTCGGTTTTGTCCTCAGATTTTATCATCCTTTTGGTAACTTGTCTACTTGTGTTCAATCGTTTTGGTGTTGAGTTTGTAGTATCCTCAAGTCTTACTGTTAAATTTGATACCTTTATCTTAGATTTCTGATTGATGCGGTGGAACATATTCACCTTTGACTCGCTCTTTGTTTATTGTTTAAATATCAAATGCCCTATCAAATATGGTGATCGCTTGTTCTTGCTGCAATTCCCGTCTTTGGGATTCCAAAGAAGTTCCTTGATGAGTATTTACTTATTAAGGTCATTCGTTATTCTATGCTTTCTGATCTCGGCTCTAAGCTGCTGCTTCGGAACTTTTATCGTTCCGATCTTTTGCGTGAACATGCATATATTTTCATTCGCCATTTTTGCGTATGCCTCGGAGATATGATATGCCTTCTACTGCTGACACTCCTACAATTTAAACGTCAAATTAAAGATGCAGTTCTAGGCCCTAGCCTTAATTCCTGATTGGCTCTTTTTCTCTGCCATCTATGCGCAGAATATTTTTGGTTTATTTTCATTGTTTTCATTTTTATTGTTATTATCTTTTTTGCTATTATTATTATCAGTATTATCAATACTATTACCATTATTATTATTATCATTATTATTACTATCATTATTATTATTATTATTATTATTATTATTATTATTATTATTATTATTATTATTAATATTACTATTATTTTTTCGGATGGATTTCGTAGGTACCATCTCTGGCTAATACTACGTAAGATAAAATGGTTTAAAACAATGTCTTATAAGTTAGTATTAAAACAAATATATATATATATATATATATATATATATATATATATATATATATATATATATATATACATATATATATATATATATATATATATATATATATATATATATATATATATATATATACATATATATATATATATATATATATATATATATATATATATATATATATATATATATATATATATATATATATATATATATATATATATATATATATTAGTCTCTTAAGTATATTTTTTTATTTGATATAACTTTCAATTGTTACTGGCTAAAAAATATTTCGTAGATTTACCATTTATAAGATCTATTAGTGCAGTCTTGCTTTATATTAATTTTTTAATTTGTTGGTATTCGTCCGGAGTCGATGTATTCTGATAGGTACAGCTTTTCTTTTCTCCAAATTGTGATTCAAACTATACATGTTAGACCAAGGTATAGTTTCCTTAGTAATGAAATTAGCTTTTCATTAGTACTTACCCAATTATTCCCCGTTACTAGCATGGCTGTGTCGCCAGCAATGCCTATAGAATTAGTGAACTAGGCAACTAATTCAAAGACTGAAGAAAGGACTGTACCTTGCGGGAGTCCATAGCTATGGCTAAAAATTTAATGATTGATTGAATAAAAAGCTGATGATTGAATGATTAATTTTAATGGTTTGTGTATCACGCCTATTTTTTCTACTTAATACTAAATTAAGCTTGAGTGGTCTAGTGGGTAGAGAACAGGCTTTTTGCGTGTGGGGTCCCTGGTTCGAATCCAGATTCGGATGAGATTCCGCGCACCAAGCTTTGAGTTCACTTAGCTGTGATTAGGTACCTGATTTAAATCAGGGTTAAAATGAGTCATGGAACTAACCACTCCGCACTCGTATTCACAATTATTGAAAAATTGTAATGAAGCTCTCTACCAGTTTCGACCCCTAGACCCGTACTTTTATACTAAATTAAACCTCGGCCTGCGAGAATAATTATTAAATAAATAAATAGTGTTGAAACAAAAGTAACCTAGATAAAAAGTCTACGTTAGTAAAACAGAGATAAGTTAAGGTTAGGTTTCACTGGCTGACTTAAGTTCACACATAGAGCTATTGATCCATAGTGATACCAGATTAATGGACGAGGAGATAAGAAGGTTCCGTCCTATCGGCCATCGAAGATCCCGGACCTTTTTGCAAACTGAAGGTTGTCCTTCAGTTTCTGCCCCGCCACGTGCGAGAGATCCACCAGCCAGCGCTTGCCGAAGCAGCGCTATTTGGTTTTCTTCAGTGCCGCGCAGTGACACAGGAGATGCTGGATTGTTTCTGAGACTCCCGGCTCTCGACATTTCCTGCAGGTGTTGCTGGTTAGGAGCCCCGTTTTCATGACATGAGCTGCAACAAAACGGTGGCCAGTAATGATGCCGACCAACCGTTTGCAGTTAGTCTGCATTAATTCGAGCAGGTATTTAGTCGCTGCGAGATTGTATGTCCCCCACATGATTTTGGTTACTCTGCAGGTCTGAGGTGCTCGCCATCTACATATCGCACCTTGTATTATGTTGCAGTCAATCGAGTACTTCATCGTTTGGATAGGTGAATAGAGATGAAATCGAAGATAATAAATAATAGCTGGGAGCTTAACAAGCATCTGTAAGGACCAAGCTGGAGCTCGTCTTGTCCCCGTGGCTTTCCTCGTTGCATTATGTCTCCCAAAGTAACAGTTTAGAACAGAGGTCCTAGCGTTTTTAAACCGATCTTACGTGCACATTTCGTGTTGATTTCGTGTTTCCACAAAAGTTTTAACTAAAACTTTCATTACAAAAATCTGACCGAAGCTGGCAGCTCTTTGAAGGCATCAGCTGTTTCAGGTTAAGCTCAATCAACCCTGGAACTTTCGTTCCGATACGATGAAAAAATCGAAAATTAAGAGAATAGAATTTAATGATTTTTGAGATCGCAGAAAAAAACCCCACTTGAACTTCTGTGTTTATGTGTAACATATTGTTGAATAAATGGTACGACCACTGTGCCAATTCATTTAATGGCAGCACAAAAAACCTCATGAATCATATAAGGCCGAGAAAAAAACAAGATTGGGCATTTATAATTTGACAGGGCAAATAATCAATTATTTTATTCTTTTCTTGTGTTTTTTTCGTAAAGATACAAAGTCAAGGGCCGCGAACCTTAAACGCGCAACATTGGGGTCAGAAGTGAGATGCGAGCGACGGTACATCATGTAGGATGCACATTGTTCTTCCAAAAAGCCGAGTTAGAGCGGTAAGGCAGGGAATGCACGAAGGAAAGTCGGGAGACCACCAGCGAGTTAACAAGACCCTAGTCAAAGCACGAGAACGGTTCTATTGGCCCCGCGCTCGAGAAGATGTAGAGGATTGGTGCCGAAGAATTACCATCTACGCTTTCGTGAAAGGCCCAAAACGAAGAACAAGGAGTACCGTTCGAAAGAAATGCTGTGGACATCGCCGGACCCTTCCCTGAGTCCGAGTGGGGAAATCGGTATACTCTGGTCGTGGCCAGAAATATACCCCATTTCGAACAAAGACGCGACTACAGTACCGGAGCGAATCGTTCTACATTGGATCAGCAGTTATAGTGTACCCCGCGAACTGCATTCCGCGATGTGTGTGAGCTGCTAGCGATTCGAAAAACAATAACAACGCCTCTTCATCCCGAGTATGATGGAATGGTCGAACGGTTTAACGACACACTGAATAAACTTTTGGCCAAGGTGGTCGAAGAGAACCAGAGCACGCGTCATCCGGCGAAGCACCAGCCAGGGTCATATTTGGGAATATCCTCTGTCTACCAGCTGATGTCAAGTTCGGAACGCTTCCCGAGCAACCTCAAACCGTCTCAGTGTACGCAAGTGAACTAAGGCAACGATTGGACCAAATACATCGAGTTGTGCGAAAAAAAAAAACATCAATGGTACCACCGAACGTATGAAAACCAGGTATGACTTAAAGACGAAATCATCAGGATTCCAGCAAGACGACCTGGTGTGATTATACAGCCCACGACGTCGGAAAGGCCGACCTCCGAAGTTGCAGCAAAATTGGGAAGGGCCCTATAGAGTCATCACCTGCATAAACTGCGTAGTCTACCGCGTACAGGATCACCGAAAGCCGAGCGTCGGTGAGGAAGATCGTGCACTTGGATCGTCTCGACCCATACTATGACTCCGATGCCACGAGACCGACTGGCACAATATCTATTCGGGACGAAAACCGAATGAATTACATGAATTGTTCGACCACTGTGCCAATCCATTCAATGACAGTACAACAAAAAGTGCATGAATCATATAAGAACGGCGAGAAAAAACGGAGAATTTAGAATTTGACAGGATAGGTCGCGTGTAATTCGGATCAATAAAATAATTAATTATTTTATTCTATTCTTTTTTCGTAAGGATGCAAAGTCAGTGGCCGCAAACCTTAAACGCGCAACAATATATTTTATTTGAATAAAATTTTGTGTTTTATTAAAATACGAGCTTGTTATGTCCTTATTGAAAAACTCTGTATATACAGGATTTTTTATTTTAATATGAGCTTTCTCCGAAAATTAGAAAAAAACCACGCTAAAAGTCAATGCTTTAAAAACGAGTTTTCACAATACTCTTCCCATTCTTCACAGCTCTGAAATACATCAATCAAAAGTTTACCATATAAATCGATCGATAACCATTATCGTTTGCTCCATAAAGTCCCATAAACTTTTCACTCTCCCTCCCGATTAGCAATTCATTCATTTTTCTTCTTTCTTTCAATTTCTTTTACATCAAATAAACATTATTCGTCCCTCTGACCTACACCAACGCCACCATGACGACAAATCCGAATCCGAAAAAAACTCAAATCGAGAAAACCGACGAAGTGGAAAAAGAATTTTCAATTCACTATCAAAGGTGGACAAAGTATCATTTATTTATGCTTGTCACATTTTGACCAGGGCAACATATATATCCTACGTAAACGTCTGCTCCGTGACCACTTCAGTACTTCGTTTCATCTCGAATGGGGATATCCATATGAAGTTATAGCTATCGTACAGAACAGAACGGGATATTGGTGATATAGTACAGTTATAGTTGTTGTGTTGCAAATGCAGTATGTGTAGGATCTAAAGTTATAAATTGGACAGACGAGCGGTAAAGCAATTGAGAGAAGTGAATCACTGTCGAAAAATGGACCATGTTAGAACAATATGGTTATCTATGTGTCGTTAAGTAAAAGCTGTATATCAATCAGAATATGTCCTTGTGATTTCATTCGGGTGAAAAAAGCGAGATTTTTTTGCTTGTTATTGGTAGTTTCGAAATAGGGCATTTATGTGATTTAGAAGTGTTTCAAAATAATACTGATGGAAACTAGATTGAAGAAGGTGAGTATGAACTTTAGTTAAGAGAGGAAAATGTTAAAAGGTCCATTTGTACTTTTTTGAATTTACTTTCACGAATTTAAGACTTAATAAGCTCGATGCATAATAAATTAATCAACAATAATTAGTTTTGCCTGAATAGAAGGCTACAAGTCCAGAATATTTTAAAAAAATTACGTCTTACTCGTTCTTATTTCTGATGGTTTTGATTCGAGCTTTAAGATTTATTCACTTTCATGCACATTACAATTTCAACAAGCTTATCAAACCTATTGAATACCAAGTTGGAATATAATTTATCTCTCCATTTTCCCAAAAACTACTCATTACTTTCCATAAATCATTCTCACCCAAATTTATTTAATTTCCTTTTGCTGACTGTATCTGCAAGTGTGGTTCAATGATACTTGAGATTTACTGCTCTGGGTTTAAGGTGAATTCGAATTGTCAAGATATTTTATTGAATATGATGTAATACATTTATAACAGTTTTCGGAAGATATATTATTACTGCTAAATGGAGGAGAATAAATTTTAATAAATGTATTTCAAGAGTTATACATCAGATATGCAATGAAATCAAATGGTGGAATGAATTGTAAGACTGCAAACAAAGCAACACATCTCTTCGAGTATTTGAAATTCTTTCTTAAAACGATTAAAATAAATGTAGGGCCAGAATTAAGATTGAACCTTGCATCTCGAATTCTTTCAACATTTAAGACATGCTTCTATTTCAACTTAATTGAAAAAGATTTTGTATAATTTGATAGTAATTTTTCGAGAGCTATATTCCATGCAGGGAACGAATTAAGCGCTTTGATTACTTTTTCGCAAAATCCAACATATCGTTTGAAAGTCATGCCACCAACTGAACTCTTCTATGCAATGAAATTGCTTTGTTAGCCTGAAAGTGTTCCTTAAAAAAACCTCTAGCCTTGTTCAAAGCCAATTATCACACAGACGTTGAGGAAATTTTGCATATAAACTCACAGGACAACACCGCAACAGGCTTTCACCTGCATATGAAAGGTCCTGATCTCCCTCTTCGCAATTCGCTCGTCCTAACCATAGACTTACCGTTGTTTGTGAAATCCATTTCGCTGCACTTAGGGCTAGACATACCAATGCCTCTCAAATTAATTCACATTCGAGCATTGCATATTCTGGTCCTATATCCTTGCATGACTTACCTCTGAAGTCTACAGACGAATTCTGCTGAAAAATTTAGTTGGACAAACGTAATAGGATCGTAGACAGGATTAGAGTTTGGAGAATCACACTGCATTCGACACATTTCGTACTGAAGCGACTAGAACGATGCTATGTTGCAAAATCCAAATGCAAATGCTTTGAGGATTAGAAGGAATTGTATAGCTCGGATAGGGAGTATTCGAAGTGATATCATAGTTTCGTACAAACGGCATCTAATGAGCTTATGACCAATTGTAAATCATAGCCTGTTGATATAGTCGAAATGGCATTCAATAGTAACTGCAGAATAATTAGGTAAACGGAAACTCATTTACTTAAATTCGATTACAAAAACAAAAGTTGTGGTGAAGAGTTAGTAAGGATTCTATTCTGTCAATCAAATAATGTTTGCAGTTATTTTTAGAAACTAATTTTGGTTTTTTTCAAGCAATTCAAAAACAATCTTTTTTAGCCCATTAATTCCCTTTTAATTTATGAACAATCTAAATATATTTTCAAACTTCCTGCACTATCAAGCTTTCGCATTAATCCTTGCCAGATACCATTCACCCGTTAATGGATCTGACTTTCTCAATGCAATGAGATTTATTAGATTTATTACTTCACACAAAACACGCAAACTACGAATATTTTGCTTGATTTTATTTTGCAGCTGTATGATTCCATCCCCATGACTCTAGCTGTATCAAGATCAAACTTTAGCCATAAACATTACTACACACAGCATCAGAGCTAGTATTGTGTTTCTCGTCTACTTTCTGATTTCGATGAAAACTTCAACAAGTAGCGAGGAGTCAGTCATTCCGACCAGTTTTCTGCAGTATGTACTCGTGACTCAGCAATGCTAGCATCTATAAAAATTGCTTGCTCTATTTGATTCTAAGGTTTCTTGCTTCGTACCGTTATTGTTGGAATAAATGGCTGAGATGATGGTATTATGGTAGTAAAAGTTTCTAATTAATTTTGAAATTTCTAAGTTTACGATTTCGATATTAAACCGGAAAATTGAGGTGAAATTCAATAGTGATACGATCAGTGGCGGGGCTCTACTTACGGGGCTTGTGAAGATCAACCCTACTAAACATCTGAAAATTTAAATGAACTATAAATCACACTCATCATTTTGTATTATTGTATTGCCGAATGCAAATCGATTTAAATTGTAAAAAATTTATCATACGCTGCTTACGTTCTACACATCCATACATCTTAAGGAGTTACACATAGAGTTATGAGGCCGGTAAACAGAGATTTTTCAACATTTTTGCCCGGAAAAATAATTTGATTAATTGACGTAAAAATTTGTACACATATCGTGGTAACTTTTAGCTTGATTTTCAGGCTTTTTATTTGTGAAAATAATGATTTTTAAACCTGCTCCACCAAACCTTCGGAAGCTGTTCTAAAAAAGTGCTCGTGCGGTGAGCAAAAACAAAAAAAAGAGGATAATATTAATTTTTCAGAAAATGGAGGAATTTAAAAAAAAATGTGATTTCCAATAAAAATATTGATCTTAAATTGTTTATAAAATGGATGATAGTCATCGGCGAGAGAAAGTTTTCGTTCAATCACTCAAAATAATGTTTACAAAGCTTGTGAGAACATTTGAGATTGTTCGATTAAAACGTCTTGCAAATCTTGCTCACCGACTCAATAGCCAAATTAAATTGAACCTATCATCCGGTGTTTTTCCTTCTGTCTGGAAAGTTTTTACTATTTATCCAATTTTCAAAACTGGTGATGTTTTCTCCGTCTAAAATTATCCTCCTTTTTCTCTTTTTTTTTCGTATTTCAGTAAACTTCTTTAAAATAATAGGCGCGTGTTTTTGCTCCTCTATCCAACAGAGAATAGAGTATACGCATTGGAAACAACAACACTCCTGTACCAGTGAATTCACTAGCACAGAAATTCTATTCCTCATATGTAGTTCATTTGCTGAACTATAGAATTTGCTGATAGAAAAAAGAAAAGCTCATGTGAAGTTGTCTTTTTTGCTGTGAGATGGCTTTGGTTTTTTTCAAGATGATGTTGAATGTTTTGGTAGTTAGGAAATTAGAAAAAGATCTCATAATGTGTAGAAAGTTAGAAAAGGTAATTTTCTGTTCTTTTTCTATTTTCTATCGATTGTGGTAGTGTATACTCGTTATTTTCTCCCTTTATTTTCAGCTGTTTTGTGCAACCACAGCGAATATAGCAACCTATGTCAGTCTTAGCGAATGCACTGCTGTTTTGTACTAGATCGTTGTTTTTGCGGCATAGCTATATTCTGTTCTGTATAGGAGCAAAAAACGCACCTATTGTCTTCTCAAGAATGTATTCCATGATTCATCCTATCCTCGCTCCGGAACAGCGTAGGTTCGTGAGAGGTAAGATTACTTTGACTAACCTCATCACTGACCAAAGATCCATGGATTAACCTTACGTAATAATAGCTTGGAAGCAAGGTCAAATAGCACAGGGTAGTAGAAGAATCGTCAAGGAACACTCGCTGAGACTTTTAGGAGGAAATTTGGGGGAAGAACAAACGATCACTATACTTACAATAAGAGATATAAAAGTTAATTTAATTTAAAAATTTTCTTTTTTTAAAATTGCCAAGAACAAGTGGGCGTAGGGTACACAGATTTTCCAAAAGCCTTTGATACTGTTAACCATAGATTATACCTGAATAAAGTCGGACAGTTTGGTTGTTTCGGGTCAATCCTTTCTTGGTTATGGTCCTACTTCAGTAATCGTGAGTGCAAAGCTAGTATTAACCACCTTTCCTCTTCTCTCTTTCATCCTTCTTTTGGTGTTCCACAAAGGTCTATCTTTGGTCTATTACTTTTCATGATTTTTATCAATGACTTGACTTCCACCATCAATTCCCATTGTTTATTGTATGCTGACGATTTAAAACTGTTCCGAGTCATTAGGTCAGCTATTGACTGTAATATTGGCGACAGCTTGCCAATACGTAACAACTTGGGTGTGACTTTTGATCCAAAATTGAAATCGAATTTCTATGCTGCGGAAGTCATTGCTAAATTTTGTTGAGTCTCTGGACTGGTACTTTATTCTGCCTCTAAATTTGTTGACATACGTACATGTGCTCGTCTTTTTTTTTATGTAAGTTCGTTGTGTCCTCAAATATGCTTGTCAAGTGTGGTCTTCACGTTTCCTATATATTTCTAAAGCCACCGAGTGTGGGCAGCGCAGGTTCATGTGTAGCAAAGATATATATTTTATGTTTTCAACTAGATTCGATAGATATTTCATTTTATTTGTGCTAGATTTTATCCGTTAGTTTTTTTTAGGATTCAGAGAATATATTTCAAGTATATTAACGCAGTTTTCTCTCGAGTATGAAACTAGGAACGTCACTAGAAACAAAATAAACACTTTTCAGTTTAGTTTGCAGAGAAAATGCGTTTTCACTCAAATATTTAAAAAATTATGCAAATACATAGATTTCAAGGAATCATTTCAAACCAATAATAAATTAGTTTAACATAATTTCAAACATAATTTCAAAAACTCGACACGAACTTGAACTAAATCTTCCAAAATGAGCACGAGCCCTTTCAACCGAACTATCTTACCTTCGACGAAACTATGCAAGAAATAAATCACCGAAACGCTCATTTTATTCAAAAGCTCTTGGGGAAAAACGTGACATTCTTTACTGTGAAAATAACGAAGAATTGCAGATGATGGTTTTATGTTAGGAAATTAAACCTGGAATTTTCTTATTGCTGAGAATGTCAGATGCAGGTATTATGTTTTTATAATGATGATGTTACGTGAATTTATAGCGATGAAAATTAATTCATGGGCTATAAACAATTTACGATGGAGTATAATCCTTCACCAAAACGAAAATTTACAAACGATGGTTTTCTGTGTATCATCAAAAAATTTCAGGAAAGCGCCATCCGATTGAATTGAAATTTTCAGGATACATTGGTGTATATGCAGAATAGTGCAGAATAATCCTTAACCCTTTGGCCCCGGCGGCCAATTTAATGATATTTTAAATATACTTATTTTTTTGTCAACAAATAACTTTCGCAAAATAAAGTTTCTGGAATAAGTTTCGAACGCGTTTTTAATGTGAATATGATAATGTTTTTTGAAATTGTTAATCCTTTGTGTGCGCTAGGCGCCTAAAATAAGATTGGGAAAATTTGAAATTATTTGGCCTGCGATAACTTTTGACCAGATAATCAGATCATTATGAAACTTAAAGGGCATATTGGTGGCACTAAGTTGTAGACTCGTGAAGTTGTTTTACGAACGTGCTGGCAACCTTGCAGCTACGGCAGGCCTTAAAAGTGAAAACCTTCAAACCATCGACTCTAATGAAAAATTTTCGTCTTTTACAGTGAAAACTAACTCGTATAAAAATCTTATGCTTTGTTTATACAACCAAAGCAAAACTTAAAATTTCACATCGGACAAGAACGGTAACCCTCTTCCAATTTACGTATATTTTAAGCATCAAAAACTTCTGTTCACGAGAACTAAAGACCCAATTATCAGATACAGCTGAAATTCACAGAATGTATTGATATTGAGTAGGACCAGGTCTGATAGAAGCGATTTCGGAATGCGGGAAACTCTGCGCCAGTGGTGCCATATTGAAAAAATTTAAAGAAAAACAATTGCTTTTTGCCCTATGAATGCTGATTAAGTTACCAGATTTTCATGAAATTGACACAGAAGAATAAGCATATGTGAACAAATTACCAAAAATATTTCATTAGTTTTGAGTATAAAGGACTAAACGGGCCTAAATTTAGAACAAAAAAAAATTTTTTGACGATTTGGGAAACATTTTTTTGATTAAAAAAACACGAAAAACTGGATAACCAATGTTCAAAATCATACAAATTTTTTTTTAATCACTTTAGGGGTCTAAATTTAGGCCCGTGCAGTCCTTTATACTCAAAACTAATGAAATATTTTTGGTAATTTGTTCACAGATGCTTATCTGTCCAGGAATTTACAAGGCGCAATTTGCTTTTTTTTTCGGCGGTGCTGCGGTGATCCATTGGGGCAGTCGCCATTTTGTTTTCTAATAATTTTTTCCAATGAAAATGTTAACTTTTAACTTCAATAAAGATGTATGTAAAATTTCAAATCGATATCTTGAAGAGTGTTTTTTGGTGGCTGTTTAAAAAAAAGTTCATTTTGAGCAGTTTAACAGTAATTTTCAAACGGTAATGATCTTGTAGTGACAACAAACAACAAATATTAAGTTTTCGAAAATTTTAAAACTTTTGCGCCTGATAACCTTAAACTTTTTTGTACCCCTATAACTTCCAATGCAGTCATCGGATCAAAACGAAATTCGTAGAGTAGGTTGGTTTCAATGTGAGGCAGGTGTGATACATTTTTGTATCCGACGCTAGCAAAAGGTTGCCAGCGCGAAGGGTTTTCACATCGCGAACATTCAAAATGAAAATAAATTACCAGTGTTTAAATTTTCTAAGCTCTAAAAATTTGTCGGCTCCAAACATCTTTCGTTTTTTGACCCTAAACATCTTTCATTCCCTGTAACTTTCGACGAAATCATCGGGTAAAATCGAAATTGATATTTGATTTTGACGTGAGGCAATTGTGGGAGACTTTTAGTTGCAGTGCTGGTAAAGTGTTGCAAGCACTAAGCATTTTCTTTGTTTATCATATGTTCTGCTACTTTCAAAGCTTTGCAGTGTTTGGCTTTTCTAAATCTTGAAATTCATGCAAGTGCTAGTCTTGAAATCCTTTCCACCCGATTAGTTTAAATGCATTGTTAAGATGAAAGTAATTTTGCACTCGAAACAGGCTGGAGCACGTGTGGTAGAATATGCACGCAAAATCCACACGATTCTTCTACTATTCATCGAACATTAGTATTTCTAGCGGTTCAGGTGTGCTAGAGCTTTTTTTTTGTATTAAATTTGTTAGAACCAAATCGACTAGATTTCCACAAACGATTCAGCTTTCAACCTCTTGAAAATAAAATCACGTTGCACGATACACTGAATTATTTCGTACACGATAAGACAACAAACGAAACAGCTCAACAGGTCGATAAACCAAATCAACTAGTTTCAACACTGATTCGAATCATTTCCGTAATCATAGCCACTTTATTAGCATAATCCGAGCTTCTACATGATGAATTTACTCCTCTTTTCGAGCTCATGTTTTTTCAAAAAGAATCTGTTGAGTGTCTGTTTTCCAATTTCGTTTTATGTCCTTTTCGACCACAACCGATGACAACGACATCGGCATAGCTGCCTGCCGCAGTTGTTTCTTTGGCCGCAGGGAATCCATTAAAAAGTTTATGGCCTTCAAATAGCTATGCCTCCCACATAATGGCTGACTTTGCATTTAAATGGTCGCATTAGAGAAATACATCTGGGAAGTACGTCCTTTGTCCTTAGAGGCTTTGTTCGAAAGATCTCACTTGTGATAAATTGCAGAAAACGCAGCATCATAGTGATTCCTCGGCTTATAGACCAATGTCCAACACTACTACCGTTCGCTTCTGTCGTATTGACGGTGGTCCTAACGATCACTTCCGGTCGATGACGTTTTCATTACGACACATTTGCTTAAATGGTCGATTAGGCTCGATGGCTGTGGCACTTAGATTACGTGCCAGGATAGTGAAAAGGTTATACTTTTCAAGTGTGGATAGGATTTTTGAAAATGAAGCAAAATATATAGTGGGGAAATGTTGAAGTGTATAATCAAGGGGTTTTTATATGAGGTATAGTATTTAGATTTTAGCTTGCTTCGTATTTAAGGGGGGAAATACATGTAAAATGGAAAAGAAATTGCTAATTTTAGATTGACTTAAAATATATATATTGTTTATTCAGAAAATTTTTAATATTAAATCCTCAAAGTACATATCTTATAGTAAATGAAAATATTTTTTTAATAACTTTTCAACACAAAATGGAGGCGATGCGAGCAAATGAAAAAAACACATCAAAAACAGCCTCGTACAACTTAACGCCTTTTCCGAGAAACTTGCAACGTTCAGAGAAAAAAAAATATGCTAATGAGATCTATAATTCCTAGGTGAACCAATAAAATTTAGAAAAAAAACCAAATTTTTACATTAATATTAGATTAAAAAAAAAAAATCGATTTTTTTCAAAAAAATCACGTTTTAAACATTGGTAAACTAATTATTTTTCCGAAATTACAAGAAAATGTAGGTTCAACGATGAGATAATACTCTTTTGTACATGTGATATAAATTTTAGCCTAATAGGTTCAATATTTTTTGAGATATCTTGTACGGAAATTGAAAAAGTACTACTTTGAGAAAAGCGCGTTTAAAGTTCTAAAGCTCCACCGACCTGGGGAACGCCGCGCTGTCTATAACTGGCTATAACTCGAGAACTAACACGAATATCGCTTCAAAACTTTTTTTGGTATATTTTAAGAGTATTTCGAACACTTTGATGCAATAAAAAAAAATCGTTTTTGTTTTAGCAGTTACATGTATCTCCCCCCTTAAATATGCTTTCTGGTATCGTAGGTAAATGTATTTTCTCTATTTACTAGAACCAACATTATTTTTAACTAGAAAGTTTTTTTCTGATTATAATAAGACCCTTATACGCTTTGGTATGTATTTTTCAGTTTTAAAATGAGCGAATTGTAGTAGTATATTCTTGAGCTGTGATTGATATCATTGAAATAAAAGCAATATTTTCGATGATTCATTACTATTTTCCAGTCAACTATTTTAATGACTCTTCACAAATCATTCAAAACTTTTCCCAGTGAAAAATTCATTAGTCACATTTAAATCTGTGTTCGGAATTTTGTATATTTCTGTTGAAAATTTATGTATTTTTCTTCCTTCCTCAACAGTCACGGAAACATTTGCTCGAACTCGGAAAGTCCATGCCACCATTTAAACTACACTTTCCAAACGCTTGCACTCATTATTGCGCTGGATATTACTCTTTCGGAATGTTTCCGTTAGTCGACACAGAACAAGTGAAATAGCAATGGATATTAGCAAATGGAAACTGTCAGTGAAAAATGAAGGAAATTGTTTGCCATCGAAGCATTCTAGCAATGGTAAAGTAAAATTTACAACTCCAAATTTATGATGAAGGCTAAAATAGCTGTCATTTTTTGAAAAATGTATGCGACAAGCACAATATCATTTCATTAAAAATATGAAATATGTCTACAAGCAGCACACTAACATTCCATTCAAAATTCAAAACAATTTCTTTTTATGTCTATAGCCGCTAGCTAGAATGACTTTGACATAAGTGAGATTGCCCTCGCAGCTCTTCAACAAGAGACATTGCTGTGCAAATGAAATAAAAAGGACGTGGAAGTTCATGTCCAATGTGAAACGACTAGACTTTCCGAGAGCACTACGACTATATGACATAAACAATGCCAGTGTATGAAGTCGTTGGCGTAGTGGATGATGACTTAATGACGCGACGACAGTTGTCGTCATCATTGTTGTTGATTAGCGGTAATAAGGAAGCAAACTTTTGTCGTATTTGTCCTGCGGAGTTTGCTGCATGTTGTCATATCGCCAACATTCCGGAAATGTTTCCTGCTTTTGAATGCAGGCTTCAAATGGGATTACCTGACAGGAATTAGCCAACAATACTGACAATTTGCTTTCAAAGAGCTTTGAATGTCTCGCGGTAGACTATGCTTTTGACAGGTAGTGAGTGCATTGTACTGAGATAATTGGAGTATTTAAGTGTAGGGGGGAGAGCATCGGTTCACTTAATGCTATGTGTAGTGTTCATACGATTAAGTAGTTTTCCTGGTCAAAACGATGTCGAAGTTAGCAGATTAATTTGTAGATTAGCTTTTGGAATATATCATAATTTTTTTGAAATTTATTTATTAAGGTTTTAGGAAACGTATATTTCTTCCTAATAATAAAAAAAAATTGAATAAGTGGTATAAAAATATTTTTATTGTCTATTCTAGAAGATAACTAACTAACAATGAAATACATTTGCAATGAAAACTTTCTACGGCTACTAATATTCAATTTTGATGTCAGTGTAAAGTGTTTGTGGAATGTGGATGTATAATTGTGGATTGTGTAATTATGTGTTCCTACAAGGTCGTCTAATACAAGCTTGTATCAGGTAGTTTCATACCAAATGTCGGATTTTGAAGGGTTAAGAAAAACTCGATTATTTTCAAATGAAATGGTTTTATTCCTCAAAATAATCACTGTTGGAGTCTATAGTTTGTTGCTAACGTGTTGGCAAATCAAAAATTCCTTTTTTGAAAAAATTAATATGTTTTTGCCCCAAAAACTCGTCAAAGGACGCAATTACAGCGTTTTGGTTGGAGTAGCGCTATTCTTGTAAATAGTTTCCCAGGCTCCGGAAAAGATGATAGTCTGTTGGTGACAGGTCTGGAGAATATGGGGGGTGAGCTTAAACTTCGTACTGCAACTCCTGTAGTTTTTGCATGGTCAAACGGGATACATGCGGTCGTGCGTTATCGTGTAACAGAATTGGTCCATGCCTATTCGCCAGAGAAGGCTGTTTTAAACGCAATTTTGCGTGCATTTCATCCAATTGTACACAGTAGGTCTCTGCAGTTATCGTTTCACCTGGATTCAAGAACGAATAGTGAACGACGCCTTCTGAAATCCACCAAACAGTAACCATAACCTTCTTAGGGTGCAGTTCCGCTCTTGCTTGGTGGCTAGGTGCTTCTCCGCGATCCAACCATTGTCCTGAACGCTTCCTTTTATCACAGAGAATCCATTTTTCATCGCAAGTCACAATCCTCTTCAAAAATGGTCCTTTTTTATGTCGTATCAGCAGTGAAGAGGCAACCTCAACTCTCAGCATTTTGTTCCTTTCAAAAAATTCATGTGGGACCCATTGATTGAGTTTTTTCACTTTTCCAATATTTTTGAGACAGCGACTAATGGCTGATTTCGATACATTGAAGGTCTCAGCAAGGTACTGTAAAGTTGTCGATGTATTCCTCTCAACTTCTGCTCGCAGTTCGTCATCATTAACACTGCTACCTTGTTGACCACGTGGTTCGTTGTCCAAGCCCAAATTTCCTTCTCGGAAATTGGCAAACCATCGTTGCACTGTGCGTTCGTTGCAGGTATCTGGTCCTAACACCTGATTAATTTCTTTCGTCGCTGCAGCTACATTTTGTCCTTTTTTAAACATAAACAGGTAAAGGACCCGAATATCTCTTACAGTAAGCATGTCTATAAGAGCGAAAAGGACAGATATAGGAAACCACACGGGTAATAAATTAGGCACTAAAAGAAAGGTATTTACCTCTATTTTCAAACACAAAACTTATTTTGCATTTTACCAATCAACTCTGTTCACCGTGGGATCACTTTTACGACTGTCAGGAAATCCGACATTTGGTATGAAACTACCTGATAGTATTTACATCAAAAAGATGACAAACATAAAAACAAATGTATTAAAGTGGACTATTTTTAGCCAAGCTCTTTTTGAAAGATGGTAGACACATGTTAAAATCGAATTTATGGTAAGCACTGTTAAAATTTCTTTTTATGGACGCAACGCGCTCATTGAAGGCGCAGCTGGGCCAATAGGAGAGAACAGATAAAATATTGTCGTGTCTCACTCTGTGACCTTTAGACTTAGCCTGTGTGACCTGTGAGACTTAATAGACTAAAAAGATAATAATATTAATAATAATAATGGCTTTATTCAGTATTAGGTAAAATTTTGAGTTTACAGCAATATAATGTCTTGAGATCGAACAGCATGTTCTCACATCTATGTTACAACATCCATAAGCAAGTCTAAATATTGTAAAATAGAATATTTAGTACATGTTTGTGCTCGTTAAGAAAAAATCTAACAAAACCCTCTGGGTATTGTTTGTACATTAATATCTTAGCACTAGCTTAGACTAACTTATACCTAGCTTATGCAAAAGATTATTGTGGTTTTTTTAACAATAAACGTTTGTTAGAGATGAGTTGGTTGGTGGAAACGCTGCAGTTTGAGATAAATTTTAATTTTCTGTTTAATAAAAATAAAAAGGTTTGCTAAGGGTGATTTTAAGGCATTTGTTTTGAACTATTTGCAGTTTCTTTTTATGGCACAAAGCGCAACTACTCCAGACGGGGGCTGCAAAAAGAATTATTGGATGCATTATGGATTTGAAAAACAGTATTTTATCAACCGAAAGTTTGGAATTTCGACAAATGAAAGGTTAATTGGCTTGAATGTTTTTGATTACTTTGGCCACTAATGCACCAGTGTGTTCTTTGGAGTTTAGTTTTGCATCCAGGTGAATGCCCAGGTATTCTAAGACACATTCGCTCCTAAAATGTTCATTGGGAAGATGTTCGTTGGGAAGATTTTTTGAGGCTCGTTTTTTGCGGCATTTTGACCGGGTTTATCAAAATTTTCCATTTATTGCGGTATTCGCTAATGAGAGCAAGTTCCTGCTGGAGTATGTTGACAAGTTCATCGGGGTTGTTTTTGACTGCACAAAATGTCCGCATACATAGCGATTTCACAATTAGGCAGATTGTACATCAAGGTGGCATAAGTCCGCAGCAGATTTATGTCTCCATGAGATTTGAGCCACAAAGAGGCAATATCTACATTATTATTGAATTGAGATGTCTCTCATATTTGCACACCGAGGAGACAGAAACATATGTTACCGAAAGATTGTCTTCAAGCGACGGTGGGTGTTTGTCTCTTGGTGAAATGCACGAGGAGATTTTCACTGCTTATTTTCCATGTTAATAGAATCAACAAGTCAACTTTTAAAATTTGAAGCCAAGTGATCATCTGTTCAATATTAAAATCGTTGAAGCGGTCAAGAGACAGGACTGTTTGTGGAATTATCCATTGCTGGAATACAGCAAAAGATATGAAGTGGAAAAAAACTGGAAAGAGGTGGCAAAGGAAATAATATATGCAGGTAAACCTTTAATGCTGAAATTTGTTTTATTAGTGTAAAATCAAGTATTGGTAGCAAAATCAGAAAACCCAGAATCAAATAGTTCGGTATTTAATATCTTCGCGCAAAGCCAATTTTCAGTTAGAGCCGCCACGACATTGAAGTCCAAAAATAGATTGCAGGAACAAAAGCCGATTTTTACAACCGAGATGCAGTCAGGAGGTATAAACATTTTAGTGTGGTGTAGGATGTCAATGATATTGTTTTTCATATCGTTGGGGGTAGTAGCTCAACCAAGCCTAAATAAAAACATCACCTTAGGCTGCACTGCACCATCGAGCCTAAAATTAAAAGTTTCAGCTCTAGAGACAGCAGAAAGTGGGCGGGCGTTATTTATTTCTTGTGTTAGTAAGTTCGCATTTCATTTCTGTTCGGCATTATCACATCCTTCCGTACCAATATTCTTCGCTATTTCTGCTTCTTTTTCATCTTTATCCACAATCTGTCGAAGAGTTGTCAATTATTTTTCTTGTCTTGCGTTTTATCCCCTTATCCTCTCGTCTTACTCCCTAAATAATACAACTGAGAGCCGTTTATCTCATAATATTTTAAGAGCCTCAACATTTTCCTAACCATAATGCACAAAATACAAATCATATGTAAACAACAGTCGTACTTCAAATCAATATTTACTGTAATTTAAAGCTTCAATAATTAAGATTCAAAGGATATACATGTCTTCTAACAATAAACTCATAAACTACTGTGGGTAGAACTAGTTTAACCTCCTCACTGTGAAATTCGATCAGATAATTGTTTGCTGCAATTACATTTAATGCTTGCCTCGATGATCCGACTTGTGATTTACGCTCAACATTACAGTATGCCACAATTAATTTACTTACGATGTAATAGCTTCAGTTGAGGTACAACACTATTGTCCTGAAGCACTTAACTTTCCTTCAGATAAGATAGCTGAATTGTCAATTAGTGAAATTATCATGCAATAGATCCGATCATTAATTAAATACCAACAAGACCAGCTTCAGTGTCGTTGCGAAGATATATTTACATATTGGCCAAAATGTCATGAAATGTTTTGCTTTATTGCTTTGAACTAGTCAAGAATAATTGTGGTGATTAGTAGTTATGTATTATTTGGAAAGAGCAGAAATTCATCTGGATGCTGCGTTTAATTACAACTGTATACGAAGTAGGAACGCTGTATGGGGTGAATACGCTTACATGAATGAAAATATGAAAATGAAAATATAACAAAATGTCGAAAAAGTTATCCAAGCCGTTAATTGAGCAGAAATAAACGTACGAAAGATACGCGCCCAGTGTGGGAAAAATTGTGTGAAAATTTGAAAAAATGATTTCATTGGTTGCTTTGTAGGTTGCCATGTATTTTAAACATAAACAAATCAGAAAATATTTCATAGCTTGAGCGAATTTCACCAGAAAATCAAAACAATTGCCCAATTCAAATTTATATCTTCTTCATGGTTTAAAAATATTTTATTACAAGGGTTTTATTACAAACATAAAATCATATATAGGAGCTTAATTAGAAAAAGTAAAAAATCAAAAATAATATGAAACAGCGAGAATTAAAGCTTTGAATTGATGTCTAAATCGAAAAAGGCTGGTGGTTAAGGTTAAAGCTCCTCATAGTGTATTCTGGGCGTTCACAATAACAGCGAGTGAAAATAAATGTCTATTCAGAAGAAAACACTGACAAACGATCCAAGGATTAGCTTTACGTAATAAAAGCTTGTAAGCAAAGTTAAATAGCACAGAGAAGTGGAAGAATCTAAAAACCAGGCAATCGTCAAAGAACACTCGCCGACACTTTAAGGATGAAATTTAGAGGAAGGACAAACGATCAATATACTCAAAATAAGGGATATAAAATTTAAATAATAATGATCGTGTAAATCTACACTGAATTGAGGCGGGGAGACCAAGCTAAGTAACAGTATTCAAGGATGCTAAGGACAACTGGAAAGTACAAATCAAGGGAAGTGGTGATGTTGGCAAATCGAGTTGAAGACCTGAAAATGAAAGCGGACAAACTAGAGGCGCAAACTGTTTATCAAGTTTACATTTAGAGTCGACAGCCGTAAAAGATAATCCGGATAAGGAATTGCAAAAATAAGACAAAACATTTTACAAGCATAAGACGTTTGATGATATTTAGATATATTCAGAGCAAGAAAGCTCACTGGCCACCAATTAGTCAGAGCACAAAGATCATATTGTCACTGATGACAATTATCAAGCGCTTCAAATACTCTGAACATCTTAAAGTCATCAATAATGAACAAAGGGAAGGAAATTATTGATAAATACCCAAAATAATAAGGGATCAAGTATCGAACCTTGAAGAACTCCACAAAGAGAGCAGAATGGGGAATCAATACAAGAACTCACAGATATAACCTACGACTAGAAATATAGAATGAGAACCAGCACAAGGGAAGATCACCTCATAGCATTCGAGCTTCGTAAGAAGAAGGCTGTGGTCAACAGAATCGAAAGCATTTGCGGAATCTATGAGCCTATTAGCTTGCCTCTGTTGATCTAAGGTGAAAGCGACCGAGCTAGTGAAGATGAAGGGATTAGAGGTGGAGATTTATAAATCAATGCTTCTCAGGAAAGAAAGCAATCAAGAATTGGAAGTAGCCTATTGTAAGCAACTACACTCCACGACAACTGGTTGAGACTAGTGATGGGCATTTCTGTTGTTTTCAGAAAACGAAAACGAACTGTTTTTTTCCAAAAATAACTGTTTTTTTTAACTTTTTGAAAACTTTTTTCACTCGACCAGCAGCAAATTGATACTGGGTGTTACAGTTAGTGATTGGCATTTGTGTTGTTTTCAGAAAACGGAAGCTATTTGAAAAAAAGCAGTTTGAAAAAAACAGTTGGAAAAAAACAGTTTTTTTCAAACTGCTTTTTTTCAAATAGCTTCCGTTTTCTGAAAACAACAGAAATGCCAATCACTAATTGTAACACCCAGTATCAATCTGCTGCTGGTCGAGTGAAAAAAGTTTTCAAAAAGTTTAAAAAAACAGTTATTTTTGGAAAAAACAGTTCGTTTTCGTTTTCTGAAAACAACAGAAACGCCCATCACTAGTTGAGACACCACTTGGAAAATTAAGTCTCGAGATGATTTTGTTCAGCAGGTATTCGTTTAATTACTCTTAAATAAAACTAATCACTTTTCGTAACGATTCCCGCTTGACTTTTATGTAGGTACGACAACGGGTTGAGACAGACTTTAAGGCCTCAAGGAATTTCGATCAAGGATATCAGTTTTTCGTTGAAGTTCAGTGCGAAAAGATAATTTAACACGTTTGTGAATATTGTGAGCTATTAAACAGCCTATGGGATCGGGAAAGCAGCTTAATATACGGAAATTCTGCGCTTAATGCAACTAAATACTACGGAATTGCAGAATATTTAAGGGTGCGTCAAGACAAAAAATTAAGGACTTGTCAGCGTGTACTTCTCTTAATAGAACACTTACAACGAAAGAGATTGAGAAAAAACTAGCCCTGCAACAAAGACACCGACGAGGCGCCCACTTTACGTTTACAACAGACCATTTAAGGTGGAAAAAGCGTTGGAGAAACGTTGTTTTTACTGATGAAAAGAGGTTCTGCTTGAACGACGCTGATGGCTTTCGCCATTTTTTTCATGATCTGAGGAGGGAAGAATTGATTACGGGAAGACGTCAGCAAGGAGGGGGTGAAGTGATGGTTTAGCGAGGAATATACTACGGTAAAAAGGCGTATATACGCTTTGTCGAGCGACGAATAAACAGCAACGGTTGCATAAAGATCCTGAATTTTTGAAAATTGTCAACTCTTCGGATCAGAATTCATTTTACAGCAAGACAACGCGCCATTTCACACAGAAAAGAAAGTTCAAGATTATCTAGAGCGGAACAACGTCCGTGTTCTTTAGTAACCGGCAGTTTCCTCTGATTTAATTAAACATTATTGGCCATGTTTGTGGACATATTTCTAGGACAGTTTACAAAAGAGGACGGCAAATTGACAACATGGAAGACCTTAACAGTGCGATAAAGATTCATTGGGATAATGTTCCAAGGAAATTTTTAAAAATTTTGTACACATCTCTTTTTTCAAGAATGTTAGAGGTTGTGAATAAAAATAGTGCAAGTGCTCATTATTAGCAAATAAAAAACAATTTTCACAAAAAATCTCAGCCCCGTCTCACCCAGTTGTTGTACCTACATAAAGGTCAAGCGGAAATTCCCAAGAACTTATGGAGACGACAGTGTTTATCGCTCCGAAAAGTGATTGGGATTATTAACGGGTAATTACAGCTCAAAATCATCTCGAAACTTAATTTTCCAAGGGGTGTCAACAAGTTGTCGCGGAGTGTATTTCGAATATTTTACCAAAGCAAAGGAGGAGCGAAATAGGACGATAGTGGGAAATGAAACTTGTGTCGCCGGATTAGACAAATAGGAGCTGACCTCCTGTAGGATGGAAAAGTGACCGAAAATACACTTTAGAACACACAGGGACGACGAAAGTGATGGTGGGATGACGTCAGGAACAGAATAGAACTGCACCTTTTGCCTCGAGGGTGGACGCCATATTATCCCGAAACCAGGGAGTATCATTGGATTTGCGGGAACAACTAGACAAAGTAAAACGGGAGATTAGGCTTGAAGAGGCAATTATGAGATCGAACTTAAAAACCAGGTATCTGAATGCAATTCTTGACGCTTTACAATTCTTCTTGATTTGCAATCTCTCTGTTACGCAGGACTTGAGATAGATTTACTTCAAGCTATTTGTGATGACAGCAATAAGAAAACTCCATAGACTAAATAATGCTTTTGAAAACAAAATTATGTCACTATAATAATCACTTCAATAATATTATCAAACAGAGGGAGAGAAGCAAGTCCTTGGACTTAATAAAAAATTTACTTTCTTTCTATACGGGCTCAATTAAATTGAAACCAGTAAAATTGCCTCTTTGTTTTTTAAAAAAAAATTCAAGCAAATTAATGTGTTTTAATCACTTTGCATTGATCAATATGCTCGCACATCAGGAAACAGAAGCCAAACAAACTGTTAGTACAATGTTTAAGTTTTTAATCAGCTTTGAGATTCCGAAAAAGGAAACAAAATGTATTCGTAAAGCTCACCGAATTATCTTTTGAGTTTCCATCGTACGGCAAGCACTTTCCTACTAAGCGCTGAGCTTAAATTGTTTGCGAAACAAAAGAACTAAAATTCCATTGAAATGTTGCTAGTCCAGGCGTGAGCATCGGGTCCTGCAAAGAAATTCACAGGCAAAAAAAAAACTCGAAAACAAATAAATGCATAAAGAGACAGTAAAAAAGCGAGCGAGCGTACGATGACTGTACAAAGCATTATCAAGAAAAAAAGGATTAAAAACGAGCTTAGCGTTTCGCCGGCCAGGTAAAATTTGCGAGTATGCACGGCAACGAGTTGCTGGTATATTTTGTTGATGGTGCAGTTTTTTTCTCAACAATTTTCTTAGTTTCTAGGGTGAAAGTTTTACTATTTCATAGTTTAAAGTTGAATAACTTTCAAGTGAGCGACCACGGAAGATGTGAAGAAGGAGTTGACTACGAGAATATGAAAAAGTAAAGTAGCGAGAAAAACCACTTTGCTTAAGTTAAGATAATGAAACACTTAAAGTCGAGGTGCACTGGTAAAGGAGAGTGCAGAAGTTGAAAGTGGAATAATAAAATAGTTGATTTGCATACGAAACTTACTAATTAAATTTTGTAAAGGCTGATCGATTCATGTGGACTGGATTCGAGCTAGTTTAAAGCAATGAACGAATCTACAGGATGTTTATAAATTTCGGTTTCACATAACAAGGCTATATATCTTCAAAAATCTTGTGGGAAACGTTGTTATAAGGTCGAATTCATACACTATTATTTTCATATTTTTCAACAAGAGTTTCTACGAAATCGGGTGCTTAGAAAATTGATGACTATTTAGTAATTGCCTGCAAACAGTACCATGGCTACTTTCAATAAAAAAAATTAAAAAAAATCCCCAGATTTGTCTCATTTGTCATGTCATGTAGTTCAATATCTCTCTCTTGCTTCGAATCACCTCTGTAGTCCTTTATTCTGGCACGCTGCCCAGAGCTATATTGCAAACTTCTAGATAGCAATACAAACATGTAATCCAAACTCATGATGATGCTGCATTGTTTACAAGTTTTTTTTCTAAATACCAACAAGAAAAACTGAGGAAAAAAAATGTGATGAATAATGTAAAGAATGAAGCATACTTTTGAAAATTGGACTTCTGCCAATCGGACAAGTTGGAGTGGGTTGATACTGTAAAAAATCAACAATTGGGTTACTGTGATGAATAAAATCTAGTGCGATTATTCTCTCAACCAGTAGTTTTGGCATCGTATAAAGATTTTTTTTTTGTGGACATACTTAGAACACTAAGTAGATTTTATCTTCACTTATAGTAGAGAAAACAAACAGAGCACAAAACATTTCAAATAAAAATTAGTCACAGCTTAGTTGAATGTATTTAGTTTATTATTACAAATAATAAACTGTTCATCATAGCTTGATTAATTAACTGCAAAAATTGTTAGTCATACAACACATGCTATATGACACGGAACGGAAACGACCTTTAACACCTGATAGTTCATCTAACCTACAAATTTCGGTCCTCTAATTGTCCATTACTGAATTAATTGAAGCTACAAAACTGCTTGATTGAAAATTAAGCACCAGCCATTCCTTTCATCGCCGAATCTCGACGGTCATTTATAACCGAAGGTTTTTTGTTACAGTGCCCGAAAACCATTTTACTTGTCTGTTCCACAGTATTGAAATAAATGCTAATTACTTTTTAATGTGAACGCTACTCAGAAACGAATATCTCTGAATATTTCAGTGAATGACTCGGTAGAGAATATTATTACACCCCATACTCTGAAACCATCTATTCAACGATACTGCGTTTCACCCCATTGTCGTGAATGAAATCACAGTAAATTTAAGGCTTGAAAGTTCCATTAAGTGAGGGTGGCTATAAAAATTGCAAAAAAAAAAATTCTAAATGAATTATGGTCGATTGGAAGAGGTCTGACGGAAAGAGTATCTTATCGTGGTGATAACTGTAAAATAAGAATATGGAAGTAGATATTTAAGAAGCTATATAATGTAGAACATTCTTTTGAATGAATGAGTTCATGCAGATTCATGGTGACACGTGCGTTGTCAGTCTTAAGATTATTTTGCTTGTAGTACGTTAATGCTCCGAAAAAGCTGAAATTTTATAAAAATAATTCAAGTAAATTAAATAATGAAATACTGATTTCTGTCGAGAAATTAAATTATATTCAGCTTACAAAATTACATTAAATCCATTAATTGAATTACATTAAATCCATTAATTAAACTTGCCTGATTTTCCTCTACGTTGAATTGACAATGTGTTTATAAGTACTCCATGAAAAATTAATTATACTCTCCAAATTGCAAGAACAAAAGAAATAGACTAATGACAAGCAGTGATTAATGATTTTCTTTAAATTTTGTACAAAAAAAATATCGATACTGTTCACAAAGACCAATGATTGATTATTTGGCTTTGCTTAGCAAATTGTCTGATCTGATTAATTTTGATAAAGTGGCTGCAAAACCTAATTTTCTGACTAGTAGCCAATATAATTCTTGTAATATATGAGTGAATCTAACTCTAAAAAAGAATAAGCTCTTTTCGTTCTTGTAAAAAAAGCAACTACTTTTAATTAACTAGAAATATCATGAAATCGTCAAACAGAATCAAAATAATTTAAATAATATTGAATCCAAAGTAACATTTTCAGCTACAAAATAGACAATATTATCTTTTGTGCTTAAAATTTTCATATTACCAGGAATATACTAATAATAATTTTGAGCGCCCAGTGTGGGAAATCGATATTCAGCGAACTTATACCAAGGAAACTTTTGATTTAAGTTTGATAGATTTATTAAGTAGAGTTTATTTAGTTACAAGAAACATAAACGACACTCTACTACATTCAAGATTGCAGTTTCATGTTTCCCAGCAAAACAGTTTGAGTCTATCACTCGTACAGTTAAGACGTCTGTCTGTGAGCAGTGGAATACTAATGACCAGCGAGCTTTGAAACTCAATTACGTGAGTGCGAAGGCAAATCAGTCTCCAGGGCACCGGAATTTACGAGTCATCTTTGTGTCATTAGGCGGTTCTAGAGAACCCGTCGTTTGGATAGCGTTAGCAGCAAGCCGGTTTCGATTCGTGCTAATGCCTAGTACTATACTCTTCGCGAAACGAATTCAACGGTCAAATCCCATACAAAAAGAGCTTTTCAATTCACCAGTAAAGCTCTTTTGTATGGGATTTGACCGTTCAATTCGTTTCGCGAAGAGTATAGTACTAGGCATAAGGATTAGGAGTGATAAGTACACACCAGTTGGGGCTGAATTTTGAGACTTTGTTTGACGGCACTGTTTTTGTGTTTCAGTTTTAAATTTTCTTAGTTAAAAAATAAATACATAAAATAAGTTTTATAATAATTGAAGATATTGTTATGGCAAATTCATCTCCTAGGTTTGCTAAAGGCCTGTCTAAATGAGTGATGTACGTGCTAGGCAAACAAGTGCAATGAGTGATATCAATAAAGCAATTTGCATCGTTACGGAGGCGTTGCTCGGCCAGAGACAGGAAAACAGCTTTGTCGTTTAGTTGACACTCAGTTGACAAAAATGACAGATTCTCAAACATGTCGGTAATACTGGAAAATCAAGAACACAAGCAATTAGCCGCTCCGGTTAGTCCTAGACGATCATTACAGAATAATAAAAAAGAAACTTCATTTGCTGTCAAAGCCAAATCATTGCTAAGCGAGAGATTCCCACTCCGGAACTCAAAATTTCTGAACCAGAAAAATTATAAAACTTCGACTTCGTCGCAAACAACTTGATCCCAGCCTGGCCCCCAGACTTCTCCTCAATAAAAAAATTCCGAAATTATTAACTTAATCTCAGCAAAACGAGTGCACCTAAATTATGCCAAATTCTCCAAACGATAACATATATTCTACGAGTGTACTCGTATTCTTCAGTGCCATACATACTACCTGCCAGTGGAAAAACAACACAACGTTGTTATTAGAAGTCCGTATGGAATCACTCCCGAAGAGGTCAAAATAAAACTCGAAAAGCAAGATTACAATCCGATCGAGGTTTTCTACTTGAAAAGCAGAAGAAGCCAATTGAAATTTATCATAGTGCTCTTCGGAACAGATGAAAGAAACTTTGAAAAAATCTATGCCATCTGTCACCTCCCTAGTTTGTTAGGTTGGGAATGTCAAAACTGACAACAATTCGATCAGTCTTCTAACCATTGCCATGCACAGTCTAGGTGCGTCAAATGTGACGGTCTTCACTATCATAAATCTTGCACCAAAACTTCAGAGCAGAAACCAAAGTGCGTTAGCTGTGGAGGTGAGCATCCCGCAACCTATGGAGAGTGCCCGGAAAATCCCAAAAATATTAACAAGCCCTTTGCTTAGGTAACTCGAACCAATTCTAATCCTCCATCTACAAACATAAATAATACGCCCCAGTTTCTTGCTTTCATGCAGGAGCAACTTTCATTTAACGCTGAAGGATATGATGGAAAAGTGGTCCAGGGCATATTTCATATCGATAGTCCCCAAAAGAAACCCCCTCTTCAAACAATTAAATGAACACTGCTAATAAAAAATCGTTTTTTTTTATTACATCAAAATGTTTGAAATGCTCTTAAAATATACCAAATAAAGTTTTGAAGCGATATTCGTATTAGTTCTCGAGTTATAGTACCGGTTTACACCAGTCGGACCAAAAGTGACCTGACCTAAAGCGCGGACTAAATGAACTTAGTCCTCAGGTGTTTACAACGAACCCGACCTAAAATTTGCTTAGGTGGAATTTAGTCCTCGTCCGTATATGACAGCTGTCATTTAGTTTAATTTTCCTTCATGCACTGTATTTATCGTTTCATTTGTCTCTCAAACATGTTTATTTCAATGATTTTGTGTCAAAGGGGAATGTTATGAGCTTATATTCAACATACATACATTATTAATAGTCGCACAAAAATCAATGTTTAGGTCGCGTGTGTTTACAACGATTATAGTCCACGACCTATATTTAGGTCAGGTCGCTTGAAATCGTGGACCGACCTAAATTTAGGTCGGTCCACGAGTGTATACAGCACGTGGACTAAAAAATTTAGGTGGAATTTGGTGTTTAGTCCGCGGACTAAACGTCCGCTGTATATAGTATCATAGTCAGTTATAGGCAGCGCGGCGTTCCCCAGGTCGGTCGAGCTTTAGAGCTTTGAACACGTTTTTCTCAGAGTAGTACTTTTTCAACTTCCGTACAAAATATCTCAAAAAATATTGAGCTGATCCGGCTCAAATTTATACCACATCTACAAAAGAGTATTATCTCCTCGTTGAACTTAGATGTATTGTAATTTCGGAAAAATAATTTGTTTATTAATGTTTAAAACGTGATTTTTTTGAAAAATAATCGATTTTTTTGTCTAATCTAAAATTAATGTAACAATTTAATTTTATAAATTTTATTGGTTCACCTATGAATTATGCATCTCATTAGCATGTTTTTTCTCTCTGAACATTGCAAGTTCCCTGGAAAAGGCGTTAAGTTGTACGAGGCAGTTTTTGGTGTGTTTTTTTCCTTCGCTCGCATCGCCGCCATTTTGTGTTGAAAAATTATTAAAAAAATATTTTCATTTACTGTGAGACAAGTACTTTAAGGACTTAATATTAAAAATTTTCTGAATAAACAATATATATATTTTAAGTCAATCTGAAATTAGCAATTTTTTTTCGATTTTACATGTATTTCCCCCCTTAATTCAGTATAGATAATCACTTTTCCTCTATGGGAAGTAGCGTGTCTGGTCCGCTGTTCGCGTGTCTGGTCAGCTACCCTCGTATCTGGTCCGCTGTTCGCGTATCTGATGCGATGATCGCGTGCCTGGTCTGCTATTTCAAGGTCTGGTCTTCGAAAATTAATTGTCGTGGTATCTGTCGTATTTTGTGGGCAATAAATATCGCTTGGGGTTTTCCCTGCGTTAAGACTTATCTTCTATATTCTAAAATAATTCATAAGGACTTGGATGTAGCGCTGTGGATTCGACGTGATCGCGTGTTTGGTCTGCCAAATACTATGAACTTACGTTTGCCAATTGACTACAAAAGACTGTACATATAGACAACAAAGAGAAACCCTAAATAACCCATTGGCACCCTCAAACCTCTTTCAAAATCATCCTCCAGGTACGTAAGAAAATCAAACTTTCATAACAAACTTCAAATCGAGACAGTAGAAAAATACATGCGTGACGGAGCACTTAAATTGTTGTACACAATTGATAGACACCCTAACAGTCCACTGACAATCCTGAAAACTCAAAATTCTCATTGAAATTTTACCTATCCAGGTTTGAGGCAACTCAAAGAGTAATGCGGAAGCGCTATACTCAGCTATAATGTGTATATAATGGTATAATATGTATATAATGGTATAATGTGTATATAATGGTATAATATCTGAATTTACGTCATAATTTTATTCAGTTTAACTTCACCAGACCCATCAAATCCCACTAAGACACACTTTCAAATAAATCGATGGAAGTTTCGCAAACAAGACATAAACGCCTTTAATTAAGATATTCTCGCCCATATTATCACTGCAAGAAGAATTCCGTTTGTATTATCAACCGCCCCCCGAGATCCAGTTTCATCCTTCTTTTTTCTCCAAATATAGGAAGATGACATTTTCAATTACGGTCCAAGCCATTAGGTCACTATCCGAAACAAAATTAGCTAACAACCTGAGTGCAATGTCGAGGCCATTATTCGAATAAGTGAGATGGATAAGTGTACTCAAAGTGCTACTCGTCCCATTACAATCACATAAGCCTGATTTCAATTATCCTTTCGAGTATGTGTCGTTCGCAATCAAACTCGAAAAACAAAGCGAATAGCTGTTTTCCGAATCGGCTGGTGGATTTGTTTCGTGTCTGTGTTCCATTGGAATTTCTGAGCTTGCTTAGAAAATTGATTGTTGTGCGCAGTCAACAAGATATGTAATGAGGACTCATACAATTCGATTTGATCTGGCCTGTAGTCAGAGAAGGTCATAGTTAGAAGAGTTGGCTGCTTTGCCACTTTCATTATGAACCCGATCATTAGTTAGCAGTGGAAACATGAATGAGCTTCACTGACATAGGCTTAGCTAGGCAGCGAACATTCTCTGCAAATTAATGAAGCTGACCTAGTCAAGCACTAGCTGACATTTTCTGTATCGCTAAACCTGAAGCACGGATGAGGCTCTCATTAGCTCCTGAGGGGGTTACGTACACTAGAAATGATTCCTCGTCATTTCATTGATTTTTTTTATGTGATTAGGGATGTTCAGGATAGTTTGACAATGGGCGTCAAAGACATGTCGGACAGCGATAACATGGTAAGGGTTGTAAGTGTTGATATAGGTTTGACTGAGTAGGCGTCAGTATGCTTACGTGAGATAATGTTCGTAATGAATTAAGTAGGCATACATTGTTCGTTCGTATTTGGCAGATTTAATTTATTTATCAGAAAATCGAAATTGTTTCTGAAATGTAAGTAGAGTACTTACGATTTCAATGAAAGGGGAACGATAATAGTCACTGTCCACGCTGATTCGCCGGTATACATTTTTTTAAAGATGAACTAAAAGGGAGTCCTTAGAATCCAAAAGAGCCGCAGATTTGTGAACGGCAACCGCAGCATATCTACCAGCGGTAAAGGTCATAAACCCAAAAACAGTGTATCCAAATCTGATATCCTCTTACAAATAATAGTAGCTTTGAGCTCCAATAGCACTCTAATTATGTGAGAAAAGAGCTGCTTGATTTCTTAAATATAAGGCTTAACGTTTTTAAATAATTTTTTAGTTTTAAAATTGGTATTGTTGCATAATATGCGTTGAGAAGAATTGAGAGACATCAGTACGAACAAATAATAATAAATAATGATAAAATCGAACAGAGCATCTTGTCAACCCATATCAATATTTGAATAAAAATTAATGTTCGATAATTGTTCAGATATGCATAAAAACTCGACAGGCGACTTAAAACAGTGCATCGACGGAAAGCAGTTCAAATATGCGATTAACAACGAAATTTTTCGTTGTGAGTTGTACAAGTTTCTATATATTAGAACGATTTTTAAGTACCAGTTAATCAAAAGCGTGTTTAGTTTCAATTCAACAGACTGTTTGTATTTCTAAACGCAAGGAATCACGAACCAACAAAATGTATTTCCAGAGAAATAGAAAAATTGGTGTCAGAAGTGGGATTGTTTTGCGTTTGTGAATCAAGTACAAATTTTCAATAATTTTTTTTGAAACTGTGGATTTATGAAAAAGATAGGCAAGCTGGAAAGATTGTAAACTTGGTGACAATTGTGAATACCAGCGAATTTCATGTAAAGTGCTGTGGACATTAAAAAACAATGCCGAAGTTAGTAAACGAGCTTACGTTGGCAAAGCAGAAAATGGAATGCCCGAAACATTAATTTACCGTAACCGGAATAAACTAGCCCTGTTGTCATGGCCAAGGAAGGTTTTGAGAGTGGAATGTATCGATCCGGAAAGCTTAGAATTTCCAGATGATGAATTGCGCACAAGATCACGTTCGGGAAGAGCAAGATAACGTGTAACAGAATTCTATGATAGACTTGCTGCTGAAAATAGTACCAAGCTAACGATATGCAGCAAAAAAAAATTGAAACTTGATCAAAGAGCACAAAAAATAGACCAACGAACTCTGGATATCAAGAAATAGTTTCAGCGGCTGGCTATAAAAGTTAGCAACAGTTAACAGAAATCGAACAACAGTTGTAGCAGCAATTGGAAACTAAAGTGGTGAAAATAAAGCAGCAGTTTGTAAAAATTTGGGAAGAAATTGACCTGCTGAAATCAGATGTGGAGCGGGTCAAAACTTTGGGAGCTAGTCGGACTGAAGCCAGTTGCAAGAAAGGGCTAAAAGCACCAATTTTTGCTGAGCTGATTTCTTATACAGGGTGTTTCATGGCAGAGTTAGCATTTTAATTTTAAATATTTAAAAAAAAAAATCGTTTAAATTGTGCGCGAGGTTGAGTTTCACAGTAGATTTACTGTTTGTGCGGATTCATCAGCCGCGATGTCGCATTAGTCGGGCACACACCGTGAGCAGGCTACCGAAGCGTTTTTGAATGGCGGAGCATTGAAGACAATTTTGTTCCCACTACAATATCAGCCGTTTAAGACATGTAAACGTTTCGAACTACAGATTTTGCTATAAACCAACCCGTCCGAGCCCGAACAGAGCTTCAAGACCGGAAGAAACAATAAACGTTTGTCACAATCGGAGCTTATGAATACGCTAAAAGCAGCGACCTAAATCGTCACCAAATCAACCGTAGAGCGGATTTTGAAGTGTGATCTGAAAATCCATTTCTATAAAATTCAGGGAGAACAGGCAATAACGGAAAATGATCACAATTTACGTAAAAGTTTTTACCCAGACAGTCATTGAGAGATTGGGCACTTTGAATACTGTTTTTTGGATATATGAATAAAAAAAACTATCACTTCTAGTCACCTGTCAATTTCAGGCAAAAATATCAAACTGCGCTACATAGCACAAAAGTGAAAGTATAGTGTGCTTTGTCAACAATCGGAATAATCGGGTCTTATTTTTTGAATATGCGAGAAGTGCAACAAGAACTGTTACTAGTGAAGTATATCGCCCCAGCTAAGAGAAAATTGTGCCTACAGTGAAGCTGTTGCAGAGCACAGTATGATTGGCACTAAGAGGAGCTGCAGCGAGAGTTCTTCAGAGCATACAACTTAAAAATCACTCCAGTTATTCCAGCCTCGAATATGCTCTAAATATTTCGTACAGTAAGAGTCACTTGAAAGCGCTTCGTTCATTGCTCACAGCACCTTGTTTGCGCATTATTGTCAGGTCCTTCATGCTATCTAAGTTCCCACTTTACGAAATGTCCTTCCTCTGCTCCCTTAAAAATGAAGCTAGCAATGCGACGTGAAAATTTTTTTAGAGTGATTGATTTTCTTCTGCTTTTTCGATGCTAAGCGGCATCTAAGAGCCTGAACCCGAAAACCAGGAGAATCGTTAAAACAGCTGGCAAGGATATTGAGCGTTTGATGCTCTCGTCGAACTCTATGTCAGATCTGGAGCATCGAAATTCAACGGCAAAGCATACCTTCTTCTAGCCGATAAGCGCACACTTAAGGACTCTTTGACCTATGCTTTGATATACGAATCAATAAAATGGGCATCTCAAAGAAACGTGAGAGCCCGTGACGTATAGGACAAATGCCAGTGCTAAAGAACAGAAATAACCAGAGAATCGACCACGAGTGGAGCTCTTCAATACTGGAATTATGGAAAAAGAAGGCATTCGAGACGTGATGATTGGAAGGAATGGAAGCCAAGACATAGCCGGGAATGTTTACACCAAAACACAATTACCCATATAACATCACCAGCTGGCAGATTTCCTGTATGTTGGAAGTGAGGAAGGAAAGGGCAACTGAATCGCGATTGTCGAAGGGAATAAGAGCTCAAGTACTAGCAAGGATGCCAGAAGGACGATAAGTTCGAATGGCAGAAAATCACCACTCTTTTTTCGAGAGCAGCGGCAAAGTTAGTAGAAACTAAATTTAAAGGACAGAAGATGACCTACAAAGCTGATGCTTCTGAAACTATGACAGTTGCCAGGCTGTATTTTCGAAAAAATGATTTGAGTCTTTGAAGGAAATTTGAAGTCTTTTTCGAAATATTTTCCATTTTCCCCGCAGTAAAAAAAGTAATCCCACGACGACCACGTACGGGTCTAGAGGTTGAAGCTGGTAGGAAGCTTCATCACAAATTTACAACCAGTGTGAATACGAGTGTAGAGTGATTAGTTTCACGAATCACTTTACCCCTGATTAATCCAGGTACCTATTCAGAACTAGGTGAACTCAAAGTTAGGTACACGGTCCCTCGTTCGAACCTGGATTCGAACCAGGGACCCCACACACAAGAAGCCAGTGCTCTAAACACTAGGTTACTCAAGCTTCTTCACAGTACTCATGAAAAATTTACAAAACCATTCATTTAGCATTAACTTGAAGCACGAAAAGTTAATCAGTTTCGCTCTTAAAACTACAACAAAAAACTTACAGTAGAAACGTATTTATTTCACCTGCAAATAAATCAAGGAATGAGTCATGATTGCGGTTAAAACTTCCAATTTATATGACTTTTCCTTTAGTTAACAAACTCATTGGTACGGCAGTGAACGCTTGTGGAGAACAAACGTTTGGCTTTGAAAATGCAGAAGAAAATCAATCACTCTAGAAAACTTTTCACGTCGCATTGCTAGACTCATTTGTAAGTGGGCTAAACAATTAAACTTTGATAGCATGAAGGACCTTTTTATTCTGCAAAAATAATTTTACTTGTAGTCAACCGGAGAAGCAGACGTATATTCATAAACATTTGTGAGTCAGAGAGGTAAGTAAATTGAACTGTTGCATATTATCTCACCTCAATTTTTCAATGCATGAGAGGCGAACTACGACTAGCGAAAAATTTAATTAATATCCTTGAATCTAGATAAAACAAAAATCTCAAGTACACAACATTTATCTTACTCCAGACAATTTACTAAACAACTCGACCCACGTTCCATGCATCGGCAACAAGTGTTACACGATTCATCTTTCTGCATCAAGCGTGAACGTATATAAATTTGTATCTGAGCGTCGCAATTCTTTAATCTTCTCGTTACGACTAGTCATCAATTTTGCTGGACAAACAATGTTATCGTGCTTAATTCACATCCACGGGACGATTCATGCCAATTGAATAAAGCTGTCACACGATGGAGACGTATCATTGTGCCATGTGCGATAACACGTCCGATCGATTGATGCGTATGTATGTGGCCTGTTTAAGTGAATCCTTTTTAGGACGTGCAGATTTTATAAAATAGCTGCAAAGTCCGTAGTTATTATGCTCGGATAACGACTTTATGTAACTATTTGGGATTGGTACTACTTTAGTATGTAGGCGATATATTTTATGTTGTCATGAACTAGACTAACTTAACAGGTAAATAATTGTCGAAATTCACAGCTTTGAAGTCAAAAAAAAACTTGTCTGGTAGTAGATTAAAATTGAATTTTTGATTGACATATTTTGATTTATTTTATTTACAATTCATTTGGAGAGTTTTTCTGTCGTTAGGCCTTAGAAATTTTTACAGATATTTTCTTAGTCTTCTACAGATGTACATTATGTCACATCATTTTAGCATATGATCAAAGATGACTCTCAGATATCTCATTTCGGTGACCCTTTGTAAGACTGGTCTTTAATCGAAATGTGGTTATTATGCTGTGCTATTGAGTCTTTGTCAGGATTTCCAAACACAATATGTTTGGATTTTTCAGGATTTAACAATAATCGACGTTTCACTAGCTAATTATTTATCAAATTAATTCCTTAGTTTGATTTACTAAATACTTTCTTGACACCTTGGGTCTTTTAACAAAAAGACTGCATCGTTCGCGAATGCCGTCAATTATGTTATCGTTTTTTACACGACCATCAATTATGTTATGGTTTTTTCAGAGATCAATAACATAGATTAAAAATAAAAGTGGGCCCCGAACTGTCCCTTGGGGGACTACACAATTAACAAAGTAAGGTGAATTCAATGTATTCTGGATCCTTACGACTTGGTTTCGGTTGGGTAGATACGACTGGAAGAGTGATAGCACTTTGATCGTAATTCCTACTTGTTCTAAATGTTTGCAAAGCAGTTTATGATCCACCGGTCAAAAGCTTTTTTCAAATCTAGAAAAATCGCCAAGGGTTTTTATTATTCTTTAAAGCACAGTAAATATACTCGGAGACACCATAAACGGCATCTCAAGTGTTAGAGGTTATTGATTGAGGTCAGTAGACATTTATCTAATTTTTATTTTTTTAAATAATTTCAAAAGATTAGGCATTAGACGATTGGGTCTATAGATATTCAGTGACTGGATATTAACTCCTTTATGCAAACGAATAATTACAGTGTACTTTAATCTATTAGGAAATATACCATCATTGAGACAACTGTTAAATACGAAGTATGTTTAAAAAGTATCGGACCTTATATTTAGTACGCTTGTTCAATTTTCTGTTGGTCTCTCTCAAGACTGTCCTTGGTTGTATGCTGTATTGGTTGTATCAAGTGATAGTGTATGTCGTCGGATTTTTCTTTTTTACAAAATGATCGAAAAAGTTGAGCAACGTTACTGCATTAAATTTTGTTTAAAGCTTGAAGATTTATAAGCAGAAACAATACATAAGATCAAACAAGTGTTTGGAAATGAAGTAATGAGTAGCACTCGGATAAAGGAGTGGTGCAACCGCTTCAAAGATCTTCAGGTCTTCAGTGAAGAGTGAAGCACAATCTGGGAGGCCCTTAACATCCAGAAATGATGCTGTCATCGATCAAATAAGGACCCTGGTGATGCAGAACCGTCAAATCACAATCAGTTTACTTGGAGAAGAGGTGGGCATTAGTATTGGGTTCATTCATTCTATTTTGATTGACGATTTGGCTTTCAGAAGGGTATCATCAAAGTTCGTGCCAAAACTGCTAACAATTGAGCAAAAACAACTTCGTCTTGAGATCACTCAGGGCATGCTGGAGACTGTAACCAATAAACTAAACTTTCTGAACACTGTAATTACAGGTGATGATTCCTGGGTTTTTGGGTATTACCCAGAAACTAAGTTCCAGTCAACACAATGGAAGCATTTGTCATCCCCGAGGCGCAATAAAGCTAGACAGGTACGCAGCAATGTCAAGATCATGCTGACCGTCTTTTTTAACTCTAGTGGGGTGGTACATCACGAGTATACACCCTATGGAACTACACTCACCAAGGAGGCTGGAACTGTGAGCAGCGGAAAATTGGCAGCTCCATCACGATAATACTCCCGCTCATTCTTCAC
Source organism: Nemotelus nigrinus (assembly GCA_947369275.1). Classification (NCBI taxonomy): domain Eukaryota; kingdom Metazoa; phylum Arthropoda; class Insecta; order Diptera; family Stratiomyidae; genus Nemotelus; species Nemotelus nigrinus. Next base: position 25,049,206 of record OX376375.1, on the reverse strand, counting down.
TCTCGTTTCAGAGCTTCTTGATAAAACACAGGACACCACTGGTTCGTCAAACTCCCTACTTTCCTAACATGGCTCCTGTTACTTCTGGCTTTTCCCCAAGCTGAAAATGCCTCTGAAAGAGACCGGATTTCTGATCAGAGAGGATATCATGGAGAATGCGACGAACCAACTGCGCGCCATACCAAAGGAGGAGTATCAACGATGTTTCCAACAGTTGCAGAAGCGTTGTGAGAAGTGTGTAACAGCACAAGGGGACTACTTTGAAGGGGATTAAAATTAAAACGTTATATCTTAATAAAGGTTGATTTTATGAATCAAAGTCTAACATTATAAGTATATAAAAGACACTATATAAAAGAGAGGAAATATATATTGTGGGAAGTTATTGAAAATAGTTTTAAAAATGCGGAGAAGTTGGCGTAGTTACTTCATAAACCAGGGATGTTATCAGGATCTGTAATAAATTTAGAATCCTCATCACATAATTATTTATCAACAGAAATAAATCATAGTAAAACAATGAATTTATCTGCATGAATTTATAGCTCAGAAGCTGATTATAATTATTTCTACTATTCTTTTAGTACCACACTTTATTCTTGTGAAATGCTGGTGCTATGCCCAGTCATCGCTAAAGCGATGATGTGATACCTAATTAGTGATGTGCTGATATTATGCCCAGTCGCCGGTTATTAAGACAAAACAAGACGAACAAATAAAACCATGAGCATATGGCGGGATTTGAATCCGCAGCCAGTAGATCCCTGCTTTGGACTGGCATCTTAGTGAGCAGAGCTACCGTCCTCTTCCAAATAAATCCCGAAATACAGAGTGGTTAATGAAATACGCTACGAAAAATAAAGTAAAATAACTTTTTCTGTGCAACTAATCGGTTCCATTTTTTTCCTATTATAAAGATTGGTCGCGAAATTTTACAAAACTAGGCGATTGGGATAATGAAACAAGAATTTCGATTGTGCGTCGCTATCACGCATTGAAGTCTCCGATTTCCGTCCAAAGAGAATTCAGGCGCACGTTTGGTGACATTCCTCCGAGCAGATGGTATAATGAGTCTCGTAAAGCATTTTTCCGAGCGTAGGACGATCACACGAAGGCCTAATCATCGAGATCTCTCAGTCCAGACGCAGGAAACTATTGATGCTGCAGCTGTTGCCATACAAGCCAAATTTAGAGTTTTGATAAGGAGCTTATCTGCTCAAATGAGATCAGCAAATAGTCAATGCAGACGTTATAAAATTCAACTAAAAAGCAAACTGAAGGCAGTAGACTTGGCGATTTGCTTTGAACTTTGGTAGAAGCTCTTTGAAAAAATGGCAGAAGAGGACGCAAATAACTTGTATACTGCATTTTTATGTATGAAGAGGCCCATTTTGACCTAAACGGCACTGTTAACAAGCAAAATTGTCGAATATGGACTGACTTTAACCCAAAGATATTCCATGAGACGGAGTTGCATTCACATATAGTTACAGTGTGGTGTACAGTTACACTAACAGTCAATGGAGACCGTTACTTAAAAATGTTGAAGGAGTTTTTTTCCCAGAACTACACCGAAAGATAATCCCTTTCAACTTTGTGTGGTTTCAACAAGATGGTGCAATTTCTTCCATAACTGGAGCTGTTCTGGTAGAATAGCAAAAAATCCCCTAGATAAAGATTTCCAGAAAATCCGCAACGTCTCCTGACCTCGCTGCGCCTGATTTTTACGTCTGGTGTTATTGCCAATAGGAACTTTACAAAACAAAATCAAAAACTTTGAATGATTTCAAGCAATCCTTACGAACAATTATTGAGGCAATTTCCGTTGCAACCCTCTAGGCAGTAGTGAATAACTTTTTCATAAGATATCAAACATGCGTCACCAAGCGTCTGGCCATTTAAATTTAATTAATTTTAAATCCCAATAACTTCATATGAATGTATTATTTTTCAAATCAATAAAGAAAAAATAAATTATGTGAATTCAACAAAAACTTATTTGATATTCTTCATGTAACAATATTCATCAGCCACCATGTATTTCGAAAACCTTAAATCTCAATTCATTCAAACGCCTAATCTAACTTTTACAATTCAATTAAACAGCTCAACCTAGAAGTGTTTTTTCGAATTCCTAATCAAACCAATTCTCCTTCAACTTATTTTGATGGATTTGGATTGTTTTCGGAGGTTTTGTACGGTAACAACTGTAATTAAAAGCTCTCATTTACAATTCACACACCAGACTCTTATCTACATATATAATTCAACATCAATTAACATTTATATGAAAACTAATAGGCAACAACTTGCGAACAAGAAACAGGGTGTTGGGATGAACTATTACAGAAACTTTCTGTACGCCTCCGACTTGGCAAACTTTTCGATTAGGTGCAACGCAGAAACTCTGCACCTCGAGATGAGTTGCATGCAAGACAAGAAACGTTCAAGATCTTGCATACTCTGCCTGAAACACAACGTTCGTTTAACACCCATTCGAAAGGATTAAGAAGCAATAGCTAGGAAGACTAAGTAACATGTTCACGGAAATTTGGTTTGTTGTGTGATGCTGCTGTTCTCGACACAGGCTGATGATAGGTTACATCTGACTAGGAAATGTGGCCAATTAAGCAAAGCTTGAAAAGTGTTCTTGGCTTTTGAATTTCTGAAATTAAGAGCTGCTGAGATGCAATTCAATTCGTTACTTTCCGAAGGGAATTTACTTGTTGGATGTTGCTTGCTAGGTTTGTGGTAACAAGTGCTTCTCTTTCCTGTCAACTGGAGGCAATAGAATTTATGGAGTTTTAAGGGGTTATACGCAGTTAGAATTTTCATATAATCGATTTTTTATTTTTTGCATTTTCGCAATGTATATTTAACTTATAATCTTCCCTGGAAATTTCAAATTGATCCGACAAGTGTTTTCCGAGATATACGCATATTTGTAATCACGCCTCGGACTGTTAGAAAGTAGGGATCTTCAATAAAGGTAAAACGTCAATTTTATGTTGCAATGGGACTATCAATTGGGCCCAACGCCCATGCCTATGTCGAGAAAGAGGATGCAAAGCACGTCACGATCTCTGACTCGAGAGCGCATGGGAGTACGCGAGAGGGAAGAATGGCTCGTAGACAACCTCAAATCGAAGTATTAGAAGCTGCTGATGGTACAGAGGGTACATCTTATGGCCCTAGAATAGATGATTCCATGTAAGTAAAAAAAAATTATCTATGTATTCCGAAACTTTAAACGCGTTTTTCTGAAAGCTATGTTTTCCAAGTCGGTGACCAAGATTTCTAAAAAAACGACTCAACCGAACGGTTTGAAATTTTAACACAAATTTCCCAGATTATTTCTTCAGGTATTGATCGAAATAAAATTTTGGATAATTATTTATATTTTTTTTAAACAATTTTAAATGGCAATTTTAGCCAAAAATTCGATTTTTTTTACGAAGCTGCCATTTGATCAAAAATCTCAGTTTTGATTGTTCCTTCGATCAATACATAGTTTTATCTATCCACTAAAAGAGTCTTTTTGGTTTTTTGATTTCACATGAACTATACCGGAGAAATCGTGGTCACCGACGAACACCTTTTTTTGGAAGACCTTCAGGAGATCGTCTGGAGGAGTGCACCAAATCAATATTTTTACAAATCAATAGTACCATTATAAACTTAAATGTTGCCACTAAATGTATACATACTTTTTGCTTTTGGAAACTAAAATATCTTTTCACAAGAAATGTATAAAACAAAACGTCTTTTTGGCCTTCTAACTGCGTATAACCCCTTAACCAGAACAACACACCTATAGGAAACAAGAAAAGTTGAATTAAGTTTAAAGACAATGTTTTGAATTAAAAAGTAACGTGTGTGATTTCTTCCCTTGTAAGCATGTGTAGTGATTTTTCACCAGACACCTAACCACTTCCCGAGAAATGTTGAGTTCTTTAGCTTTCAGCTGGTATTGAGACGACAAGGCTGTGGCTGCCCATACAACCCTTATAATTTTACATGCCTCTGTTTCCGATCATGTTTCTCACTAAGTAATTAAATAAATAAACATCAATTGACTCTTGAAAATATTTATTTTTTCTGCTCATTCAACTCACAAGTTAGGGAACCCATCCAAACGTCCCAAAACCTCATTTTTCTTACAACAGAACACATATCCTAGAGAAGGTATTTTACGAATATCCTTAAGACTCTGAAGCCAAGAAATACTATCACAAATATCTTCGCAGAAAATTTCACTACCCTTCCCAGAGAAGAACGGTGAATTTACGCCAACAATCACGACACCTTCATCACTAGTACTATTTTGCTGTTTGACATAATTCCACACGTATAACGGTACGTAGCGAACATATTGATTCACTTTATATGTGAGATGATTAAACATCAAACCGGATAATTCCAATGGATATTTTGCGACACCAGACGTCCCAGCGTATACATCGAAAGGTTCATTGACCGAAGCAGTGATAATCGCTTTCTCAACAGACTTCCAGTTACCGGACTTCAGAGCAGTCCACCAAGCTACTGCATCCACACTTCCGAAATCTTTGCCGTAGAATGCGAGTATTCCCAAGGATAGGTCAAGTGGAATCAGCTGTTGCATTTCGTAGCTCACAAATGCTGAATATTGCGGCATGGCGTTTTTCACTGCGTTGCTCAAGGCTGTATTACTGAAGATCAAAATAAATTTAACACAATGTATTTCGATGCACAAATGATTAGACTTACTGCTGCTTAATTTCGTCTTTATCAAATTCAACAATAACTGGAGGCACAGTTACGTTGAGCGATGGGAACGAATTGTAGCTGTCTAGGGTCAGAGTGCGACTTTCAGCGACATAGTGGACGAACTGAATCTGCATCGTATTCAAATTGAAACAAGCATCGCCAATAACTGAGAAGTTGCTCTTTATGTAAAACCCATAGGCAAGACCATATTGACTGCAGCCAGGAACCTCTGCTTCATAGAAGGCGGATCCCCATTGACAATACATCGTGCCTGATGTGGTCATTTGCATCGTCGAGGATGTATTTGGTACCCGATAGTAGATGTAACCATTAGACTGACATTCAAAAATCAGCTCTACCCTAGCTGTAGTTTCATAAGAACTGTAACTCCTGTAAATCCAATGCGGTGAAAGCCAGCCTTAATTTGTAGAAAATTCAATTTACCTGAAACCGTTCGCACAGTAACCACTAATTGGAGTATTGGAGTCAAAAGTTATAGTTCCACTGGTCGGATCTAAAACAATGACACGCGAGCCAAACTTACGTGTGAAGATACCCGGATTTTTCGAGTCAAAGCGCATATTGCACGTTGCTAAATTGTCGCGAAATGAATGAAACTTATAAATTGCTATTATAAATTTTGGATGAAAATAATACCTGCCAGCGCAGAAGACACACAAAGTAAAAATATGCTTAATCGTAACATTGTGTTTGCTTGAGATCTGCTTCTGTAACTTCACACCAAATGACTGGTGGTTTCAATCTAATCATCGATAATTTATACTGTAGCTAATGCGATGAGATAAGAATTTAGCCTATGGGAAATCGATGATTACATTATTCAAAACAAAAAATAACTTTCTGGGGATTTTGCAAATTATCAATGAATTCGTACTATCAGTGGGATTTGTATATAATGTATGTAATTCAAAACTTATTTCGATTGTTTCAAACATAGAACAGGAAATACTAAAATCCTTCTGATAAACAGATTTGTTTTTACTCATTTGTTTCAAATCCATGAAAAATTGCACCTGTTTTTCATTACCTTTAGTTTCGAGTGCAGTTTTATATATATTATGTAATATGATATATTATACATTATATATATGTACATATATTAAATGTAAAAGTATATTCAATATATATATATATATATATATATATATATATATATATATATATATATATATATATATATATATATCATCCCGTCGGGCTGAGTTTTTTGGTTAAAGTCGATGTGTCCTTCACCCCAATCCACGCAACTTGCTTTCCGACCAGATTTCTTCGACATACACATCATCTTCATCGCCTACTTCCTCCTACACTTTGGAATGCTGTGATGACATATCACATTCGCATCTTCCGATCATTTGTAAGAAAAGCCTATCTAAAAATGTTTTCCATTATTTTGGAAAGAAACTCTAATCGATCCTATAGTCGAAACTAGTAATGCGTCTTCTGCAGAAACTCTTCGACCTATTATCCTACTTTTACCTTTTTCTAAGATACTTGAGCGATATCTTCAGGATTCAATCATAAATGATGATGGTCATTTTAATCTGGACAAGCAACATGGCTTCCTGACAGGTCACTCTATTTCAGCAAATCTAGCACACTTCAAAAATTCTGTCGTCAAAGCACTAGAAACGCAATATGAATTTCATGCAATTCAGACGAACTTCTCTAAAGTTTTTCAATATGTTGTCCAAGTCGGCTTGGTTTTTCATCGTTTATCATTAAATGGGTTGAGCCCGATCTGTTCGCACCATAGTTCCTGTTTGTCAACTCCTTTCAAGCCCAAAAATGTAGTTCCCCAAGGCTTTATACTAGGTCCTTTGGTCTTCCTGTTCTATCCCTACTATCTTCCTTTTCGGGTAGTCAAATGGTAGCATAGGCCACCAGGGCGTCATCATGTGTTGGTTACCGAAGAAGCAATTGAAATCCCGAGAAATGCCCGCTGAAAACAACATCTACAGATCTGCTACTGAATCCTACCTTCGACCTCTCCGAAGATATGATTTCAAATTTTCACATCGGGTAGCTGCCGGGAGCTTTCATGACATTTCAGATCATGATGTTGCCAACACAGGCGGGGGAGGGCGAGTTTCCTGCGCCTTAGATCGGGAACATTAGCCAGGCTGGCCCTCCAGGTTGAAGGTTGGGCAATGGGTCAATAACCCGATCCCGTAAAATTTTACTTAACCAAATTTTACTTAATTTTACTTAACCTGGCACTTCGCCTCGGATACTTCGATTGGATAAACGGAAACGACCACGCAAACAAAATATGGACTACTCTATTGGAAGGTGGAACCTGCGAACCCTGTACAAACCGGGGGCCATCAAAGCCCAGCTGGAACAGGTCACCAACTACAAAATAAACATTCTCGCTGTCCAGGAAACTGTTTGGTGCTGAGATTATGGACTTGAGATCGTACACAATCTTCGAAAGCGGAAAGTCACCTGGAAGTAATGAATTTGCAGTGGCTTTCATCGTGGACAAAAAAATGAAACTGCAAATAATCGATTTTAAACCTGTCAACGAAAGATTGTATGCGATCCGCATTCGAGCAAAGTTTTTTAAGTTTTGGCTCATTAACGTTCATGTCCCAACTGAAGATAAAGATGAGGCAGTGATAGATAATTTCTATAACGTTCTGGAGAGCTTATATGATTCTCTGTCATCAAATGATGTCAAAATCCGGCTGGGCGACTTCGGCGCAAAGATTGGAAAGGAGGAAACACATCGCGGAACCACCGACCAATTTAGTCTTCACGATCTCTGCAACGACAATGGACAGTGAATTGTCGACTTTGCAAGCAGTAGAAACATCATCGTCAGTTCCACGTGTTTCCCGCATCGAGACATTCACAAAAGGAGATGTGCATCCCCGGACGGCTGCACCTTTAATTTTATATATATTCTGATTCAGTACAGGTGGGCTTCCAGTATTTTAGATGTGTGAACCTTCCATGAGGTCAGCTGCGACTCCGACCACTACTTAGTCAAGACTCGATATCGATGTCGAATATCACTATCGTAAGAAGCCAGAGCAGGTTCAAGATGCAAGTTCGATGTCGACAAGCTTCGAAACAAGACGATGGAATGCGAGTATAGATCTGGTCTGGAAATTGAACTAGCTTCGACGCCTAACACCACGCCTATCAACAAAGTTTGGACTGCAATCAAAAGCGCAGTGAATGCAGCAGTTGAAAAAGTAGTAGGATATACAGCCCGGCGACGCAGAAATGAATGGTTCGACGAGGAGTGTAAAGCCGCGTTGGAGGAAAAAAATACGGTCTACAAAATCTACATTGAACGACCGACAAGGGTCAAGAAAGAAAAATATGACCATCTTCAAAGAGTAACTAATAGAATAATTAGAGGTAAGAAACGAAAGTATTTTGACAACATGCTGAATAACATGGCTAACAACACTTGACAAGCGTACAAAGTAGTGAGGCAATTAAAACAAGGCTTTAAACCACGCACTAGCCTATGTAGTGGTGACGATGGAAGCATTATAAGCGACTCAGAACAGGTGAAGGAGAGATGGACGTCATATTTCCAGCAATTACTGAACGGAAATGTCCCCGCACCCGACGAATCACCATCACTAATTGGCACATACCTTGACAGTGCCTTATCTCACCCTTCTACATTAGATGAAGTTTGACAGGCCATGGACCGCTTGAAATCCAACAAAGCACCGGGCATCGATGAGATCCTCGCGGAGCTCCTGACGACAAGCGGGAATTCCGTTTTAAGGGCAATCTATGAATTGGTGACAGGCATCTGGTAACATTGTGGATCAGAACTGGCACGTTCGAGCATATCCAAAGTGACCTATTTACAATACAATTTTTGCAGAAAATTAAATTCTTTTTCAACAAGCCGTGCTGCAACGCTTCTCATGTCCAAAATACCCAACAGAATCAAACGGGCTCATGAGAGATGTCAAGATCATTTCTCAGCCCTCCTTGAACGCTTTGTACCAATCAAAAGCAAATTGACATCATTTACAAAGAGAGTCTTGAAAAACGATACACCTGGTATTTACCCGAGATATTTTAACTAACAATTCCCGGTACTTTTTTGATAGAATGTATATCTCTCAGCTATGGTAACGTTACTTCTATGAACTGCTGAATATCAGCTGCAAGAACATCATTTGGACCCCAAGGTTTGAACGGCTTGAATGAAATAATGACCCACCTGAATTGAGTTCAAGATCATGAGAGACAGCATTAAGCTGATAGCTTACTTCGTTTGGTCCGCCACTTCTAGAGGAATAAATAATTGCCCCAAAAAGATGAATTCATGATAACGCTTATAATGTCTGCGTTCGGACTGGTCTAAATGCTATTAGGGTTCATTACGCAGCCCATAGCCTACGATTTCGAGTCTAAAATTTTACGAACGCGGTTTGGCTCACTGAGACTCTCGAAGTTTCCAAAAGATTTCCGAAAGATCTTCATGAGGACCTCTTTGAGTTTTACTTAAAAGCTCTCAGCTTCGTTTTATACAGAGCTATTGAGCTCCTTCTTGCACTCTCTCCGCAGAGTGATGATTTTCACATGTGTTGCACGCTGCTTTAGTGTGAGTGTGTTGCACTCTGCCTTAGAGTGGGTTACACGCTGGCAATTAGAACACTAGTAAGATTGTCAACCGCCTGATCCAATTTATGGTAGCAGTCGATGCTTCTCGGAGCGATTTCAATTAATGTTCGGGCCAAGGATTGGAACAACTTTCTATTATTAAAGAACAATTGCTCGGCGGAGCTGCGACTAGCCTCGTTGAAAGATATGTTACCTATGATCAGAGAACGAACATTCCTGTAAAATCTTCCAATCAGAAAGCAGATCCGAGTGTCGTCCACTGACTACCACTAGGTAACGTAAAGAACAAATACCATTATGAGCAATAGAGCGAGATCCCAGGATAAGAGGTACACCAATTCTTGTGGCTCCAGCTACAATATCCTTGACAACGTCAACGTTCCTGCAAACATGATCGATTTCCGCTGACACTACCATGTTATCCTTGTCAAAGAAATTTTCAAAAACAAGGAAATTAATGGTATTTTTAATAACAATACAGACTCGTAGTTCCTAGAAGCCATCAGGTGTTATCAGTCTGTATCCACTGGCGCGTGACCTACAAACCCGGATGTTAGCAATTCATGATTTTTGGATTAAAATTAGCTTCTTTTCTGTCCTATACAAGCGAAGGAGCAAGGTAGCTGAATTACGCACCCCAGTGATGGAATCTTCGGCGAGAAGTGTCTGATAGTCTTCGAAATGAGAGCTTTCAAACAATAAACTTTTTCATTTTTCACTCGATTGAAATTCGTCACACTAAATTCGTCACTCACTAACAAATTGGCGCTCAACGTGGAGCCTTAAAGTAGAAACCGCGAAGAATAGAAGCAAATCGCAAACGCGCGCGTAGTGCTAGTGTGAAAACCAAAGCCAGACGCGGAAGGACCCTAGGTGCCGTGGAGCTGTAACGGAGTAGAAATTAATCAAAAGTATCAGGAGCAGTTGGAGAATACCAAGGAGAGCCAAAGACGCCCAACAAACGGTGACCGGAACATTCGATTAATCTCCCGCCATACCCGAGATTTCATGATTTGTAAGAAATTTGAAAGACAAATAGTCCCTAAAAACAATTAGTGCTATTCATTATAGCCTGTACGTTATCATCAGCTAAGTAAATTTAATTTCAGAAGGAACGAGATGGCACCGAAGACGGGAGTCCTGATTGATAGGCTAAACAAGGAAGAGCTAGTCTATGAGTTGGAAATTCGGAGGCAGCCAACTGGCACTGTGGAGGCGATGAGAAAGACGCTTCGTATACCAATGAGAGCAGAGGTTTCCACAGGCACATCGCTAATTTCAATAAAGGTTTATCCTTATAATGTGGAACAAGCCCTAAGACGGTGTAGGAGAAACTCGGGGAGATCCAAACCTGGGTAGCTACATTCCAGAGAACCCCGCAGTCATCGCAGTTTCTAAAGATTAAGACTAAGGAAATGCACAACGTAACGGGGGTGTAGCCAAGAGGGTAACATGAATGGAATGGTGAAATTCCACTTGAATTACATTCACTATTATTTATAAGAGCTAGGTCGAAATCCTTCCCCTCGGAGATAATAGCTGTTTCAAGCCACTCTTCTGTAGCCAGAGTCAAGAGGCCAACCCGGAGATAATAGCTGTTTCAAATCAAGAGGTCAAGAAGGCAGCTCGGAGATAGTACCAATGCTAAACACATCAGCAAAAAGGCATTCCACATCTGATTCTCCCTAAAATGTTGCCCTCGAACAGGTGGTACACACCTTGTCGAGTGGCTTATGTACTATTGCGTGTTTTTAGCCTTGACCCCGAATACATTTGTGAGGATGAGAGGGAGGCTCTGTTCAGACAGATATTTAAATTAAGATTATCCATTAATGTACTAAATTAAGTAACTAAATAAACACCAATCATTTTGTAAAAACATTTATATTTTCTGCTCATTTAGCTTACAAGTCTGGGAAACCGTCCAAATGTGCCACGGCATCATCTTTTTCACAACAGAACACATAGCCGAGAGAAGATATTTTACGAATATCCTTCACACTTTCAAGCCAAGAAATATTATCACAAATGTCATCGCAGAAAATTTCACTACCCTTCCCGGAGAAGAACGGTGAATTTATGCCAACAATCACGACCCCTTCGTCACTAGCATTATTATGCTGCTTAACATAGTTCCACACGTATAACGGTACGTAGCGAACATATTGATTTACTTTGTATGTTAGAAGATCAGCAGCCAGGCAAGATCCTCCCATTGGATATTTCGCGACACCAGACGTACCAGCGTATACATCGCGAGGTTCATTGACTGAAGCGCTGATAATCGCTTTCTCAACAGACTTCCAGTTACCGAACTTCAGAGCAGTCCACCAAGGCACCGAATCCACACCTCCGAAATTTTCGCCATAATACGTAAGGACTCCCAAGGATGAGTCGAGTGGAATCAGCTGCTGCAGTTCGTACTCGACAAATGCTGAGTATTGTGGCATAGCTTTTTCCACTGCATTGGTCAAGGCTGTATTACTGTGGATTCGAATGAATTTAACATAATACATTCAGTTGAACAAATTATTAGACTTACTGCTGCTTAATTTCACTTTGGTCAAATTCAACAAGAACTGCAGGCTCGGTCACGTTGAGCAATGGGAACGAATCGTAGCTGTCTAGAGCCAGAGTTCGACTCACGGCCACATAGTGGATGAATCGAGTCTGCATGGTATTCAAATTGAAACAAGCAGCAGCTATAACTGAAGAGGTTTTGTTGATGAAAAATCCATAGGCAAGACCATATTGATTGCAGCCAGGAACCTCTGCCTCATAAAACGCTGATCCCCATGGACAAGTCATCGAACTTGATGTGGACATTTGCGTCAACGTGGATGAATTCGGTACTCGATAGTAGACGTAGCCATTTGACTGACATTCAAAAATCAGCTCTTCCCTAGCTGTAGTTTCATAAGCACTGTAGCCCCTGCAAATCCAATGCGGTTAAAACTGACTTTGATTCGCAGTAAATTCAATTTACCTGAAACCGTTCGTACAGTAACCACTGATTAAAATCGAACTGTCAAACGTTATAGTTCCAGTCGTTGGATCCAAAATGATATTATTTGAGCCAAATTTACGGGTGAAGATGCCCGGGTTTTTCGCATCGAAACGCAGATTGCATGCTACTGAATTGCCACGAAATTTATAAAACTTAAAGATGTTTATTATAAGTTTAGAGTGAAGATAATACCTGCCAGCGCAGAAGACACACAAAGTAAAAATATGCCCAATCGTAACATTGTGTTTGCTTGAGTTCTGCTTCTGTAACTTCACACCCAATGACTGGTGTTTTCAATCTAATTATTGATATTTTATACAGAAACTGAGATGAGATAACACGGTGGCCTATGCGATATCTATATCTTCAACAATATTTTTTATCAAATCAAAAAATACCTTTGTGGGGATTTTAAGAATTATCTGGGTGATTAGTATACTATCTAGTATACGATATTGTATATTATCTGGGTAATTTGACTATTTTTAAAATATTGATTTCACAATAACAAAGTTGAAACAGGAAATAGAAAATTTCCTTTTGAGATAAAGATATTAATTTGCATGCATTCAATTCCGATTCTCCAGGGCACGATCGGATCCCCAATTTAGTGATTAAAAATCTTCCTAGAAAAGCAATTGTATTCATCACCTTTATATTCAATGCTTGCCTGAAGCTCGCTTACTATCCCACCACTTGGAAGAAAGCCAGAAAGAAAGAAAACCTATCAAAAAACCGGGAAAGACTTTCGGGACTGTGAAAGGTTTACGCCCTAGAAGTCTGCTGCCTACATTGAGTAAGATCTTTGAAAAAAAAATTTACTTTCACGGATTCAATCATTCCTACACACGGCTAAAGTAATACCAGACTTCCAGTTTGGCTTTAAGGCTGGTACTGAGTTCGAGTTTACGTGAAATTTTGACATGTCTCCATTATCTGGTCATTCTTTCGAGCGAAAATTTTGGCAATGGAGAAAAGCAGAGACAATGCTCATTTCTGACGGTTAAAATGTCAAGAATTTCAATTTTCGATCGATTTTCTTATTGGAAAGACATTTGCACTGCTCCATTTTCAAATTGAAACACCAAATGTCACTTTTTAGTTCGAAAGAATGAACTGCACAAACTAAATTGGCGTGAAATGATTGGAGACATGTTTCAGTGCCATCTACGTTTTCAACGCGAAAGCAACTTCAAAGCAACTTTTCATGCTAAGAACTTAGTACAACTCTTGCTTATTTTCAAGCTAAATTTTCGCCGAAGCAGATTTCACGTGAAATTTTGTATGAAAATTTCACGTGAAATCGAACTCAGTACTATGCTTTAGACAGAAACATTCAACCGTACATCATCTGTATAGAGTGACGCAACATATCAACAACAAAAACTGTAGGACTAGTCACTCTTGACATCGAAAAAACGTTCGACTCTGTATGGCACAAAGGGCTTATCTACAAGCTAATTAAATTCTCTTTCCCGCATTATATTACAAAAATTATTGAATTTTTTCTCTCTGATCGCCTTTTCATGGTGAAAATCAATGGCAAATATTTATCCCCACAACGTATTCCTGCTGGTGTTCCACAAGGAGCTCTCCTAAGTCCTCCACTTTATAGCATTTACACTGCCGATTTTCCTATTGACCCTCACTGTGAAATAGCTACTTACGCAGATGACATATGCTTGTACGCTTGCAACGACTGTCCACAAAAAATTATCACTATTCTGGAAAGTAAGCTAGGAAAAGTATATCAGTTCTGCTATAAGTGGAAAATAAAAATAAACGTTGCGAAGACCAAAGCCATTTTCTTCACAAGAAAGAGAAAATCAAACAGCCTTCCCAAAAACCCCCTCAATTTTTAGGGCAAAACATCCAGTGGGAAAATTCTATTAAATATATGGGAACAACCCTGGACAGAAAATTGATATACAAAGATCACGTTGAAATATCTGCTCAAAAATATCAATATCAATAAAAACTTTATACCCAATCATTAACCGAAGATCCCTTCTGTCTAGTATCAACAAATTACTTATTTTCAAGTTCGTCATTCAACCTATCATCTCTTATGGATCCCCTGTATGGAGTAATTGCGCACACAGTCACATCAATAAATTACAAATAGCACAAAATAAATATCTCGAAATAACGTTTAACAAACCCTGGTACTATCTTACTTATAAACTACATAACGATGTAAAAGTTTCACAGTCCATAAATTGCTAAAAAAGCACACGTCAGCTTTTCATCATAAGTTATGCACAATGAGCAACCCTCTTTTTCAATTCACTCTATCAAATTAATGTTGCATGATGCAAATATAAATTATACACTAGATATAAGTAGATTTAGTGTTTAGAATTAAGTTATTCAAAAGCAAAGTTCTTTGAAAATTTTCTTTGCTAACTGTTAAATAAGTTCCTCAAAACCAAATTCAGCTAATGCTAAAAAATGAATCCATAGCGTGAAAAGACTTATTGTCTGGAGCACTTAAGATATAATATGGTAAAATCTATTTTTTATTTATGAAATAAACGTTTTATCTATCTATCTATCAATTCCGATTCATGAAAAAGTAAATCTACTTAGTCGCTGCTATAATTAGTATTGGAAAATATTTTTATCTCTCAGAAACTGGTGAAAGTGTGATTGTGATTATCAAATCACTGTGATTTTAAGCAGTGATTATAAATCACATAGTGATTTAGAAAAAAGATATGATGAACAGGATCTGAAGATTGGAAACTAAAGTCATGAAAAGAGTTTGCAGTATGCCGCCCAAAAAACTTCGAAATTTAAGAAAAATGGACTAGTACTGAAGCTATAAATTTATCAAACTTATTTTACGTCTAAAATAAGTAACTCTGTGAATTGTACTTAAATACGATGGCTGCACCGTAAGTTATAGGGACTGTAAAATTTTTAGTACTATCACACGCATAAAAGTTCATAATTTACAAAACCAAAACATAGTTTACTTATGCTCATTGCAGCATGAGATTACCAGTGGCGTGCACAGATGAGGGTTAAGGATGAGACTGCCCCATCTATCACATAGCTGACTTTGATATTTTTTTTCACTTTTGTGAATTTGGTAGAACTCTTAAAAAACTAAGGAAATTGTGTGCCGAATTTTGGTCTTGCTCTCTTTATTTCAAAGTCCTGTGCATGCTATGATGGTAAAAATTTTAAAATTGATTGATCTCTTGGTGCAAAAACGCCTGAAGTCATCGTACCTAGCAACTATACCTGAATTTTGCAACCAAAAATCTGTCAAATTCGGTTTATACTAAAATAAACCTACAGTGTGAATATCGTTTTCATCTGATTACTCCAACGAAAGTAATAGAGGAAGAAATTGTTTTTTTTACTGATGATATTTCAAGATGGCACCACATCCGCAGGGTTATCCACATTTGTTTTTTTAAAAACTTCTCCTACTAAAAACCAATACATCCAGGGAATTTTATATTGATCTAATGATCCGTTCGCGCGACTTCTATTTTCGGTTGCTCCAAATAAGTAATTTGATGAAGGGCTCTGATTCTTATGGGCTGCGGAATTTTATAAATTTCAAACAAAGCCCTAGATTGATCAATCATTTGCATTTTTACTAATTTTCGAAGAAAAGTAGTATTAAACTCGTTTCGCCGAAAATTCATATTTCTTTATATATATATATATATATATATATATATATATATATATATATATATATATATATATATATATATATATATATATATATATATATATATATATATATATATATATATCATCAAAATGATTAAGGGAGATAATCTCTGGAGTGGCCTATTCGATTGAGCTGAAACTTTCGGAGAACGTAGATGTATTTAGTAGGTAGGTCCACAACTTGCTAAAACTCAGATATCCTTAACCTTTTGGCGGCGGCGAGCGATTTAGTGAATTTTCAGGTACTCCTATATTTCAAAGCAGCGTGAGTTTTTGTTCAAAAAAAGTATTGGAAATGAAAACTTATTATGTTCTCAGCTTGCTTATGGTAAAGAATTGGAAATTTTGAGCCGTGTGTGGGTGCAGCGTGCCTAAAAGTAGGCAAGGATTTTTTTTCAAATTTTGATTTGTCATTACTTCTGACAAAAACATTGGATCATCGTGAAATTTGCAGAGCGTATTAATGTTGACTAAAGTTTAATACACATGGATTTCCAAGGTACTGCGGGTAATCCTGTAGCTGCGGCAGGCTCTTGAAAAAAAATCCTTCAAATCATTGAAACTCCTAAAAATTTTTCGATTTTTGACAAAAAATTCAAATCATTGATAAATTTTAAGGTTTGTGCATGATGTCAATTTTAAATTTTTGAAATTCCGATTTGCACAAGAACGGCAACCCATCACTAAATTACCTCTATTTTCAGCACTCGAAAGTTCTGTTCACGAGAACTGACGACCGGATTATCCGATCATAATGAAACTCACAGAACATGTTGGTATTAACTAGGACCAGGTCTGATAGAAATGATTTTGAAATGCAGGCAACTCTGTGGCAGTGGTGCCATCTTGAAAAATCACTGAGAAAAAAAACAGCTTTTTGGCCTCTAACTTCCGATTCAGCCATCATATTTAAACCAAATTCACACAATATTTGGATCTTACTTAAGGTAACATTTGGTGAAAATTTGGCTGAAAAATTAGAATAGGGTTGCCAGCTATGGTGATTTTTGTCTCCTAAATCTTTCAAATTTGCTCAGCAAAATAAAGCTTTTTTCCCTATAACTTCCGGTGCAATCATGATATCAAAATGAAGTTTATGCAGTAAGTAGATTTTGATGTGAGCCAAATGTCATAGGAATTTCGTACGAAAATCGTGAAAGGGCTGCCAGCTATGACCGTTTTTGTAATTTTTTGGAATTTCTTTACTGCGCGATTATGTCATTGAATTTGCAAATGGGAACGATCCTGCAATGAAAATTAGCAACAAATATTAACGCTTTAAAAATTTGAACAGTTTTGAGGGTGGTAACCCTAAAATTTTTTTCATCCGTATAACTTCTAGCGCAGTGGTTCAATCGAAACGAAATTTATTGGTTGGGTTTAGTTTAACGTGAAGCAGATTTGGTATATATTTTGCTTTGCTGCTGACACAGGGTAACGAGCTTTAGCCATTTTCGTAACTATTGCATCAACAGATGCTTCAAATTACATACACATATGCAAAACATTTGCAATAAAACTAAGAAACGACGTTTAACCGCTAAAGCTTTCGACGAAATCCTCCGATGAGAACGAAATTCAAAGGATAAGTTGATTTAAGTATGAGCTTGTGAAGGTTAACTTATTGCTGCTTCGTTGGGAAAATGTTGCCAGCACTGAAAATTTTCATCATTTGTGTTATAGTCGAGTTCTGTTGCTTTGAACGAGGAATGGTTGATATGATTCTACAAAAAAATGTATTACGTCTTTCCACATTGTCACTCAAAGACAATGTCTTCGAAAATTAGTTTTCTAGCGGTTCAGGTGCGCTAGAGTTTTTTTTTCAAATTCATTTTTTTCAAATTCGATGATTTAAAGGGTATTTTTCTATTATCTGCCGTACCTACATGGTTGCCCATACATTCATCAGAAATAATACAGACCTATTCTTCAGAAATAGTAATGCGTCTTGTCAATTTTGTAATGATCTGATGTTTCTAGCAGAAGCTATTACCCTGAGTGTACATTGGCCATGAGCTCTGCCATATGCGATGGCAACGAATGTCAGTTTATGGCATGTCATCTTATGCCTGGTCAACGGCATGTCATACCATATCATTTTGAAAATATCGTTCAGCAGTGAACATATGCGCACTATCCGGTGTTTGAGAGCACTGCGAAGGTTAGAGGAAGCAGAATGTGAGGAAAAGCGCAAATTGAGGAAGAGGCGAACATATAATTCCAAAAGCAATCTTTTTTTTGTATTCGTTTAGAATTCGTAACACTATTTCCCTCGACATCGCCATTTTGAAAATGAACAACTGTCAGAATAAGCTCCTTTCACAAAAAAACAATTCGTATTTCGTAGACGGGTTTTTTTTTTAATGCGGCACAACTGTTCTCCGTTTGATCTGGATTCGCACGCTTGATTTTTAAATGAATTTTATATGAATCCCCTAAATATCTTTATAAATTATAGTGTCATTCTTATGTATTATGTATTCTTATGTTTTTTCGTGAAAGAATAACAAACACCCGTACAAACTTTCGCGTTTATAATATTAGTGGGATGGGATATTTCTTAAAAATTTCAGTTTGATCAGATCAAGCACTCTTGAGATAATCTCACACAACAAAAGGTTCACATGTAAATGTACTAAAAAAAATCGCAGCAATTGAAAACACAGCAAATGGGGTGATAGCGACCAAAATCATAACCATCGAAATCACAGCTATCAACGTCACAGCAAAAAATCACAGTGATGGGAGTCACAGCGGGCGAAATATCAGTGGACGCAGTCACAATTTTCACTGGTTATGTGGCTTTCGATCACAGTGGTTTCGGTCGCGGTGATATTTCGCAGTGATTTCGTTGTGACTGTGTGTTGTGATTTTGTTTTTGGCGATTTCCCTCGCTAAGATTTTGTTCGCTAGCATTCTGCTCGCTGTGACTTCATTCAATGTCGTTTGGAATGCTGTTACCAGTGATTTTTCAATCACTGTGAATTATATCAGTGATTGATATATTGACCCAACACTATAGCTATAATCCAAATGAACCCAGTTTTACTTGTTTAGCAATAACAATTATTTGACACAATGTAGTAGTTTTAGCCATCAAAAGACTGTAATTGAGGACTATTTAGATTTAGATACCGTAAAATAGAATTTGATCTAATCTGATCTTGCATCACATCCTAATTTACATCCTTTAATTCACAAAACTTAACTTAGTTGTACAAATATACAGATTTAATTTTAAAGGAAATATAAAAACGAAAATTCAAGATTTTAAAAAACATTCCAGTAAAAAAAAGTTCGGTGAAATGATAAACAAACCTTTCAATCAGTAAATTATTATTTACTGCTACCTTGCTTTAAATCATATTATGACTAACAGTTAAGCTACCCCAAAGCCTGGAGTGCGATGATAATCCAAGATCTACTAACAGTCAAAATTTCAATCATTGATTTTTATGACATAATAGTATACGGCTTAGTGAAAAAGCTCAAAAGCTATCTGGTTAAATCTTTAACGTCTTTATGAAATCTTATATGATCAGGGGGAAATCACATCGAAATTCACTTTTCATTGATAAAGAAAAAGTCTACGCTATGAATGTGTATTCGTATCTGATTGTTTTTTGATTTTAATCATTGAATATTTAGAATCGTTTCAATTGTATCGGGCATCTTGAATGATATTGACAGAAACAAAAAAAATATATAATTATCATCCTTATCAATTTCAGATATGTTTATGAATCAACTATACGATTTTTGCATTTATTATAAATGCAGATCAGCTGAAACTCCGTTCAGTATTGCCGAGATTAGTGCTGAGAAGTGAAGTATTCAGCGACAATGATGAGCCAAAGATTAATATTGTGGACGTTAGTTGGTATTTTTAGTGTGGTCAGTGTAGAATCAGGTAATTCGAATGAACACGTACGTGCAATTTTTTTAAATTCATATTCAAACCGTTTCAGCACTGTGCACACTAAAATTCAACGCATTAAAGCCAGGCGTCTTTGTCGCAACAGATGCCAGCTTGGGCAGAATTATTCTCGATGCATCAAAGGGATCTGTGTCGTTTGACAGCAATAAAACTATCGATGCATACTGCAGCAGTGGCTTCCGGTAAGTTGCGACACCCAGAATTATCATTATCTTTCATATAATCTCCTTCGATTTCGTTCATTTCTAGAAACTACGCCACGTTCGGTTCAAAACCGGAACCTCAATTACGCTTCTCTTGCTCTGGATCGTTGATGAGATACCAGATTCCTGGATCTTCACCTCAATATACAGCCAAAAACGATGGCAGTCTCTTATGCGACAATCAATCACAATTTTACTCACAAACCGTGCCATACTGCAAAGCTACGGGGCTCATCTACGGATTCAATGTTGGAAATGTATCCATTTCTTTTGCCGAAGAGTGTTATGATATGAAAAAACGTCGAGCAGATTTCGCACACTATGTTATTGGAGTACGAAACTCTTTCGTAGAAGATCAGGTAATTGTGACTTCGTTGCGATGGAAACAAAGAGCAATTTAATTTTTTTTTTTTTTTAGTTCTATTTCAATCCAACAAACAACTCGAACTCTCTCGCGAGCAATAAAATCGTTCAGATGAATGATACGATTTTCATGAAAGAGTGAGTATACTTATGACTTCAATAGCTAAATACCATTGATGAATATTACTTCTATATCATAGAACACAAGCCTTGCCGAGAGCACTTAACATATCTGGAGGAGTCTATGCCAAAATTATGAATTACCGATTCGAGAACCTGGTCCCGATTCAACGGCAGGGCGCATACATCGGTATGCAGCCATATACATCAAGCTTTCAAAATATGACCGCTATACCGTGGTGGTCCAATCTCTACGATTTCAACTGGCAGCAAGTTCAAAATCGTTTGTGGAACTTATCATCAATTGGTGGTTATGAAGTGTATGCCGGAACGTCTCATAACTTGACCGTACCGTTTGAACTCGTCAACGAAACCATTTCCTATAAGGTAAAATAAAATATTGTAGAGCAGAGTCATCAATGCCCATGTATGTCCTGATAATACTGTTTCGTTTTTTTTTTGTTTTTTATTATTATTGCTTAATTTATTTTAATATTTTACTGAATATTTTATCCTCATAAATTTTAATTTTAGTATTCTATAATAATAAGACCCTCTTCTTTTATTAGAATAGTTCAGTTTGAGTTATACAGTATTCTTAACATTCAAAATGAGTTCTGAAAATTAAAAAAAAACACATTCACAATCTTCTAAACCTATATTTTTCCAGGTCGATCAATACACCTTTACCGTTCCGCTCTACATCTGGAATTTGGTGAAGAATCGAAACGATAAGAAGGATGCAGGCGTTGTAATAATTGGTGTTAATTCACCATTCTTCGCTGGTGAAAACACGAAAACCGTACTGTGTAAGGACACGTGTGATAAAATTTCTTGGATGAACTCATTGAAGAATTATCGGAAAATTGCAAGCTTAGGCTATGTATTTTGTTGTAATCCAAGTGACGTGAAGAAAATTTTAAATGGTTTCCCGCAAATATAAAGCCGCGTGGAAAAAAGTGCACATTAGATACATGCACTGAAAATTCAAAATATAAAATTGCAAATTAAACTAATAAGGTTTTGTTAATAAAAGCTAGAGAAGGTTGAAAGACATTTTTTCTTGGAAGGCAATAAAATTTTTAACTGGCACCATAAGCATTTTTTCTGATCTCATAACAAATGGAGGCCTCAATGACAATGCAATCTGAATTTTTTTTTTTGTGAATGTGCGAGCAACCCTGGAAGAGCAAACCTTCAAATTATGTACGCTCTTAAAAATTGTTGTTTTTTAGGGGAAAATGTAATTATTATACAAATTGTATACTTTGTTTATCCAGTGAAAATCAAATTTTCGAAATTCCTCATTAAACAAGAACGGCAACCCTTCTTTAAGCTACCTATTTTTTAGTAGGTACCCGAAATTTTGTTGGCGAGAGCTCACGGTTTGAAAGTCAAATTCAATTGAATTGCACCAGTTGCTTTGAGTATAAATAGGACAAAGCGTGATAGAAATCAAATTTAATTTAATGAATATGCTGGCAAATTGATTTTTCAACAAGAAGTTGCCATCTTGCCTGCAAAGACGGGCTAAATTCAAACAATACATTTTTTAGCTTATTTTTCTTTGACCCTTTTTTAAGTTTCTTCTGCAGTCCGGGCCACATATATTTTATAAGCGGATGTACTTTTGCTATGTTTTGAGGAGGTAAGTTTTCTTTGATTGGAGTCTATCTCTTTTAGCAAATTAGCAAATTCACACTTACCACTCTAAGCTAGATGCGATTGTTGCGACTGACTATCTCTGACAAATCGTTGTCATTGCAG
Organism: Nemotelus nigrinus; assembly: GCA_947369275.1. Classification (NCBI taxonomy): domain Eukaryota; kingdom Metazoa; phylum Arthropoda; class Insecta; order Diptera; family Stratiomyidae; genus Nemotelus; species Nemotelus nigrinus. Next base: position 25,026,741 of record OX376375.1, on the reverse strand, counting down.
TATGTTTGTTTTTAAAAGATCCTTGAGAAGTGTGTAGTGCGTACCTTTTTTCCGGCCGACTAGCTTAACCTGGCAGGCGGTTTCGGACAGAAGATCAAGAACGGGTTATGGCACGCCCTCATCACAGCAAAGAAGCAATAGGATAATGTATCCAGGAAAATGGATCCATGCTTTTTTATTCAACAATTTTCTTTCCCAAAAAATACCAATCCTAGCCGGGATTGGTTTACTGTCACGATCACAGCTTCCAACTTATCACCACAAAAACAACACAAATATCTTATATAAAAACAAATATTGTGGTAATCGTATTAATATAGCAATGAAATCTATTCCAACATATTTTCCCGCCCAGCAAAATTTCCTTGTAATACGTTCCATACATACAGTTTATGTCTGCAACCGACTTAGAAATTATTCAGCATCTGAAAAAGAACATGAAGATAGTAACAACGATGACTGTTCCATTGCTATTGAGCTGTCAAGCGTGAACCACTCACGCAATTGTCTCTGGTTTGTTTACTTATTAATAGTATTTTTTTATTAATTATTTGTATTTTTAGCGATTCAGCGTCGACGGAAAATCCTACTATTCGCCACAACTACTTCGATTGAATTCTTCTGGGTTTTGAATGGTATCAATGTTAAGTTTAGGTGCAGATAGTTGTTTTTCAGATTCTTCTTCTTTTTCTTCACTGTTGCTGTAATCTTCCCTAATCTTTCTTTTTACACCCTAAAGTATGTATAATTAGGTATAAATTATGTCTAAAACGTAGCGTAAGGTAAGGGTTAAGTGGCTGAGATGAAATGTTAGGTAACTGAACAAGCTGAGTATGAATATTACGATGTAAGAAAAAATGTACAAAGGAAAAATTAAAAAAATTAATAATCAAATAAGCCAAAATAATGCAGTCCCCAGATTTTAAGCTTTCTTTGCTAAAAAATCAAGTTTTTCGAAAACCAACCGTTTTTTTAGAACGAACAATTTTTCTAAAACGAATAGTTTTTCTAAAACCATTGGTTTTCCTACTACAAATAGTTTTTTTTTTAAAACCAATCGTTTTTCTAAAACAAAATGTTTTTTCTAAACCAAATGTTTTTCCAAAACGAACCGTTTTGCTAAAACGAACCGTTTTGCTAAAACGAACTGTTTTTATAAACCGAACAATTTACCTAAAACGAATCGTTTTTCGTTTTTCTAAAACGAACCGTTTTTCGTTTGTTAAAACGAACTGTTTGGCAGTGGAAATCAGTTTGCGAATGAAAAACTGTTTCTCAGCGGCAAACTGTTTGATAGAGAAACACTGTTTGGCAGCAGCAAACTGTTTCATATCGGCAGGCTAGTTTTTAACGACAAGCTGTTTGGCCATGTAAAACTGTTTAGCTGCGGAAAACAGATTTGCAGAGGCAAATTATGTATAATACGACTTACTAAGTGCGTATATATGCGTTTCGATCAAGAGCTGATTAGTGAAGATAGCGTTGAAAACAACAAATATCCTGCCTCAGTTGCTTTCATTTTCAATGCTGCTTACCCTAACCAGCTCTTGATCGCATACAACCATGTATGTTGATTCTTTACGATCATGTTACTGATTGATGTATGATTATCCAGTTGATCAAGTAGATAATATATTGGAAAATTTGGACCATACAAGTATCAATTCAGTTTGGAAGCTCTTAGTAGGTTGAAGTGGCTGCCGATCCACAGAGGTCTGCCGACCGACACACATAGACACAAGAGAGGCCCGTTGTGATGAAGCTCTTAGTACTATCAATGAATGTTGACGATACGATGGTGGCACATAAAATATATATTAGGAGCAAATAATGCGTAAAACTTCATTGAACTGAATTGACTGAAGATTATTCAATGTTTCATAATTGAACTACATACATTTCAACTACATTTTTACACATATTGTCGCACAGCATAACATTTTTTCTTGTCTTTAATTCAAACTGTTTTTAATTTTAATCAAAACAGTTGTTTTTTTCAGTTCGTTTTAGTTCGCGCCCATCACTAGTTTTCTGTCATAAAACTCACCCTAAAGCCTTTAATTACTCATTGGAAAACCATCGGCTTCTTGAGGTAAAGCACCTTAGGATAACGTTGTTCAACAAGTCAGATTTGAACTTCATATCTCGGACTTGGTTAATCGAGCCTCCAGATTTATTTTATTATTTTATTTACTAACCAAGCAAGGTACAAGTTACATAAACAATATAAAGCAAAATTGAAAATTACGAAAACGAAAAATTAAATATATTAAATAATTAGCAAATAAATCAATAGTAATAAATAAATAACAAATAAATAAAACATTGACAAATAGCTTAGCATAAGGGGTTGCGAATAGCTTTGAAAAGCGAAGTTTTGAAGGATAATTTTGAGACCGTTGGAGAATACAGATAACTTATGCTATTGAATATCCTGCAGCATCTACTTATCGGCTCATTGGCTGCGTAAGTAGTGGAATGTGGATAATCCTTAAGTAAACGAGAGGACCTGGTGCACCTTGCAGAATTATTTAACACCATTTTACTATTCAGGAATTCAACTTTGATAATGCCTCCATTGATGTCAAATGTGAAGCAGGCCGAAATCATATTTCTTCTGGATGCAAGTGTCAATAAGTTTAGGTGACCCAGTCGAAACTAATAAGGAGGAAGGGCATTCAAATCGTAAGGGTTGTTTAGTTCTCTCAATGCGAAAAGTCAGAATTACTTTTGTGTGGACTCGAGTCTGTTACTGTGGGTTTCAAGTCAGGCTTTCAGGTTGTCAGGCTTTATCCTAAGATCATTGCATACATTCGAATCTATGCAACCGTCCTTACTTTTTTATACTCATTCCTTATCCTTTTCTCGTTTAGATTCTTAAGCTTGATACTGGATGCTCGTCGTATTTTCGAAATCTTTCTTCTTCCAAATGTACCATAGCTTTCCACAAGATCCTATTTGTGAAGATATCAAATTTCGTGCACTCAGAAAAATGTCACTTTTTTTAGAATCACTTTAAATCAAAAGTTGATATCACTTTGAAATAAAAAGCGAATCTTGTACGAATTCCACTTTATTATAAAAATTTTCTTTTCAAATCAAAATTTTTCATCATTGAATTAAAAAGAAAACGTATATGGCGCCAAATCATATTTGAACATTTTTGATTCAAAAATGAGTTGAATCAAAAATGTTCAAATATGATTTGGCGCCATATACGTTTTCTTTTTAATTCAATGATGAAAAATTTTGATTTGAAAAGAAAATTTTTATAATAAAGTGGAATTCGTACAAGGTTCGCTTTTTATTTCAAAGTGATATCAACTTTTGATTTAAAGTGATTCTAAAAAAGTGACATTTTTCTGAGTGTAGTTTATCCCGTGACACTCAGTGCGCAACAACTTTTGAAGTACCGTTTATTAGATTTTTGTTTATTTTCATACGTCTTTACCAAAATTGATGAGAATTTGTAACCCTCTCCAGCTCGGGCCTTTGCTCCAATTTCTTGAAGTACTTAAAGCTAAATTAAGCGCTAACACAAACTAATCAGCAGCATGTAATTGTATTATTATTAAATTTTAAATTTTATTTTTATTTTATTAAAAAATTCCCTTTATTATGTTTAAACTGTATTTATTTATTGATATACAAATAAATACAGTTTAAACATAATAAAGGGGATTTTTTAATAAAATAAAAATAAAATTTAAAATTTAATAAAATTTTTTGAAATTAAATAGTTATTGATGATTGCTTCAACTGAAATTCGTTAGTATAATCACAGACAACTAATTTAATTTGCCAAGTAATGACCCATAGAAGCCTATAATAAATGCATCCCTTGTTGCTTCTCCCACATACATTCTCACAACTTCACTGCAAAACAAACTAATTCCATTACCTTGGTATGAGAAGTTTTGGATTTATGAGGAAAAAAACCATTTTCCAAATCATTCGTGTTGGCATATTGTTTTATTTTGCATATTGTTGGCAATTTCTCTTGAAATACAACTTGTTCAATATTTTAATATTTTGCTTTTACATTCATGCGATTTTTCTACACAAATCATATACCCTAAGCCTATCGCTTTGCGTGGTTCGAATCCGTACAAAACCTACAAACATGGTCAATAATTGGATTTCACAAAAAAAAACTATATTCTCTCGGAAGAATCGAATCAACCATATTTGTTCTCGATTCATTCTGACGGATATGGATTTCCGTTATTTATTTTTCACTACCTCGAAAAACACTTGGTACCTGGGCAATTTCAAATATGCCTATTCGTACATGTGAAAAATCGTTAATTTTCCATTTGATGGCTTGACGTTAAATTTTGCGAAATATTCACGAGAGAATATTTACAGATGCATAGTGTTTTTTTCCGAAATGGTCGAATGAATTGAACTTTTCAGTACATCAAGCAGAAACGAATTGATGTGAATTTTTCCAGAATCGTTTGATGGTGGAACTGTTTTTTATGTATCATCGGAAGTACAATTCATTGGGTGAGGTAACCAAGTTGATAATTTATACATAGATGAATTGATTGGGTGGCTATTTTTAAAGAAAAAAGTGGAATTGAAGTTAAATATTATTTTGAAGTTATATAGAGGAAAAATTTTTCACTGATAATATTCAATCGTTTTCCATATCGTTAGCAAATCTTTTTTCCAATCGTTTGAGCAAAACTCATCGATAATGACCTGTTTGTTCTTCTTTTTCAATTGTTTAATGTGCGTTGTGATTTGCTGATGCCTTTTCAAATCAAGCAATATATTCACTACGTTTTTTCCTCACATATAACAAAAAGCACCACTATTCTGACAACTCAGCCAAATAAATATATCTTTCTATTGCTCCCTAGAAACACGATTCTTTTTTTCGAAACATCGAACAGCAACACATTTTCATGCACGAATATTATAATTTGTGAGGAAAGTATCCACTAAACAGAAAATGTATCACCGTATCAATCAAATTTCTCAAACTTATTTCCAGCTGCCAACTGTCAGCTTTTCCAAATAATGTAAAGTGTTTTCGTTTGTCTGCTTTTACCAACCTATGTATCTATTCCTTAAGAATAGATCAATACATGTATGTTTTACAGCAAGAAAAACATGGAGAAACAAATCATTCTCACAATTGTTCTAGCCTCACAATCAGCACAATTAACAATGCTTCAAAGCTCATATCATACAACAATTACCCCTGCAACTTCTTATTTCGCTAAATATGCATAAGATTTTCTTCATCATTTCGTTGTATTACGTCATCATCACTATTTCTCCTCAGACAATGCGCTATGGCCCGTTCGAAGAACAACGCAACAACGAAACAACGCAACATAGCCTTCCAACTATCCTCTCCATTCTGCTGTGAATAGCTCTGTTATTTGCTCTGTAATACCACTGCTGCGAGGACGTCACTTGCCGTTATTTGAGCGTATGCAAACGCGCGTTTATGCGAAGGAAAGAAACGGGCAAGACGCGACGTGACGCGGCGTATTGGGTCGTATATCGCTGCAAAGAAATGGACATGACGTGAAGTGACGTGGCATGTCGGGTCGTTCGTAATTACATTGAGCTGAACAATACGTCGTCCGTCATTCGCGTGACTGCAAACTGCTGTATCTATCTATTGTACGTTACAGTTCGGTTCGGAGGAACATTTAAGAGTTTGTTTACATATAGGTATGCTGCTGTTGGCATTTTTCTTCCAAGCTAATGTGTGTTCTTCCACCACTCTATAATTGAATCATTTATTATGACTAACGTACACTTTGCGCATTTTTTTTTCGTTTCACCAAGCGAAACAGGCCACCGGTCATTTTGATTTGCGATTTGATTAAGCGATATAGAGAATCCAAGCGGGTGAATGTGAAAAAAAGCCGGGAACTTAACGACAAATCCGGTAATGTTATAATTATTATTAAAATATATAATATAAATTGAACTATTGTAATTGCGAGGCGGGTTTTTTGTGCCATTGTATGAGTACTGTGATCGCGAAATTCAAATTTAAAACCGTTGCTATGGAATCGGATTGGAGGAGAAATAAGGCTTGTAACGGCCATGGTGGGGGGTATAACGGTTAATTAATATGTTGAGTATTGAAATGCTCAAATGTGAATTGTGATAACATGAATTTGAAAAATAAGACCGATTGAATACTGAAAGGAACTAGAAAAGGAAAGATAAAGTTTGGATTTAGTTTACGAATTGTATAAAAATTATTAGCTCGTAATAGTTGAACGAAGTCCTTATTCAATTGCTAAAAAATATGTAATTTCAATTCAGTCGCTTTACCGTTGCTGTAACTTTTGAAGAAACGCACCTACAAAATGTAACATTGAATGACATCCTGGCCGTTATATAGAAGATCGATCGCGACTTGCAATCTGGCAGGTATTACTGTAAAAAATCGTACTTCCCTCTCAGGATTAAGATTCGAAAGCAGTTGCTTTTACAATTAATAGTGGCAACGATGCTGTTAAGCCAATTTAGCGAACATAGACTAATTTACTATATTTCTAAAAGCTCTGCTTCGTTTTTTTTATTGGGCACAGGATATTTTGAATGAATTTAGTTTCGACTCTGCGAACGTGCTCGGGTTATAGTGTACAAGCGCATACGAGAATCACTCATTTTGGAATACCGGCTCACTTAATTCGGCAATGTGAATAGCAAATAATTGCCGATTGCAGTTGGTAGGATTTAATCTTAATCCACTTTGAAGATCTTCAAAATGAAATCAGATTGTGTTGTGCGTGCCCCGTTCATAGTCAATGAGTTTCGAGCATAATTCATTTATTCATTTCTATATACAGGAAAAAAAATCCAATTACATATTGATTATAAGTTTTAAAAGATTGTTAGATTGTAATAGCGACGGAAGAAGAGGACCATGCTATAAGAATTGTGAGCTCCGATCAAATGCAAAACTTTCTTAGAAACGAATACAACGATTGTGCAGTCCAAACGAGGACCATTATGCTTAAATAGCATGGTACGAGTAAATTAACGTTGAACAGATTCGATGGAATTATATTTTAGTATGGAACTCGCTAGTGATGAATAGAGGATTAGCAAAAGTTTAATTGTTTTTTAATATTTTGAAGACCTCAGAACGAAATCATAAAGTTTGGTGGCTCGATTGACATATACAGAATTTGTGATTCAAATTTGAGATGACTATCAAACGTGACCCCAAGATCGCACTTATGTGAAGTTGAGAGGAGTTGTTTATTTAGCTAGCATACAAATGTTAATGGATTTTTCTTGAAAGCGTAGACCGTGGTATAGTATTTGTTTTTATTTAAGACAAACTTATTCACTTGACACTAATTCTCAAAAATAGTGAGATTCGATTAGAGTATGTAGCAGTCCTCAATCCACATTTATCTGGAAAATAGTTTTAGGCCTCTACAATGAGAAGGCATTTGCAAGAAAAGAGTGGAGAGAGGTAGTTAATATAAAATAGGAACAGAAGTAGGCCGAGAATGGAGCCATGTTGAATACCATGCCGAAAAAAAGCGACCTACAAGAATAATATCTTACGCGACAAAAACGGTCAGACACGTAAGACACACATCATTTACTGATGGTTGCTAAGAACCTAAAATTTTGCAGCTAACTAAGGAGAACCTTGTAATCAACAAGATCAAAGACCGTGAAAAAGGGTATAGATCACATGTACTTCAAGCCACAAAACCAACGCTTCAGCTATGAAGTTTATCAAAAAACGAGGCTCGTAGATATTGATTGACTTTTGAAAAAACCGTGTTGCTCTTCCACAATTAGATGCTCATATTCATTGATATTATAATATATTCATAAATACATTATTCAATTCTTTTGGAGTAGAAAGTGAGCAAGGAGATGAGGCAGTAATTCAAGGCGAGAGATAAATTTTTCGAGTTGTGGATGGGAACAACTGCAGATTCTTTCCAATGGAAAAAATGTGCAATTAGTTAGGCTTTTTTTGAAGATGATGGCTCAGGGCAATCAGAGTGAGTTGCATGCCATCTTCAAAAAGATTGAAAGAATGCCATCGGAACCAGAACTAGTTAATATTTTAAAATTACTCGTCAAGCATTCAATAAACTATGGAGATTTGGAAGGAAATGGGAATGAATGGATGGAGAGTAATTTAGATTGTGTATGATGAATAGATTAAATAGGACTAGTATCGGATGAGAAAATATGGAAGAGAAGTGCCATGTAAAAAGGTCAAACCCAGATTAGGGAGAAATTGCAATTTGGCCTACAAGTTTTATGCATGTAGGAGTTAACTTGACGATATGTAGCTTTTTTAGATATGCAGTGTACCCAGAATTCAGATAATTTTCAATGCTCGAAATGTAATAAGATAAGCATTTCGAATCAGCTCTTTAGATTTCACTCTAAGTCTGCGAAAAGTAGACTCTCTCTCTCATGTACAACAAGCTCTGTAAATTAAAATTTAAGGACGGTTCCAAAAAAAATCTGCACCATTTTATATTAAGGCAATGGCCATTGAAATTTGATTTTTTGATGGTATACAGTTGTACATAAATTTCCCCTCAGTTTAAAAAAACAACAACAAAAGGCCAGAATTTAAATAATTTATTCAGTTGTAAAAATGGCAGAAGAAACCTGGAGCAATTGACAATAAAATACTGAAGAAAATGTCTAAGAATAAAAGTGCTTCGATTCTATCGTTAAAAGAATAATAAGAAAGAAAGAATCATTAAAAAAAATGTTCGATTTTATGGACGAAAGCAAATTATATAGTCAACGAAACGGTTGTGCAAAATTTAATGAAATTTACACTTTTCATTTGAAAATTTGAGTTTGTGTTTTGACAACAAAAAAACTATAAAATTACTCTAAATGTAAATCTTACATATAAATAAAGAAAGTTATAGAAATACAAATTTGAACATATCTCTTAATGCCTTTTTATGAAACAAAATTCAGCGGTGCAACACTTTCTGGAACAATAGGAAGAAATAGTGGAAAGATACAAGCAAGGATAGTGTAGAAACATTCAAGGGCATTACCACAAGGTAGAGATGATAGAATGTTGAATCAATCGAAAGATGATAAGAAAGCATACTAACCATGATTGTCCGCTTTAATACTAATACATACTAACTATGATTGGCTGGGGTTTCCAGAGATTGAGCTATGGTTTAGGTTATAGTTTAACATCGGTGCTCTTCAAGGGTCAATACTACGGCCAACTTTACTTTTGCTTTATATTCATAATATATGTATTTCTCTGGTTTGGCTGGAAAATATACTATTTGTGCTGATGACACTCTTTTGCTATTATCTGCCAACTCTACTGAGCTTCTGGAGAGGTAACTGCGTATGGGTCGTGGCTTTTGTGAAACAGACTTTCAATCAACACCTGTAAAACTAGTTGCATGGTATTCAAGCAGATTAATAAAAACGAGATATGCCTTAACATTAGAATACGTGGAGCCGAGATACAGAGAGTAGCTAGATCTAAATATTTAGGACCAATTATTGATGATAGATTATCTTGGTCGCCTAACATAAGTAATATTAAATCTAAGTTTGTTTTCTGGGTTAGGCTGTTCAGAATTAAATATTACTTAGATATAGACTTGAAAAATATGATCTACAACTCTTATGTACTGCCTAAGGTTACTTATGGTATATTGAATTGGAGTCAAACTTCAGAGATGAATATTGGCTCAATTCATAGAATACTCAATAGCATAGTTCAGGAAATGCATGGACTTGATAGAATGACTCCAAGTGACATACAATACACACAAATAGAAAAGATTAATGTAAGGGATATCACATTTATGGAGAGAAAAAAACTAAGATAATATATAAAATACACAATAATAATATCAAATCTCCGATATCTCCCATAAGGTACTGTGATTATGACGGCTATCACACAAGATTTTGAGATGATTTCAGACTTGATGTCGCTAGAACGAATAGCGAACATACATATCCTATTAAATTAGCTAGCAGGCAAATTGATAAGTCGGTGTCCTGACATATAGACGGCGCCACTAGAATTAAATCAATATAATTTTCAGTTAGTACCAACATTCAAACGATACGTGTTGAAAATTGACAGCAAGCGGACTCTTGGTTGGTGAGATATAGTATTTTGTGTGAAGCAACTTTAGTAATTGAAAAAATGGATAAAAAACGGAATTCGTGTGTTGATTCATCACTGCTTTTTGATGGGAAAAAAATACTGTGAAAACACAAATATGGCTTGATAAAATTTATCCGGACTCTGCACCGACAGAATCAACCATAAAGTATTGGCTTCGTAAATTTAAAGGTGGTCGTGCTGACACAAGTGATACTGAACGCAGTGGACGTCCGAAAGAAGCTCTTACTCCAGAAAACACGAAAAAGTCCACTACATAATTTTTAATGATCGTAAAATGAAGTTGAACGAGATATTACACGCCTTAAAGATATCATCGGAGCGTGTATAGTATATAACTCACGAGTATTTGGGCATGGGGAAGCCCTGTGCCACGTGAGCTCACAATCGATCAAAAACAACAGCATATTGATGGACTCAGACCGATGTTTGGAGCTGTTCAACCGCAATAAAAGTGAATTTTTGTGTTGGTATGTGACAATGGATGAAAAATGGGTCCATCATTACACACAATAGTCTAATCGGCAATCATCCGAGTGAACGGTATACGATGAGCCCGATCCAAAGCGTGGAAAAACGCAACAGTCGGCTGGCAAGGTTATGGCGTCTGGGTTTTGAGATGCGCAGGAAATATTGTTTAACGACTATCTCCAAAACGGAACAACAATCAACAGGGACAATTATACAGCATTGCTGGAGCGTTTGAAAGATGAAACCGCGAAAAACGACCCCATTTAAAGAAGAAAAAAGTGATGTTCCACCAAGACATAGAACCGTGTCACAAATCAATGAAAACGATGGCAAAATTGCACGAATCGGGCTAAAAATTGTTTTCCCATCCAACGTATTTTCCAGATTTGGTCACCAGCAACTTTTTCATGTTTGCAGAGCTCAAAAGTATGCTCCAGGAAAAGAAATTTAAAACCGATGATGGAGTACACGCTGAAACTGAATCCTATTTTGAGGCTCTTGTGGTGGAAGGTTGTAGCCGGAGAACTGCGGATTGATTTGCTTTTCTCCGAAGGAAGTCTTTCTCTGGAATTGGCAAAACGTGAATCATCGTGTTTTAACTGCGTGTTCGTGTCGTCGCGTTGTTTAAGACGCTTTTGTGTTTTGTGTTTTGTGTTTGTGATTTGTCTTATGTAAAAGTTATATTGAAAAAACGGGATCGTATAAAAAAACGAATCACAAAATCCCGAATTAATAAAATCCCGTATGCTTTCAAAAACCCGTATTCCAAAATCCCGAAATACAAAATCCTGTACTTATAAATCCCGAAACTCAAAATCCCGAAATTCGAAATTCCGAAACTCAAAATCTCGTGGAGCGAAATCCCGTATGTAAACTATTCATATGTTATAACAAAAAAACAGTGATTTAAGTTTTTATTTAGGAATAAATTTCAACATAGAGACATATTGTAAGCGATTCTTCTCAAATAATCAATTTTTTTCAGTTTCAGACCTTTTTCTAAGAATTTTTTAATTTCCTGGTACCTTGCCAAATTTTTCTTTTTTGTGGGTACTGATCCTCTTCCGTTAATTTTTCTTATCGTCGTTTTACCTACAGTAAAAAAAACAGCTGAATGAAAAATCCCGTAGTTTTGCATAATATAGAATCAGGCGCGGCGCCGCCGCTGATTCTATATTATGCGAAACTACGGGATTTTTAAATCGGGGTTTTGTATTACGGGATTTTGTAATACGAAATTCTGTAATACGGGATTTTGTATTAAGGTCTTTTGAAATACGGGATTTTTTCTTACGGGATTTTATGATACAGGATTTTGTAATACGGAATTATTTTGTAATCAGGATTTTGTAAACGGGATATTGTAATACGAGATTTTTTACCCAACCGTGAAAAAACTAATCGAGTAAACGTTGGCTGATGCCTGCTAGTCAGGAAGCCAGGACTATTTATCCAGAAAGCCAGGCTTATTAGTTATCGCCGTACCGACTTATCAGCTGAAGTCCGTGGTTACCTATAGGTGAGTCAGCACAACCAGGATGAAGCAACTTGGAACTTCGTGGACCTGCAGGTAGTCTTTTTTTAGTGAGTTAAACCTCACATAGCCAGTGGTGATAGTCCACCCGGGAATCTGGTAAGCATACTCTTTTTGGGCCACATACACTAGGGGAAAAAAATCGTATTATCTATATTCTCCATTTATGCTATTTATGTTCTCTTTTCAGCATTGACAAATTTTTTTTTACAATGTCTTCCTATCCTATTTCTTTTCGGGGGATGAGAATAATCTAATTGCTTGTTTCTTGACTAAGCGGCTTACAACTGCTAGGAAGTAGAGGCTCTGCAATGAAACTGGCCCTATTGTTGTTGTTGTGGTTTAGGAGCATTACTCTAATACACGCCTCAAGAAGAGGATGATGTATGCCGACTCCAAAATATTGATATGGGTACACCCATATGAAAAACTGCATCACACGATAAATTTGCAAAACTAGGTCAAGTTTTGATGGAGAATGGATTATATAAAACGTTCAATGAAACAAGCCCTTTGCAATTTGAAATTTATTTTTAGGTCAACGAATTGTGTCTTTGTTAGACCCGTCTGCTTGGTTACGTCCAGTGAACTTATGGCTTAGAATTTTCCGATGTTTCAGATGTGGTTAACCTTACGCTCGCTGCATCGTTGATATTTAAAATTTAAATATAAAAAGAGCAGGTTGAAGTAGACAGGGTATTTCTGGATCGACTGTTTTTGGGCAAAAAAAAAAATAAATATTGCAAACTATTATTGACTACATTACTGAATTTAAAAAAATCCACTCTTCGAAAAAGTGGAAGCGTGAGCTTTCAAACTGTCTTAGCTGTTGCAATAGAAAGCTGCATATACGTGAATTCTTCCTAGGACGCTTTAGTTTCGAAGAGCCAAAATAAATAAATTGATTAATTTTACTCATTGCGAAAAAAAAAATTCGAATTGTAAATGGAGAGAAAGGATGGAGAAGGGACGATAATTTCAGCAATGGGGCGATCATTTCAAGACAGATTGCGTTCACTAGTTTTGGAGCTAGGAAAAATGACAGCTTCCAGGAAGAAGAAAATTTACCAACCCAAAGACGAATATTAAATAAAATTTAAAGGAGGCAAATAAGGAAAATGCGAGATTTTTCACCAAAATGTTAGGAATGCCATCATCAGTGAAGGAATGCACGGAATGAATGGGTTGAAGCATATTTTTATATATTATATATATTTATATATTTTATTGACAGACAGTATAAAAACTACAAAATAAAAACTTGTTGAACAGATAATCATTAAATTTCTTTTCCAACTACAGAACATTGGATTTTAGATTCAAACGTTAGATTTCCTTTGAAAATATTCTTATCAAGTTGAAAAATTTTTTTTCAACCATCTATCCGGCAAGTTATCTAAATACTGAATCCTTTTTATCTCTTGTTTCATATTTTCCAAATGGTAGCATCGATACTCTTTAAACATATTGCTTATGAAATCCGATTCAATTGCCCCTGAGCTACAAGCAACTGCAGCCTTTTTCCTATTGGATTGAAGTGATTCACTCACCAGGTCCGTTAAATTTGTTTTTTTCGATTTAGATGTAGAAAGATTTGCACCACTTCGACATTGTTCAATTCGATGTAAGCCATTGTCGATAACCGAAAGTACATTACATTTAGACCGCTCTAAGCTAGCCAAATCATTCAAGTCTCGGTGAAACGCAGGAAAATGATCATCGTCCCGGAATGAAGATTCCTGCTTGCCCGTTATTCCTTGATTTTTCGATAATGCGTCATTCATTTTACAATTCAACTCTTTCTTAACACTAGTATCACTAGAATTGTAATAAGCATCAGCTTCAGTTGGTTCTTTTTGGCATATTGTATTAATTGCATTACTTTGGGGGCAGTTCCCAAGGTTAGAATGGTCACCGTTCATGCACTTTGAGGTCACTGCCAAACTATCACTTTTCATGCTATCGTTTTTGTGAGACCCATTGCATTCTCCCATTCCAATACCTGCGTCGTTATTGATGCAAGATACTGGTGGTTTTATTAGTTTTAAAGAATTTTTAAAATTAGCCATTTTTTTCATCGAGGGCCGCATTTGATTACAGTCATCGCCATCATATTGCTTGCAAACGCTGGCGCTACTTAGTGGTGTCGTAGACATTTTATTGGTTTTGCCCCTTGAATTTTCACCTTGTGAAATTAAAGACAAATGCCTCACTACTTCGGGCATCGTTTCATACAGATCGAATGATTCGTCCCCGAAGTATTTATTTAGTCTTTGAGCTTGATCAAAATCATGTTTTCTTTGCTTAATGTCGTACTGATCGATGAACATATTTTTCAAGTTTTCGTAGGTATCATTCGTAGATCTAGGAAAGAAATTGTCTTCAGTCATAAATCCATTGTGAAAATCTAACGGAGTGCCATCACAGTGTCCGTTGGTTCTATGCCATATAAAGTTAGGCTTAACTTGACGGTTTTTCTTGTAGTCGGATGCATCCGAATTGTTCAGAATATGATGGTGAAAATTAACATCGGAATTTTCCAAATGTGAGGTTGCGTTTGAGATGCCAGTAGACGAGTCGTATAGAAAATTCTGCGAAATAGTATTTCCTGGCTGCTTTTCAAATGGCAATGGATTATGCTTGTATTGTTGTGAGTTTTGTGCGAGATTTGGCGGAAAACTTTTATAACGTTCAAAACCCTAAAAAATACAAATATTGAAAACGTATATCCAACTATAAGTACTTGCAGTACTTACATGATTTATCCTTCTCTCTTGTTTTACAGATTCAACGTGATCATATTTAGAAGTTGACAGGTATTCATCAAATGGTACATTGTGACGAGTCCCCGCCAAGTAATTAGCGTTCTTGGTTCGACTTTGTTGAAAAGAACTTTGTTTGTTGTCTTGAAAGTTGTTATGCATAGAGTCATAATTTTCGCTTACACAATTCACCTTTGCATTAGTCTGTGCCATAACTTATTCTACTTTGTGTGTTATTCTATTGTCGAATTGAAACATAGAAAAGGAAGGAAGGAAAATAGCTCGAATGACCGATCTGCACTCCAAATTTAATTTTCATACGAAACAAATGCTTCAAAGTGACAAATCAATTATTGCATCGCAGGAAGCATTGGAAGTATTTACTTGAATAGAAATGGTGGCATTTATTAGCTATCGTAAAAATTCAAGTGACGAAACTCTCTGATAATATAGGCAAATGAGATAGCTTTCGATGAAATTCATAAGAGCAGCCAAAGGCAAATTTTTTAAACAAAAAATTAATAAAGTAAAAGGGAACAATAACAAATTAAAGGGTATCCTTAAGACTGAAATGAATCCTAAGATGGTAGACACACACAGCACTGCCTAAACGCAGTTTTTTTTAATAATTCTAGATTCAATTTTATTTAATGCTGAATAATGCCAGATCCTGTAAAATTATAATGCTAAATACTTTTCAAAACATTATCTGGAATCTGACAATCAAAACAGCAACAATTATTTATTTTTAAGTGAAGAAAAAGTTCTAGCGTCGGATGACGAAGATTTTTCTCCATCGTTATCTGCGCGATTGCTTGCATTTGAAGCTGTAACAAAATAATTGATTCACATTATTCAGGGAAAAAAGTTATAACTAGAATGCACATACTTTGATAAACTAGAACTTGTAAATGCCCGAGGATCCTGGGAGTCTGAAGTGGATGGGAATCTGAAGCATCATCACGATTTAATGGAATGAGATACCTAAATTTACCATATTTAATTCAATCCAATGCCTTATATTGGAATATATACCTTTTCAATTTATTTTACTTAACATTTTGCTTTTTCTGTAACGTTGATAGCACTTGTCACTAGCACAGGGAGTTCCCGGGAGTCGTAGACAAAGAAAAGAAGATCGACTATATATCATTTGTTCTCTTGAAACCTGGCCTTGAAAGCACAAAGATGTAGTACTAGTTCTAATGTATTTCTGGCTACGATCGGTCTGCAGCGAATTCATCGGCATCGGGTGAGTTTGCAGCAGGGATTGATCGGTCGCCAACGGTTTCGTTCGCTGAAGGTGGGTTTACAGTTGAAATTTTCAGAATACTCTAGCCAAAAGTGCATATTTGTTGAAATGAGGCAAGATTACATCATGTTTTCGAATTTTATGTATGTTTGCATACTCTATGAATTGCCATGAGGTCATTTTTGTACGCTGTCTGACTGAACACTGAAAACTTTTTCTCTTTCATGAAAAAGCATAAATTTCAGTCGAATCTGAGCTAGTACGAGATCCTGAATAGTGTCAAACGGTGTGGCGCGAATACATATTTTCAAATATGCGCGGTAAGGAAAATATTTTTCAAAATATTTAAAAAAAATTTACATGTAGTCCTTGTGCGGTTTTTACTCCAACTTCATCAATCAGAGCATAAAGTTTCAATTTCTCCATTTTTTAAAAACTAATTGCTTGGGTGAAAGAGTGTCAGTGACAGTATTCATCATTTAGGTACATAAGGGGTGTGTGTAAGCAAATATTAGACTACTAATTTAGACATAAATCATCATTAGTAAATCAGTAATTTAAGTGCCCGTCTGACTAGGTTTTAACTAGTGTCCAATCAAATAATCGTGAGTCAGCCTACAGCAGAAGTTTTGAACGACTTTTCCTCTTCAGTATTAACAAATATAAACGTGGTATTCGATCTACGAGGGTTGATCCAAAAGTAATGATAATCAATATAAACCAAGGTGATTAAACTTTAAAAAATATTTATTTTTCAACATAGTCTCCTAACAAGTTAATACATTTAGTCCATCTTTTAGATACCCTTAGAAAAAAAATGATTTGTCTCTACTTTCGCAAAACGCCTCAACAGAGGCCATCACTTCGCTATCATCTTCAAATTTCTTGCCCCGAAAGTGTTCCTTAAGCCAAGGAAAGTGGTGTAAGTCACTGGGAGCTAGAGCTGACGAATAGGGCGGATGTTCAAGTAGTTCCAACCCTGTTTCTTGAATTGCAGCCATCGCAACTGCAGCTTGTAAACCGGTGCGTTGTCTTAATGAAACAGCACTCCGGTTCGCAATTTGCCGTATCTTTTTCTTTGCTGTGCATAGAGAGGGTCCCTTTTCCAAATATTCCACCATAATAGTTCCTTCAGCGTCCCAAAAAAAACTGATGCATAACCTTCCCAGCGGATATTTATATATATATATATATATATATATATATATATATATATATATATATATATATATATATATATATATATATATATATATATATATATATATATATATATATATATATATATATATATATATATATATATATATATATATATATATATATATTACATGTATATATATATCAGCAAAATGGTTAAGGGAGATAATCTCTGGCTTGAGATGAAACTTTCGGAGAACATAGATGTATATAACAGGTAGGTCCATGATTTGTTAGAGTTAAGATATCTTTAATCCTTTGGCGCCGACGGGCATGTTAGTGAATTTTCAGGTACCCTTATATTTCTATGCAGAGTACATTTTTGGTTAAAGTAAATATTGTAAATGAAAACTTATTATGTTTTTTGCTTGACCCTTTTCTGTGCGCTGAGTCCCTAAAAGTAGGCAAAAAAGTTTAACTAATTTCCATTTGTCATAACTTCTGACAAAAACAGTGGATCATCGTGAAATTCGCAGAGCGTATTGATGTTAATTAAAATCTTGCACTTTGCACTTTAAATGAAAACCCTGTAACTACGGCAGGCTTCATAAAAAAGATCAATCAAATTATCAAAACTCCTGAGAAATATTTGATTTTTGAAAAGAAATTCAAATAATGGACAAATTTTCACATTTGTCCACCACGTCATATTAAAATTTTTAAAATTCCACATTGCACAAGAACGGCAACCCATCATCAAATTACCTCTATTTTCAGCACTCAAAACTTCTATTCACGCGAACTGACGACCGGATAATGCGATCAATATGAAATTTACAGGACATGTTGGCATTAGCTAGGACCAGGTCTGATAGAAGTGATTTTGAAATACGGACAAAGGTGTGGCAGTGGTGCCATCTTGAAAAATCAGAGTGAAAAAAACTGATTTTTGGCCTACAGCTTCCGATTTAGCCAACAGACTTTAACAAAATTCACACAGTAGCTGAACCTTACTCTAAGACAGATTGATAGAAATTTCGTTGCAAAAGTAGCATGGAGCTCCATTTTTTTCTCCTAAATATTGTAAATTTGCTCAGGAGAATAAAGGTTTTTTCTCTATAACTTCCGGTGCAGTAGCGAAATCAAAACGAAATTTATGTGATAAGTGGATCTTGCTGTATTTCTAATTCTGTAGGATTCGTTGAAACATCATGAAAGGGCTGCCTGCTATTGTGAAATTTGTCATTAAATTTCCGAATGGGAATGATCCTGAATAGCAATTAACAACAAATATTAAGGTTTCGAAAATTGGAAGTTTTGAGGTTGGTAGCCCTAAAATTCTATTCACTCCTATAACTTCCAGCGCAGTCATTCAATCGAAACGGAACTCACAGGGTGGATTTAACTCAACATGAAGCAGATTTGGTCAATTTTTGGCTATCGTGCTAACACATAATTGCCAGCACCAGACAGTTTCGTAAATATTGCACCAACAGATGCTTCCATTTTGTATTCATAAGCAAAGCATTTACACTAAAATAAGCAAACGATGTTTAAATTTTCTGAGCTTTGGAAATTTTTCGGATAGCAGCCCCAGACATAGTTTAATCGCTAAAACTTTCGATTATATCCTGGGATGAAAAAGAAATTCAAAGGATAGGTTGATTAAGCACGAGCATGTTATGGTAGACTTATTGCTGCTGGGTTGGACAAATGCTGCCAGCACTGAACATTTTCATGATTTGTGATGATATTTGCTATTTTGAGTAAGAAATGGTTGATATACTACAAAGAAGTGGATTACGTCTTTACACATTTTTAAGTCCTACATTTCGTTACACATTTTTAAGATAATTTCTTTGAAAATCAGTTTTCTAGCGGTTCTGAAGCGCTAAACTTTTTTTCACGTTGTCTTCAGTGAGGGACGTGAATGAACTCTTTGGCGCAGCTTGCGATGGTGGAATATGGAAGAGCAGAGTCCCGTAATGTTTCCACTAAGTCGCTATGTATGTCTCTGGTAGAAATTTTATTCAAACACAAGTTCTTAATTGGATGCCTCACTTGCCAAATCGATTAACTCCATTTTCTGAATTTCATTAAATTTTTACTATCAAAGCACTTAAGAAGCTCCTAACTGTATATATTCAAAACAAATTTCTCTAATAATAAGTATTTAGTGGTGTTAATACCTATTATTAGAGAAATTTGTTTTGAATATATACAGTTAGGAGCTTCTTAAGTGCTTTGATAGTAAAATTTAATGAAATCAGAAAATGGAGTTAATCGATTTGGCAAGTGAGGCATCCAATTACAGCTCTAATTTTGTTTTTCTCCATTTTGATGTTCTCTCTTCGATGGTTCGTATTCAAATGAATGTCCCTCCTTGGAATCGTGGCCAACGAATATGTTCTTTTAATAAACAATTTTTTTTTAAATTTTATCCGAACTGGAAAAAGCCGAGTATCAGCACTTTTGGATCAACTCCCGTAAGTACAAGATCTTTGTCATAGAAGCAACAGTAGAGAAAGACCGTAAAATTATTGTTGTACTTTAAAATGTAGTTGAGAAAGTTCTAAAAATCGAAAATTGCATTTTACTATATTGGTCCACGCCTCAAATGAGTAATTAAGGACCAAAAGCTGCACCTTTCTTCAAGTACTGTTACTTCGATACTTGTTACTCAGATCTACAAAAATGCTGATATTGATGACTCTGGCGATTGAAGACTGATTTCGCTACGAAGTGTATTGTGTCAAATTTTTGAACGAGTCATAATTAATGGGCTGGTGGTGTTAAAGTATATTATCGTAGAAAAGCTTAAGAAAAATCATGGGACTCTAGAAAAAAATCCCAGGAGCCCGAAGAAAAATTATGTGAGCTTAAAAAAAATCTCAAGAGTCGAAATAAAAATCATGGCAGCCAGGAAAAAAATCAACCGACTTTATTTGAAATCCTTGGAGTCTCGCATAAACCATGGGAGCTTAGAAAAAAAGGGGGCTAGAAAAACTCTCAAGAATCTAAAAAAAAATTCAGGAATCTCGGAAAAAGTCATGACAGCTTGGACAAAATCAGGGTTGTCTAGAAAATAGTCAGAAAGTAGTAAGAAAAAATGTTGTCACCTTAGAAAAAATTATGGCAGATTATAAAAAAAATTAAAAGACTCTAGAAAGTATCCCAGGAGTCTAGTAAAAAAATCATGGGAGCTTAGGAAACATGTTAGGAGCGTAGAATATATCTTCAGAAACTAAGTAAAAATCTGAAAGTCTAGGAAAATATCATGGGAGCTTGAAAAAAAATCTGGGAAATCTAGAAAAAAGTCTGCGAGTCTAAAAAAATTATGATAGCTTGAGAAAAATCAGGGTCCTCTATAAAAAAAATTCGGGGAATCTCCGCGAAAATCATGAGAAACACGAAAAAATTCCGCAGATTCAAGATAAAAATCCAAATAAAGAAAAATCATGGGTGAGAAAATTCTGGGAGTTCACAGTGAAAAAAACGGCTTTACTGCAGTGGTAGACTTTCGTATGTCCACCACCAAATAAGCAAATTGCAAGGAAAATCACTCTGAATGTGCAATCAGCAATTTCTCGGGAAAAAGCTAATGGTTATGGCTTCAACACCCCAAAAGAGGACAATACATAACTATCCTTGAGTGAAAAAGGCAAAAATCGACACGAGGCAACACAGTTGCGCGTGTTTTACGCTCTTTGCCAGATTTACGCAAGGAAGAGTCCCAAATGAAAGCCCCGATCAACTGCCGTTCACTAAGAGAAAAGACTCTAAATCGCCAAAATGTACATGCCCTGGACAAAATAATTTTTTCTGATGAAAAAAATTTAAATTTAGATGGCCCAGACTGCTACAGTTGCCACTCGAATAATTTGAAAAGATACGGCGTGGTCAGAAAGAAGTGTTATTTTACTGGTGGTAGTGTTATGGTGCATTCTCCTGTGAAGAAAAGTTTCCAATCTGTTTCATAGCTACTCGAATGAGCTCGCGGATGTGCACAGATCTCATCCATTTATGTTTCGAGGCAAACCAAGGATTATTTGCTATCTTGACTTGTACACCGCTTGTATGTAGCGAATTATGGATGATTGGGAGAGTGTCTCGCCTTAGCACAACTCAGAACCAGACCGAAGTCCGGAACCAAGATGGCTAAGGTTCGACACGAGTGGAATGGCTAATGCCATTATTCAAAAGGCAAATTCAAAAAAAAAAAAGAATTGCCCCGCGAGCAGGGTGCCCTAGAAATGGCCGTGAAGGCCCCTCGTCCGCATTAGCGGAGCACCCTTTAACCAACCCCGGCGGATGCTGGGGTGCCGCTTTGCTAGCTCGCTGCGGCTGGGGTGGGTTCATGAAATAATGGAGTTGGTTTGCCATCCAGAAACGGAATGCTACTTATTATTCATCCGTCATGAATACGTCGCCGCAAACTGGTATGTAAAAATACTAAGGGACCAAAGGGGCATCGTTTCCGCTTAGAACTCGCTTCAATTTATCCATACCGAAAATACAAGTAAATACTTCAACCTGCTACAAGATCAAATCGAACAGCCTATAGCAAAAAACCACGAAATTATGTCGTAAAGATTTCTCCAAACAAAAATATCCAAAACAAACAAAATTAGGTAATGAACTGCCGCTAAAGATCTGGACACGGACTATGGCAAAATATTTGATTTGACACACCTGCTCCTCTCTTTTCGTGGAGTTTCGGGTGGGCGAATAGTCCCCCATACTGGGCGATTCCCTTCTGGAATCGACCCAAATTAATTGTCAAACATAAACATTTTTCACAATTAAACATTATTCATACTTAAACATTTCTCGTACTTATTTTATTTTATTTTATTCATTAACCAAGCAAGGTACAAGTTACATAAACAATACAAAGCAAAATAGAAAATCGAAAACTTAATATGAGTATATAAAAGTAATACGAAAAAAAAAATTAAATAAATCAAATAATTAACAAATAAATCAATAATAATAAATAAATAACGAATAAATAAAACATTGACAAATAGCTTAACATAAAGAGTTGCGGATGGCTTGGAAAAGGGAAGATTTGAAGGATAATTTTGAGACCGTTGGGGAATACAGATTACTTATGCTATTGAATATCCTGCAGCATCTATTAATCGGCTCATTAGCTGCGTAAGTAGTGGAATGTGGATATTCCTTAAGAAAACTAGAGGACCTGGTGCTCCTTACAGGGTTATTTAACACCATTTTATTATTGAGGAACTCAACTCTGATAACGCCTCTAATGACGTCAAATGTGAAGCAGGCCGAAATTATCTTTCTTCTGGATGCAAGTGGCAATAAGTTTAGGTGACCCAGTCGAAACTCATAAGGAGGAAGGGCGCTAAAATCGTAAGGGTTGTATAGATCTCTCAATGCGAAAAGTAAGAATTGCTTTTGTATGGACTCGAGTCTGTTACTGTGGGTCTCAAAAGCCGGATTCCAGCAAATGGAAGCATATTCGAGAATGGGGCGTACAAGTGAGATGTATAAGGATCTTGTGACCCACAGGTTACGAAATTCCTTCGCACGCCTTTTGATGAAGCCTAACTGTTTGTTTGCACGGGAAAGCATTTTATCATAATGCAAGGTGAAGCGGAGTCTCTCATCCAAGATAACACCAAGGTCAACAACGTTTTCAACTCGAGCTAACAAATTATTGCCGATGAAGTACGTATTGTGTGAGACGGTGTGTTTTCGGGAAAAACTTATAACTTGGCACTTAGCAATGTTGAGCGAGAGCTTGTTTTCATTGCACCAATGATCAAGTGAATCAAGTTTAGATTGGAGAAAGAGTGCATCGGATTTAGATTTAATGATGTGATAGACTTTGAGATCGTCGGCATAAAGTAAATGAGGTATATTTGCTAGGACGTCAGATAGGTCAGAAATGAATATATTAAAAAGAAGTGGGCCAAGATGGCTACCTTGTGGTACACCAGAGCTAGCAGAGATATTTTTCGATAAGAGTCCTTGAAATTTTACCAGTTGTGTTCGATTTCGAAGGTAGGAAGTCAGCCAGCTAAGCAAAGATCCGGCAAATCCGAATTTCTGGAGTTTTAGAATTAAGGTAGGGTGGTCAACTCTGTCAAAAGCTTTACTAAAGTCTGTATAGACTGCGTCAATTTGGCATCCTTTCTCCATTTTACACAGCACGTCTGAGATTAGGACTGTCAAATTCGTGGTGGTTGAGCGACCTTTTCTAAAACCATGTTGTTGCTCGTTCAGACGGGAGTCAACAAGTGGAGAAAGTTTATCGTACACAATCTTTTCAAAAAGTGGAGGACATAAATTGTAAGCATTGTTAGCAAATGATGTTTTGGATAATATAATTTCGAACAGGTATACACGGGTATATGAGGCATCTGCTTCAGGCATCTGTAGCCTAGTCACAGATGCCTCTAAATAATTTTTAATTGGCGGTCATCATAACCAGGCAGTGATTGTTCGTATTAGGGGTGTATTTACTGATTTTCGAAGAAAATTATAAAATTGTATGTATCATGAGCTGGCAGCATTTGTGCCTTAATATGTTTCACGTAAAGTTATTTCGAACAGGTATGTACGGGTATTCTGGTTCAGGCACAAGTACCCCTCTAAATATTTTTTAATTGATTGGTGGTCATCATGCGCAGGCAGTACTTGTGCGTATTAGGGGTGTATTTACTGATTTGGTGCTTTGCAAAGTGAAATTGATAGCGTTGAACAATAAGATATCCGTTTAGTGGAGCGTTAAAACAGATAAACAAAGCTAATCAAGCTACTTTGATAAATCGAAATGGAGCACAAAAACTGGATTATCTATTAATGCCCATGCCTCATTAAGAACAATAATAGATGGAGTGCCATCAAGAGATATACTAATCCTATGAAATAAATAAATCAATACTGGTCCAAGAGCAACAGTATCTTTTAGCAAGCTAGCCATCGCAAAACCAAATACTCTTGCTGGCAAAATCTAGCAAATCTTCTTTATTATCAAATATTGCAGCATGAGAACCATTATTATGTCACATAGATATTGCCCCAGCTGGAGTATCAGGTCCTGCAAGCCCTAAAATGGTACAAGGTTTCTCAAGGATCTGTCTTCTTTCCTTAATTTAAAATTTTCTTCAATTGCATCATTAATTCATGCAATATCTTCTGAAGTAAATTTATCATTATATACCGAAATTAAAGGCTTTATCCACTTCATTAAAAATATTCTATTAGCAGAGATTCAATCGCAGATCACTAACTCCAAAGGATAATGAAATTGACCATATATTTTTGTTTCACATCTATTCTTTTCGTTCATAAATATTTCCTGAAATATATAAAGCATTAACGGGACCATGAGGTTTGCTAACTGACTCTTGTTGAGCATATTCATATGCAACTCAGTCCGTTAAACCAATGATTTCGAATTATGTTATCATTACGTTACACTAAATTCAAATGAAATCTCCATTCTAGTCTCAAAATCACCACAGACACAGCAACGTGTTCGTCGACCACTAGCTCCGCCCACCAAATATCAAAAAATTTTGATATTTACTGCAACCGTTGCAGAGACTAAAAATGCAACCTGAGACTAGCCCACAGACAGAGATTTTCGTTGCAGATATCGCATATTGCAGATCTAGTTGTCGACGAGATCTCTCGTCTGTGGGCCGTTTAACAATATATTATTTCAGCTTTACACCTACCTCTTCTTTTCCAACTGAACATCAGTAGATTTACAAAGCCACCTATACATTGAGAATTGGCGCCAAAAGCTGTCAGTGAACAATTTTTTTCGTACACTAAAATGCGAATAGATCAACACATATTTTGCACCTGCTACAATTGCAAACGAACGAAACCGGCGTATTTGCTATTAATTCTTCGATACTTTTCTTTTCTAAAGAATGGTAAATCTTCCACCCAGAAACTTCCGTAAGCGGTAATCACTTTTCCGTAAGCAGCCTAACCACAAAACAAAACGGATTTGCCGGATACATATTTACACACATAAACTTAACTAACCAATTACTCGACTTCGCCACTAACATCCACAAGGTACAGCACATATTTTGCTTTTCAATTGATATTCCGACCCGATTTTTAGCAAGTTTTAGAAATTTCCGAAATTAAGATGCTCAATCTCTCCGGCCGACTGTCCTAGAAAAATTGCCGGTATTGGAAATGTCAAAATGCGCCTCAGAGCACGTCAGCTAAACTCTTATCCTCTGCTATTAGTTTTCTACTCTCGTGGTATATCCACTTTATTTACCTCAATTTCATTTTTAAGTGAGGTTAATGTAGAATCCTGCAGGGCGTAATCTTAACAAGAAATAAAGCCGTGAAAAAATGTTGTTTCGGGTATGTGTAAACTATTTGTAAACTTGATTAATCTGGGGAAAAGTTTGATTTGGTTAATTTCAAATGATACGTCAATATTTGAAATGATCTGTCCATGCTCATCTCGGAGAGTTCGGCGTACTAACGGGCTCAAAAAGTTTCAATTATGATCCAAATGGGAGATTAGACGCTATTTGGGCCGATACCAGTGCGAAGTCAGACAAATAGAGGCCAAGACGAGTGAGCGCTAGCTACCATCCATACATTGACGGCGACTCGTAAATTTGCCGCCTCTCAATTGTCAGCTAGGTATCAGGGTACTAATTTGGCGGTTACCAAATCTTAGCTAAAAATCAGTTATTTCTTGTCAAATGTTTAATAGATACATTAATGTTTTGTATATATGTACATATAAAACAACAATTTGGCTTATTACCCCTCATAATGTTAAAGTTATTTTAGGTCATTGCTGCAGAACGAGCTGCGGGGAAAGCTTCAAGCCTTGTAAGAAGTTTCCATGTTGGGAAGGTTCTCTGTGAAGTATGTAATATTCCCTTAATTTTATAGACAGATTAAATGTATGTTCCAATTTAATACAGGAAACTAAACTCGCAACTGACACATCTGCAGCTATTAACTTTAAAGTTGAAGGATATGACTACCCACAATTGGAATCGTATCAAAAAGTTTTGAATGCAACGGCTAGTTATTTGGGCGCAACTGTTTCAGATGGGTAAATATTAGGATAAATGTTACGTAGTAGTTAAATTTAATTGACCGGGTGATTGATATTGCATGAAGATCTATATTAATTTATTTTCCATTTCTACAGTCATGCGTTCCCTCCGTCAAACTTTCTCGTGCAGAAGTATAAAACAAGGTCGACTGCCACACAGTCTGAATACAACATTAACGTGCACAGTAGAACTATTCAGGTAAAAGGATTTACATATCCTTATTATTAATATTTAACAAAAATTTTATCAGGTACTCAACTCAAATGCTTTATCGTATGCTACTCTACTACGTGCCGCTCAAGTTTCACTTCCGGAAGGTGTGACCTTAAAAGCATTTAAAGCTACAGAGGAATATGATGAATTAAGATACGTCCCCGACCAAGAACTTATTAGTTTAAAGAAATTATTAGAAAATGCACAGTCGACCAAAGATAATCGCAAAAAATAATACCAAAGAGGAATTGCAGAGATTAAAAAGCGTGTTTAGTGAAAACAGGTATTCTAAATGGTTGTATTTTAACAGATTGGTTTATGTATAGCAGTACATTAGCTACCGTTATCGACAATACCCATATTATCGGATGGTTTCGAATTAGAATGTAATCTAACGATCACAATAGCCACATTTAGGCTTATTGGGTCGATAGGCACTCGGATCCGAATTGACACTTGGAGCGCGTTACTCAACAATTAATTTCAATTATTAAAATCAAATTAGGTGAACAAAACCTACTACCAACTGCCAACTGCAACTGCCTTTCGGCACATATCACCAGCCTTTTTTTCACGTCAGCACTGCAACTCAAGGTGAAAGTCACAAATGATTTTGGTTCGAGATGCCGCGACTTTAATAAAATCCAGGATAATCCAAGATATAATCCCGTTTGTTTTCATTTTGCAGACACCGTAGTTTGCCTATAGTGATTTAAGACCTTACAGTGACGGTATCCGTGTAAAATCCTGTAGGTGTGTTATATTGAGAGTTCTTGCCCCTTTGCCTTCAGCTCTCGAACTTTGTGTGGAGTTGTCAAGTACCCAGGTGTCAATTTCAGGCTTATGATCAAACAACTCAAACAATTCGTAGGTACGTGAGTGAATTTTTTCTGACCAGAAGAACTACGATTGGGTTTTTTCAAAACAAACTTCACGACGCGTGTGGTAACAAGTGTAGGAAGTTAAAATAAGTGCAGGATATTGTTTTAAGTGGAAGTGACACTCTGAAATCTAGAGTGAAAATGGACAACAAAGTATCAAGTATAGTTTGGTGCATACAGTACGCGTTCTCGCCCGCCTGGGAGATCTTTCCACAGGTAATCTAGAGTCTACATTGGCCATGAGGTCTGCCATATGCGATGGCAACGAATGTCATGAAAGTTCGCACAGAAAAAATTTAGTTTTAATAGTAACGAACATTTTACAAAGAAATCACAATTTTTGGGCAATTTTTAGCCAGAGAACTGCAGTGATTGTTTTTTTCCGAAGGACGGTCTTTCTCTGGAATTGACAAGACGTGAATCATTGTGTCTTTAACTGCGTGTTCGTGTCGTCGCGTTGTTTGAGATACATTTGTGTCTTGTGTTAGTGATGTTTAAAAAACTAATCGAAAGTGATGTTTAAAAAACTAATCGAGTTAACGTTGGCTGATGCCTGCTAGTCAGGAAGCCAGGACTTTTTTCTGTAATAAGCAGGAAAAACTAGGAAAAAAACGCGCTGTTACAAAAAGTTTTTTTTAGTTCCAATTTTGTACAACATTAACTAAATTTTTACATACATGTATACTCCTTTCATGGTATTACGTACATTATTTTACATCTGCAAATAACGCCAGCTAATTATTTAGTTATTCAATCGAATTCGAAAGATTTCAGATTTTCTAGCTTCTAGTAAATTAGATGTATTTTAACAGGAAATCCATCTAGAACGAATTTCAACTTTAACAGCTTTCGGTACTTACGTGCAGCTTCTTCCTAGCAATAGTTAAACAATAAAACGGCTTGCATAAGAAACGAGACTCATTTGAGGACTTCAAAAAGAACTTACCATTAATTCATAACTTGTAAATTCTGCCTTATGCACATATAGTATCAATGGTACAGCATCTTCCCTTTTTCTGCTTTCTAAGACGTTGTATATTTGATGGATCGCATCCACAGGTTTTTGAAAACAACCTGCGATGTTCAAAGACTTCAGATTTGGCAAATTCAAAATCAGCTTCACTACGCCTTCGATCGTTATCAAATATGATTCTGACACATCAACCACTTCTAATAATTTGCATGCTCTTGAAATTCTCTCCAGGCAATCAGTATCGAGTGTGTTATCACGTACGATGCACAACTTTTTCAAGCAAGGGAATTCAGTTATAGTATTTCGGTGCCTCTCTTCTTGGTTTGTTGATATGTCACAAAGTTCCAAGGACTCTAGATCATGCTTTCCGTGACGGGCAAGTTCGGCGAGTGTTTTTTCATAAGGGAAATCAACAATGCTGTGATATTCAAAATCACCACAGATTTGTATCCGAATATGTTTTAGATTTAATTTGCCGACTGTGTGTGGGCGGTTGTCCGGATGTAAATTGCATAATGTTATGGATTCCAAGTCTTTCTGTGTTTTGAGTATATTTTCAAAAACCTTTTCAAGTTGATGAAACCCGGCAATATTGAGTGTTTTCAATTTTAATTCCGAAATCACAGCGTTGAAATGAGCATGATCTAAAATAAGGCAGTTGAACAGATTCAAATCTACGACATGTTTTGAACGCGATAGGTGTATCCCCGTAATCCAATTGTCTGATAGATTAAGATTATGTACTTGCAAGTATTCGCCTATCAGCAAGCAATCCTGATTTGTCAAGTTACAGTCTATCAAAGAGAGTGTTTTGATGTTCTTAGATGCTTGAAAAATTCGTTTATAGGTATTGGAGCGAACTCTTTTAAAACGTCTTAACTCCAGCACCTCCAAGTTATGGCAATAATTCGCAATGAAATCTAAGTACCGGAAATATCTAGGTTTAGACCTTATTATTTTTATAACTTTGATATCTTCCCCGAACCATTTTAAAATTTGTCTTATTTTCATCAAGGTGAAATCAACATGAGCATCAGTCAAATCCAAAAGTTTCCTAGTTTTAATGTGGTCAGCGATTAGATTGAAAAATCGGACACACAACCAGGCTAGTTTTAAAATTTCATTTTGCTCAAGATAGGAAATTATTTGAATCAGGCAATCGTCATTTAAATTCATTATTAGGCATTTGCCTTCAATTTTTGCGTTTTCTTTGTTTTCAGTTTTTTTTTCTTTTATTTTCGGGTGCTGCGCGAATTTCGGTTGCTGCCAAGTATCAGCGGGTCTGACTTTCATATTTTTTGCAAAAGATTTGTTCATTGGTGAAGTCAGGGCCCTGAAAAAAAAATGTATGTGAAATGAGTGGCCAATCAAGTCGCTTGTTGCAGAGATCAAAACTATTACCGACACTTAAATCAATAACCAGACTAATAATGAAAAATGAACGGCATCGGACATACACTGACCTGGCGGCAGATTTCGGATCCGTAAATGTTATAAATCCGAACCAATATCTTTGCCCTTTCTTTCCGACGATATTAAGAGAATCTACCTTACCAAAAGTAGAGAAATTTGACTTAATTTCGTGTTCGTTTGTCTGAAAAACGCTTTCTATTGAAACATATTAAATTATTCCAAATAAATGCTTCTCACATTGCACGGAATATTTCGAAGGTATAAAGTATGGATTGGTACATCATCTTCCGTGTAAAGTACATTCTTTTCTCTAAACGAATCATCTGTAAGAACATTTCATCAGCGAAAAATTGAAGAATTGCAAAAGGGATTCATACTTATCTTGCTCTTTACCACTGCTTCGTGCTGCATTGTCATCTCCTTTCAGGCCGATATTAGTCCTGTGAAAGGTTTTGACTGCGATCTGAAAACATAAGTGCCGTTGAGACGAGACTTCTTTTCTCGATAAAGCTTGTCTTAAAATAATCTACACATAGCATTAAGCTAGGTAGCGGCTTTCAACTCCGTATACCTGCGTTTTGAATTTCCCGGAAAAATTCTTGAGAAACAAATGCAGTTCGTTCAGTGCGAGTGCTGTTCTGCAATGCCTTTTATATGTGTAAGGCTCTCGCAGCCACAATCGTTTAATGAAAACACCACAGTTAGAATCACACAAAAACAACTAACTAATTCTTTATTACGCTTCAGCAAAACTCGTGGACCAACATAAACTGACATTTCACAATACACTAAATTAATTGCGTAATTCAAAATTTCAAAACTAACTCCGCACCGATCGTGGCGCCTCTGGTGGTGTTCAGAATCCTATATATGCAGAATGATGACGTCAGAGCATCGGGACAAATGTCGCGAAAAACACACGTAGTCTTATGGGACGTCCGCGGGAAAATGTTAATTGTACGGGTTGTGTTAAAGTGAGTGAAATGAGAACTAAAGTGGTATATGCGGAACAGTGCTAGTGAACAGCTAAAACACAAATTAATGCGGTGCGTGCGGTATAATGTGGAAAATTCGCTACGAAATGTTTATCGGTTGGTGTTAGGTTATGTGATGGTTCGTGTCGATTTACTGTCGCGATAAAATTAATTGGTACAAAGTGTACGTTATGACTAAATATTATAATTATAACACGTCCACGCAAAAAAACTAACGTTTTATTCATATTTTAGCCAAAAAACCGCAAGTGAAATCTCCGTGTACATCGGCACTGCCTCGTGGAAATGTCAATATTCGAATCATATGTGCAATATCGTACTCGTGCGGAAAACCCTAAATTCATCCGACATGTCAGAATCCAATTGTTTTAAAGGTATTGCAGAAAAGTTCGAGCGAGTTGCGAAACCTGCAGGCTCCACCGCTGATAAGGACTATGATAGTGATGTTCCGTATGAGGATACCGAAAATTACGACGAGGTAAACCATTTTTCTATTCAATCAAGTCAAAATATTAATAACGGCCCACAGCTTATATTTACGTGAAAGGTTTTGACAAATTTATTCAATTTTTTTGTTTTTATGTTTACAAAAAAATAATGTAAGTTTTTTTCTAATGTTATATCTTCAAATTAACTTCTAGATCAAGGGCGATGAAGGTGATCCTGAAGTTGATAACTTTGAAGGTTTTAACGGATCTGGTCGAACAGTCACCCTCCAAATGTTGCTCTCGGCTAATGTGCTTCAACCTGGACGGGCAGCAATGACGATTGAATATTTGGTATGTGCTTAATTCGAGTTTGATTTAATCTTCGTAAAATACAAGTCCCTTGCGAACTAAGAAAAAACATAGAAACAAGTGAAATTCTTTAATGTTTTTCCATCAGACTGGTAGCAGGCATCTGGATTAGAATTTCGTTCTGCTGAAATTCGATGCTATCCTCTATCCCCTAAATCATTATAAACTTAGATCCGCTGTCATAAAGCTTGATTGCAATACAATTTAAGATATATATCTTTAATCTAAAATTAATATATCTAAAATTGATATTATTCTAAAACAAATATAAATTTTTTCTGCGAAAAGAATCAGACTACAAGAATATAAAATAGTACAAATACTTATTTATATACGTACAATTTTATTAACCCTGGAATGGTACGGTAAATTTTTGGATGATTTTAGGTACATGTTTTTACTAAAAAGATGGCAACAATAGTATTATGTACATTTTTTATTTTATCATTAAACATAAAAAGATTATATAGCTTCTAGCCTCATGGCAGTCGGAGTGGCCAACTGGCTGGTGAGCGACGAAATGTATACCCTATGTGAGTAAAATTTACTCATCGGTACCATTCTAGGGTTAATCAGGGCCAAAAATTTGTCGGGGATCTATTGCCAGACGGTAAAATTAAGTCACATGAAACTGAGACCATATTCTTATCTCCAAGTGCTTGGGCCATGCATTGTAAGCGAATAATCAATCCTGAAAAGAAATCTGGTTGTGGATGGGCATCAGTGAAATATAGGGGGAAAAAATTGGACGCTTACAAAGCTAATTGGATGCGAAAATGTGCCCAGCAAAATAATTCAGTTACTTGCGAAGAAGGTAAACAATACATTGATGAATTTTTCTTTGAACAAATATATTTTACTCGGTATATTCCTCTTAGATGATCCTGAATTTGAACTGGAAAGAAAACTCGTAACACCGCCACCACTAAAACGAACAGTATTGACACACAACACCATAAATAATCGAAATATTATGCAGTAAGTTGAAAAATACTCTCAGACATGCTTGTAGTACAGGTATTTAAAAGTTTGGTTGTTATTGAAATCCGCAGCCATAAGTGAACTGTTAAATAGCTCATTCTAAATACATGTCCATTTCTTACGACCGTATATACATTTTAAGAGATTTTTTAAATTTTTTGTAGACTAAGAAAATCAAATGAAAAAGAATTTAATTTTGAAAGTTAAATTTAAACAAATTTATTTTCCTTAGTGATGCCAACAGCTTAATCGAAACTGTTCCGTTCTCAACTATAAATAAGCTGCAACCGTTTTTAATAACATTCTCATCATCTGCGTTATTACTCGCTGACTTTCATTCACATCTAACCTGTCACGAAGTATGCGGATATCTAGGAGGTACATGGGACGTAAATTCACATAGTAAGTTATGGTGCTTATTAATTATTTTCCGAATTTGAATAAAGTAATAGCTTGTTTAAATACATTTGCTTAAATGATAGCTATATTAGACGCCATATGTTGCATTATGGAAAATATTTGAAGCATTATACGTGGGAATGTTGTCGTTTTGCGAGCAGAATTAAGTCAACCTTCCACAATATTTTATTTTATCGACAATACCCATATTATCGGATGGTTTCGAATTAGAATGTAATCTAACGATCACAATAGCCACATTTTGGCTTATTGGGTCGATAGGCACTCAGATCCGAATTGACACTTGGATTTTTTTTTGTTTTTGTTTTAATACTAGATCCCTTTTGACAAGGATTATGTTGGCTTATGACGATTCGTATCAGCCATCGGTTTACGATAACACCCGTTTATGGTGAGTTTGACCTCAAATTTTTACTCTAGACAACACAAACACATAAGTGACTCAAAACAACGCAACGAACACGAAACCGCAGTTTAAGACACGTTGATACACGTATTATCAATTCCAGAGAAAAATCGTCCTTCGGAGAAAAGCAAATTTCTCAGCAATTTTCCGGCTACAACCTTCCACCACAAGAGCTAACACGCGGATGACACTTGGATTGCGTTACTCAACAATTAATTTCAATTATTAAAATCAAATTAGGTGAACAACGCCTCCTACTACCCCCATCCAGTTTGCTTTGCGGATTTCGCAACTGCCTTCCGGCACATATCACCAGCCTTTTTTTCACGTCAGCACTGCAACTCAAGGTGAAAGTCACAAATGATTTTGGTTCGAGATGCCGCGACTTAAATAAAATCCAGGATAATCCAAGATATAATCCGTTTGTTTTCATTTTGCAGACACCGTAGTTTGCCAATAGTGATTTAAGACGTGAGTGAATTTTTTGTGACCATAAGAACTACGATTGGGTTTTCTCAAAACAAACTTCACGACGCGAGTGGTAACAAGTGTAGGAAGTTAAAATAAGTGCAGGATATTGTTTTAAGTGGAAGTGATACTCTGAAATCTAGAGTGAAAATGGACAACACAGTGTCAAGTATAGTTTGGTGCATACAGTACGCGTTCTCGCCCGCCTGGGAAATCTTTCCACAGGTAATGGTAAGGTACCATTTACCTTATTGTAAAGTCTCTAACCAAAATTAAGTCAATTCGGTTCTCTAACCAAAATTAAGTCAATTCGGTTACTTGGCATGGGCGAAAACTAGTGATTTTGGTGTAATTGTGCGATGCGGATTCGTGTATACTAGATCCTGTTTGACGAGGATTATGTTGGCTTGTCATCGATTACCGGTACCACTATTGTGTAGGTTTGACGTGGACTCCTGTGCTCGTCCTCTGGCCCACAAATTTTACACCTGGGTACTTGACAGTTTTTATCGAATTTCAATATGATGGAAATACCAATGAAGTAGTCCTGGAAGTTGACTCGTAGGAGCAACAGATTTTATTTTAGGGAATTTGAAAAAATATGTCGGACGAGCTGAATAAAATTCGTACAGGAAAAATCTAGTTTTAATAGTAACGTAAATTTTACACAGAAGAAATTACAATTTTTAAGCAAACTTGCGCTGTCAACTTTTATAAAAAAGCAAACTTAATAAAAAGGTAAGATAACGAGTTTCATTAATTCGGGCTAACTTTAGAAGCATGAATTGACGCTAAAGACGCTGAAAGAGCTAAAGACACCTCCGTAGTGCCTTAATTCTGCCAAAGCCGATCCCAAGCCCGACTTGAAAGGGAGAGGGAAGTAGTAAAAAATGTTTTATATCATTTGCATACAAAATTTCGCAAAAATTTTCATTGTGAGCGAACTTGTAATGAAGTGCAAATAATATTCTAATTAATCTGCGTACAGTAAATTGCGTTAATGTGATTTATTAAAAATTTTGCAAGATAGAAATATATAATGCTTCAAAAATTTTGAATGCATAGGCATTCTATTTTTTTTAGTTCCAATTTTGTACATTAACAAAATTTTTACATACGTGTATTCTGCTTTCATGGTATTATGTATATTATTTTACAACGACAATTAACGCCAGCTAATTGTTTACACTTTAACACCTAAGCATTTACACTTATTCAATCGAATTTGAAAGATTTCAGATTTTCTAGCTATATATTTTAACAGCAAATCCATCTAGAACGAATTTCAGCTTCAACAACTTTCGGTACTTACGCGCAGCTTCTTCCTAGCAATAGTTAAACAATAAAACGGCTTGCATAAGAAACGAGACTCATTAGAGGACTTCAAAAAGAACTTACCATTAATTTATAATTCGTAAATTGTGTCTTATGTACATATAATATCAACGGTACAGTATCTTCTCTTTGTCTGCATTCTAGGACGTACAATATTTGATCCATCGCTTCCTCAGGTATTTGAAAACAACGTGCGATGTTCAAAGACTTCAGATTTGGCAAATTCAAAATCAGCTTCACTACGCCTTCGATGGTTATCGAATATGATTCTGACACATTAACCACTTCTAATAATTTGCATGCTCTTGAAATCCTCTCCAGGCAATCATTATCGAGTGTCCTATCACGCACGATGCACAACTTTTTCAAGCAAAGGAATTCAGTTACAGTATTTCGGTGCCTCTCTTCTCTGTTTGTGTGTATTTCATAGAATTCCAAGGACTCTAGATCATGCTTTCGGTGACGGGCAAGTTCGGTGAGTGCTTCATAAGGGAAATAATTATGGCTTTGATATAAGCGATAAGGGGGATTATACACTTGTATCCGAACATGTTTAAGATTTAATTTTCCGACTGCATATAGATGATTGGCCAGATAAGTGGATATTGTTAAGCTTTCCAAGTCTTTCTGTGTTTTGAGTATATTCTCAGAAACCAGGTCAACCAAGCTATAACACCCGACAATATTAAGTGCTTTCAATTTTAACTCCGTAATAGCAGTGTGGAAATCTTCTGGATCTAAATTAGAACAGTCGGACAGATTCAAATCTACGACATGTTTTGAATGCGATAGGTGCACCCCCGTAATACATTCGTTCTCTGACAGATTAAGAGTATGTACTTGCAAGTATTCGCCTATCAGCCAGCAATCCTGATCTGTCAAGCCACCGTTCACCAAAGAGAGTATTTTGATATTCTTAGATGCTTGAAAAATTCGTTTATAGGTACTGGAGCTAATATCTCCAAAATATCTTAAGTCCAGCTCCTCCAAGTTATGGCAATATTTCGCAATGAAATCTATGTCCCGGTAACATATAAAGCTGGAGCTTATTATTTTTAGAACTTTGATATCTTCTCCGAACCATTTGAAAATTTGTCTTATTTCCATCAGGGTGAAATCATCATGAGCATCAGTCAAATCCAAAAGTTTCCTCGTTTTAATGTGGTCGGCGATTAGATTGAAAAATCGGACACACAACCAGGCTAGTTTTATAATGTCGTTTTGCTCAAGATAGGAAATTATTTGAGTCAGGCAATCGTCATTTAAACTCATTATTGGGCATTTGCCTTCAATTTTTGTTTCTTTTGCCTTCAAGTGCTGCTCGAATTTCGGTTGCTTCCAAGTATCAGCGGGTCTGACTATAATATTTTTTAAAGATTTGTTCATTGATCTCAGAGCCCTGAAAAAAAATTATGTGAAATGTGTGGCCAATCAAGTCGCTTGTTGCAGAGAGCAAAGCTATTACCGACACTTAAATCAATAACAAGACCCAATAATGAAAAATGAACGGCGTTGGACATATGGTACACTAACCTTGCGGCAGATTTCGGGTCCGAAAATGTTATAAATCCAAACCGGTATTTTTGCCTTTTCTTTCCAACGATATTAAGAGAATCGACTTTACCAAAAGCGGAGAAATGTAACTTAATCTCGTCTTCGTTTGTCTGAAAAACGCTTTATATTGAAACATCGTAAATTATTCCAAATCAAATGCTCCTCACATTGCGCGGAATATTTCGAAGGTGTAAAGTATAGATTGGTACTTCGTCATTCGTGTAAAGTACATGATTTTGTATAAATGAATCATCTGCAAGAACATTTCATCGGCGAAAAATTGACAAATTGCAATAGGGATTCATACTAATCTTACTCTTTGCCGCTGCTTCGTCCTGCATTGTCATCTCCTCTAAGGCCAATATTAGTACCGTGAAAGGTTTTGGCTGCGATCTGAAAACATAAGTTCCACTGGCTGAGACGAGACTACTTTTCTCGATAAAGCTTGTCTTAAAATAATCTACACATAGCATTAAGCTAGGTAGCGGCGTTCAACTTCGTACACCTGCGTTTCGAATTTCCCGGAAAAAAACTTACCAAACAAATGCAGTGCGTTCAGTGTGAGTGCTGCTCTGCAATGCCTTTTATATTTTTTTATTACTAATTCCCGTTTTACGGGGAAAAGGTTGGCTTATAATGATTCTCATCAGCTATCGGGTTCGACACCACCCATTAAGTCGGGTTTTACTTCTATTCTTAATTACTATCTTATTTACTGAGCAAAACTACTTTAGGTTAAATTTAATAATGGTTAATGACTAATTTTAAGTTAAATTTCTGATATCAAATTAAATTATTCGACTTATGTCTTTAACATTCAGTTAACTGTTTACAAATTCAAATCTACCAACTCAAGAAACTTGCCCAATTCAGTGAGGTAGTAGAAATGGAGTGGACATGCCCGTAAGATTTACATTGAAGGGTATGGTAATGGAGGTAGTAGACAATGGAGTGGCCCTTCACATTTGAAATGTATTGGAGGGGACGTAACCAAGAGCTAAGGGGTATGCGATATTTTGTCTGCCTCTTGCACATCTATCTCATTTGGAATCATACGTCATATGATCACCACGTGGAAAATATCTTGTCAAGTTGATAGATGGGACGCTTGGCGAAAGTTGCAGGGGTAGATGCAAAGCAGTTGTATCACATGGGCGACTCTACTATTTTATCTCTATGGGTATGGTAGTAATTTTTTGTCCACTAAACGTCAAATCCAAGTAGTTCCCCTCCAGAGCGAAATGGCGGAAAGACAGCTTTATGCTTGAGTTACAATCAATGCAACCAACATTTGCTGCCAAGTTTTGTTGGTGGAACGAGTTACAATCAATGCAACACAACATTTACTGTCATCTGTCACTGGCTATATTAAAGAAATTGCTGCTCGATAATTTGGATCCTTTAAAGTCTCGGAAAGAGATATTAGTGAATATTTTATCCTCTAAAAGCTGCGGAGTATAATGCAAAGCAAAAATTAGACAAAAAAATACAAATTCTGATTGTCATTTACATATGACAGTTCCGATTTCCCAGACTCTCATAGGAACAGGTGGAATTGGATATTTTCAAAAATGTTGTTGCCATGCCAAGTTTGAGATATGAGCAAACTCTGCTGCCAAGCAAAGTTGTGTTGCATCATTGTAACTGCTCTCATACGTTCTCATGGGTTCAAACTCATTTTGACGTGCAACAAATGTTGGTTGCATTGATTGTAACTCTAGCTTTAACATGCTTTGTGCGCGAGAGGATTGAAGGGGTTAATGGTGGAAAGTTATACCGTCCGTGTCCACTCCATTTCTACTATCTCACTGACTACAACACCTAATGTCTTTATACTTAAAGATTTGACGTGCGTTTTACATATCCTCTTCGATTATATCAATTGACACAATTTTGCTATGGGCTATCCTGCAGTTTATTATATCATTGTCATCTTGTTTGTGGTAGTTGTTTGGGGCTATAATCGTTCCGTCCTAACAGGCTCTGTCGCCTGAGCAATTTCAAAGCTATTCGAATCATATGTGAAATATCGTACTCTTGCGAAAAACCCTTAATTCAGCCGACATGTCAGAATCCAATTGTTTTAAAGGTATTGCAGAAAAATTCGAGCGAGTTGCGAAACCTGCAGGCTCCGCCGCTGATAAGGACTATGATAGTGATGTTCCGTATGAGGATACCGAAAATTACGACGAGGTAAACTATTTTTCTATTCAATCAAGTCAAAATGTTAATAGCGGCCCACAGCTTGTATTTACGTGAAAGGTTTTGACAAATTTATTCAATTTTTTTGTTTTTATGTTTACAAAAAAATAATGTAAGTTTTTTTCTAATGTTATATCTTCAAATTAACTTCTAGATCAAGGGCGATGAAGGTGATCCTGAAGTTGATAACTTTGAAGGTTTTAACGGATCTGGTCGAACAGTCACCCTCCAAATGTTGCTCTCGGCTAATGTGCTTCAACCTGGACGGGCAGCAATGACGATTGAATATTTGGTATGTGCTTAATTCGAGTTTGATTTAATCTTCGTAATGTACAAGTCCCTTGCGAACTAAGAAAAAACATAGAAACAAGTGAAATTCTTTAATGTTTTTCCATCAGACTGGTAGCAGGCATCTGGATTAGAATTTCGTTCTGCTGAAATTCGATGCTATCCTCTATCCCCTAAATCATTACAAACTTAGATCCGCTGTCATAAAGCTTGATTGCAATACAATTTAAGATATATATCTTTAATCTAAAATTAATATATCTAAAATTAATATTCTAAAACAAATATTAATTTTTTCTGCGAAAAGAATCAGACTTCAAGAATATAAAATAGTACAAATACTTATTTATATACGTACAATTTTATTAATCAGGGCCAAAAATTTGTCGGGGATCTATTGCCTGACGGTAAAATTAAGTCACATGAAACTGAGACCATATTCTTATCTCCAAGTGCTTGGGCCATGCATTGTAAGCGAATAATCAATCCTGAAAAGAAATCTGGTTGTGGATGGGCATCAGTGAAATATAGGGGGAAAAAATTGGACGCTTACAAAGCTAATTGGATGCGAAAATGTGCCCAGCAAAATAATTCAGTTACTTGCGAAGAAGGTAAACAATACATTGATGAATTTTTCTTTGAACAAATATATTTTACTCGGTATATTCCTCTTAGATGATCCTGAATTTGAACTGGAAAGAAAACTCGTAACACCGCCACCACTAAAACGAACAGTATTGACACACAACACCATAAATAATCGAAATATTATGCAGTAAGTTGAAAAATACTCTCAGACATGCTTGTAGTACAGGTATTTAAAAGTTTGGTTGTTATTGAAATCCGCAGCCATAAGTGAACTGTTAAATAGCTCATTCTAAATACATGTCCATTTCTTACGACCGTATATACATTTTAAGAGATTTTTTAAATTTTTTGTAGACTAAGAAAATCAAATGAAAAAGAATTTAATTTTGAAAGTTAAATTTAAACAAATTTATTTTCCTTAGTGATGCCAACAGCTTAATCGAAACTGTTCCGTTCTCAACTATAAATAAGCTGCAACCGTTTTTAATAACATTCTCATCATCTGCGTTATTACTCGCTGACTTTCATTCACATCTAACCTGTCACGAAGTATGCGGATATCTAGGAGGTACATGGGACGTAAATTCACATAGTAAGTTATGTTGCTTATTAATTATTTTCCGAATTTGAATAAAGTAATAGCTTGTTTAAATAAATTTGCTTAAATGATAGCTATATTATACGTGATATGTTGCATTATGGAAAATATTTGGAATTGTTGGAATGTTTTCGTTTTGCGAGCAGGCTTAAGTGAACCTTCCACAATATTGTAATAATATAAACTCATTTGTTTCAATGTCAAAGATACTTAAACCTTATATTTTAAACGATTGCTAATTTTTTTTATTTGATTGCATATTACAAAGAGTGTGTCAAAAAAAAGCGAGTCCTTTTTGTGTGAGGCGACTATAAGTCGCAGCGCGTTCGCTCCGTGCGGATTTGGTTGAAGGGGAAGACAGCTTCAAGCGTCAGTCGCTTGCGAATCTCCGTTGGGTGTACATCGTGTCTATCTATAGTAGATCCAGA
This sequence comes from Nemotelus nigrinus, assembly GCA_947369275.1. Taxonomy (NCBI): domain Eukaryota; kingdom Metazoa; phylum Arthropoda; class Insecta; order Diptera; family Stratiomyidae; genus Nemotelus; species Nemotelus nigrinus. Next base: position 24,985,803 of record OX376375.1, on the reverse strand, counting down.
TGTTATCCTCGATCGAAGCAAAAATGCAACGGAAACTAAATGCAAAAAAATGCTATCAGGTTTTATGTGGGATGATGTGGGAAAATCGGCTATGGAGACGTTGACCATGATGCGGTAAGTGTTCTGGGATGAAAGCCTGTCGAAAGCTGCTGTTGTGAGGTGACACAAGTGCTGCAATAACGGTTGGGAAAGTGTGTCGTGAAAATCGCACTGGACGCCCATCCACTAACAGAAATGAACAAAATGTGCCTGATCTTTTCAACGCATACCGGCGGATAAATATTCGAATAATTGTATACAAGACAGGAATTTTAAAGTACGATTCCGAGTCAAAACGCCAAAGTTCCAAGTGATGCATAACAGTATCACTTAAAAAAGGCTCGAATGAGCAAGTCGAGGACAAAAGCCTTGCTCATTGCCTATCCACTACGAATTTGTATTATCTGAGGGATGGCGCTTTTTACGTAGAAGTCCTAAAAAGACTGAAACAAAGGGTCAATCGAGTGATGCCAGCCTTTGGCACCAGTTGGAAGCTGCAACTGCTTCGCTGTCACCAACTAGCTGGCCTGGAACGGCATCGCAATCGCTTCCAAGCTCCCCTACTGTCTTGACTTTGCTGCGGCAGATTTCTTGCTGTTCCCTAAGTTGAAGACAGCCCTTAAAAGTCGCCACCATGGAAACATACCGGAGGTTAAATTACCTTCGATGCACTGTATTATGTCGAAATTGTTTGAATAAAACGCCGATTACATTATTTCTATAAATCAACTTTAATACAAGACTAAGACAATGTAAGTAGGAGTGCGGACAATCGTATACTGTGCGGGGAACTGGTTTTCTACTACTATTTTGAAAACGAAGCTAATTTCAGTTCATATAGCACCTTCAAATTGAAAAAAAATTGTTTTTTCAAAGGTTAGTTTTAATTGAATAAAAAGTAAAGATAATAAAAATATCTTAATGAAACTTTGTACACATACTTTACTTGCTTTATACTACACAAAAAAAATTGTTAAACATTTTTTGTGGCCTTCTGTCGTCTGCTACAATTTTTTTGAAAAAACACCAAAAAAAAAACCTGGCGTGTACGATAACTGCCCTCAGAAGAGGCTGAGAAAAATATCAAAAACGGGGTTTTCATCAGCATCAAAGCGGCCTTAGAATGAACTAAAAAAAAAATTGGTTGAAAAATAACAAAATGGCGGTGGTTTTTCGAAAATCGAGGTTTTTCCCCCAAAAATCGGTTATAACTAAAAAAATTTAATGACGATTTTTTCATCCGTAGTTCATTCTGAGCAATTTAAAACTTCTTGTACCTCATCATCTAAAAGGTGGAGGACGCTTGAAATTTTTTAAAGTATTATCACCAGCTTCCTCCGCCTTACGCCAGTTACACCATATGTTGCCCAAATCTCCTTGCGCATGTTTTCAATCGAATTAGAATTTCGTCGTTTAGGTAGGGCATAATATGTTGATAAATTTTTCATTAATTTTAGTGTCAGTTGTACTTTTTCGGATCTTTTTTTGGAGTTTCAACACTTTTTTTAGAAGCATCTTTTTCAGCAAAGTTTTTTTTTGCTGAGGCCAACTTTTTTCTGCTTCTTGTGAAGGAGCGAACTGAACGAAAATCATAGAAAAAATGACCTTGGCGCGCTTCGCTATATATGGTCATACAAATTTTTTTTTTATAATTTCAATTTTATATTATTAAAATCATGTTTTTAAAGCTTCATTCTAACATATTCAATCAAAAAACAAAAATCGATTTATGAAAAATTTGAAGGTGATATGTCCCCTTAAGCTAGTTACAATTTACACAATTGTTATCGTTAATCCATGACACGCTGCTTGAAGAAAATTCCATAAATAGCCAGAAATACGCCTTCGAAGCTTGAAAAAAAACCGGTAGCAAAAGTGTCTCGTTGTCCAAGTCTCCTACTTCGACGAATTTCAGTAATTTGTAGCGATAATTTGAATAAAATGTTGCATTTGCACACACTCTATGTATGAAAACTAAAATCATTTAGTATTTCGATTTAATTTGTTTAGTGCTCACTGCGAGACAAGCTTTACCTTTTTGCGTAAAATGAGTATTTAATATGTTTTAGATCACAATCCAGGCGAAATTTCTAAGCTCTTACTCAAGTTACATTCATTCGCAACTTCATCAGCTTCTAACACATATCGCAGCTTTGAAATAGAAAGGTTTCATAAAATAGTTTTGTCTATAATTTCTTGTCTATAGTTTCTATTCACGTCCGTTCCTAAGGAACTATAATAAATGAGTAAAAAATTGCTGCAAATATTTTTATTATTTCATAAAAATCATTGGTTTAAAAGTGGTGTGCACCAAAATAAGCTTTATGCTTAACATTTTTATAAATTTTTTCAGCACTATCAATATTAAAGTGCTATCCCTGTCGAAACTGTCGATTCGATAAAGAAAATGCAGCGTGCGTGGAGAATGAAATACAAAAGCTGATAATGAAAGATCATCTTATATTAGTTGGCTGGTATCATACGCATCCGAAATTTCAAGCGGAACCAACTCTGAGGGATATAGACGCACAATTGGACTATCAAATTAAAATGCGCGGACCGTCCGATGCTACGTACACGCCTTGCGTGGGTTTAATATTATGTAAGTACACTTTCTTCTAAAGAAGCACTTTGAATCTGAAGCTTCTTTCTGTCTCTAGCTCCTTACTACGAAAACAATCGAAGCTTAGAATCTGAAATCAAACTTTTCTGGGTTATACCACCGCCCGAAAATCGTCAAATGCTTGAGTACGGTCGTCCAATGAACATGGAATTCACAATTATCCCAGATAGTGAAATTTCCGACGACATATTTGGAGAAATGCAGCATTGCGTTGAATATTACCAACAATTTCGGGGAGAACTTGTCGATTTTCAGGCAGCGAACAAAGACGTCACTTATCTTGAAAAATTGAAAACATCTTTGTATTCAAAATTTCCTTTGAAGCAAAAAGACAAAGATGTCTGGAATGCTATTTGTAAATTTTTGGATTGCAAAGAAGATGAAGATTTTGTTCCGCCAAAGTTCGTTTCGAAAATTTGCATGAAAGAAGAGGAAGTAAAAGAAGATGTGAAAGAAGAAATAAAAGACGAGATTCTTTGCGACTTGAAGATTATGTCCTTGCAAGAGCAATTGGCTTTACCATCTGGTTTGAATATGAACCCTAGACATTTGTCATCGCCTTTAGTGACCCCATCGATATCATCTTCCGTTAGCAACTCCGTAACGATTCCAACTGCATCTTCATCTCGGGATAGTCCAATAATTGTTCTATCGAATTCAGTAAGTCCATCGAAATTTGAGCTGCCTGTACGTGCAAGTCCTTCTCCTGCTAAATCAGACACATCTTCCTGTCGTACACGTGCATCGCCCGTTCCAAGCCCAGGAAAATTTCATAATACCAGCGACATTTCCAGAAGCAGTCCAAATTTGATGTCTAATAAATGCGAGAATATTCCAACTTCATCAGCTAGTGACTTGATGGCTACAAGTGTGTCTTCTTTGGCCGGACAAAACTCATCGAATTTTCTTCCTGGCGAACTAAACAGTTTTTTCCGACAGCAACAGAAAGATTTTGGAAGTTCATCTCTTAATCAGCTAGCTGCCACAGCAGCGAAAGTTGGGAATAAATCGAAACAGGCTGTATCAAACGATCATAGCGCTTACGAAAAGCCATTAGAAAAATTGTATAGTAACAATTTTAACATGCCTGGTGCATCTAAAGCGGAAGGATATACGTCACAAAAGACAAGTAAGCAAGATTCTAAAACAGCGAAGCAAACAACTTCGATGTCCTATAAAACGAAACTAATGAAGGAATTAGAAGAGCTGAAAAATGATCCAATTAAGATCAGCGAGCTAATGCGTTCGCCAGAATACGCAGCACTTCTCTTGCAACAAGCCGAGGCGCTTGGAGCAACCACATTAGGCACGCTAGGTTTCGGAGCAGATTTTTCATTTTTGGGAGGAAATCAAACAAAAAAGCAACAACAGCAACAGCAGCAGCAGCAACAACAACAACAGCAGCAAGCTTTTGACTACACAAACCTGTTACATGCCTCTAAGCTGCTTGGTTATGATATGTACATGCAACAAGCAAAGTCTGTTAATGATTTAAATAACTTCTTCCAGCAACAGTTAGGACACAATGTAAAAAAACAGCAGTCATCAGATTATACTGCTTTGCTTCAAACGTATTCCAAGCTGTTCGATACACAAAATCCTTATGGGATGAGTACTGCAAAAAATGTGCCGCCCGAACTTGCCGCTCTATTGAATTCAACTGGAGTAACATCGAGCAACTGTTCTACAAGTCGGAAACAAAAAGATTCAAATAGCATATCAAATGATATGTTAAGTCAATTGATGCAATGTGATAAGGTTGCTGATCTAAATTCTTTATTATATCACCAAAGCAAAACTTCGTCCGATCTTAATGCATTGTGTGTACCAACAGTAGCTTCTTCAAAGTCAACACCTGATCCTTCAGCATATTATTCACAGTTAACACAAGAAAAGATGCAAGACTATGCCAGTCTTTTCCAGCAACATCACGGTAAATACGGACTTCCCGATCCATTATCAAAATCGACTCTAGCTGCGAATAATATGTTTATGTCACCATCTGCATTACTTAAATTACAACAAGACTCGCTGAATTCCATGATAATGAAACCTCCGAAATCCAATGCATCATCTTCATCGTCAAGAGCTCGAGAGTCATCTGCATCGCCAGCACAAGAACGTTTGACGCCAACGAAAAGCAGTCGCGGTGAAAGTCCTGCTTCAGGTTCTGGTCACAAGTACAATTTCAGTGCGATAGACTTAGCCATATCGAGTGTAGCGCCTGCTAATACACCATCCCCATCGTCATCCGATTCATCACTAAGACGCCAATCTGAAACTCCAGCTGTTGATTTGAGCCGAGTCAATCCGGATTCTCTTCAGAAGAAAAAACGAATGGAGTATTCGTCAATTGCTGATTTAGCCGCCCCACCACCAGCAAAACAATCCAAATCGAATGAGTGTGGCGATAACATTTTAAATCTTGATTTAGTTTAAGTTTAATTTAGTTTAAAAATACTTTGAAGTAACGAATACCGTTAGACGGTTTGTAGGAATTGATTTTCTTCGATTTAGTGTATGTAATTCTTGCGTAAAATGTATTTTTAGTATTTAGTATTTTAGGTTTCAAACGTAATTTTACATTGACGTAATTATGCACATCAATCTATACATTTAATTCGTATTTTTTCGCATCCTCGACAGCGTATGAAAAGTAATTTGTTTAAGGGGTTACACCACAGTAGAGAGCGAAAATTTAACGTTTTTTGCGATATTTTTTTAAGTGAAAGGAAGTTAAACATGTTTTGAAGTTTAAAAAAAAAACTTGTTTATTCAAAAATATTTCAAAATGGCTGCGGAACAGCCGTTTCTACGGAATGGTTTATTTTGGAGAGGCTCCGCGGCACGCAGTAGAAATGCACCAAAAATTAATCTGGAACAGAATAAAAAATATTTTCTTAAACTACTTTAGTGTAGCTATAGAAATACGTAGGAGTTTTTGAAAAAACTCATTTTTGTTAAATTGGCGAGCATTTGAAAAAAAAATGTTCTTTTTACTACCAAAAAATGGGCACTTATTTGTATCTAAAAATTCGAAATATTAACTTATCAAAAATCGGCTACGTATTTCTATGCGGAATGTTGTTTTAAAGATGTGATATTAATTTGGAGTGAAAAAATTGAAAATTGTTTGAGTTATGCTGCGTGCCGATTTGAAAAAACGTGTTTCGAGAAAAACGCATTTAAAGTTTTGACTCGTGTTTCGAACACGAGTCAAAAGGACGCTGTACTAACGTACTTATTGTTCAGCATGCTTGAAAATGTCTCTAACGACTTCTATTAGTGTATTCGAGAAGTTAGAAATCGAATACTCAGAGAAAATGCTGTACCCAACGAGCAGGTGTCGTATTTACGGCAGGTAGTCGTTTCGAAGCAGTCGTGAGGGATCGAGAAAGAGCTCGAAATTTCAATGAAAACATTTTCTAGCAGATATAAAACCGTTTGTATCTTCTTCTAGAGGATTCAAATGATTTTTTAAGCCTATAAAAGGAAAATCGATTCTTTGAAATTTCTACTGTGGTATAACCCCTTAAACGTGTAACATGATATTCCGAGTAAGGGTCTAAGTAGTAATGAAAAGAACGAAAAAGCAATTTGTAGCGTCAGCAGAAGAAGAAGGCAGATTACGCTCGAAATATCGATAACTGTCACTTCTTTCGCAAACCCGCTAAACGACTCTTATTACGTCAAAACAATCTTCAATTCTAAGATTAAAAACATGATTTGTGAACATTTTCACCAATTGTTTTTCTTCTGGATGATGGCCAAAATCAAGTTTCGTCGTTCGAATTCTTTCAAGCTATCTCAAAAATTAAAATTAAAAAAATTGTATTAGGAACTTAAAATAAAAGAAAATAGTTGAAACTAAACATTGTAAACGTTGTGTGAAAATAATTTAATAAAGGTATTTGTCGCATAGAAAGCTTTTGTGTTATTTTTTTGAATTTTAGAATATTAGTGTTTCTGTACTCGAACTGTTTCTGTATTCGATGTTATGAGAATAGATAAATGTTATTAAAATCGAATTGAACTGTCGTAAATGTTATTGAAATGCAAAAAAACCTGTTCCATAATTTCTGGGTAAGATTGTTTTTTTTCGCAACTCCTTTATTTTTTATTTCGTTTTCCATACATTTTGGCACATTAAAATAAATCTGTATCAACTTTAATTTCAAGACCCATTGCGCCTGAACTATAGATAGGAAGATCCAAAGATAAGAACGTGAACAAAACCAATTACTCTGGAAACGGAAATAAAGAAGTTTAGAACAGTCGAGACACAAATCATGTGGCGGAAAACAAAAGAGGATGATCTAGATTGATCTTTTTGAAGAACGCATAACATCGAAAAGAGCTTCATAGAGAAATCAGCTGCCGGCTACCGATCGAGTGATATTTTGGCTATTCGAAAAATTTGAGTAATAAAATAGTTCTTTGGCGAGTCAACAATTGAGCTGAAACTAATGGTATGTATACGCGGGTATTGTGTTATAAAAGTTTTTATTTTTTATGCACAGTATCCTGTTTTACGAGGAATAGGTTGGCTTATAAGATTGCGTGTCAGCCATCGGTTTAGTTAACACCTGCTAGGAGAGTTTGACGTTAATGATTATGTTTATAATATTGAAAATCTTTATTTATTCTTCTAAATCTATATTATCGCCTTGAAAGTATTCTCTTGCCGACGCAATACACATATACCAACGATTTTTCTAATCCTCGAAACAATTGTTAAAGTCGATTTCCGGAATGACTTTCATAGCGCGCAGCGACTCGGTTTTGATCTCTTCAGTCGTGTCGAAACGATGTCCCCGGAGCGGTCTCTTGACCTTAGTGAATAGCCAGAAGTCACACGGAGCTAAATCAGATGAATACGGTGGTTGCGGAACGATATGGGTAGAATTTTTGGTGAAATGATCACAAAGAACAAATGCAGTGTGAGTTGGTGCATATCATAGTGCAAAAACCAAGGGCTGTCTGTCCAAAAGTCAGTCCTCTTTTTACGAATAGTTTCACGCAAATGACGCATAACGCTCAAATAATATTCCTTACTAACAGTTTGGTCCGGCAGCAGGCATTCATAATGCACCACACCACGGTAATCGAAGAAAACTGTTAACATGAGCTTGATTTTTGGCGATCTTTTCGGTCTTGATTCGCCTTTTGCACGGTATTCGCTTGATTGGTCGGTTGTTTCCAGATCACATGCATAAATCCAAGTCTCGTCTCTAGTTATCATGCGTTTTACCTTGTCTTGATAGTCAGAAAGCATTGTTCACAATCAACGCGACGCTGTTTTTCCAAAAAATGGGCGTTTTCGGCGCCAAACGAGATTTCATTATTTTCAGGTCCAAAACATCGATCAAAATGGTCTGCACTGATCCAAATAGCATCAGCGGGGTCTCTAATTATCAATCGACGATTTTTGAGCACCAAATCTTTGATTTCACTGACATGAGGCTCATCAGTTGATGGTCGTCCAGACCGATCTTTGTCTTTAACGCTTTCTCTGCCTTCTTTGAATTCAATGTACCACTTATAAATATTTTTTTTTACATAGCCTGCTCACGAATGGTCTTTTGTAACATTTTCAACGTTCATGAGGCAGAAATTTCACGCCGCAAACAAAATTTAATGCAACTTCTTTGCACAGAAAAATCACACATTGTAAAGCTCGCAAAACTCACTTTTTGCTGTCTACAAACCCGTGCGTGAATATTAAACAAATGCAAATATTGACATTAAATTAGACATAGAGTCAAACACAGTATAACCAATATAAAAATATTTTATCAATCTCAAAATAAACATTTGTTTGCAATAAATCGAGAATTTTAACCAAACTCTTGTTTATTTGAATTTTTTCTGTCCCTCTTCGTTATTTAAACTCGTTATTTTGAAACCTCGGTAATTTGGTCCGTTAAGTTTCAAATCATCGAGAGTCGACTGTAGTAGTTATCTACCCCTCAAGTCGAGCAGCTGGCGGAAAATTCTATTTTGGCCCTGAGAGAAGGTAGGCGAACGTGCTCAGGTCGGTCCGACTATTGTTGTAGATACGACCAGTATTGTAAAGCTTCTCGATTCTAAACGAATACACGAAGTGTGTTTCAAATGAAAAACACAACACTATTATTTCAAGCTGGAAAACAATTGTAGTTGTTCATTCGTTGTTAGCCAAATAAATCGAAATAACCAGTGCTGTGGAGTCGGAGTTATGGCCCCGTGTATTTAAAGCGGAGTCGGAGTCGAATTCGACTATAACCATAGGAAATCTAACCCACATTTTGACACATCAAACCAACAATCCTCGAACACATAGTGTCTTTCCTAATAAAAAAAAGTTCCTATAAATGACATCCTATAAAAAACTATTCTTTTCAGTAATCCTTACCATCAGGAATATAATTCCTTTTTGCTTTTGTATTGAATTGGCAATCGAAATTCTTTTAAACTGTATTACAATAATAATACTATCCACTCATTTCATACATAGGCAGGATAAATGATTTATTCTTTTTATTTCTCTCGCTTATACTGCATAACGTCGTCACTACTATTTTGCAACGATATCTGCAGTTTTAAACTTTACAATAATAAAATTTCATACTTTTGTGTACATTTTATATATTGTTTTTTTTTCATGGCAAAGAACAAAATAACAACCGTAAATGTGCAGCTTTAACACATGTGTAAGCAAATTTTTCACATCAACTTTACAACTGCAGGAAATATATAAAAAGAATGCATAATTTCGTTTTTTAAAAAAAAAATGTTATATGATTCAAAATCATTTTTAAAACATTCGTCGAAACAAATGCATTATGCTAAACATGCATGATATTTAATAGAATATGCTCACACTATCCTAACCACATTTTGCTAGATTTAGTTTTAAACCATGATAAAAATTTAATCTTATGGGAAGCCTTTACTGGAGCATAATAGCGAAATGTGACTTTTGTAAAAGAGTAACTAACCGTCGTTTGCACTTCTTCATTTTCACTATAATATTATTATTTTTCAATGTTTACAGATGCTCCAAAGTAATAACTTGATTCATTGAAAACTTTTTATCATTCATAAATATTAAAAATTTGGCAGTTACCACGCATAAGGTCATAGTGAAAATACAATCATTTTTACTCTTAATGACAAAATTCGGTGTTAAACTGTGGCATTAATTCTTTTGATTACTACCATTCAGGGTCATCTTAAGATTTTCGCTTTTATTAAAATCTATTTCGGCATATACGAATGTTGGTTGTTTTTGAATTCCACTTGCGTTCGGACTAGGACTTGTCGATGACTCGCCAGACGTTGAGGAATTGCCTTTCGAAAATGAGCTGCTGCCGGTAGCTTCGCTGTTGCCTGTTGATGATAAAATCACGTTGGCTGAAGCTGGAGGTAAGTCAAGTTTTGCATAATGTAGCTCGCGCTCAGAACACACTGACGGAGGCCGAGAAGGTAAACTGGGATCCACAAGTAAACCTGTCGTTTCCGAGTGACAAGTTGGTGCTGCTGCTGCTGCAGCGGTATCGCTGCAAGATAGCGGACGCGGATTGATCAAAAACGAAGTTTTGCTTTCACAAATTGTTGCTGATGAAGACGAACCGCACAACGTCGACGAAGACATTGATGTTGACGGAAGACATTCGCTATTTGCTGAACTAGGTCGATTGAAAGTTTTCAGTGGCGATAATTTCTCGCTGTTGACCGAATTCGGACGTGAAAGTAGTTTTCTTGATTGTAGAGAGCTGTCACTGCGTATTTGCAGTAATTCGTAGCCTGATGAATTTTCACTGGTACGTAATTGATCCGAAAGCTGTCGGCTTATAAGGCTGCTCGAATTTAAATTTCGAATGCTATTTTTCAACAGAGTTTCATCGTTCGCCGAGCTAATAGGTTTAAAGCTATTATTCGAAGTGTCCTTTACAGATTTCACATTCGGAATTGATTTTTTACTACTGTCGTGCAGATTCGTGCTTAGGATGCCGAAGGGCAACGAATTTTTCGCAAACGGTAACACTTGCTGACTACTCCTTATCGCATTGTTAAGTTTCTTATTTTCGTCCAATGAAACAGGGGGTGTCAAATTTATACAGTCGGACTCTGTTTCAGCATGAGTTTCATTTGCAGGTTTCTCATTGCCTGACTTAAGTGACATATCCGCATAGTTATTACTCAAAGTATCGACACTTACAATAGTTTCCTGCGCATTGGCTTCTTCGCTTAATATATTGCAATTCCTAAAGCTCATTGAATTTCCTATGTTTTCAGCTTGGCGCTGGTTAGATAAAGTTACAGTCCCACTTGTCGCATCAACTAAACATTTTCGTTGTGCAAAATCATTGGACATGAAATTCTTTCCGAGAGTGCAAGGACTAAATGGAAACATGATTGCCGCAAAGTCACTATCGATCATATCACCTTGCGATGTTAGCGGACAAAATGAATCAGATATATTGGCCAATTTTTCTTTGGGAGCAATATCTATAGGGAAAGAAGGATCACCTGATCCAGCAGGTCGTTTTAAATATTGATTACTGCTTAACGCTTGATCGTTGCTTTTGTTTCTTACGAATGACATTTCCATGTACCCCTCCGGGGTGCTGGATGATTTTCTATTTGGGTTATGTGCGTCCATGTATAAATCACGAGGACTGATATTCATATAATCTTCCGAATTCATTTTCTTAACCATGAATGAGGACGCGGTCGGCGACATATTCATATAAGGCGCTTCTTCGACCACGCTTGATGTTGGTTTATGGGCACTTGGAGAGGCCTTTATCGGTGAACTAGATAGGGGCTTCATTTCTAAATAGCCACTACTATCCATCGATCTGTGACTTGACGTTGGTGAAAACTTATCTGAGTAGCTTCCTGGTTTCATTTCTAAATAACCAGAGGATGTAGCTTTCGGTGAGTTTTCGAATAAGTCATGATTTTGCTGGGCTATAGGAACTGCCAGGGGAAATGAAGACAATCGATGTGTCGCAGTTGCACCATTGCGACCATAGATTTCTTGCTGACTAATTGTGTTGATGTTATTCGTATTGTAAATTTTCCTTTCGGAATTTTTTGAGAAGTCGATTTCCATCAGATCTCCCATACGATCCACCGAATTTTGACTCTTATGCACAAGAAGTGGAGCACTGGATGATTTTTTACCCTTACCTTGATTATTGTTAGTAGTTGTGAGACTATCGTTATAGCTATTGTTATTGATGCAGACAGCTAAGCTGGGGGCGAAAACTCCCCGATAAAGATCGCATCGTGGTATCTTAGCTCGTGATCCAACCGAAAAAGCCCGAACTCGTGAAGTGTTTTGGTCAGCAATGTTTGCAGACTCTAAGCGCAGTTTACGTTTGATATGCTCCGGGCGGCTCCCAACAGAATACGCTCGCATTGGTCTCTCACTCGTAGAGCTAAAAACATTTAAAAAAAAAAACACATTAATGCTTAATTTAGCCTGACTATACAATTTAGTTAAACTTATAAAGGTATTAAATAGTCGTAGTTCAGGCACAAGAAATAAATACTCACTGCAAATCTTCATCATCAGGTGTAAATCTAGATTTGATTTTATCTAGAGGATACTCCGAAAATCGGATGTCCGTTGATGGTGTTCCCGACGTCACACTACAACTAGAAGCTGCCGAGCTCACGACACTAGTCGTAAGTTGTTTCGAAGATTGTTCCATGTCAACATAATCCTGCATTTGCTTCCGACATATCGGTACATATCCATCCATCGATTCTTCTGCTAAACTAGACGCACGACTGTGACCCCCCGAGCTTCCTGTATGCAAACCATGCGGAAATTCAGTGCTTGGTGAAACTGGTAGTGTTTCAGTTCCAACATGATCACAAGGAGATGTTCCTGGTGGACTATAGGGACTGAACATATCCACGTACTGATTCTGAATATCAACAGATTGCGGTGCTGGGCTGATTTTGGAAATATTATGATTCGAAGGAGCTGATGTTATTGGCAATTCTAGGCAGGCATTAGCATTATTCATATTTTCCACAATGTGCTTGTTGTTTGACTTGAAGTAAGTGTCGTCGAAATTCTCTTCCAGAATAATCCCACTGGACCCATGTGGACTAGAAGAAAAATATTTGCATTCAATGTGCTACATGAACTTCACAGATCACAAGTTATTAATTCAATCGTTCATATAAGCTTACTGTGGAAGTTCGGTAAATTCAAAATGATAAAATAGTTGTAAGAATTTGAACACTGAGCAAATTTTATATGAGTTTTAAATACTGAAATTCTGCATAAATCGAAAAAATACTTGAATTGTACACTTTGGTTTATTTTCGACTCACCTGAAATAACGACTCACGAAATTTCCACTTTCATCTTGCATTTGGTGAACGTAGCTATCAGTCTCATCGATGCTTAATGATGAACCATCACTCTCCGAACATCCTGTTGATGGACTTAATGCATTTATTGGGGGACTATGACTCAATCTGCTGCCGATACACATAGACATTGGGCGATTTGAAATAACTGGTCGCGATGGTGGCGGCATTGATGAATTGGTTGTTAATTGCGAATTACAGCTTTCGCTATTAGTTCGATTTCTTGAAGGAAGACTGTCGCATCGATCACGTCCGCTACCGATACCTGCATATTTTTTTATTACATAATTAAAGATACTTTCACATTAATTAAAATTTTGTTTAATTATGCGCCATTTCAGCACTTAATTCTTCTATTAGACTAATGAATTCACATGTATATGAATTTACACATGTATATATATATATATATATATATATATATATATATATATATATATATATATATATATATATATATATATATATATATATATATATATATATATACATTACTTATTATTTTTATATGTATACAAATATATACAAAACGCATGACAATTGTTTTCCTAAAACTTTGACGGACTATGACTAGAACCAGTAAACCAATTCAGAAATCAGACGGTCTAGGAAATCTTATATTTTCATCACCCAGGCCGTCTACTCTGGGTGGCCAAATGAGGGATCCATTCCAGTGGCCAAGTGAGGGATCCATTACAGTGAAGAATCCGGGTCCCTGAAAGCCTTTCGCGAACAAATCGCGGAGTTACGACAGGCAAGAAAGAAAATTGTTACAGTCAGTAATAGATGACTGAGGGAAAGGCACTTGTCTCATACCGTGCAAACCGGACTCGAGATACCTCGTGGAAGGAGTTGGTGGCTGAGATACGCGGCGAGTTTCAATCAACTGACTACGACGATCGGCAGCTTCTGGCTATAGAACGGCCAGAATAGTCTTTACGGTTGTGCGTGTTGGCAATACAGGCTTTGTTCCGACGGCGTACCATTCCTTACACAAAGAAAGAAAAGTTTTAGATCCTTTGCAAAAACATTTCCATCCTACCAGACCTAAAGGTATGTATCCATATGTTGCATTTTCGCGTATCGTATCGCCGTTGCGTATTAGTGGATACAACAAACGTTGCGTTGTACACTATAGATTAGTGAATAAAGGCTTTGCAGCTGCGTGTCGAGTCTTTTGCAACGGATCGTATTGATGATACATGGAATATTGAGTAGTGTGGACACCGTATCCGTTTAGTGAATGATACGCAACAGAGATACGATACGGAAGAAATGCAACATATGGACACCTACCTTAATATGTCATCATCTCAGTCCATATTAAGTCTCATATCGAACCTTGACCGGTTTGAAAACCTCTTGTAGGCGATGCGAGTGTCCGCGGAAGCTTATCTAAAAACGCCCGCAAGAATTTTTCTCTGTCTCTTGAAGCCGGATTTGGCATATACAAATTGCTTTGATGAAGGAGACTTAGCCTCTTTACAACGATCTAATCTAGAGTTGAAATTGCAGGAAAAAAACAGCCAAAATTGCGAGCTTCAAAGGTGCATCGAGTGTGGCCAACTGGGGACTAGGAAAGCAATCTGCCGTGATTGTCAGGAGTCTCGAGAGAGGAACCGTAAACCACCGAGACATCCTCACGCAATTCAGACTGGTAACTCACCCCAAGCTAGTATGGTTGCGGGAGAACGAATAAGGCAACCAACGAGAAACGAACGTTGTGCTCAGTGGGTTGGTACCTGGGCACTAAAGATGCAAATGGTGGAGCCACGATAGAAGCACAGCTGGACCATTTGTTGTTGAAGAAGCAGGAAATAACAGACCACACCTTGAGGTAGATATTCTAAAAGTAAGTTACTCGGGCTGATAGATTCTGGCACCTGAGCCACTGTGATGGGGGGAGCGGGTTGGTGAGCTTTGGACGGACTGGAGGTCTTGAAATCGGATCAACGCTCCATCCGCCTGGCCAACTAAATAGCTAAAAGTAACTGGCAGCATTACACAGCACTTACATTCTCATTTCAACTTCATATTAGTTTCTTGTTACAAACGTAATCTTCGTTTAAGCGAATAAAAAGCTTAATCACATAGATTATTTACTTCGGCTGAAAAAAATAATAGGGACAACTATCGAATGTTCAATTTCATTGCCGTTATCGTGATCATTTGACGGAGAAATGTCATTTTTAAATTCTAATGAGCTCCACGTAAACAAACATTAATATCCGCCAAAAACCGACTTCTGCGCCTAGATTTCGCCAAGGCCCATATTAACAAGAACATTGATTTTTGGAATCGAGTCCTTTTGACAAATGAGTCGAAATTTAGCATTTTCGGAAGTGGCGGTCGCGTTAAAATATGAAGAAAAAAAAATACATCTTTAGAGACCAAACATTTGATCTCTAAAGCTGTCTCTCTCATCTGGGATCAGCAGATTGGCTTTTGTTGAAACTACTATGGACAAGAACCTGTTGGAACAACATTTGAAGCCATCAGTTGAGAAGTTGTGCCTTGGAGTGAGTTGAATTTTCCAACAAGACAATGATCCGTAGCACACAACACTTTTGATCAAGAACTGGTTGTTGTACTATGCTCCCAGGCAGCTTAATACGCCTCACAAAAGCCCGGAAATAAACCAAGTAGAACATGTATGGGAGCTTCTGCAGCGGCAAATTCGGAAATGTTGCATAAAAAATAAAAATTTGTTGAAGGAAGCGCTCATTATAGAATGGGAGAATATTACATACACTGAAACTGGTAATTTACTCGCCTCTATGCACCGAAGACTTTTAGCAGTAATTGATGCTAAAGGGGGTCCAACCAAGTATTAAACGAGCAAATAATTTTAAAAATACCGATACATTTAGTTTGAAATTTTTTGTGTATAAGACAACCAGCACTGCCTGCCGTAGAGTTTTGTCCATTCAATTTTTTATGTTTTTGTTATGACATTTTTTTGTGTTTGTTTTTTTATAAATATATTTACGTTACTGAAAAAATGCGCATCAATGGATTTTTGATTAAAGATTCAATGGATTTTTGATTAATTAACCAGAACCTCAATATAAGGTGCTACATAGACTTTTATCCGCCACTGTATCTCTAAACCCTATGAAAACAATAACGCATAGTAGTAACAGTATCATCATCAGAGTTTGTTTTCGTGGTATATTGTTTTTTTATTTATTGAGCTGAATAATAGCATATATGCTCTTCACACTGTGATGCATCTTATTATCGACCGTCCAGAGATTTCTCGCCTTGATATATGGGCTATTTTACTTGAGCTTATCCTTTAGTTACTTCGGGCTGACAAGTCTTCTTCGTCGTTGGCGTTCAAACTGCTGAATTCTCTATTGGACTTTTCCGTATTGTTTTTTTCCATTCCCGATTGCTCAATATCGTAATTTCCGTTTTGGCCAAATTGGATCATTCTAAATGCAACAAGGTGTGCGTAGAATCGGTGTGGTGTCGCCGTGTTATTTCTACGGGCTGATGTTCTCCTGCCTCAGTTACGTCTCCGCAGATGAGCTCAGTTCCTTCAATCCACCGTTAGACGAAATTTATTCTTTCAAAATAATTATATTTTCATTGATATATCGTTTCCCAACACGTCGTTTTTTACACGCAACCTGTTCATTATCGAATTTGTTGTAACTTTTCCTTGGCCTGCAGCAGCACCTCTGCCAAAAGCTACGAATCCTCGTTAGTCGGTTTAGTCGTCAATTTCGCTTTCTGTGCCGATGATAAACGATTCTTTTTCAGAAATTTTTTGATATCGGTGTCTGAAAGATTGCCACATCTGCTCGTCGTTCTGAGTCGAATAAAAAAATCCTTCAAATCCTCCACAAGCTATCTTGCAAAAATCTCGAATGTGCTGTTTGCGTTTTTAATCCCGTATACCTATATCTTTGCATTGCTGTTTATCTTCGAGATATCTGCGCACACGAGGACCTTCGCTTCTCACTCAAACGTTTTCTAAAGCTTCGGTACTTTGGCTGTGAATTGCGTGGTGAGAGGATGGATTGAGTTTCATCAACATCAATTACATCTCTGTCACTATACAGACTTTCCATCGCGTGATCCACCATCGAAAATTGCTATGTAATTGATGCCCTTCTCTTTTTGGCTGCATCGGTTTCGAAGGTTTCATTGCCATCGTTCCAGTGTCGGTAATTGGCGGTCTGGCAGTGTTGTCCTGAGTCGTCGTTTAATATTCATCCGACACGCTGCGTATCGTCGCTGCTAGTAGATGTTATCAACGAGGTCGTGCCATTATCAAAACCGTCGGTAGTTTCCTGGTAGCTTATAGTTTTTTTAGTTCCTTATTTATTAAGCTTCCTATTCCGTAATCGGATTCCCACATGCAGAGATCCCACATGCAAGGAGCCAGTACTCTACCCCCACGGAAATTCAGCTTCCAATTTGCGATAAAGAGGCGTAGCAGCTTATCTTAGTAACGGATGCAACTAGAGACTTAGGACTCGATATGATAAAATATAAGAAATACTTTCTGGACATCACGCCCACTGAGGCGTGGCTGCTTTAATAAAAAATCTAATTCAGATTTTTCTAATATGAATCTAATCAAATCGAATTCATATTTAAGGTCATTCACTTGTTTGAAAGTGCCTGGACACTCTGCTCGAAATTGGAGAAAGAGGCGTGTCAGCTTCGTAGGGCACCGTCTACCCGCAAACCAAATGAAAGGACGCTGCTGCGACATTGAAATTTAATATGCAGCTCCTTCTCATAATTTCATCTAGCTGTGTATATTTACCTGAGTTAATCAGGGGTAAAGGGAGTCATGGAAAGAATCATTCCACAATCATACTCACATTGATTGTAAAGTTGTGAATGAAGTTCTCTACCAACTTTACAGGATTATCGTGGGATTACTTTACTCTTTCTCATAATAATCTAACAAAAGAAGACCTGAAAAAAATACATTAAATATTCAAATATATTTTTCTCAGGTTTCAAAATGTCAATTTTCTAATAAAAAAAAAGTCATTACATAAATATTTAGATCCGCACGAAATTGTTCTAGGAGAATTAGCGAATTCTTCATGGACCGTTGACAAAATTTAGAATCTTTTTTCTGATTCAAAACTGCATATCAGCATGATATAAAATATTGAATTGCGAATGTCTTCAAACGGAATTGTTCTTAACGGCGTTCTAGAGGATGATTTTCTAATGACCCATCACGATATGGCTCCTCCCATAAGGATGAACGATTCCGTCAACTACAGAAATCTGAAGTAATGAACGACTGGACTGCCACTTGTTACACCGTTTAACACGATAACGGAAGCAGATGGTCTATCTCGATAAACAAAGAAGAGAGTACTAATGAAATAAGTAAAAAGGTCTAAGGAATTCCATCTGAGTTTTCATCATTTCCATTAGATAGAATGAGTCATATCAACAACTGATGATATTATAATTGTGCCGCATTTTAATGTGTACGTGTGATAATCTGTGTGTTAACATTTACGTGACTACAACTGCGGAAAATTTTTATTTTAATCTCGATCAGGTACCTCCACATTGCTACCACTACAAAAAGATGAAAAATATGAAGATTATCCTCTCAAACGCTGATAGAGTTCGTAATTTCTATTTTTCAATTAATATTTGCATTCCGGCAAGACCGTGGTCTTGTGCAGCAAGAGCTTGGATTTCTTTGAGTGACGTGACAGGAATATATTTAATAAACTAAAGAATTAACAGTTTTTGGAACAAGCTCAATCCTACATCTAACATAAAACGGCAAGATAGAGTAAACGAAAACCGAAAGCACGAAAGTAAATGAAAATTGAAACTTTCTGTGTGCTAGACAATAATATATGCATGTTTGTATTTGATTAGGGCTTATGTCAAGATAAATAACCGAAATCCACGACGACAATATCCTTGAATCACTAAATTAGTATAATTTGAATAAAATAAATACTTAAAGGAATTCTAAAGTGAACAAAATTCAATTTGTAAATTTTTTTTTTTAAGTCTAATTAGAAATTAGGATGAGTATGTATGAAATGGAGTATAGGATGAACGTTGATTTGATATGATTATATGTATATACAATGTGAATAGGACATATATTTTTTGATTTTGATAAAAGCCAATTGCATACCAGATAGTTGGGGACTAGATAAATCTGTCGATTGCATGACTGTAGAAAGGTTTGTGGGAGCCGGAGATTGAGGCACTTCCAGTGCTTTGCTCGATGATCTTGTTTTAATTGGCTTGTGAATGATAGTATTAGTAGAGCTTAGAGTAGATGAGGTTGCACTCGGACTTTCTGTAAACACAGCCAAATACATTTTAAAAAACATTATTTGTTTCGATTTTCTTTTTGTGTTCCTATTTAGTGGTTTGTTAGTTTGATATGTTGCGCATTTTATCCTAACATTTAGCCTAATATATTTTATATAAGTTATGCTTATATTTTGTTTAGTATTGCTGCAAATATTTTGATTTACTTATAATATTCATATTTTATTTTAAGTTGGCGAATAAATAATTATATTTTCTACTTTTTACAAGCATTTTATATGTGAAGATAAAGCCCTTTTAAAACATATGTCTTAAAATTCATCTTTAAGCCTTTTCTTATGCGAGATAATTGGTCAAAAAAGATCTAAAGTTGCAAGTATACTCACCGTTTAAGGGTGACGAATTGTTTGGTTTGGTACCAGATAATGTTTGTCGGCGATAAATCAGAGGTATAGGTCTTGAATCTGAATTAGCTGATGCGGAACGCTTTCGCGTCACTGGACCGAGACCATCATCCATGTTTTTTGTCGAAGTCATAGCGCTAGAGAGCAAAGAAAATGCTCAATTAACAATCAATCTATGTATGATGAATTGAAAATTAAATATAATTGGAGTCTAAATTAAGATCTAGAAAACAAAAATCATAGTACAATTTCGATTGATGTGAATGCCACCACAAAAAAAAACCTCTGCCTAAGACACTAACAAACTAAATTCAGCTTTCAGTGTCAAATTGATATGACAAATATTAGTACATAGTATACAAATTTACCTTATAATCATCCGGTGCATATTTTGTGCGATAAGTGGATCTTCAGTTTGCATCCATAGCTCGCCAGCTCCAATAGCACTGTGACGTCCAACTTCCATATAGAAAAAGCATTGTGAATCACCACACCTTTAATAAGAATGAATTACATTGATTTGCATTTATATTTTTGAAGTGTGTTTATACCTCCGAATGGTTGTCAAATAAAATTCCACACTAATTAACCGATTTTCGCCCATCGTTGTTTGAGCCGGTCCCATTCGGACTAAAGTTACAGATTTTGCTGTCAGGCAAACATGATATTTCCCAACAATACCTCTTTCTTCGGCCAAACCTTTTCGTTCTACTTGAACTTGCCAAACGTGTTCTGAAAAAATGAACAAATACATATTAGCAAAATAGATTTTTATTGACAAAATTTTTAATTACTAAAACTTTCATCTTTGTTTGAATTTTATTCTCTTTCTGATAATAACCTATTGTTTCAAAGACCAATTCATTAGTTGGGTTTTTTTTCCGATTCATTCGATTCAATATTTTGAAGATCTCTACACAAATTGTGACATCTTTTCGGCGACGCCAAAACTTCTAGCGATGGAAGTGGAATGCAAGGAATAGTGTTCTTGGGAAGTTTTAAGTGACGATTATTTTCTTGAACGTCACTTCTTCGACAACCATCATCGCAAAAATACGCATTACTTAAATTATTAATTACAGTTAGTTCATACTGCATGAAAAATATTAACATAAAGACACTTCCGTATTTTTCAATTAGAAAAAGGAAAGTTTTCACTGTGGAAAGTACAACGTGATCATGAAGTAATGAAGTTCATTTTTTTCACGGACGCCATCAAGGACGAGGGACGCCATTAAGCACGATCGACGCTTAATTTTGATGTGGATTTTTTTTGTGCATTTTCGACTATTGTAGTCATGATTACGCCTAGGGAGTCGCTAGAGAAAAGTGAAGGAACATCAACTCGATCTGAAGTTTACATGCATTCGGTGAATCGAATGACGGTACCTTGGTTTTTAACAGATAATCGGGATGCTTAATTTCTACAAGTGGAGACAAAGAGAAATATTTCGACATTCGATAGTGCAACTAGAATCATATTACTGCCAATCATTTCTGATATTTTGAAAAACCTGCCAGAAAGCTTGAAGCACTCAAAAGCCTTTTGGAGACGTTTGACAAATAATCTGAAGCCAAATTGAGTCGTGCTTTACGAGGATTCGATACGCCAGACGGAAAGTCATCCGTCTTTTCGTAGCACTTTGCAAATTGGCTGGCAACGATTATCCTGGACAAGACACATCAACTACATCAGAAGTAAAATCGCACCATTTCCCATGATTTCCTGGAACAACACTAAGTTTCTGATCTTAAATGCTTTTATCCTGCCTACTATCAAATATGGACCAGTCAAACAACTAAGCATAATATCGAGCTGATTGGTAGACTTGTCATTAAGGGGAGGTTATTTTCCATACAAATCGATTTTTTTTTGTTTTACAAAAAAATGAAAGCTATCAGGTAGTTTCATACCAAATGTCGGACTTTGAAGCGTTAAGAAAAACTCAATTATTTTCAAATGAAATGGTTTTATTCCTAAAAATATTCACCGTTGGAGTCTATAGTTTGTTGCTAACGAATTGGCAAATCAAAAATTCCTTTTTTGAAAAAATTAATATTTTTTTGCCCCAAAAACTCTTCAAAGGACGCAATTACAGCGTTTTGGTTGGAGTAGCGCTTTTCTTGTAAATAGTTTCCCAGGCTCCGGAAAAGATGATAGTCTGTTGGTGACAGGTCTGGAGAATATGGAGGATGAGCTAAAACTTCGTACTGCAACTCCTGTAGTTTTGCATGGTCGAACGGGATAAATGCGCTCGTGCGTTATCGTGTAACAGAATTGGTCCTTGCGTATTCACCAGAGAAGGCTGTTTTAAACGCAATTTTGCGTGCATTTCGTCCAATTGTGCACAGCAGGTCTCTGCAGTTATCGTTTAACCAGGATTCAAGAACGAATAGCGAACGACGCCTTCTGAAGTCCACCAAACAGTAACCATGACCTTCTTAGGGTGCAGTCCCGCTCTTGCGTGGTGGCTAGGTGCTTCTCCGCGATCCAACCATTGTCCTGAACGCTTCCTATTATCATAGAGAATCCAGTTTTCATCGCAAGTTACAATCCTCTTCAAAAATGGTCCTTTTTTGTCACATCAGCAGTGAAGAGGCTACTTCAACTCTCAGCATTCTGTTCCTTTCAGATAATTCGTGTGGGACCCATTGATTGAGCTTTTTCACTTTTCCAATATTTTTGAGACAGCGACTAATGGTTGATTTCGATACATTGAAGGTCTCAGCAAGGCACTGTAAAGTTTTCGATGTATTCCTCTCAACTTCTGCTCGCAGTTCGTCATCATTAACACTGCTACCTTGTTGACCACGTGGTTCGTTGTCCAAGCCAAAATTTCCTTATCGGAAATTGGCAAACCATCGTTGCACTGTGCGTTCGTTGCAGGTATCTGGTCGTAACACCTGATTAATTTCTTTTGTCGCTGTAGCTGCATTTTGTCCTTTTTTAAACATAAACAGGTAAAGGACCCGAATATCTCTTACTGTAAACATGTCTATAAGAGCGAAAAGGACAGATATAGGAAACCACACGGGTAATAAATTAGGCACT
Organism: Nemotelus nigrinus; assembly: GCA_947369275.1. Lineage (NCBI taxonomy): Eukaryota > Metazoa > Arthropoda > Insecta > Diptera > Stratiomyidae > Nemotelus > Nemotelus nigrinus. Next base: position 24,963,017 of record OX376375.1, on the reverse strand, counting down.
AAAAGAAAGGTATTTACCTCTATTTTGTAACACAAAACTTATTTTGAATTTAACCAAACAACTCTGTTCACCATGGGATCACTTTTAAGACTGTCAGGAAATGCGACATTTGGTATGAAACTACCTGATACATACGTGTAGAATATGTGTGCAAAAGGATATTTCGATCTGGAACATATTTATCGCATTATAGCGTATCAAACGCAACTATCTCACGCGCGCTGGGGAACGCTCAGGTATAGCTTATTCACCGCGTGGCCCCAGATGGCTTTCTACGAAAATCTTCATATAGATATTTTGGTCCAAATTGGCAGATGGAAATTTTTTTGATCCGCCATATCGGATCCACCATCTTGCATTTTGTTAATTTGACTTCAGATTCGTACTCAGCGACCCCAAAGCCTTATAACTATTGGCACTGGTCGTGATAACTAAACAAACAAGAAATTTATCCCAAGAAACATTTGCTAAAAACTTTAAACGCGTTTTTCTCGAAACGATATTTTTCATCATAACTTCAAGCACAGGTGTCGATCTATTGATCCGATTTACTTCATTCCAAGTCTGCCCAAAAGAATATACTTTTTGTATGTCTTATACCTAAAATGAGCATGAAAAATTTCAATTCATAATTATTAAGCGAGATCAAAGTGAAAAAGAACCGGGTTAAAAGTTGCATTTTTTTTAAATGGCCATCATTTGTTTAATTTTTTGTCCCAATTCATTCCCATTAAGAATAAGACATAGAGATTTCCATAAATTTTAATGACTTTAAAATATGACTGATATCAGTTTACTGCGAGAGGCTGCAGACTTGATGTACCGTGTGCAGAGGGCAGACGAGAGCCGCCATTTTGGAGCCACCACATAGAATTTCAACGTAATAAAAATTTGAACGATTTAAGAATGATCAACAAATAAAATAATCAAAACCAGAAGTTCGTATGTTTTTTCATTAGCCCTCGAAAAATTCTCAAACTTTGCCTTATTTTCGACCGTATCTGAGAGAACCTTCCCTTAAGGCGATAAAAGTTATATTTAGACTGCCGACCTTAAGACCAACGATTGCCGTGCATACTCGATCAGGTTTGTTGAACATCCAACAGATTATTAATCTCGAAAGAGGAAAAATAATATACCAAATTACTAACAGCGGATTAAAATGGCCAGATATTCCTCGGACTGTTGGAGAGTTAACAAGAGAGTTAACTTCGGTTTGTACACCAAGAACGGATAGATTGAAAATGGATCTAATACAACAGTCTATAGCTTTGTACAATACATTGCCAGATAGGGTAAGGAACTGAAGTATAGAAGGAACTGATCATCAATGCAGTATAGTTCAAGCACTGATATAGCATGTGGGTTTGTTCGCAGCTTGGGCATTGAATGATCTGCTCTTCGGTTGCTTCGGCGAAGGTGTATATACTGCTTGCTTTCTTTTGTAGGGTTACAGCGTGATTGACTTCTCTCGTTGTTACAGGCGAAGCGCAGATCGTCGAGGTAGCGTAAGTGTACTTTAATGCCCGATCTGCCTCGTGCATGAGAAAGCGAGATAGGATGATCTCGAGGTCCGCTGTTTCTTCGTGGTCACTCGCGTAGTCGCACCAACGTGACCGGAGATGCGAGCTCAATTTGTCGAGTGCTTTGCGTGCCAGAATAGGGTTAGATATGGTAAGTATGCTCGTCGGTCGATTGTCACAGATCACGTCCTAAAGCTTGATAGCGAAATTATTAGGTTCGATCGCTGCAATAATGCAGCAACGATATCTCGAGCTTTCCCTTTAAGGCATCTTCTCATTCGCTGTGTTTTCAGCGGCTGTGATGTCGCACATCTTCGTAGATGCGTGCATAGATGCTTTGAATGATAGCCAATCGTTCGGTGATCCGGAGAACGTTGGCCATTCGGTATGACAACGACGTGGTCTTGTCATTTTTCCCAACGTTTCCGCCAGTTTTTCGATGCCTCTTCCCGATGATATTTCTCTCTGTAAACCAAATCGGCTGTAGCTTTTGTCTTCTTGCTGTGTCCACTGCTTAACGCTGGTTGTCTCCCCCAGTGGGACCAGAGGGCCCGTCTGCAGCCAGCTTTTTGATCATCGCCGGCCTGTGACAGCTCCTCATCGTGCAGACCCTTTTCTTCGTGAAGTGCCGAAATATCCGCAGCCAATCTTTCTTTATTAATTCGGCCTCTAACTGCAACTCCTTTCTTTTTAAAGCGGCTAATTTTTCAGCTGCATCTATTTCCATCAGTCGCACCTCGCTTCAACGCTCGCTGTAGATCGCTGCGGATGCTCGCTGGATGTTCCTGCGATATACCAGTCGGTTGTTGCGACGATGTTCCTGCGACCGTGGCCACAATCGTTCTTTCCCTCGCGGCGTTCTCCTCCTATGAAGGCGAGGCAGGCAGCTCCAGCGCCCAATGCTTCTTAGGTTCTTTCAGATCCGGTTCGAAGGACCAAAGTTGTAAAAGACCAGATCTTGATTTTGAATGTTTTGCGTTTATCTTAAGATAACTTCTATTTATTAATCAATACAAAGTTGGAATACATACATGGACGATTAGGCTAATTCGCGCCCTAAAACCTTGGATTAATCGCCAGTTCCTATCGGGCCGCGTCTACTTCAGGAAATACCTTCACAGAATGGAGGAAGTCAGGACGGAGTTCTGTAAGTACTGCGCTAGGGAAAGTGATGACGCTTTGCACAACTTTTTCCATTGCGTCCGCTTCAGAAGGGAGCGACACATGCTTTTCGCTGCAATTGGCCCTGTGTCGCCGGAGACAATCGTGGAGGTGGCGCTACAGTCAGATGACACTTAGTCAGCTGTGTCAGCATATGTGGAGCTGGTATTGCGCTTGCAAAACCAGGAAGGATGCCTCACAGACAACGGAAGTTTTCTCTAGACATATGTCAATGAAGACAATAAAAGAGAGTCGAACATATTGATAAGAATTGTGCTGTCCTTTATACCAACAAACTAGCTATCGGGTAAGCACTATGAACCACTTGGGTAAAATGATGCACACGGGCTGTGCATGCTGATAAGTTTGATGGAAGGAGGGAGGAAAAAAAGTCAACTCTTAATTTGCGATAGGAAATCTAGCATAAATGTTTCTTGATTGGTGCAGGATCATAAGTGTTTATGCCTAGATTGGCTGTTAGCACACGTCAAGTGTCACCTGTAAAACACTGCGCTCCCAACGGTTTCGATTGTAAAACGTATGGTATGTTTTATAAGGCGCTATATTCCCTAGAAATTGTCGGTCGCCAATGTAACACACGAAATAATTATAGCAGTTTTTCTGCGTCATCGTGGAATCCACCAGACTACCCGGCTAATAGCCAAGGCGCTTGATTATCATAATAAGTACACCCTTAATCCTCACATAGAAAATTATTGGACCATACCACCAACTCCTTCTATTCCTTGTATGCATAATTTAAATCACATGACCAAACGAAATACTTACCGAAATTTGGTTTCGGCGGATCCGATTCGGCATCTTCACCTCGTTGTAAAGCTAGTAACGCCCGCAGCCATTCATTCAGTTCCTTTTCTGAATCAAGCAATATGCAGAAAACTTCTTCTTTTGTAGATAATGCAATTACGTAGCTATACTTTGTGTCAAGCCGCCGATTAATATTAAAGCAATTTTTTAATATGATCACTCTTTTGGGATTCGAGCGAGATTTGAACTTTTTCTCACTATCATAGTACTCAAGACGTGCAGACTTGATGCCATTTTCAGCATATAATACGAAGTATTTTTTCTTCATGGTCTTGAGTTTTTTGTGATACCCCTGTAGGACAACTACATCACGGTAGCCAACATTACTATGATTTGAATTAGTCGACGTCATTTTGCAACTATTTAATAGAAATGTCGTCTTCAGAAAATTTTTAGACCACGATATCCCATGGAAATATTTATGATTCACTGTGTCCAGCGAATGTTAGCGTCTCACAACGATGATATCCTATAAAAAACAAATGAGTAATATTTATATGATATTGAATATTTGGCAAATACAAGAAATAAATAGCAAATTTGTATGTCGATAAGAGCAGTATACTAGGCCTTAATGATGAATATACAAAAGTTTTTTGTAGAGTTTTCTCTGGGCCCATGTAAATGAAGATAAAAATGTGATTTAATGCAGGGAAATGTTATAAAATTTATAACGAGTGTGCTTTATTTTTTGCCAATATTCAAGTGTCTAGGAATTTCTACGACGATGTATTTGACGAAGTAGGTAAAATAAGCTGGAAGGGTGCCTAGTTTGCCTGGGTGATGATCATCGTCATTGTGAAAATATCAAGAAGGTTTGGAGCAGCTATGAGTGGCTTAACTGAAATTATAACCTTTCTGCAGCGAACAACTTGACTATGTAGGGTCCGATGGAGGAGAAAAAATACTCTGTGCAGTTGTTTTGAGTGTGAAATATTATGGTAAATCTCGTTTGGCTTCAGCTAACATGATATTTATCGTATTGATATCATATGTTAGTTGTAACCTGTAATTTAATAAGGTACTTTCAATATGGTGCTCTTGACTTATTGTCGGATGATACATTAAGATGGCAATGTTGGTCCATTATGGCCTCTAGGAAACATTGATATGTTTTAATCTGATTTTGGAAAAACTTTGGTGTCTACTATAAACAAAGGAATATACAATTGGGTAATTTGTTGTTGGATATACATTCAACATTCCTGTAATCTTTTTTGTAATCTCAAAATTGTTGAAATAAACGACGTCAAACCAGCGTTGGATGAACTGGTAAAATGTTGTTTGTAATTATCATTACTACCTTGCTCGAGTGACGGGTCCAGATGCTCATACCTCTTGAATACACAGTGTTTTGCACGACACTTTGCAAATTTTAATATTGTTTTCGTACTAGAAAAATACTTGGCCAAAGCTGTCACACTTCCAATATTTTTCGTTCGGTATATATTAAATACGAGCGCATGCTAATTTCTAAACCTGAACATGTTTACTGCCATTGCACGCAACGTCGTTAACAGTCTTATTTCCGAAAAGGAAACTGTACGAAGTTATAACACAAACTCGCGACGATAAATAACCATTTAAAATTATCTCTGGCTATTCGCTACTTCACGATGAAAGCAAGTACACTGATTCAGTCTACGACGCAATACGAAACAATTGTTTATTGGTTTCAGTGGTACCAAATATGAACATGAGCTACAATATTTATCAAACTTTAACCACAATATTTAATGAAGGGATAACGATAACTGCCCGTCACTATCACTATAAATCGGTAAATGATACGTGCACCCCAAATATTCGGCCAAATGTCTTCAAGAGGATTGCGTTACAATGGACGACAGTGGGGCGAGAAGCAAACGCTGATATTACCGAAGTTTGCAACGACGAGCAATCAAAAGTCGTGTTGTGTGACCTAATATTATTCACAATGCTTTTCCATCGCAAGTATGCACTCTTTTCCCGCAAATAGAACTAAGATTAGCAAAGTCGTATTCAGGGACTGTATAACACATTCCTTCAAGCAATCAATAGATTTTAGTTTAGATGTACTACATCAAGCATTGTTACAGTTTGTCGCACCTATTGATGATAATAACAGTTTCGACGGCCTAATCCCAATTACAGTAAGCTAATAGTTACTATTATTGATGTTTTCTCAACTGACATCTCCGGGACTGTTTAGCTCACTTCGATTTACTCTACGGTTGCATTTAGCATGTTCGACGTCGTACGCATGGAAAGCTAGTGATATGAGACCTTTACTAGCTGTCTCCACTAGCCGTGATACGATTGGGGAGAGCTGTCAAGAAAATGGCTAGTGGGAGCCATGTAAGTGTTGTCATAAATTTTATAAGCTTTGATATATAACACTTAACTTGAGTTTTAAGAACTCTTTTACACAGTCGAATCACCTCGATTTAAATAAAGTAAAAGTTTACTAAGTAAAAGTTTAACTAAACTTTCACGTTTGACATTTCTCACAGTCCGTAGAGTAACGACATTTTACGGAATGGTAGAGAAAAGCACCTTTTTCTGCTATCTTGTTCTTGCTTCTTGCGCCTAGGATCGGCCTTTTATTACCAGTCGGACCTCTATCGGTAAAATTAAACAACGTCATCCATCCCTTCAAATTCTTGATGTAGGAAATACATATTGGCCCAAGCAAGACCAAGAGAGGCTATGGTCAATATGTGTACACCTTCTTGGTGCGAGCTGGGCTGATGTTGGGCTCATTCCCAGCCTGAGTGGATTCTTGGCCAATATGTATTTGAAGCATGAGAAGTATATGTCAAGCTTCCGACTGTCAATTTTATGTCATGATCAAACGATCAAATCAGTCTGCAAGTTCTGGAGTGCATCAGCGGATGTGAAAATTAAAGCGATTGCGTTTTTCATCGCACGAATGGGACAAAAACAGGACGGAATCGTGAATAACAATAGCTCTACAATGAAGAAATTTTAATTTACCGCAACATTTCAAAATTTTGGAAAATGTACAAAGATCGGGTAATTTAAAGCTTCCTTCATTTGAAAACGACTTTTATTAATATATTTTCTTTGTTTATTTACTATATATGCCAATGACGCGCTACATTAACAATGCTTTGCACTTTGCTTTCACATTCAGCATTTACGTTGCTGCTTTCATTACAATCCTTAGATCAAATTCGGCACCTTCGAGGATACTAAAATATACTATTCAATCGAAGATTATTCATCTAATTGCATCCCTTAATATTTCATTATGGTCGTGATTTATCAAACAATATCGCATTCGAATACTACGCGCTTAGTTATGTCGCAGCATTCATCCTGTAGATGACTTTCGATGATGAAACCTTCGTATCGACTTAATGTTTGCTTGAGGTCTAGCAATTTGCTTACTTGAAGCACTTCTCATTCAGTGGAATTTGCAGGATAATTATAGAGCTACACTATGATCCACCCCGCAAAAGACTTTAGTAAGTCGTTGGTGAATTGCACACCGAAGGGGGAAAAATTGATTTTTGTCATGCCCCAGTCCTAAGCAACCAAAACGGTTTTTTCCCCACATGTATAAGTTACCTTCCGAGTTAATGGCTCCCATATGGAACATACCAGCGGCGACTGATAAAACTTTGGTATCCGTAGAAAATGCTGTGTTCCCAAAAAAGGTTCGAGGAATAAGTCTTGGTACACATGACTGCTCTATACTTTCATCTACCCCAAGAGTACCGTATCCCCAGGTAAATACGTCACCACACTCATTCAGGGCTAGGCACGATGTTCCACCAGCAGCGATGTCAACAATCTTACCCAGTCCATTGCACTTTTCTAATTTTTGCGGTATATTGACCAGCGAGACTTCACTTATAGTTTCAACAAGTTGACCGTACTCGGTGTTTCCCCAACCAAACACATCTCCCTTATCATTTAAAGCCAATACACAATCAGCCCGGGAAGAGACTTTGACAATGCGTTCTCCTTTAATATCGCCATCAACTTTAGTAGGTTCATATGTGCAATTTAAGTGACCTAAACCTGTTTGTCCATCAGCACCCCAACCGCAGGAAAAAACTTTCCCAGATTCTGTCACGAATATTGTATGGTCCTGCCCACACTCTACATGATCAACACGTTCTCCTCCCACTTGATCTATCCTATGTGTCTCGAATATTTTTGGTTCAGTTTTAGAGCCTCGAGCGCACTGTCCAAAAGAATTGTCGCCTAGAGTGAAAACTTTACCGCTCTTAGACACCACCGCAAGATGAGCCCGACCGGCCGATAAATTTTTCACGGACGTATCTTCAGGAGTATCTCCAGCTCGAATGGGAAGGTTTATAGATACAGGATTATATACAACATCCCCAACAGACTTCAGTTGTAATCCAAGTTGACCATCAGTATTAATACCTGATCCATATAAGACGTTACCGCAGGAACTTTCAGCGACGAAAACAGAAAATCCATATCCAGCAGTAGCGTTCACTACTTTCACATTAGATGACAGCGGTAACATTTTGGGGTGTTGAACCTGGTGTTCGCCAGAACTCTTCTGAAACGGAAGAACGCCTAAAGCTCCCGAATGAGCTGCACCCCATACAAACGCTTTCAATCCTGAGCGATGGAGTTTACCTGAAAAGTAGGAAATCAGCATATATATATTACTTCTTACGCGCACTTCACTAAGTAAACAATATCTTTACCTGCCATCGTCGAAAACTGCCAGGAACCGGGAAGAATACCCGCAATACCTTCGCCCTTAGAACATTCGCCACTATTTTCCTGAGAGGGGAGAGTGTAAGGAGATGCAACAGCAATCGATGGATGCGAAGATAAAAGCTTAGTATACAATTCGGATTCACAATGGATTAAGATTGAATCAGTCTGCTGGAAATTTGTAAACAATCCGTTGTATCTGGGGTAACAGTTTTTTTTCCTCCGGTTTATTTCTTCACTTCGCAGAAAAAAGTCCTGGCTTCCTGACCAGCAGGCATCAGTTAACGTTGACACGATTAGGGTAACAGTTACTGCAAATACGATACGAATTGATTTAGCGATTGGGATTGAAACAGTTGAAGGTAAACGGTTTGCTGAATCATGGCCTTCATATAAAAGGCCTATCGCAAAAGCAATTAAGCTACAAGATGGCGGACCTAAGCTACTTTTCCCAACCAGTCCACACAGTGATGTTTTTTTATGGTTATAAAGAAATTCACGAGATCCACCTACAGGAGATATGAGGAAACTCATATGTCATGTTAATCACTGTTGTTTTGGGATCTTTCACAAGCAATTTAGATACAAAAAGTCTTTAGCATCAAACCTCAATTCACCGGGACACTTATCCGAAGTATCGTTTGTGTAGAAGAATTTGCAGATTATTTATATTTGATGATTTTTAAAGTGGAATAAATCCTACCAACCACAAACGGCAATTGTTTACAATTCACATTGCCGAGAGTAGGTGGCAGGCATTCCAAATTGCAAAGTTCTCGCGTATACAGCACAATAAACACATCACTTTCACGACACTTATCCGAAATATCTTTTACGCGACAAAAACTTCGAAACGAGTCTCCGGATAATAGGAAAATAGACTCTTTTCCCTGATTCAACCGAGTAGAACCATTCACATTACGAATTGTCAGAGAAATGTCAAACAATTGTCATTGTGCAATTCCCAATAAATCTTAATAACGTGAGGACTACACCATTTTAAAAAGTAGCTTAATACCTGTCAGATTGCAAGTCGCGATAGGCCTTTTATATGAAGGCCATGGCTGAATCGTTTCGATTCCACTGTGTCGTGTCATTGCAGTTTGAATCCGAATTGTATCTGTACTATGAAATCCTGATTGTTTTGGAAAAATTTGGATTTTATTTGGATATAAGTTTTTCTGTTTGAATCCAGGTTTATTCGAAACTGACAGAAATAGTGTGGACTGATATTAAAGTTGACAAAAAAACAATACATTTCCTATCCACTTCTATATCTCTAAGTCATATTCAGTTCTATGACAAAGTGCACTCCTAAGCCAACACAACTCTAAGTTCGAACGCGGCGTTGAGGGTAGGATTTTCCGTTTATTAAACATGTGCACCGAAAAAGTGAAGAAACTTATACATTTGCTCGAAATGCAAGAGCTAGAGGTAAAGTTTATTTGTATTGATCTTGATCTTTGTGTTAATGTCGATTTAATAGGATGACGGTAACGTTGACATCAGCCAATTGTATTTGGAGCTCCTGGTTGCTCACGTATATGTTAACGACTTGTAAGTATACTCGTTTTCAAAACAAGAATTTTACCAGTCAATTCTTTTTTGACAGGCTGTGCCTATTTTGAGGATCGTAAACTTATTATTGTACTCAGATACTTTACTTTATTTTTAGATATAGTGCACGATATTTATGGAAAAGGATACCACAGAAGATTAAGAACGAAAACGCAGAATTTAGTCAAATGCACGATGCTTATAATGCTCTCTGGAACAACGACACTGCCGAATTTTTCAAATATATGGACTATAATTGGTCGAGTAACATTGCAGAGTTGACCTTCGAATTAAAAGGTAAAATAGTTGAAAATTATATTCGCAAAAACCATTCGATTTTAATTTTAGAAAAAGTAAAACAAGAGCTGTTAGATCTAATAGGAAAAGCATACACCTCAATCTTTGAAAATGTGTTAATGGAAAAGGCAAATATAACTTCGAACAAAGTAAACGATGTTTGCGCTGAGCTTAATTGGGAAATTGAAAATGGTACATATCCACGATTGATAAAACCAAAGCATCATATAAGCGAACAAAAAACGGTAACTACTTGCGAAGACCAGCTACATACTTTGACCGATTTCGTTTCGTTCTTAGAAAATTGAAATTTGATGCAATTTTTTTAATTATAATGTATTTAAGCTCTTCTAGAATATAATTTGGTTCATGTATCTAGACGTTTTAATCAATAACAAGTATATGGTTAGAGATGGAACGGATGTTTTGATAGTCGTTTAGATACTGCTTATATAAGAACATCTTTGGTATTAGTAATGTTGGAATGTAAATAAAAAGCAAATTCTGCAGGCGAGCTGATGAAAGAAGTGGCAAAATATCTAACAGAAACAAGAAGTATTGATCAAAGAAGAAATACGATTACGGAAAATAGAAGTTACATGTCATATTAAGCCTAGTACTAAAGTCCGCTGAAAAGACTGCTGCTCATTGGCAGATAAAATGATAATAGTAGGGGAGCCCGGGATGCTAAATTTGCAGTTACTAAAGCGTCGTGGGGACCTATTGGATTGTGAAGATTAGGTTCTAAAATGAAAAAAAGGTTATGTCAAGTTTTCCATTTTAGTGGGGGGGAGAGCGTGTAAGAGTGTTCAAAAACGTAAAAAAAACAGTCACATGGAAATACTCGAGCGCGTCAGACATTCATAGTGTATACGCGCTTTGTCTTCCTGATAACCGATAGATATTAATCTGACGATTAACTAGAGGGGGGGGGGGGGGGGGGGGGTGGTGGTCGTAAAAAGGGGTAAAAAAACAAAAAAAAAAAAGTTATTCGAGCGTGTCAGATATTCAGAGGGAATGTTAAGTGAACCCAAAAAATTGTCCTATTTAAATGACTGACGATTTGGACGTGACCGAAAGTCATGACTGATTTTTTTAAATGTAAAAAAATAATGTGACCATGAAATACTCGAGCGCGTCAGATTTTTATAGAGAGGGTTCAACTTGATGTCTTAGTTGTCCTAAATGATAATCTGACAATTATATGGAGGGATATTGTTAATCTGACAATTTAAAAACAAAATTTTTTTTCGTTTCTTCTTTTTATTGCTGGATGAAATAAAAACAATATGTACATATATATATATATATATATATATATATATATATATATATATATATATATATCTAGAAAATTCAATCATTTATTGATATGAAAGTAGAAAAAATATATATAAAACAAGTATTTTAATCTTCATCCTAACTGGATTCGTCTTCGAAGTTGGTTTCCAATTGTTCAACTTCCTCGTTATATGAAACTTATTGCATTAAATTCACTTAATTATTTTAAAACACAACAAACAAACCAAAGCGTCGTACATCAACAAAAACTAACAAGTCATTGTGATCGGCTAAGATGTCATCATGGCAGCAGACGGTAGTGTGAGGAGTGAGGACAGTGCGAGGATTGAGAGATAGAGAAAGAGTGAGAAGGAAGATTGGCGCGGAGTGGGGAATACACAGTTCTCAGCATATATACGCTTCATCATTTATTGATGGTTTTAGCTACATTGCCTCATGAAAACCGTCAGATTATATGTTTTTCGTAATCCTGATAGGATTTCCTTCAAAATAAAAAAAAATTCAATCGCGCTCGAGTTTTTCGAGGTGAGGTTTTTTTTTTACAACTTTGTGACTTGCCCATTGCCTTATGTCACGCTCAAATTGTCAGATTATTGAAATATACTCTTTTCTGGACGTACTTAACTTACCTTATCTTAATCTGACGCGCTCGAGTTTTTCTGAGGATCAATTTTTTTTTACTAATCTGACGGGGTGCCCTCAACGCACCCCACTATATTAAGGGTTCATATATGGTAGGGTACATTACAGGGGTGCAAGGCTTCTCCCCATATGATTTTCTGACGCGCTCGAGAAACGCGCGAAATCCCCGCTTGGGCTCCCCTACTATAAGTATTGTAATTTTTGATTGAATCTTATCATTAATTATTTTACTGAAGAAACATGTACAATCCGCTGTTCAAATTCAAACGCGTTATTGTCATCATATACCACTTTTTTGCTCGGAAGAAAGTTGGGACCAAATTAAAGAGGCGTAAAATAAGTGGAAACATGCCGTTAGGGTCATTTGAACAAATAGAAACTATTTCACGCGAAAATCTTAGTACTAATTTGGCGCGAGTGTAAATTTTGAATGAAAACAAAGTGAAATAGAGCTTCGCACTAGGCTTTAGAGTTTAGATTTACCCAATGAGCCGAAATGCCAAGCCCCACACAAACATTTTATTAATTCGATAGTTAAAATCCAAGCCTAAAGGATTTCACTCATTAAATTCATTTTCATTGGACGAATCCAATTGAAATTCGATTTCAAATTTCAACCGTCTTATAAGTTGAGATGCTGCGTTGAGTCATGGCCGTTGAGTCGCGATCCGTCGCGTCGTGTGAACGTCGAATGTGTCCCTTCCTGCAATGGAAAACCCTTTGGCGCGAAATATCTGACACTTGTTGCAGTCGTAGGGTGTTGGTCGCGTTGCTGGCTCTGGATTTCGATGCAGATCTTTATCAATTTAAAATTAATAGTGTTAATATTGATCGTCGGGCTTTTTGTTCATTGGAAAATACGCATTGAAGCCTTTAGTTCCTCTAACCGGATATATCGAGGCATTTGATGTAACGGATGCTCGGAATTTCGGAATATTTAATCGGGTGTGTTGTGGAAACTTGAAAGTGGTGTTTTGGTGAAATTAGAGATCCTAGATGCAGATAGCGTTAAAATCAAAGCGCCTATGAAAAGCGAAATGTGAATGTAAACGACAGTTTCTGAAGGTAAGTCTATTTTCCTTTATTTTCCGTGATTATGTTTTCGAGAATTGGTTGGGATAGTAGCACTGACAACTGTAATAATATTGCCTCAGTTGTTGTTGTTTTCAAAGATACTGTCCGAGCCAACATTTAATAGAGGCACAAAGCCTTATACAACTACAAAAATTGAATATCTCGCAAGGATTAATGTGAATTTTTTCAAACTGATGTCAGATCAAACCTAAGATGAATTGATTGCTTCAAACTGAACATTTTCTAACTTTTCAACTTAAATTGTCCATTATATAACAATATAAAGTGATAGCATTCAAAGAAACATATCTACATGCAATTTGTGGGAAAATGAAATCATATGCTGTAGTAAAAATTATTACTATTTTAAATTGAAAACCACTCTATTATATTACAGAATTAAATAAATCTATTATCAATATTGATATAATTGAAAATTCCGTCAGTTCTCTTTTAGTGAAAATGCATGCATGAGATATTTTTCGTCAGGAACGCAAACCATCGGAAGTTTGTTGGCAAAGTTTTTTAATAGTAGAAACTATATATGAAACGTGGGACTTCTATAAACCGCATTACTTGAACCTTCGAACTTGAGTTCAAAAATATATATTCTACAATTGATTTGAACCAGTATAATATCTAGATTTTATACAGAGCTGGTAAATGTTAGTTAAGTATGACATTTCTCCTTCATCACAACTGCTCGTATCGTCTGAAAAGTTTCCAGCATTGCAGGATCGATTGTTTAGTGTCATATGGGCAAGCAAATGAAAGCTGTAAAATACATATTGGCAGTCCTCTTTGTACCAGAACCAGTTTAGTTCGTTCAATTAGTTCGAAGTTCAATTCGTTTTAAGCTTCTTCGCCAGAAACGATAAGAAAACCGAATCTAACCCTTTGCTCACAACATAGTATTGTAATTAATTCTTTGCTCCTTGCCATGTTGGTTTGCCAGTTGACGCCTCCAAGTGTAGCAAATGATAGATTTGGACTGGTAATGTTAAACGCATCATACGACCAAAAAAGTGGCAAGATCGTATAAGAATGCTGGTGTCCATATCTGCGCTTGCTTCGAAGCTACTATAAAGATACAAAAAAGCATAAAATAGCCAATATGGGATAAAAGTTATTAAAAAAATATTTTGGCTGTTATTTATTAATGCTTTCAAAATAATTAGATGTAGCTTCAAGCTTCAATATTGTTTCAACAGTCGAATAGAAAGTTGCATTCACACTAGAAACCAAATTGAACTTTGCCATAGAAGACTATCTTACTAAGAAGTAACAGGTGCAATGCTAGCTGATGAATACTTAAGCTCAAAATGTGGTTCTCAATCAAGTAAAGTCTTCCAAATTAAAATAGATGAGTTATACAAGTGTAAAAATTTAGCATGGCAACAGAGACAAATCTAAGTGGTCATATCTACTGCAAATTTATATGTGTAGCTGCAAAAATGAGACCACCTACAGATACGTAGTAAAGTAGAATTGCCAAATATATATAGATATATATATATATATATATATATATATATATATATATATATATATATATATATATATATATATATCTCTCTTCGTTCACATTTTGAATGTTTTTAAAAACAAGTTTACTATCTGCTGTTAGGACAAACTATCACATTTAATAGAATCAATAGCAGTAAAAAGCATATCTTACCTTGGATTTTCAAGTACTGATTCTTCCTGCAATCTTGGTGATGTTCTCGAATCGAAACCTTAAAATAGTTCAAGTTGTAAAGCTTTTACCATATAATATATATGTGTGTATATTTATTTGGAAATAATATAATATTAGATAATATTTATTATATTTTGCTTATTTTGTGCAGATTCTTTGAGCAGAACACTTAATTTTCTGGATGCCAAAAGCAAATCATTATAGAAGCCTAAATCAACACCTTTGCTTGACGCCAAATGTTTATTGTCCAAAAAGCAATTGATGATATAGTGCTCGAATCCGTATTTAAAGACCCTAACAAAGCCAATACTGGCGATTGACTACAATCGAATCTCGTTTCGTGAATCTCCAGTGAGTTTTGAGCTTTTACATTTCTCTTACTTGGCATAATCGAGTGAAAGATCAACGAGACTCGATTGTAGTTTGAAATATTTGACTAAAGAAAAACTAAACTTGCTATTGTATCTCGATTTTTCATGATATCTGAAACTTGAGAATAAATCAAAAGGTTTTTTAAGAGGCAACCTCACACGAGATAATATTTATAATCTATTACCTTGTCTGCAACATCTTTTTCGCCAGGACTAAGGCATGCCAAAGAAGGAGCTAGTTCATTAAATTGCATTTTGCATAAGCGTCGCAATGATTGCATGCAAACTCGCAAGGTGCTCACCCTGAAACATAATAAACATTGTAAACTTAAACATCCTTTCCCTTTAATATCTCAATTTGTCATTTTGGAAATTTAATGACAAAATAAATAGACATTTTTTTGTGTTAGTAATCTATATTACATAATGTACAAGGAGCGGGACAAAAAAATTGTATGAAATATACACAAATTACCGAAACATTACAGGTTCTAAGTAAAGCTGGCATGTATAAGTAAGATTCTGAGTAAGTATAGGTATATGTACAGTGGCCCGCAGTTTAAATGATGTGAGCACTTTTTACGTGGTAACCCTTAAAAAATCCAGGAAAATTGAAAATCCTTTTCTTGAAATAAACAAAATATTACAGCTTGTGGTTTTATTTATTATCTCCAATGAAAAAAAAACAATAAAAAAATATTCCAAATAGCACAAAAAAATTCAAGTTCATTATTAACACCAAATATCACCTTACAGCTTAAATGATTGGAAAATATTGTTGTTGTTTTTTTCGTTGGAAATAATAAACAGAACACAAGTTGAAATATTTTTTGTTTGTTTGAAGAAAAGGATTTTCCATTTTCCGGCAGTTTTTAAGGATTTTTCTCGTAAAAAGTACTCAAATCATTTAAGCTGTGAGCCACTGTAGGTATTTTAGGTAACCTATATCTTTGAAAAATGTTTCACAGAGTTTTGTGAAAAAATTAAAATGCTTAAGGGTAATAAAAGTAACAATGAATCTTTACGGCACCTAAGAAAGAAAAACTCTGCGTTCGTATTTTAATGAAAGATTTAAAATAACTGATAAATAAAAATATGTAGGCAATTAATAGCTTCTAGGGTATTTTCGATTCTTTATTAATTCTCGTAGTCTGTTAGGCATAGAATTGATGAGCTTCGCTGACTCTTCTGATGATGTTTTCTCCCACTCTTCTCTGAGAATATTTCTTAGCATTGCTTTGCTGATTAATGTATGTTGGTGAATTCTTCTCTCGAGTGAGTCCTATAAATTATCAATGGGATTAAAATTTGGAGATTATGGAGGCGTATGTAGTTGTTTTGGGGCATTATAAAGTAACCAGAGCCCACTATTTCGGCTGTATGCTTGGGTTCATTATCTTGCTGGAAATAATAATCATTACCCAAGCCGAGGTATCGGGCACTGTGCTCCAAATTATTTTTTAAAATATTGAGGTAATCGAATTTATACACTGTCGACTCAATAAACTCTAGGCTATCAATGCCAGTAGCCGCCATACACCTCCAAACCATTACCTCACCGTGTTTTACAGTGGGTAGCAAATGTTCTTTTCGGAATGCTGTCCCTGATCTTCTCCATTCTATTTTACGTTTTTTTACGTCATCTTTTAAATGTAGAATTTGCTTTCGCGCAAAAGCAAGCACAAAAACTAGTATTGGCCTGCAAAAGCACCGTTTTTTCGATTAATCGGTGAAATGGATGGTTTTCACCGCGCTACTCGTCCATGGTGCCCAGCTTTTTTGTGAATTTTTCTGATGGTATCAGGACAAATTTATTTCCTGAACTTTTCCTTAATTTCAGCTGTTATTTCCCTTGTCAGTCGCGGATTTTTTTTTATCAACATAAGAATATTTTGATTTCTCTCCAGGACAATTGTAACGGACGGCCAGAACGGATTTTTGAAGCGAGTTCTCCTGTCAATTTGAAATTGTTCACAGCTCCTTGGATTAACAAATATTGCCTTCCGGCGACTTTCGCCATGTTTGTGTGGCTTTTTCCGCCCTACCATAATTTAACAATGGTTTTTCTTTGATTTACAGAAATTTTTCTCTTCTATTTGCCATTTCAAAAAAATTCTTATTTCGTAAAGTAAACTTAAAAAAAACTTACTAATCACTTGGCCAATAAATAGTAGATGCATGAAAATATTTCGAAAGTGCATTTGGGACGTTATATTTCGGGAAATTCCCTTATTCGATGACTGAACGCAGACTTTTTTTTACCTCGATTTTGTATGTTTGCTGTGTAAAGTACAGTTATATCGAAAACTACTCTGGCGAAATTAATAAAGGTGTGTGTGCGGAGTAGCAAACAAATATATAATCGATAGACGAAACAACATTTAGAAAATATTTGATTCGTTTCGCTTTGTTAAGGGGATTCGCTATTTGCCTTCCGCCACCCAAAACAGGCATTTTTTCGGAACACTGATCTCAAAAAATTTGAACAACTGATTCTTGAAGCTATTTTCTATGCCCTAAAAGTTTTTTTTTTTGAACAAAATAGTGCTTTGGGAATTATTAATAAGAACTTACATTTTGTAGTCATTTTTCGCAACTTTAACACAATATAACATTGTTGATTTTATTTTTTTTTTTTTAAATTCTCTTCGTGAGGGCGTAGATAATTTATCGTAAATCATCTGTACCCAATTTCTTACCAATCGGGTGATTTTTACCTGAGATGTGTTCCTAAAGGTAAAAAACGTGATTTTTCAGGAGAAGCGTTTGAAAGAATCGGGACCGTTGACGTGTCAATTTTCGATTTTTCGATTATGTTTTTGCAATCTATTCGCTAGATGTCGTTCACAAACGTGTTTACGATCAGTTTGTAACCTTATCATATGTGTACTATTTTTTATGGCATACTTTACCAAAATAACGAATCAAACAATCATAATTCCTCTAATCGCCTCAAACGCTTTAGATTATAAATTGAAAATTAAATACTTCTAATCGAAATTTTGGAACGGTACATGTTTGACTTTTTTATGATATTTTCCATGATTTTCAAGTTCGGAACCCCCCTTAACATTGAAAATTAAATGACATGAGGTCAACGCAGACTTTTTATGCCATGTTTTTATGCAAGCGAAATCCCTGCCGTTCTCTAAGAACAAGTGGTTATGTTCGATACTCCTAGATTCACTGTTTTTTTTTTATATCTTACTGAGCACTGTTTGGCACCGCTGGGTTCATCTTCTTGTGAAAGTTACGACTCTGGTGTCCTTGCTTTCCGCAGTTCCAGCATCGGAGAGTTCCACTAGTTGATGAGGTTCCGATGGTAATTGTTCTTCGATCCACACATTCCTGGCAATACGTCGAATTCCATTTTTTGCGACAATTGCGCTTCAAGTGACCCTATTCTCCACCATTTCAACATTGAGAAGCTCCATCCCTCCTTGATTCCCTGGCAATCTCTAGCGTAGCTACGAGACGTCTGCTTTACTGATTCGTAGTAGGATAAAAGGGTTCACTTTTCGATGTTCCGAGCCAACTGCAGTAACGTTTCTCCTAGCTTCTGTGCAAGTGTTTTGTGCTGCGAACGGTGAACTTCCTTTTGGTGACCGTCGCCGTATCTCATATCCAAAGCGCTCACCAGTATTAAATAGCTAGAATAAATGTCCACTGGAGTGGTTTGAAGTACTTTCGTCGTGGTTTCTCTCAAAGAAACCATTCAGGGGTATTTAAACATACACCCAGACATTTAAACAGTTTTTTTAGAAGGCGGGTGTGAAGTAAAAGCAAAAATCAACGCATTCGCCCTCTTTCACTCCACTCCTGCCTTCTAAAAAAACAGTTTAAACGGAGGGATGCATAAATTCATGTGTAAAAAAGGCTTCAGTGACGTCGCACGTTCTCGATTGCTCCAATGGTTTTATTCGGCAACAGCCTCAAACTGCTTCTTGTAGATGGTCCAAAATAATTTTCCTTTGAAAACGAGTGCTTTCAATGCTTTACTGCCATTTTACAGCAGCGACTATGCCTCGATTTCAGTAGATTCATTTCGCTTTCAAGCCCTACCAACTTTAGCCCTTGCTTGTCGAACTGTTATTTTATTTCCGCCACTCGACTGTCTAATTATTGTTGGAACTGTTGCTTAGCCTCCATCAGCTCCTGTTCGCTTTTCCTGGTATGTTGTTGCAACTGTTCCTTTATGTCTTCCAATCGTTCCTTGATGACTACAACTAGTTTCTAGATCAAGTTTCTGGTCCAGTTTCTAGGGTTGCTTTTTACTGTCTTCAGCTTGATATTCGAATTTCTTATTTTGTTTTGTGGCTTGCTGCTTCATATCATTAAATTTTTCATTAAATTTTCATTATCATAAAAAAATTTTCCGACGCTGCTTTATTCTTCCTGAACGTTTTCTTGGCTGGTTTCCTCGTCCAAAAAACCAAATGTTTCGGGATCTTTGCCTTCTGTACTCAAAGCCTCCCTTAGTGATTATAACAGGTCTGGTTTATTTCCGATTGTCCACAAATCACGTTTCCAGCATTCGATTTTTAGCTCCACCAACTTTAACTCGTCTACTAACTTCGGCGTTGTTTTCCGCTTAGTCCGCCTGATTTCTAAAAATAATTAATCATCCCCACATAAGATACTGTCCGAAACTTCTTGCTTCTTACTTAGTCGGTACTCTACGAATTTTCTTGTTTTACACGTATTCATTGTCCGCACTAAAAGTCACTGGTTGAATCGCGAACGCAACAGAATTCCACTTATGACACCAATTACATTAATTTGTGGATTCGTGATTCACTGCGTTTTACAAATAAACCAGTTTATTTATCGCTCTAACCTAGTGTTTTTTTTCTTACAATAGGACAAAAGGCACAGAAAAACAAACCATTTACCGTTTTTTGTTTTACAATAAATCGTAAATTGTTCAAAGAATAAAATAACAAGCTTTAAAGCTATAGCGAAAATAAGATATTCGCTAAATAAAATACCAATGAAGCTACTATTATGATTTATGTTGTCGAAAAACCGCTAGCGCTTATTATTCGAAACAATTTTTATTAAAAAAAATTTCAGCATTTTTGGATGAATAAATTGAATGATTTGTTAAAAGAAGTGTTTTCAATGGTGTAAAATTATTTATGCCAACTTTTGAATTTGGTAATCATAGCGAATTCACAATGCAGTAAGGTAATTGACAGAAATCAATTAAAGATAATTATGCTGGAAATTGTAATAACTAAATAATGTACCAAACCAAATAGCCGGAAAGCAAAAAAGCTGCATGAATCAAACAAATTTCTACCGATAATCGAAATCTACTTACCGTTTAATGATATCTGCACGAACCACTAATTCAAGGTTTTCTTTCAGCAATTGATCCACCACAGTCTCCAAATTTATAATTCTAGGTTCACATCTTTCCAATTCATAATAAAATTCTTTGAATATGTTAAGAGTTGACTCCGCAGCTGTTAAATATTGATTCAAAACACTGGATCCAATCATTGTTATAGTTCGCTCCACATTTTGAATCCATGAAAGTAATTCGTCTAAGACTCGAGGAAATTCCGTATTGTTCCAAAGTGCAGTTTGTAGCTGTTTCTCGCGATAAGCTATATGTATGGAAATAGCATGCCAGTGCTCCTTATTGTTTTGGAGGCGATTTAAAAATATCTGTGTATTGCAGCTGTCGAGTCTGTGACTAGATATGTGATCACCAATTACATTCAGAGTTGTAATTATTTCTTGGTGAATTTGCCACTCCAAAATGAATTCATGATGATCTTGGATGATGCTTTCCAAATGTTCAATTTTGTTTGAAAGTAAGTCTTGTCGTTTTTGAGTTTTCGCTGCAGTCCGAAGCCATTTTTCCAGATGCCAGAAGTCACTATCATTTTGGTGCCACGTAAACTGTGAACAAATCGCACATCTCAAGTAGTTGATTGATCTGGAAGTAATATTAAACAGGGTTTAATTTTTTTGACCTTAATATAGTAATCATAGAATTTTCAAAATGTGATTAGCGTTGATAATGCTGCTCCTACCTTAAATTATCACGTTTTTCTTTAGCTTCTTTCCATACAAGTTGAATTTTATTGAACAGTAAGGTCAAATTAGATACCTCTTTCGAAAAAGACTCCTCCTGAGTGCAACCGAAATCATTTAAAAGAACAGAATTTAAATTTTGAACGAGTTCGATGGATCTTTGACAATCGGCTATCGTTTTAGTTGCATCTTTTCTGCGAATGGAATAGTTCTTTAACTCCTTCAAAAGAACTTTGCATTCTTTAATAGCATCCTTCATTTTCATCACATATTCATATTTGATGGTAGCTGATTTATTGGCCGATGACTTTTTATTTGAAAGTTTCATTTGAAAACTAGAAATACTCTTAGCAGGCCTATCCTGCAGCAATATGTTTAATTTAGTTTTAAGATTTCTCATCAGAGAATGGTATTCAAGAGTCATTTTTTTTATCTTACACATTTCTTCATTGTCTTTTGACAATAAAGCTCCGATTTGATCAGCTTTTTGAATATCATTTTCCACTTCTTTCATTTCCGCAATCAATCTTTTTATGTCATTCATTAAAATAGCAAGATACACTTCTAATGAAATCAAGGTATGTATTTGCGTCAATTTTGCTTCGATATGCGTTAGGCGAATTATAATGATACCATAGTAATTAATAAATTCCAATTTGGTATTTGTATCTTTATAGGAAGTCTCTATTATTTTTGAAGTACGCGTAGCTAGTTTCTCCCAACGAATAAGAAGTTCTTGGGCTCCGACTGTCACCTCGTTTAATTTTGTCCGATTTAGAAATGTAACTGTAGATAGTTGAGCGAGCATCCTTTTGAGCAAACAAAATTCGTAATTTTTCGCAATTATGGCACACATTATTTCGGCTTTTTTGACATTTTGAACTGAATCCTCTTCAAATGATGAAACATTCTTTTCTTGCTCCAAAATCCACTCAAAGTTTTCATTATGGATTTTCTCAATATTTTTTAATACATTCCAAGTAAAAATGATATTTTTCCTTCGTTCAATTGACGCGCCATACATATGATTCAATCGTGTCTGTAAGTTGCTAATTATCTCGAGCGATTCTTTTGGATACAAGTGCCGTTTTATGTCAATACGATTCGCATAGTCGGCAATATAACAGTTTTCAGCTTCTATTGATTTTTGAATGATTTCTTGATATTTAAGATTGTTTAGAAATTCGTTAATATCTAAAGACTCGTAAGTCAATAGATTTGATATCCAAATTTCGATTGAAAATAACCTGTTTCTTATCATATTTGCGTTTTTCTTCAGTATTTCCAACGTTTTTGAAAATTTACAGATTTCGCTCTTATGTTGCTTGTATTCGTATTGAAGCTGCTGCCATTCTCGCAACATGTTGTTGGCTTGTGATTGAAATTCTATTAGGGTTGCATCAGTTGCAACATCGTTATCAGCTGTCATCAAAAACCAATTCATTTTGGGCTCAAATAACTTGATTTTTAAATGCATTTCATACTCGAAAGCTTTAGTAATGGAATTGTCTTCAAGATGCGATAATTCCGGTTCGAAAATCAACATTTTGTTAAACTCTTCCAGCCATGTTTTATTATTTTCATAACGAGTGCTGAGCGAACTCCAAAGATATACGCGATTTTTTAAATTGCTTATCATAAAAGACAATTGATTATCTAGATCATGGTGGATTTGCAAAAGAGGCTCAATTGAAAGCTGCGACGTATTCGTAAAAGCGTTCATGCATTTAAAATGTTCCTCCTTAATTGCATTGAATTCGTTCAGGGTTCTAACAGCATCCACTAATTCATGTTTTTTTGTCTCCAAAATATTTAAATTATCTTTCATTTCATTCAAATTTAAAAACATGGGATCATCAAAGCTATCAATGAATTGTTGGCATTCCGCGTAATAAGCGTGAAGATTTTTCGTTAACTTGTGAAAACTATGCAGAATCTTCGAAGTATTTTGAAAAAAGATCATCGAATCATTTATATTAGAATTGAATGATTCAAATTTTTCATCTAATTTGGTATTTTTTTCAAAAATCAACTCTGGAAGTTTGTCGTCAGTTACGGAGCAAAAACTTTCCGCCTCATCTTTGATGTCAGAAATCATAGTTTTAAAAACGGGCATTAAATGGGAAATATTTTTCACAAATTTCAGAAATTTCGTATGTTTCATAAAGAAAACATTCAGGTTTTGTGCATTCATTCCTTGGTGTGTCAAGCGTTGAATCCAATTTAGTATGCTCGACCGTTTATCGTAATGAATGTCATATGACTGTACATTATCGGATAACACGTATATACGTTTAGATAATTTCGATATCATGTCATCGATTTCATCTGCGTGAATTATGCATTTAGAGAGTTGACAGTCTGATAAGTTCACACATTTTATTTTGCAACAAACATTTATGATTGTTTTATGAAAATTTAGCAAAATCAGAAATAATTCCAATATTTGATATTGTGTTTTCAAGTTCAAATAAGTTTTTGGTATTTCATAAGATATATGTGACACAGTTCGTTTGATATAATCATCCTGGATATGTGTGACGTTTATATCGTGATCGATATGTAAATGTTGTATTAAACTATAATATTTAGTAGACATTTTGTGAAAAAATCCTCTTAGAAGTTTCAATAGATTTGTGGATTCTTCATTGGAAACAAATCCTAAAATGTTTACGATGTTGTTTTGAAGTACTTGGAATTCTGAAAGCTGACAATGTAATTTGAATAGTACTGCTTCGCTGTCAATGCCATTGTCTTCGAATTCAAATATTTGCTGAAAGCGAGGAGAAAGAAAAAGAAGAACAATTAAACAATAATTTTGTGCTATATATATATTGTACATATTTTATTATATTATAAATTAGTTCAATGATTTATGAAAAATTGCACTACATTTTTATTTATTTACTAATTTTTTTTAGTTTAAAAAGTCATATAAAACTTTAAGTTACAATAAATATACTGATAGAAAAGAGTACATTATTTTTTATGCGAACATATAAAAATTTCAAGGGCGGGAGCGTGCACTGCTCTGTTTGATTCTAATTGGACTACATGCAGAACTGATTACGATCACGTTTAACCAGGTGTTTCAAGAAGTGATAGGGTTCTTATCGCTGTTCATAGATATTTTTTAGCGAACCTGTTTCAAACAACCATTGTAAGTTATATTATTGAATAATAACCACCTCATCCGAGCGAACTTTTTGGACGCCATTGACTTGAACCTTGTCAGTTCGTTTTATCACAGTGATTTACAGCAATTTATTGTTATATCTAGCAAAAAAGTTTGAAGTCGAATTTTTACCGTTAACAAACTAACACCGTAAGTCCCTTTGTAAATTTTTCGCCTAAATTTTGTGATCTTTTATGAAAAGTGTTTTCTGAAAAAATCTTCAGTTGATTTGAATAGTGATTTTTGCTGATTAATTGAAGTAAGTACTGACTTAGGTTTCTTCAAAAAATATTTGAGGTCTCTGTTCATATTTGAGATACGGTTAGGATTTTTCAACTCCTTTATTTGTGTTTTCGGATCAATCATTCCGTCATATATCCATTCCAATTTTCATAACCGTCACCCTAAAAAAAGCGTCTCAATCTTTCAAGTAAGTTAAATTGACTGGCGCTTAAAGGAGACCTGTTGACACCTGCACATAGGCGAAAAATAGATCCGTTTTGAAGCCACAGCAACTGGCTTTCCCTTTTCACTAAAATCAGGAAATCGGCTGCTTCCTTTGATAAACCACATTCTCCACTTTAGGTCAACCAGGAAAAGTTCATCAGATTTCAGACAAAGGGTGCATTAATTACTGCCAATGTTCTCCTCGTCAAATACGGACATTGTCACATTACTATTCGTCCTAGATGCAGAGTTCAAAACACTAGCGTTAGGATCAGGCGAGAGATTGGAATAGCTTCCAGTTCGCCCTCTTTCTTTTAATCATGACTACCTGCTCCGTTGAGCTACGGTCAGCCACTTTGAAAGATAAGTACCTGTGATCAGAGGACGAACACTCCTGTAAAAACCTCCACTCACGAACGAGATGCGGGTGCCGTCCACTGGCTAAGGTAACGTTAAGAACCTCCCTATGATTTGAAGTGAGGAGGGTCACTGCCACCATTGGCGATGAGTAAATCATAGCCCAGGACGAAGTCAAAAAGTACCTCACCTTGACAACATCCCTGACGATGTCACATGGATCACATTTAGCAAGAAACAAACCAGCATGATCTTTTTACATCATTATTAGTTAAAGTTAGGCTCCTTCTTTGGACGCGATAGCTGACTCAGCCCCTTCTTCTATTTTCAGAGTCAACAAGTCAAGCCAGAGGACAGCCATAAAATTCGGAGGTAGCTCCAACGCTTACCCCATCAGCAAAAAGGAATTCCACATCTGATTTCCACCCGGGTGCTACTTTCAGGCAGGTGATGGACCCCTTGCAGAGTGTCTCCTTTGTTTTTTTGAGTCATTTCTTTGGGCTCAGCTTTGAGGACTCAGAATCTTTCGACTCGGAATTCTTTGGCACGCTTTGGTAGATACATAAGGCCCATTTCTCGACCCCGTATCTGATAACGCTTTTTTGGACGTATCTTTTCATTTATGATGAAGAGGACTTCCCGCCCACTATCGACAGGCTCGCCATATTTTACAACCATCCAAATCTCCGTAGGGGGCCTGCATTTTCCAGGATTTCCACTGGATCCGAATGAAAATAGTGAATTTTTGCTCTGCATCTAAGTCGATTGATGATCTAGTCCTTATGCTTCGTTTTTGCTTTAGCGCCTAGTCAAAGCTTTCCCAGTTCAAAGATTGTCTGTTCATAAAATTCAACCGAGCATAGGCCTTCACACGCAACCAGCATAATCATCGTAGGTGGAGGATCCGAGCTGGCTTTTGCAGCTGACATAGCTTGCCTTATTTTAAGCCAGTTTTCCAAGGATATAATTCCATTTCCCTTGTTGACATCAATAACAGCTTAAACAAGATACTCTTTGGCCATTTCATTGCAAGGCCGAGTAACCCCTGGAGCAGTCGCTTTAAGGGGTTAGTCCACTGTTAAACTGCTCAAAATGAACTTTTTTTTTTAAACAGCTACCAAAAAAAACTATTAAAGATATCGATTTGAAATTTTACATACGTCTTTATTGAAGTTTAAAGTTAGCATTTTCATTAAAAAAAATTATTAGAAAGCAAAATGGCGACCGCACCAATGGATCGCCGCAGCACCGCCGAAAAAAAAATCAAATTCCGTCTCGTAAATTCCTGGACAAAATAAGCATCTGTGAACAAATTACCAAAAATATTTCATTAGCTTTGAGTATAAAGGACTGCACGGGCCTAAATTTAGAACAAAAAAAAATTTTTTTTGACGATTTAGGAAACATTCTTTTGATTGAAAAAAAAAACGCGAAAAACTGGATAACCAATGTTCAAAAGTATACCAAATTTTTTTTAATCGCATTAGGGCTCTAAATTTAGGCCCGTGCAGTCCTTTACATTCAAAACTAATGAAATATTTTTGGTAGTTTGTTCACAGATGCTTATTTTGTCCAGGAATTTACGAGGCGCAATTTGCTTTTTTTTTCGGCGGTGCTGCGGCGATCCATTGGGGCGGTCACCATTTCGCTTCTTAATAATATTTCCCAATGGAAATGTTAACTTTTAACTTTAATGAAGATGTATGTAAAACTTCAAATCGATACCTTGAATCGTTCTTTTTTGGTAGCTGTTTAAAAAGAGAGCAGTTGGAGCAGTTTAACAGTGGACTAACCCCTTAAGCTTCGACTTTTTGCAGCTCTGCCTGCCCGATTTTTTTACTTGACTCTAATCTTATCTTATACTGACCACAATCGAGTTTTCCTCGAGTTGGCCCCAAAATCGTTTGAAGCAAGAGTTGATGACCTGCTGGGCGCCAGTGGAGCTGACTCATTCGTCTATTTCCACAGCTTCCTTAGGTTTAACAGTCTGTCGAACATTTGACACTTTTGGTCACTACTTTTCTTCAAGTATCCCTAAATCTACCTTCAAACATAACATAAAAGAAAGGCCCTACGAACATCATATATGTATTTTCTTCATATTCTTAATTCATTTATTTCCCCTATCATGATATAAATGAATGTTTGGAGAAATTTTGTGTTGGACTGTAATCATATACCTTGTATTTATGTATTATTATATTATCTCATGTATATGGTAAATTAATAAAAATAAATAAATCATGACTTACTTCCTCCCATTTTTGTAAATGCTGATTGATGTCCCTTAAATTCATTTCGGACTCTTTTTCAATACTTAACTCTTCACCGATTTTACAATCCTTTGCAGCTTGTTTCTTCGATATATTTTCTAGCCGCTCAATTAATAATTCAACTTCAGCATAAAATGAATTATTACACTGGTCAAGTTCTAGTAATGAAATAATTTCAGTTGCAATTTTTTTCAAAATAATAACTTCATTCATTCGAGAAGGCAAAGCATCTTCGTCTTTCTGAAAGTATACGAAAATAAAAACAATATGTAATAATAATAATATGTGGTGATAAAATATTATTATATTAATTAATAAAATAAAATATTTTGCTTATTTATGTCTGGACAGTTTTCAAACTGAAGAGCTAACAAAATTACAATTGCAAAATAGGCAACAATTCAATCCAGACTGATAGATGGTGAAGAAATGATTATATTAACCTCAAAATATCTGAACAAATATAATCAAACAAAAAATTGTTTGGCGAGCGTTTAGGTAGAAATTATACAATAAAATGAAAAGTCGAACTCGTTTCCTTTATTTCTACCAATTTATTTTTCAAAAATCCGTATACCAGTATTTCGGCTATCACTTATAGCCTTCTTCAGCGATGTTTCTTCGACTGAGGAAATTAGCGGCCCACCTACCGACGATGGGGGAAATACCCAGACGGAAAGAAAACGCTTAAGGAGACTTAAAAGTTTATCTACAAATAGGACGATTAGGGACTATTTTCCTCAGTCGAAGAAACATCGCTGAAGAAGGCTATAAGTGATAGCCGAAATACTGGTATACGGATTTTTGAAAAATAAATTGGTAGAAATAAAGGAAACGAGTTCGACTTTTCATTTTATTTTTACTCAAAATATCGATATTCGTACGGAATTTG
Source organism: Nemotelus nigrinus (assembly GCA_947369275.1). Classification (NCBI taxonomy): domain Eukaryota; kingdom Metazoa; phylum Arthropoda; class Insecta; order Diptera; family Stratiomyidae; genus Nemotelus; species Nemotelus nigrinus. The sequence continues at coordinate 24,934,667 of OX376375.1, read as the reverse complement.
AAACACAACTATTTACTAAAGCGAAAATTGGCCTTGAAAATATAAACATATCTTTTGTAAAACAACACATTTTAATGCTTTTCTTGTTATATATTTTTGGTTTAATATTATTAAGTCTTTAGTTATAATTCATAAAAGAATTAACAGTGATATTTATATACATATCCACATATATATATATATATATATATATGGTTAGGTTAGGTTGTACTGGCTGGCACATGGCCACACATAGACCTACTGGTCCGTAGTGATACCAGATAAATGGACCTCGAGAAAGGAATTCAGTCCAAGCGGCCATCGAAGGCCCCGGACTTTTTCGCGAACTGAAGGATGTCCTTCAGCTTTTGCTCTCATATATATATATATATATATATATATATATATATATATATATATATATATATATATATATACATAGACAATTTTTTGGCCGCCATTTTGTTATTGGGCGATATCTCAAAAAGTGCTTAAGATATCAATTTTGGACCAGCCATTCTTTTCTTTGACCAAAATTACGTATCAGTACACACATATCCAAAAGTAGCCAAAATCGCGTTTTCAGCCGCCATTTTGTTTATATGGCGGCCATAACATTGACTATTCTAAAACAACTTTTGCGTGGCATAAAAAGACATTGTTTTTGAAAGGTATTTCGAAAGGAAATTCCAGGAGCTATAGCTGCCAAAAATACATTCAAAAAAGGGATTTATTTTATGATATCGTTCTTAAAAATTACCAAACTTCAAACTAATATCTCGAAACATGGTTTTTCAATAATAGAATTTTAAAATTCCATATCTCAGCCAATTTTTGGTATTTTTTAACTAAAAAAAATTTGGTTTTTTTTAGAGCTTCATCCAGTACTGGAAAATGCAACTAACTCAATTTTGACCCCTGGCAATGGACGGTCACATTTATTGAATAATACAGAGTCTTAAAAATATATCACAAATCGCTTCCACTCTTTTTTTACATCTGTATATTGCCATTAATATTGAAGCCACACAAAATAAATTTATTGCACATTGTGAGTTCTTCTCAACATTTTCACGAAATTAATACGGTGCGCAGATTATTTTTAGGGAAAGTCGCTCTTTTGAATTTCCAAAAAGAAAAAAAAAATATTCTTCGACTTAAAAAGGAACCATATAGCTATCCGAATAGTGATGATTTGATGAATATGAAGAATAAACGTATGTCTTACAATGGCACAAAAACTTTATTTGGTTTCTTGCTTCCCAAAATTTCTATAATCTCTTTTCAATTCTAATCAGTTCTTTTTTTACATTGCTATCCAAGTTTAATACAGAGAAATCTCGTTCTCAGGTAAACTATAAAGTCAATATGAAAGTCGGCAGATGACATGAATTCACCTAAACTGTTTTCAACCAAACTCGGTTTATCCCAAAACGCTTCAACATTCATTTTCTCGTTATTATTTAACCCTCCGAGAACACACCTATTTTTTCGATCATCGAGAACAATTGGGGTCAAATTGACCCCAACCACTTTTGAACGTCTATCGAATCGCCGCCACTGAAGATTTTCATTTGAAAAAATGTGTGAGTATTGTTTGAGACCTCTTTTAGTAGTTTACATACATTAGAAGTGCCTTAAATGTCTCAAACATACCTAAAAAAATTCGAGTAAAAACCGTTTTATCGAAAATCAGCTTTTTTACAAAAAAATTCGTAACTTATTTCATTTTCAATATTTTTGGCTAAAAATTTAAGTGGGTACTCTCAAAATATGACCAAATTATAAAAAAATTAGCCCTTTTGTGGCCCTTGAAAAAAAGGTATTTATTTTCCATATTTACGGTGGCGATTGTGAAAAATTTGGATATTTAAAAAAAATCATAACTTTGTCAAAGTTTAATATTTTGAGCTGAAAATGTATATGGATACTCCCCAGACAAAGTAAAATAATAAAAAAACATAAAGGGTTGCAAAATAGGTATAATCTTCTGAATTATCAGATTCTGATTGCTCCGAGACATGGTCGTCTTCGGAGGAATCAATTTCGCCAAAATTGTTATCATTGTCTTCAGCTAACAAATTATTGCGTACACTATAACGCAGATTATACGCTATATTGCTAATAAAAACAAAATTAAAACACTTGCAAACTTATTTTTTGGCTTTTTTAAATTAATCTGTCGATTTATAAAGTAAAAAAAAATTGAGTTTTTACCTCAAAATCGACGTCGAGTACAGATGGGGTCTATTTGACCCCTTGATCTGCTTCAAAGGCTTCTCAACGACGACTAACGATTTGGGACTGGAAGCGAACGGTGTAAACTTATAGTCAAGACACAGAAATATATTTAGAAGCCTATAGTACTATAGTACATGCTTAAGCGCTGCGATCGGTCAAAAAGGTCTCTGGGGTCAATTTGACCCCCTGTGTTCTCGGAGGGTTAAATAGCCTGAAAACTTTAAATCTTCAGAGTCATCACATATTAGATATTTTTCGTTACTCTGAGTGTAAAGTAGATTAAAGTTGGCAGTTATTACTGCTATAAAGAGGATATTTGGTTGGCACATGGCCGCAAAATTAAAAAAAAAATTAAATTTAATTACTGGATGATAAAATGTATCATTTTGTCATAATTCAGTTAGTTCCTGCGTCATTATATCGGAAAAATAAGTTTCAAATAAAAATATATCAATATGATGCAAATGTATCAAAAGTAAGAATCCTGTCTCAGAGTCCCTATTATCATTACTTTTTAATATAACAGGCCTCGTATTTAGAAGATACGGAACGTCTTGTAAACTGTTTGCGAAAAAGGTTGCGAGAGGTTTTACAGAGACGAAGGTACTCTAGAAGTTACGTTTTAAGTATGTCAAATTTTTCCAAAATTTAGTGAGTTATTGTTTGTTTTTTGAAGGTAAAGAGCAGATATGTAACATTTGATAACTTATTTTGTACCAATACTAACTAAGCATATAATTTAAAGGCTATAAATTACCTGGTGGACTGATAACAATGTCTCAAATGAGTATATTGGATCATTAAAACTTAAATCTTTATTGTCACACCAATCGTTAAGTGTAGTCATAAGTTGATTGTATTCTTCGTAAAGCTGTGATGCTTGCTTGTATCTCAACTCGAGAGATTCTAACTTTTTTAACGTGTTCCTCCAAGTGTTCTTGGTTTGGCGGCTCACAAAATTCAAATGCTCCGAAACTGATTCATCCGAGTCCTGAACTAGCGTTTTCGTCAGTTTCGTAACACCTTCTAGAGTATGAGTACTTTTTTTGAAGTCAATCGTTAGTATCTAGAAATTAAGAAACATCAAATAGTTATGTTAGCTAGTTATGATAATAGTTAAGTTGTAAGTAGTTGCGTTTGTATGATATGAATATTAATTTAAGAAAATTGGTAAAATTTTAAATTGGTAGGAAAAAGCAAACGTATTCTATTGCATAGACAGATTAGATTTGAATGAAAAAAAAAACAATTTTATTCAATAAATATTGTTAAACTCATTAATTACTTATAAAAACGTTTTAACAAAAACATAATCTTTGCAAGCTACTTACTTTAATTTTTTTCAATGTGATCTCCAGATGATTTAGTTTGGTATCTCTTTGAATTTGTAATCCAGCAATCATAAATTCAACATTAGAAATGATTTGATGCAAGAGTTCAAGCTGCCGTTGATAATCTTTCCACATCTTAAATCGATTCATTAATATTTTTTTAGTTTGCTGGCATCGTGATTTAAGAATATAGTAATTATCTTCCAAGTTGGATATGTTTTTTTCAAAACTTATCGGAGAAATTTCTATTGGATTTGCCTTCAAAACTTCTTTAATTGTTTGTCGACATCGAACTATGTCCTTCCACTGATTTTTTAGACCACTGATTATCTCTTCACTGTCATCTAAAGCTATGTCAATGCACGCATTGTCAAATTGTCTTGCTTTATTACATTCGTCTAAAGATTTAGACCAGTTTGTTTGATCGAACTGGATTTCTTTTACTATTTTGAAGATTGTTTTAAAGTGATCTTCAAGAATAATCACTGTTTCGGTCTTTTTTGTTACCATCGATGAAATTGCGTGAAAACGAGAAAATAGATCTCCAACTTTCTTTGGCTCGGCAATGGATATTAATGCGAACATGTTCATTTCCAAGCGAATAATTTCAATACTTTTATTGATAACTTGAAAGTTTTCTATGTAAATATGAAGTTCGTCTTCGCATTTAATGATAACTGGAGTAGAATTGATTTTATTCATTATTTTATTAAGCTCGATTTCGATTGTATATAATCTTTGTTCTAGTGAAATATCTTCAAAGAAAATATTTTCAAGAATGGAATGCTCAGTTTTATCAATTTTTTTTGAAAGATCATTCCAGTGTTTTTCAAATTGTGCGAAATTTTCACTTCTAGGAAGTTCGTCTGTCAGAGAAAATATTTCTGTTGATTTTTTGAAAATAGTAATAGCATCTGCAAGCATTCTTTTATATATTTCGTAAGAAGCTTTGATTTTCCAAAACAATACAAGATTTCGGTACGATTGAGAGTCATTCAATTCGATTTGGCTAAGTTTGAATTCTGCATACGCCATCCATGACTCGATTCTTTTGACCTTAATTTGGCAAAGTGTCGAAAGCTCGTGGAATTTGTTAAGTGCATTCAACTGTTTCTTCACTTGCTCGGACAATTTTAACGTTGTTATTAGTGCTTGATTGGTTTCATCAATAAGACTAGGCACGTTTATAAACTTTTGAAGTTCGTGGCAATCTTGTGAAATGCATAACATTTTCTTATAATGATGTGTAACTTCTGAATTTAGTGCTTCATATATGGCACGATATCGATCATACTCATTTGAAGATATAAGTGAAAGTTGATTTTGCATTCGCTGATGTATTAATTTCAACCACTCAAGTTCTTTTTTTATGCTAGTGTCAATATATAACAATCTGAACGCAGCTAATGCCATTTTCTGGGCATGAATCGCGGCATTTTCTAAAATAACACTAGCACGATTGCACAAGCATAAGTAAATTTCAGAATACTTTTGTCTTGTACTTGTTCCGACTTTCTGCTCTAATGACTCAAGACGCATCCAACAATAAGTTACCGTTGCAAACATTTTACTCTGCAGTCGTCTTTCTTCGTACAATTCTTCCACAGAGTCGCATGCAAATGTTTCTATTGCCTGGCTAGCTAGGAAAATATTCCTAGAAAATTCTTTCAGAGTTTGCTCATATTCATCGGATAGTATTTGTTTTTTCAAAATGTGTTTTTTTCTCAGGACGATTTTTTGTCCTATTGCTAAAATTTTTTTGTAGCAAGTGTGTAGATTATCGGGTATTCGTAAATAGGAAGCATACAGTAACACACTTTTCATTAGATTTAAAAGTGTACATATTTTAATCTTCTCTTTTTCATATTTTTCGTGCAAGTCATTCAATTTTGCTGCTTCATCCGCAAGCGTCATTTTGTTAGAAATAGTAGATTTATTAAATAAATCCAGCAAATTACGCAAATAGACAAGCGTACTTTCAGTTTCAGCTGCGAAGTCTTGCCATTGTTTTGATTCTCTATCAAATTTAATGCTAATATCACTACGAAACTGCTCAACTACAGTTATTTTATCAAAAATATTCTGAATACCGGTCATCATGTCCTTCAAGTTTATTTTACTGCAAAATACGGTTCGCTCTGCAGATGTCTTGAGAATGTTGGCGTTCATTTTTATGTCTGTAAGTTCGTCACACAGCTCGAAAAATTCGGCTGCAGTCAGGCTGTAACTGATACCTCGGACAAGAAATGCAAATCTACAATTAATGTTTTCTAACCAAAATGACATGTGCTGAATTAGATGCAATGTAATCTCTTCAATGATAACACTATTTTGATTATCGTATTCTTTCTTCGTATGTTTTTGTAACTTTTTAACTAACGTACAGCAAATTTTCTTATGATATTGACGAATGTGTCTTCCACATGCGGAAACAACATAGGTTTTGTTAAACAAACGGTATTTATACAACATGGAACTCTGGCGTCCGCTTTCGCCAAGCATCAGTGGGTTTGAAGTGGAAATGAATTGCAAGCAATGTAAAATATTTAGTGTGTTCTTGTTGGTACGGGATTGTTTCATGCTCAAAGATTTGGTTGGATGTATTTTGGCGATTGGCGAGGGAACTCTTTTTGCAGCACAAATTTGCTCCTGGCGAGAAACATGCTCGCTGTATTCCGTCTCATCGGACAAAAGGGCTGAGTTCAACTCAAGCTGCAGATTTAATTCTGGCAAACTGGCTTCGTTGGCTCCCATACTTTTACAGACCTGCATTTGCATTGTTTCGGAAAATTTGAAAGAGTATTTCTGACCTGGTGGCATAGCAATGAAACTTCCTTTAATTCTAAAACCGTACTCTTCATCGCGTGTTTGTTGTGCTTTTTCAACTGTGGCGACCGTTAAAATGTCTTTGTGTTGAACCATAATGTCGCTTTGTTGCATTTTTTCAACGACTTTTACAGCTGAAAGAATAATTGTTTCTACTAAAGGAGTGACAATCTCCGAAATCGAACTATCAGTTTCTGACGTGACTTGAATTATTTCATCTCTAGTTTCCAGTATAATCTGGCTAGATACGTCCTCTGTTATCGGAATTGCTTGCACACCTGTCTCCAGTGCATCAGCAGTAAATGTATCAGTTTGAATTTCTATTGACGAAACCTCTCGAACCACCTTTTGTGCTTCTGATGTTTCATCAACCTCTGTCTCTGACTCTGTCGGCATTGTTTGAGATTCAACTTCAGTTACCTCCGTCGTAGCTTGCAGCTCTTTGTCTATAACAATAGCAGCAGGATCAGTTTGCTGTGAAATGGACTCAACTGTAGGTTTAGAGTCGTCGGTTACTTTCCTATCTTGGAGATCTACGATTGCATCGAACGACAATTCTGTTTGTTGGTGCACACTCATCAATTCTTTTGGCTGCGGCGGGGATATGTCTTCTTTTTGATGGATGCTATCATCATAATCTGGTTGATCTTCCGTCATATCATCAGGTACATCACCTATATCCGCTATTTTGTCATCATCATCCATGACTATATCATTTTCAGATTGCTGAGCTTCATCACCATGACTAATGCTGTCTCCTGCATCAATTTCGCCATCAAATATTTTGCTTAAGTGATAATTATACAGAGCTAAATTAAACGGTGATCCTACAATGGGATTTAGTGGCCAAAAGCGATCGTACATATCAACTTTTTTATATATGTTTGAAATAATATTTTTTTCGTCACAAACTATTTTCCCATTTATGCGGTCCTTGAAAAATCCGGATTGAAATCTAACTGGCCATACTTCTTGAATATTTTCTAATTCAGAATCTGCAATATTAGACGGAATATTAGTGAAGGATTCTAAAGGTGCAATCGGTTCTATTTGCAATTGTGGACTATCAATAAGTACCTGAGATTCTATATCATCTTTAGGTGATTGCATGGTTTCATCACTTGCAATAATAATATCTTGTTCAGTATCTGGAATATCTGGTATCTCTGCAGTTAAATCCAATTCAGTATCTTTTTCTTCGGGTAGAATAACAGTTGATTTTTCATCAACCAATTCATGTACAATAGAAGTAACAGGTGTGCTAATTGAATATCTTTTGCTGTCACTACCTTTGCAAATTGATTCTTCATCTACGATATCCTCAACTTCATCTACTTTTGATACATCCTCTGTGTCGTCTGGCTTCAAATCAGCTGATTCAGCTTCAATTTCTTGATTTTCGTCGACCAAATCAGTCTGCTCGACGTCAACCTGAATATCAGTGGATTCAATATTTTCAACAGAAGATTCAGAGGAGTCACTTTCAATCATCAATGGCTGGACAATTTCTGAACTCATTGCCAAATCAGATATCTGCTGATTATTTTCATCTAAAATTATTTCGACCGCCTCTTTACCATTTTCTTGCGTTTCAACTTGGACTATATTATCAGGAACAGTTTCATCACCTTTAGAATCAATATTGCTATCAGTTACGATTTGTATTTCTTCGCTGTCACATTTCACCTCGATTTCATATTGTTGATCACCATGAACTGTTTGCAATAATGAAACGAGTACTATTGATTTTCCATTCGTTGATATTGATGACTTTCGACTCATTGGCTTTTCTTTTTCAAAACTTTCTTCCCGCTCTTTCACGTCATCTGGTGACGTTTTAAATGAATGATCGCACTCGAAATTTTCTTTTTGCTGATACACATCTCCGATTGTGCTTAAATACAGACTGTGCAGTGAATCTAAAGAGCTTTCGAATTGTTGGAAAAAAATGTTTGTCAGTTCTTTTAAATTGTCGCTATTATCTTCAGCGTCAATTTTCCTGGAAATTTCTTTTAAATAATTCAATCCATCTTCGGTATCTCGAACGAATTTCGCAAATATTTCATACACTTCTTTGAGCGGATTTTCATTTCCCATATCTTTTAAACAAGATACATTCTCAGAGAGAGTTGCGACCCATTCGTGAATTTTTTGGTTTTGCAGTTTGCAGCTGTGTACACTGCAGCGATCTTCACTCTCCACGTTTAACGAATGCTGGAAAATAATTTTATTAAAGATAATTTATGTGTGTTTAAATACTTTTTTTTATATTTTAAGTAATTCAGATACATCTGCATATTTACCCCAAAGTGCGTTATGAATTCGTTTATGCGATCTTTCACTTGTTGAAGCATTTCTTCTGATACCTGTATAGCATTTAATAGTCTAGGATCGAGGTTTTTCGTGTATTCCATATGCAATCGTTCTATTTCCACATCAGAAAGTTTGATGGTTTCTAAAGGAATCTAATAAAGTCAAAGGTAATTATTTCCAAATGCAGATAATATTTTTAAGAGCACTAATCAATTCTTTTGGTCTGACTACACTCTATTTGATTAGAAAATAAATATGTCTTTTTTCAAAAATTCACTTCACAGTTATTAAAAGGTTGTTCTAGTGGAGAGAGGGACATTTCATAATTTGACGTGTTCAGTTAATAAAATTGAAATTAATATTTAATTTACATTAGTTTTAAGTTTACAATATTTATTACTGTCCCTTGAAGGGTATTATACTTCTGTAATCAAAAATTGTAGTAGTAAAAATAATAATAGGCTTTCGCTCATTTATTCTTCTGGATAACAGTTCGCTTTAATAATTTATGACTGGTTTCGAGTGCTGTTGCTTGCACCGATTCATCACATCGTGGTCGCACTTAGATGTTTTTTACAATGATTTCTTTCTAAATTTAAACGTGTTCTTTTTGGCTTGAATTTACTAGTACTTTTTTTTCGTCCTAACTCCTTTTTTCAATCATTCTGAAAAGAAGATGCGGATGATGCTGCTGAGTTGTGACAGTGGCAATCAATGCGTCGATTACCACTGTCACAACTGAACACCATCATACGGATGTTCTTTTCAGAATAATTTAAATAGCTTTTAATTATCAGCATCATACACGTATATCACGTCTTATGAACTCCCTCATTTTCCTCCCTCAAACCAGCTCTCTAGAAATTGGATTTTTACTTCGATGTCTTGATGTTAATGTCGGTTGTGGTCCTGACGGCATTCCGAACCTTTGTCTATTATTTTCAATCTTAGTTAGTCCTCGGGCTCCTTTCCCTCTTACTGTAAGTCTGCTCATATTTCCCCGATACATAAATCCGGGGTCCCAAGTTGTATATCCAATTATCGTCCTATTTCACTCCTTTCTTGTTTTAGTAAAGTACTCGAAAGATTTGTTTACAATAGGATACTTCCTATATTTCATCCTTTCCCTACTCCTGTGCAGCATGGGTTTAAAAAAGGTAGATCTTTCACATCTAACCTCTTAACCTTCACTAACTTGGTCGCTTCCGCCTTAGACCAGAAGAAGCAAGTTGATGTGTTATACACTGATTTTGCTAAGGTTTTCAACTTTGTTGATCATAACCTCCTTCTTTTGAAATTTCAAGGCTCTGGAATAAGCGATCTTCTCTTGTCCTGGTTCTCATCCTATGTTTGTGTGTTGTATCTGGCTGTGTTGTTTCTGTGAATGCACGCTCTTCTTCCCCATACTGCCCTCTTTCTGGGGTTCCTCAAGAATCAATACTGGATCCTCTATTATTCCTGGTATTTATCAACGATCTCTCTTGCGTTATCCGTTCGCCGTGTCTACTATTTGCTGATGACTTTAAAATGTTCAGAGTGATTGATTCGCTTGATGATTGTCACCAGTTGCAGCATGATCTTTGTGTCTGACATGAGTGGTTTTCAAGGAACTTTCTTACTTTGAACATATCTTATACTTGCAAAATGTCTCGTCTAATGTTTTCTTACTCTTTATCCGGATCGTCACTTGGGGCTGTCGACGATTTGGAGGACCTTGATGTGCTCTTCGACTCTGAATTTAAATTTGATAAACACATCGCATACATTGCTTCCAAGGCCTCTCGTTTGTCCTTCTTCGCCCTCAGGTCTTCCTCTCATTTTACTAACATCACTACTTCCGTCCATCTGTTCTTGTCACTTGTGCGTAGCGTCCTTGAATATTGTTGTCAGGTCTGGTCTCCCCATCTTGTCTATTTAAATGGTACCGTAGAGTGCGTCCAGCGTAGATTTACACGCTCATTATTATTTAAGTTTCATATACCTTATTGTCAGTATAGTGATCGTTTGTCCTTCAAATTCCCTTTTTTCAGGCTCCTCCATTGTTCTATCCTATCTGATCTATGCTCGAAGTTTTGTTTCGAGTAACTAATCGCTCAGATAGATCTTCTTCGGCGTTCTTAGTGTTCTAGAATCGATATTTATGTCTTTGAGGGCGCTGATGATTTTGGAATTTGCTCAATTCGTTGAAAATATTGGCTTAGGGATAACAAATCTACAAACCTGTTTATTTCAGAACGTCAGGTCATTTTCTCGGGTTTTATTTTATTTTTGGATAATTTTTTTCGCTGTTAGAAGGTGAAAATGCTCGAAAAGATTATTCATTGCCCTTGCCTTCGATTTTATTCGATTTTTACCGACTAGAACCACCACCTTCTTCTTTCGCACTCGCGGTTTGATCACTTATAAAGCATTACTTCCAGAGAGTGGATGAACGCTTAGCTGCTTCCCGTGATCTTTGCTACTTCCTTTCTCGTTCCGTGTCGCGTAGTTTTCCTTGTATATTTTTAGTGCTCTTTCAACGGCATTCCACAGAGTTTGAGATTTCATCATACAGTGTACGCTATTTTTTAGGCTATTTTAGCATACTTAATGGTTGCTTTCTTCAGGTGAGGTTTAAATTGCAGCTTACCTGCGATAATTATGGCCAGCTATTTTATATACTGTTCGTTTTATCCGCTTCGCGGTCAGTATCATTTGCGTCTTATACTCGGCTAGTTCAAGCCTGGCCCAATTTGCTTCGTTTGCGGATATTTCGACTTCCTTGAGATGACGAGGTAGAATCAGGTTGCAAATACAACCACATTTCTGGGTACACATCCCATGATACATTATATTCCAAAGCAGGGTATCAAGGACAGACCACTGTGGTACTCCCACCGTAATCAGATAAAGTTATTGTCCTTCGTTTGATTACTAGCATAATTTTCTATCCCTGAAGTATTCGAAGATAAAAGATACTAAGTAGTATGACTCACGGCCATAGACCAACTCATCTATAATAAAACAAGTCCGATACCATTCTTGCAACGTCCACAATTGATAGCTCTTTTTCGAAAATCGAATTACCGGTCGGATTGTCCCTGTTTGCTTTCGATTTCCAACAGCAGTCGCTCATATATGAGCCGCTCAAAAACTTTCCTCATCGTATTTACCAATCATATTGGCCTATAAGATCATAGTTTCCCAATAAGATTGCTCTGGTTGCTCTGTTTCAATTGCTTAAGGAACTTTTTTTCTGCGTATCTGGCTAAAAAGCCAAATTTTAATGTATTATGGCCTTTTTTGCTATGCCCATAGTCTCAACTTCTATGGCACATAGCTCCAACTACTACGAACATAATCTTGGAACATATTTAAGTAAGCTAAATAACAATATCATTCCAATAAGCTCGTGTAATGTAGTGGGTAGAGCGTTCGCTCTAAAAGCATACGGTCACACGTTTGAATCCAGATTCAAGCAGGATTTATTTTCAATAAACTAACAATTGAGAAACACAGCTTCAGTAATGCAAATGGAAATTTCATTCATTACATTTGTCTAAAAGGGGGACAGTTTCGCTTTTACTTTACTTTTTACCAAGGCTTTAATGCATGACTTTGGGAGCTATAATATATGGCTTTGAAAGCTAGAATATATAGCTCCTATTCCTATGAATTTTGTGTATATTAATTATGGTCATTGGTGCTATAGTTTTTATATTATGAAATAGTAATGGATAAGAGGACTCCAATTATATTTCGCGAAAGATAGTGTAGACCATGACGAAAAAACAGTTAATGAAACAATAACAATAATAATAAATATGCAGTTTTATTTGTTTCAAATTTTTCCCAGTCTATCATCGACTAAAAAATACAGAAATAAAAAATATCATACAAACGATATAATTGAATAAGATGACTAAAAACTTAGGAAAAACATGGTTTCAATTTGTTTTGTAAATATTTATTTTAGCATATTCACAAAAAAATAAATTTTCATTCAGAGCGTAATATATCTGCATCAACGTCAGGAGTTCCTCGAGAAATAAGCAGCCTGATTCGATCTTTGCGGGTATTGATTTGCACCCGTAAATGCTCAATAGTGTTTCGAGTTTCCTTTGCCCCAGAAAATAATGTAATAAAATATAGTAATTAATAACAAAGGCACAATATAAAAAGAAGAAAAAATTGAATAAATAAATATATACAATATAATATTACAAACAAATTTGATCAAAATCAATCACAAAAAGGATACCATGTTGTTTTCACCATATAAAACAAATAAGCGACGATCAACCAAACGAAAGATGAATAAATTTCCAGTTGATAACCAGATCGATTTGAAAATTGCAGCGTCAAATGTTCACATTCATAGAACGAAAATAAAATGAAGAAAACAGAATAAATATAAGTGATAATTTATCCTATGGTATTTTCAAAAATAATAAACTATAACTACTTACAACATACGACTTACTGTCCATATATGAAAATTCAATATAAAATAATTTCAAATAAAGAAACACTTTAGAGAATCAAAACCTCTTTTTGTTTTTAGGCATAATTAAGGGTTTTGTTTGAATCCTTGTGTAAAATTTTGAGGGACATTTTATACCTCGGTATTTTAATATATTCTGAATCCAACTAACCAATCAAATATTATCAAAGTTTGTTTGTGAAGCTTGTAATTAACATTCTATTATTATTATGTAATTAATAATTTACTTAAGATTGCTAAACTAAGTGAAACAAGATATCATAATTGTTTAAATATACCTGTTGCCTTGTCGATGTTGACTCGGAACTGCTCGTAAGACTTGACGACGCCAAAATCTTAAGCTTTTGTTCTTCTTGCAGTAGCTTTTGTCTAGTTTGTTGGATTTGTTCCTGGTACAGTTCAATTTGCGCGATAACGGTTTCCAGTTTTTGAGTTTTTTCAATAACAAAATCATTCAAATTTTCCAAAATTTTAATGATGTCTTCAATTTTTTGGAAAATACTTTCGTCACCATCGATTCCTTTTCGAAAATGTACCTTTAATTTGAAAAAAAAAACGACTTGCATTAGAAACAACCGAAAAAATATTTATATTTTGTGCAGCTTTATGGCTGTCATGCTCATATGAGTACTATTTTCTTCTCAAAATGTAGGCTTTACAATGAATATAAAATAATTAGCTTAACTAGACGGAAAATTTCATCTAGGCCAAATTCATTGGAAAGCGATTAAAGCTGAATGGCTTTTGTTTAAGCTGCTAAAAATTCACTGGGATTGATGTCATTGATGCCAAGGAATATTACAAAATTTTCACTAGAATTATTCGAATGTGAATTCACGGACTAAGCTGTATTACGCTATATGGCATTGCTGCCGCCACCTGATTAGCTTGCGAGGGCAAATCATGCGACATAATTCCACTGCTGCCAACGGGGCTTGAGCGATGGAGAAGAAAAGGAGGAACAAGAGCTTAGTAGGATTACGGACAGGCGGCAAGAGGCTGTGATCTAACTCTGCGGTAGAAAAACAAAGACATTAAAGACTTTTACTTACCTTAAGCTTTTCAATTGATAAAAATAATATTGTTTTTTGCGAAGCTATATCGGCTTTTGTTTTTTCACAGTAGCCCAATTGGTCTCTTAATGGCTTCCGTTTTTCGTGTATGGTAGACAACGTGTTCTTCGCCTTTTCAGACCAGGTGCACATTTCTTTCACCTTTCCTTCGCATTGATCCCATTCTTCGACTGTTTCTTGCAATAATGCGGTCTGGAAATAAGTATTAATATATATGCTATTAGATACACATGCAAAGTACAAATTGAAAATCTATAGTATCCAGAAAAATCTTTTAAGCAAGAACAAAAGCTTATTCGTTATACTTATTTCTATAATAATTCTTTCGAGCAGTTGAATTGAAATGAAAACCTTGCATTGTTTCAAACATTTTACTTTTCTACAATGCTGTGATTGTTTCTGTTATCGGCTAATGAATCTTAGACAAAAAAAAATAACTAAATGCAAAACACATACCCTCTGTATCAATATAGATTCAATGGAAGCTTTTGCTTTCTCGGCTTCAGTCATTTTTTCCTTCAGTTCATCGGCATTCGTAACAAGAGAAATTTGTTCTAATTCCTTATCCATTTCCAACAAATGATTTAATATTCGCTTGACGCCTTGAAGTGCGTTCGAATATTCACTCAACTTTTGACGAGCTTCGTAAACTGTTGCAACTTTTAAAGGCTGCTCAAGAAATGCGTTGCTTTCTCTTGACCAGGACATCACAATTTGATACAGATTCATGAATCGTGTCCAAGCATCCAAACTATTTTCTACCAAAACTTTTTTTTCTTCTAGTGAGTTACGACCCGATCCTAATTGCTGTGTAAGATTCTCAATTTCTTTATAAATTGTTTCTTTTTCGTGACCATCATTACTTTTTTCTATGATATGCCTTCCGTTCGAAACGACAATATCGAATTTTTCATAAACTTCTGATAAATCTTTAGAAAGTGCATTCAGTGTATCTCTTAGTGCTATTGGCTTTTGCGTTCGATCATTGATTGCACCGTTTAGTTTTTTTATCCACGTATTTATATATTCTACTGTAGCACGATACTCAGCACGCATCGATTGACTTTTTTCCATTTCTTTCAATTTTTCATCCAAAGTTTTCTTTAATCTTTCCGTTAAAAGTTCTAAGTCGAATATTTCATGAGAAATATCTGACGGAATAAGATTTTGCTCTTCGATGTATTTGGTTTTAGTATCTAGGGATAGCTTTTGACTTTCCGAAATGGTTTCGTAGATTTCATCCTTTAATTTCAATATTTTGCCTTGTTCATCCTCATTGGTTGCGTCATAGACGTTTATTTCACCCAAAATATTTAAGAAAATATTTAGTTTATCCTGTAGTACTGATATTTGCTTGAAAATATTTTCCATACACTCTAACTTGCTGCACACGATTTTTTCCTTTTCTTTGAAGCTGTTAGATAGTCTAAAATGAAATAAATTTTTGAAAAACATGAACGTAACTGAACGTGAATAAAAAATCTTAAATTTTATTAAATTTATAAAAAGCCAGATATACATACCACAAAAAAACAAAAAAAAATCATTTTCTTTGTGCTTGGATTTACATCATAATTCACAAAAATAATCATTATATCTCATCAATGTTGCTTAAAGCTTACCTATTGAGTAATGTGACTGATTTTTGCAGCCTGTTGCTAATAGCTGCAGAGACATCTGAATTATTTTGTAAAAATTCGAAAATTGGCTCTGACAGGGTTTTAATGTCCTTTAAAGATGATTGATAAGTCTCTAGTTTTGAATTTATTTCCTGCAAGGAAATTTCTTCGTTAACTAATGTCAATGACAGCCATTCTATAAATATCTATTGGTTTTGTACTTTCTGAAATTTTCAAGATATGTTTATTTACATGTGGAGTAGGGCTAGGTCTTATCAAATTTAAATTATCTTTAACACTTAGGCGCTGACGGGTATTTTAGTAATATTTTATGGACTCTTATAATTATATAAATTTTAAATACCCTTATGTTTAAACAGAACCAAGTTCGTGAAATGAGTTCTAAATTGGTTTTAAACTTGGATATAATAACGTTTTGGAAATTGTTAACCCTCTGTGTACGCTAGCTGTCTAAAAAATATTCTGAGAAAATTTGAAAGATAAAAAATTGCGTAAACTTTTGTCAAAGTTTTTAGATCATTACGACATTCACAGGACGCATTGATGTTTATAGGATGTAGACTTAAATGTTTTATTTTAAAGAAGTTCCTGGCAACCCTTATGCTACGGCAAGCACTGAAGGAGAAAATCTTCAAATCTTCAAATTAGTCCACAAGACAAGTTTTATTGATCAACAAAGATTTGCCAAAGTTTTCTGTATTGTGCTCTTCTTTCCATTTTAATTCGAACGCAGGTGTAATATGCCAGAAATAAAGTTTCATTAAAATTTTGACATGCTCCTTTGCTTCTAATCTCACAGAACCATCGTAGAATAACTCCCAGCCGAAGTTACTGAAATTCTGATGACCCTCATGAAGCGTGAGAGATTTTCCACTGATCTTAATGTTAATTTCTCCTCCTGCTTGAAGATCCACTGCAGTGTCTTTCAAACAGAGGTTTTGGCGAATCTCGAGATAGACAATTGGCTCTTATGTTATGTGGTTAGATATTAGGAATGAATATTTATATTTTTGACGACGCCGCATCTGAAGTTTACACCTCGTCGAAGTGAGCTCTCCAAATGCCGTTCAACTCTTAACGTGGTGTTGAGCAAATTACGGTGCAGATGCTTTGGGTTTTTTTCTTCTATGAAAATGCCAAAGCTCAGGAGACTACGCTTTGAAGCAATTGCTTAGCTATGGCGGTAGGGAGATACATATGAGAGAAGCCTTTATAGATTGTTATATTATTCTTGAAATGCAACATTTTTTTAACATTGAAGCGCTAATGTTATGCCTAGTCGCCACTAAAGCTTTAATGTGACACTTAATTAATGGAGCGCTGGTATTATGCCCAGATGCCGGCTGAAAAAACAAAAGACGAATAAATACTACAATGAGCATGGCGGGACTCGAACCCGCGGGCAGTAGATCACTGGCGCATTAGCAGGCTAAGCTACTGACCTCACAAATAAGGGGAAATTAAAGTTCCAGAATATAGGGAAGTCACATAGAGGTAAAATTCAAAATACTTAAGAGACACTTTAAGTCCGAAATGGAACCCTGCCACAAAAGTTCATGCCTTTATATCTGCCAGTTTTGACGGTGTGTGCCGGTAAAGTTCCTCAATTTCATGTAAACGTTCCTCGCTGAAAAACTGACGAGTGCGTTTCAGCATTTTTCAAATTATTCCATGTGAATGTCATGTCTGATTCGTATTTTAGATTACCAAAATTAAACCAAATCCCATTTTTTCGTTAGAAACTAAAGATATTTTAATTTCTTCACAGACATCGATTTTTCAAAAGTAGTCTCTCCTTTTGTTCAGTGTCTAACTAAATAGCGAAATATCGATAGTTGTCGAAATGTCGACATTTATCTAAAAACTGGAATATATTTAGCATTTAATGGAAAAAATGATCTTGTATTTCCAATTACTTTCATTCAATTCATGCGTCATTCATTCGTGAATTCAGTGCTGAGCAGTACTGTGTATTTCATGCGTGTTTCATTCAAGAATTCGACGCTCAGTGATAGAGTGTAGTTGAGAGTGTGTAATTAATGCGCGATTCATCGCTCCCATTCAGATTATAAATATGTGGTAATCGTTCACACGTATCCAGATATGAAGAATATAAAGGAATTCTGTGTGGTAATCTATTTTCACTGAAGTGGGTTTTAAACTTTCAGATCTGAATCACCCCTGAATCACCAATGAATGGTTTGTAGTAAAGCATTATCCTGTGCGCTTGCAAAACCAAATATGGAAAACTTCTACCATTAGTCAAGTACATAAAATAATGAAAGGATAAAAATATGAGCTCATTTGAATTGACTTAGAATATAGATTTGCAAAAAAAGAAAAGCATTATAAAACTGTGACTGAGAAAAATAATTTGGCTTTCGATGGAATCGTGGGGTACAAAAGCTCACGTGGAAAGTAGCTGAAGGTAGCTTATAAGAAACATAAATATTATTGTATTTCACTATATATTATTCTTAGAATTACTTTCAAAATCGCTTCCGAATGGACTCCTTCAGAATAATTGAAAGATTAATAAAACTTAAGAACTCGAAATGACAGAAATGACTACAGGGCTCGAGACTTTTTCAAATATTGTCCGAATTGAATATTTATTTGAGCTTGTTTCCATGACGATTATATATTTTGTGCTAGAATATTATGAGAATATTTGTTTAACGCTAATCTCCAAGGTGAATATTTGATTTTTTATTCCGAAGACGATTCATGCGCATACATATTCTTTAGTATATGCAAGTTCCACAGATTTTTACGTCAGCTTTGTGAATTCGGAGGTAAATCCAAAGCTAACATAAATCCATCAACAGAGTTTATGAGAAAAAGTCAAAAGGTCTGTTCGTGTTAGTTTTGTTCGGAGGAGAAAATTCACCATTTGTTTGAACATAGAAAAATCTATATTATATTATTATGTATCATTAAAAGATTTTCGTTTCGATTCTATGAATGTGTTAGAAGCTATAAGGGCAAAAAGATTTGAAGGGTTACCACCTGCCAAAAATTTCAGAAGTTGCGAAATTGAAATATTTGGTGTTTTTTTACTATAAGATCATTATCAGTTGGAGATTTCATGCTAGAATCTCTTAGTAAAAAAAACTGGCACAAATCAGCACCCTATCTTAATTTTTCAATCAAAATACTACCAGACTTAATTTATAATAAAGTTCATTCGTTTTTGTGAATTTTCTTATAATTTATCTTCCGCAGCGAAAGGTGTGGGACAAAAATTTTTTAATTTGCTGAACAAACTTTTAAGACCAGACTGCTACCAGTATATTATTTATTCATCTAGAAAGACTTCTTCGCAAAAAATACTCGTCCGCTTAATTGTCTTAATTGTCCTATATAAAACTTTAGGTTTATTGCATCTCTCTATTATTACTTAAGTAATTGCTTTAACCAATACTTTTTACGAACACCTTAATATGCTCCAAACATTTTATCTGTGGATATCCTCAGGTGCTTCTCAATGCTCTTTGTCAATATCTTATAAAATCTAGCTCTGTAGTTTTTTTTAGCTGAACTCTTCTGTCCTCTCTAGCTATTATTGCGCTATTCTATCCGACATTGGAAAGCTATTTACCTGTTGATATTTTTCTGATGAGCTACTTGAAGAAATTTGTCAAACAGAATAAACTCCTTCTCAAAAGTCTTACTTAGCTTCCATCAATCGTAAGTGTCCTGTTTGGAAGAAGGCGGCGGAGCACTCCGCAGAAGTAGTATTATCCCCTCTTCTATGGTCCCTATTGATGGATGGCCATTCTGGGATTCTCAATAGTAAAATTTCAACAGCTCTCTATGTGAAACTCATCATAGTAAGAATAAGAGGCCAACACTTGGACACCTTGAGATCCAGAATGTAAAAGGCTTTAAATCAAATAATACTATGCTGTGAGAAAGATCGTCTCTCCATAATTCTCAGAAAATTAACATAGTACCATTCACCAGGAAAAGAAAAATCGAGATGTTATCTCAAAATTGGCAGCATATCTGCAGGAAAAAGTAAAATGTATAAAGATCCACCTGGATTGGAAACTTACCCGGAATAGTCATGGTAACAAAACGATAATGAAGACCACTCAGGCACTTTGAGCGACAAAGTAAATACTTGTTCGTAATTGGTATCCTGAAGGTTTCACAAATTAAAATTAGAGCCAACTTTGAAGGGCCAGTATCGTGGAGGGTATTTTGGAGGCCCCACAAATGAGAAAAAAAACCTTCGAGAAAAGGTTCAAGATCACAACTCCATCAAAGAACATATGGGAGGATGCCCTACCGCCCTTGCGTAAGGAGGTGCGGATGGCTCAAAGATGGATTGTGAAGAAGCAATGATCCTAGCATCGAGATGCAAAATGCGATATACTTGGTGAAATTATATTTTCCTATTTCACCATTTCGCTTCTATCAAAGATGTGGCCTGTTTCTATCCGATGACGTCATGTAAATTCACCACGCAAAACTGTACAGATTGAGTTTTTGCAATTTCTGTACAATGCAATTGAGAATTGTGGGGTGAAATGTGTGTTGAAGAATGCAACATTAATATTTGGAACAGAAATAGGAAAACAAGAACAATAATAATAAACATAATCAGTTTATTATCAATAAAAATAAATGCACTCATTGTTCCTTGATTATTATTCTCTATATTTTTATTTTAATATGAAACTAGGAAATATTTACTTCTGCACACACATCCTACAGAATTACATCACCAGAATTCTAACTTCACAACAATATTTTCAACTGATAGATTAGTCAAACTTTACCCATGGCATTACAGAAAGACTTCCCCTGTTCCAATCCGCGTGGTCAATAGATTGAATTGACATATGGTTGTAAAGTTTCATACAAAAACGCACTAATGGAGAATGACGTCAAATAGAGAATTTTAGTCCAGGTTTTCTCTATTTGTAAGTTTCACAAGAGAGCCACTGGTCCTATTAAAAATTAATACATCCTACAAATTTCATATTGATCTGATGTCATGAGATATCGCGAACACAAATTTCAGGAGAAGGTTTATCGTTCTGTTGCGATGAGTAATTTTCAAACTCCTGTTTGAAAAAAGCATGAAATATTTTAATTTTTTTTCCCCCAAAATAAAACGGAAAAAATCAGGAGAGTCGAAGATGTTAAGCAGAGATCTGTTTGTCCGCGAATTTATCAAAAAAAAAATAAGCGTTATTCTTGCGCTCATAAATGTGTTCTGTATGTTTCGAAAGGATCTGTAATGGCGCCTGAAAATTTAAGCTCAGTCGAAATACGCGATTTGAGCTATATTTTTATGAATAAGCTTTCTCTCAATTGCTTGTTAGTTATGTGCATTCAAGAATATATTGGAAGTAGGTTCGACTTATCTTCACTGAAGCTTCGAACAATTCATCTAATGTACACTTTACTACACCATGCGCACAGAAATAATTTAATTACGTATAATGTTCATTAGCTTTTGATTATCTGTTATTATTATTGATTATTATCACAAATATTCACGAATACTGAAAATTCATCAATTCGAAATCTTGGCCGAAATTCCAATTAAACTATTTAATATTCATTTTGCAATCAAAATTGAATGATAATTGTAAATAAATTGATTTGAAATTACGAAATCTTTCTAATATATTCATATATTGCATCAATTATTTACCTGTATATCAGCTTTCGTAGTTGCTAAAAGCCTTCTCGACTTAACGACAGTATCGATATTTTTCTCTTTTTCATTGATATTTTCTAAATACTTCTCAACGGATGTGAGTTTTTCTTCGAATTCCTTCCACAATTCGAATATATTCGAAAATGAATTAAGTTGATTTTCAAGAGATTCGAGGCAAGCTTTCCACTTTCGATTTAATATTGCGTTCTCTGCAAGAATATTTTCTCTATTCTTAGAATCGGCTTTGTGACATATATTTTGCGTGTCTTGATTGAATAAATCAATATCCTTGTAAATAGCCTGGAAAATAGATAGTAACAAAAGGAAGAGTCTTAATTTAAGTATCGGGCATTCGTTTGTATTTTTATTCATAAAAAAGTGATGCATAGTGAAAGTAAAAAAAATGTAATATATGTAGTATTGTAAAAAATGTAAAGTAGTAGTAAAATGATGACAATGAAAAGTTGAGTTTCTTCTTAAAACAGTCTGTGCTCTAAAAATACGGTCGTGTCTGATTTTGTTTTTTTTAATAGTGTAAATAAAATCCCACTGATTAAAATCCTCATGAATCATGAAGGAATAATTCCAAAAGATTTCTTCTGGTATTAGATAGTTTATATGCATATCAACAGAAATGACAAGTAAAGCAGATAACAAAGAATTTTAGAATAAAATGTTAAAGAAGTTAATTTGTCACGAATTGTTTATGCGGTATACTTTTTGTCGAACGTTCTTTATGCGCCTGGATTTATTAAAATCTATTTTGTTTGAATCGGTGTGTTAGTTCCAAAAGTGTGAAATTGGTAATGAATCTGTAAGTGAGTATCTATCAAATCGGCTATCCATACCGGAATACAAAAGAGGTCTAACTGTTAAAAAAATATTAAAATATATAAGAAGTTACTTGTAAAAAGCAAAATGTAGCCAAGAAAATTCTAGCGCATAAGAACCATGAAAAAGATTGATATTCGAAGAAAAGCAGAAGAAATGTTTACTAAATCAATTTCTTTTACTCACAGCCGGCCACACCAGGTATACAGACTAGGTCAGAAGTATTCGTACCTTATAGGAAAGTGCATACAATTTATTTATTTATGTATTTATTTATTTGTTTATTTATAACATACAGATAATTACATGCTGACAATCGGTTAATTCTAACTTTTATTCTAGCATTAAATGCTTCACACCGGGGCTCGACTAGCAATTTACCCTGCAATTTCCGATGGTAGCGACTGTCAAATTTATGGTATGCAATCTGTGCATGGTCAATTTCATGGCATGCAATTTCATTTCGAAAATGACTCTGAGCGAGAAGGACGTGCGCTGTATCCGAGTGTCAAATGCTCTTAAGAAGTTATTTGAAGCGCAGAGCGAAGAAATTCTGCTACTTATGAAAAGTTCACGAGTAGGATTGGTTACTTTTTGGATAAGCGGGTGAAATTTCAGACGAAAATGTAACTATTATATGATTTGCTGGGGTACCAAGGGGAATGAGATAAAAGTAATTTGAAAAATCCACCAATCCTCAACTGGGAGTCTCATAAATTTACTCATCGTCCAAAATCGAAATTATTTCATTTTTAAATCAAAAAATTATATATAATTTCACCATTCCGCATCAAAATTCGGTTTTTTGGCAATTTCCCACCATTTCATATTGTGTAGACTATTTTCATTGCTCAACGAGATCTAAAAATCCCTTTGAAATCAAAATCCCTACAATTTCCTATAAGAAATAAAACATTCCCACAGTTCAGCGCCATTTTGAAATCAAGAACTGTCAAAATATTGGCAGGCAGATTGCCGAGCAAATTGCATACCATATTGCCTACCATTTATGGCAGACCATAAAATATTGCATACCATAGGCTGCCTCCACTGGCAATTTCAAATTTCATGCCATGGGAAATTGCTAGTGGAGGCAGCCTGTCAAGAATTTGAGGCAAACGATCGATGTGAAGAGAGTTATAAGCTCTCTTTAATCTTGGCAAAGACAAATTAAACTAAACTGAAGATCCAGCAAACGGCACTTCAAAAATGACTGAGCACCAGCTTGATTAAGATACTTGATATTTTCACAAATAGGGTCATTGAAAGATTACGACACACTTAGACGAGGAAACATTAACCGTGGAAGGTAAGACAATGTATCAAGCTTGGGAAGGGCCAGACAATCATTATGCTGCAACCAGACTCTCGCTGAGACATGACAAGCATAGCCGAGCACGAGAGAGTGGATGGTTTGCTCGCCGTTGGTTGCCTGTTTTTTGGGCGTACCTTTTATGGGCTGAGTCGCTCGAAATGTTGTCGGTTTTAGGTCACGAGACAAAGGAATTTGAAAAAAACGACTGGTCCTGCCTCCGATGATATTTACAAACCCATCGGAGAAGATGCATCCCATGAGTATGGATGGATAGAAGACACACTCTTGGCATATTTGTAAAAAAAAATCTGAACAGAGGAAATGCTACTTACTTACACCATATGCATATCTGCGCACTTGCATAGGACAAATTTTATGGCGCACTGAGATAAAAAAAAGTGTTTATGCTTATATAAACAGCTTTTGAGTGAATACCTGAATACTGTTCAAATGTATTGCCAAATATTTCGACGTATGTTGCAACAAAACGTTTGGTAAGAGTGTTTAGGATAAAACCTTACAGTTTGTAGGGTAGCTCTACGTGATGCTGCCTCCTCACTGTGGGCCATCATGTGGCCCATTGTGTAGACGGGCGACGGCTTGCAGTGGCCAAGCATGGAAATGGCGATGGCCGAGGATGGCTTGCGGAACGGTTTTTCACACACATCAAAGCGGACCATCATGCGCAATCGAAAAATCATCACTGGCCCATCTAGTGGCCCATGTGTGGAGGCAAATTTGTGATGGTGGCTTCATTGTGGCCATCATTGCGACCATTGCAGTGGCCGATGATGGCCCACAGTAAGAAGGCAGCATGAGAAAAGAGAGCCTATGAGCATGCAATGATGAGCCGATGAGTATGCGATAGTGTAAGTTTTACGAGAGAGGGAAAAAACAATGTTTGGCATTTGTTTGAAGCTTGTTTGCGTTACACTAGCTTGGATTTTTATTTATTCATTCACTAGCAGTTAGTGTACGTTAAACATCGATAGTTGGATGTTTCGATAATATCGATGTTTTTTTTAAAACTATCGATAGGCTATCGATAGACTATCGATGGTGTATATGTGTCTTGCGATATTAGTATATACACTAGAGCACTGCGCGAGTACGTACAGCATCGTACGATTACGAGTACGAATACTCATCACACGATTAACACGATTACCTCGTGTGTACTCGTACTCGCCATGCAATTCAGTACTCGCATCGTTCCGCATCGGCATCGGCGAGTACAAAAGTAATCGGCATCGGCGAGTGTAATCGTATTTGGCATCGGCATCGCCGAGATTTTGCTTATGCTTAACGAATGTATAACATTAAGCATAGTACTGAGTTCGATTTCACGTGAAATTTTCATACAACATTTCACGTGAAATCTGTTTCGGCGAAAATTTAGCTTGAAAATAAGCAAGTTTGGTACTGTGTTCTTAGCATGAAAAGTTGCTTTGAAGTTGCTTTCGCTTCGAAAACATAGATGGCACTAAAACATGTTGTCAATCATTTCACGCCAATTTAGTTTGTGCAGTTCATTCTTTCGAGCGAAAAAGTGACATTTAGTATTTCAATTTGAAAATTGAGCAGTGCAAATGACTTTCCAATAAGAAAATCGATCGAAAAGTGAAATTCTTGACATTTTATCCGTCAAGAATGAGCAGTGTCTCTGCTTTTCTCCGTTGTCAAAATTTTCGCTCGAAAGAATGACCAGATAATGGAAACATGTCAAAATTTCACGTGAACTCGAACTCAGTACCAGCCTTTATACGAGACATCCATAGGAAGGTGAAAAATGGAACTTTAGACATAAACAAAAAATTCACTTTATTAGATTAAAACAGAATATAACAAAAAAAATATTTTCTAGTATGCACTATGCAGTCTATTCTACACAAAATAACGCTTATAAAAAGAAAGGTGTACAGTTTTGAATTAAAAGAAATGGTCTTTGATATTTCAAACATAAGTAAAGATTATATATAACTTGTCTTCCACTGTTTATTTGGTTTTTTTGTTAACCCTTTCCTGCGGAATAGAAACTCTCAACTATCCCTCATAAAAACACCGAAAAAGAATAACTACAAATCTGTCCAAAAAAAAAAATAAGTTTATTGGTTTTATTTCATTAATGATATTGAGCATTTTTTCTTTCAATTACATATGTACTGTTGATTTCGATACCTAAAAGTCCTGTTCCGACTTACCAAAAAAGCTCGACGACTATTCACGATGCCTACTCGCAACACTGCACGATGCTACGATGCGGTTCTGGCGAATATTACTCGTAACAGGCTGCCTCCACTAGCAATTTCCCATTGCATGAAATTTGAAATTGCCAGTGGAGGCAGCCTATGGTATGCAATATTTTATGGTCTGCCATAAATGGTAGGCAATATGGTATGCAATTTGCTCGGCAATCTGCCTTGCAATATTTTGACAGTTCTTGGTTTCAAAATGGCGCTGAACCATGGGAATGCTTTATTTCTTATAAGAAGATGTAGGTATTTTGAATTTAAAGGGATTTTTAGATGTCGTTGAGCAATGAAATGGTGGGAAATTGCGAAAAAATCGAATTTGCATTTCAAATAACTCCTTAAGAGCATTTGACGCTCAGATACAGCGCACAACCTTCCCGCTCAGAGGCATTTTCGAAATGAAATTGCATGCCATGAAATTCCCCACGCACAGATGGCATACCATAAATTTGACAGTCGTTGCAATCGGAAATTGCAGAGAAAATTGCTAGTCGAGTCCCGGTGTAATCGTGAAGCAAATATAATCGGCGATGCATTGGCGAAACGATGCCGAGTATGTACTCGCATCGTTCAGTCGTGTACTCGGCGATTATTTATCCGATTACTTTTTACTTACTCGTGCAGTGCTCTAATATACACCCAGGATTCATTAATTTTTTTAAAAGTACCAGAGAATTCAATTACAATTATAAAGAAACACAGAAATATAGAGTTTTATTCATTTCCGAAATGCTGAGCATTTTGATTTAGGGAAAGCAATTCATTGAGGTGCTTTGAGACTTTAAGAGGTTTCTGCGATCACTGTGAATTACACCAGTTTTCGAAAAAAATTCGTTTACTCGGAATAGAAGACACAAGTATACATAAATGCTAGAGAGCAGACATTTTCTTTGTCTCAGTATTTGAATCTAACCAGTAGTCGATGGGACATTTATCGTTTCCATTGGGAGGTTTCTCTAGGTTGTGGTATATATCTATGTCTTATTGCATCATTATTTGGGCAGCTATAAGCTTTGTCTTTGAATAGATCTTCAGGTAGAAATAATAACTAGTTGAATTTTTTTGCTTTCCACTATTCCTTCGTTAGTAAATTTCCCCAGTTTCACCAGTTCAGTTGCTTGTAGATGCAGCTGCCGTAAATTCATAAGTACTCTGAGTTGACTCCGGCTTTGTGTCATCAAAAAAGAAGTATATTCTGTTTGAAGAGATTGGGCAGCAATGTTTCCATCGTCTTCACTTATTTTTTGAACCTTGGATCCAGAGTGGTGGCTAACATCATAAGGACCCTTATCTCAAACGGTATTAATCGTTCCCGCACTGACTTCCATAAAGCATAATAAATATTCTTTCCCGGAATTTTTTTTTTGTTAATTCCCACTTTCGATAATTGTAGTCAGTCCTCGTAATAATGGAGTTATATAAGAAAGAGTAATGTAATTTACGCCAGATATTGTTGTCGTGTCCACATCAAATGGTTCTAATAGCTGAATTGTATTCGGCAGCACATTCAAATCTTCGACGAGTAACGTTTCAGGTGCCTTCATACATTTGGCTAATTCCAAAGTCAATTCTCGCCTGATATCATAGAAACATTTGATCTTGGCGTATGTGTTATTCCAACGAGAACGGAACTGCTGAATTAACTTCAGTTCAGGTTTGTTGAGCTGTCTTTGTGAAATTTTCAGTATGTTTGAAACAATTGAACTCGATTGAAAAGTATCAATATCTTTGCACTTTTTCGTGATAAAATGAAAATCAGGTGTTGTAAATATCAGACACAGTCAAATTTAAAGTATGCGCGAAGCATGGAATATGATTAAATTGAAAAAATTTTGCTTGCATTTACATGCGAGCAGCATTATCAGTGACGATCGCATTTATTTTTGATAAAATGTTCCATTTGCTTAGTTTAGTATTTCTCGCCTAAACAAGAAATAACGAGTCTGAATATTTGTCTTTTCAACTACAACAACGATAGTATTCATCAAACAGGCATATAATAAATATGCAACTTACTTCTGCCATTGAAAAAAATCAGTATTCTCTTTTTGTTTGGATTTGTCCACATATCAGTAGATAAAGAAATATGTTGAACTGCATTTATGGGATTATTAACCCGCGTTTTAACATCTTCGATGTATTTGGTATCAGTAATTGCATGTTTTCCGTCCATATCAGCCATGAAATCACGAAAGCCTTCATGCCTTTACCGCAAAGGCACTATGTCCAAAACAACCATACGAATTATACAGTTCATCTAAATATTTTTTGGGACAGAATTATCTGCGCAGAATTTTGCTCTTGCAAAATAGTTTTTGATGATTGTTCTAGATGTCGTTGAACTACTCTCAAAGATGTTACTCGTACTATGAGTGTTTGCTATAGGTTCAACAGAAAATAATTTCCACTATGATTTATGCTTCCGTTTTAAATGATCTGATAAATTTTTCGTGTTTTTGCTTGTTTTGTATTGATTGGTGCATATATTACACTTAGCAAAATCACTATTTGGAACTCTTTCTCACTCAGTCTCAATTTTCTACGCGTATGATTTTCACGTGCAGTTAAATTTTACATTTTTTCCTTCTTCATGTTATTTCATTCTACAATAAATTACAAGTGGCAAAGCTAACAAAATATAAGAGTGGTCTGCTATCTTTGGTTTGTGCTGTTTTATAATAACAAAAAAGAGAAATATTATTACATGAGAAAAACTAAGCAAACGTAAAATACTCACAGTGAATGGGATGATATCGAAATGTTACCTTACGCATTTTGTTCTGTTTTGAAAAACTATCGATTGAAAAAAAAAACATCGATGTTTTCGATAGTTCTGAACTATCGATACTATCGATAGTACTATCGATGTTTAACGTACACTACTAGCAGTTTCATCAACGAAATGATTGCTACTGAAAATAATCCGACACTTGAACATTTTAACAGTATGATTAAAGTGGAACATTTGATCCGCTAAGCTAAAGCTTCGGACTATTACGCAGGTTGGTTCATTTAATCCATAACTAGTCTTATGAAACTGGAGGATAAGAAAGACGCTGTCATGTCTACGCTCGCCGTGGCAAATACAAGTTCAGTTTTGATAACAAAAACTCAGAGTTCACGTTTCCAGTGACTAGTGAATAGAACTTTGTACTTTGAACTTTGCAGTGCATAGAACTCTGAAATTTTGACGTCGAGTTGCAAGAGTGTCCATAGTCAATAATTGCAAACGGTTTTCATAAGGAGGTAAGCGTAAAGGATCAGACCAGCGAAAAAAACTAAGAACAAGAAAATCCTTTTGGATAGACTCAATACGATCTATGTGCTTCTTATAATATGGAGACCACATCAAGCACTCATACTCTATGATAGGGCGAACCAAAAAGAAGAACAGGATTTTTGTCATACCAATATCATTGAATTCTTTAGATCGTCTTTTTAAGAAGCCAAGAGAACAGTTGGTTTTTATTATTATTGAGTCATGAAATTTATTAGGACGAGTTAAAAGAGTGTCACTTGAAGAGTAATAAAAATTAATAGGAAATAATTTGTGAGAGAAAGAGATAACTGACCATATGTCAACATTTAATGAAAGTCGGTTTAGAACGCACCAATTAGTGAAATTTGACACATTGCGTTGCAGGATCGTACAATCATCAAGTGATGATTTTACATTAAAGATCTTTGTGTCGTCAGCGTAGAGTAAAATGGAGGATGCTGGAGGTCATTAATATAAAAGCAAAAAGAATGGGACCAAGATAATTGCCGTGGCGAAAATCTGATTTGGCTATTATGTCAGCGGATAGCATGCCACCAAATCGAAAGTTCTGCTTATTTGTTGAGACTGTCAATAAACTTATTAGGGAATTCAAGAAGATGCAATTTACATATCAGAACGTCATGATCCAGCTTATCAAAAGCCTTCGTGCGGTCGGTGTAAATGCAGTCAACATGTTTACCTCCTTCAATTGCAACGATGACTAGGTTTGCAAGTTCAAAAAGGTTAGTGGTGGTAGATTTGCTTTTAATAAAACCATGCTGGCAAGTCGAGATTAATGACTTAGAGTGAAAAGATAACACCTCAGTAACGATAGCCTCAAAGAGCTTGGCAACGCGTGGTCATTTATCGATTGGTCTATAGTTTTGCACGACTTCTCTGCTGCCTTTTTTGTGGATTGGAGCTAGTGATGAATGTTTACATAAATTTAGAAAAATACCGGAGGAAACCGATAGATTAAAAAGATGAGCCAATAGTGATGAGAGAAAATTGGCGTAACGTTTAAGCACTATGGTCTGTAATCCATAAGGACAGAGGTGAAAACTATTCTCAAGACGAGATATATACCTTGAGGAATTGGCAATGTTGATGTAAAGGTCTCTCATTCCCAACGTCGTTTTAGGGGAGTCCATCAGGTAATGAAACTAGTTTTATTGAAGTCACAGATAGCTAATCCATACGCAGATTAGAAGTAATCTGCAAATAAGTAACATATTGCTTGCGAACTATTAGTGACCATTCTATCAGATATAGAAGACCTATGGTATCCGTCATGATACCTTTTTGAGCTTACAAATTCAGGTATCATGACGGATATCCTAGCTCTTTTATATCTAACGGTATTGTCAAAAAGGCTACAGCTCTCTGTAGACCTATGTTCACAAAAAGTTTAAAACCATCGGTATAAAATAAACATTCACTCAAGAAAGGAGCGGAGGCCGGTCATTCATATAAAACAGGAAAAAGGGAGAACCAAGGATAGAACGTTGTGGAACACCGATTCTGGGCTCAAAAGGTTTCTGAGTTTACGATAAGCTTCAAAGTCTTGTACGGAACGTGATCATTCGTATACGCTGGGAAGCTAGGATTTCCTCGACAGGTGTGAAATAGGGAAGATATTCTGAATACCGGCGATAAGTGATAGGATAAATATTTGTAGGTAAAATAGGTTCAAAAGTGTAAAAATAGTCAATATATTGCCCCAATCAAAGGTGGTTATAAATTAATTTAGTTCAGAGTACGCACCTTTGAAAAAGTTATATTAGTATTGATGTGGCTCTAGAGGTTCCAAGAAGTGAATATGAGCAACTAGATCTAATAAAGAAAACCAACTTTAACTATGAAAGTATAGATTTGGAAAAAACGATCATTAGTAGATACGTTAGAAAATACTAGGCCAAAGATCCTATCAATGTTTCAATTGGAGAAGAACAATAGTTGCAATAAATTGATTTTATTTATTTTATAACTGTTTATTATCTGAGCTTTTATCATTCGTAGTATCAACTAAAAGCAGGATAAACTACAAAAAATATTAAGAATGATTTTTCAAGATTTTAGTCATGTGGGACAAAAGTATTGACATGAGCTCTGACGAACCCACATTTCGGGTGTTCAAACGATGGGCCATTTGGCGAAGAGTTCTCCTTCTTGTTTGACGTGGAATTTTGAAAATTTCAAACACAAAAATTTTTGTAAATATTTTTCTCTGCAATACGTTTTTTGTTATACTTTCAACTCTCTACCGAAGTAAATAAACTAGCGAATAATACCAAAGGAAACACCATTGCATTATTCTCTCATCTTTACGGACAGTTAAAAGATATTTATATTAGATATTTATGCTCTTCCTGTTGACAAACCCGGCTATCCCTAATTTTTAGGCCTGGTGTATCGATTTCCCTTTTGCATATATTTATACATTAACATATATGTAGGTATATCGACGCGTGATGATATGCCAAAAATACTTATGTTTCATATCCTTGACAAATCTTCGTAATAAAAAGTTTTTCAAGAACAAAAAATAACTTGTGATAATAATTTGACGAAAGTTAAGACTGAACTATTACAGAAATTTACTTACCCGAAGGCCCAGTAGTTTTTCACTTGTAGTATTAATCCTTGCTTCAAGCTCATCAATGCTAGCTGGAGAATCATCGAACAATTCAACTGCTTCAATAGTTGAAATTAATTCATTTTGTCGAGTTTTATGTTGCTCCCATTCCATAAGATCATTTTCCATCGAATTCAAAAAGCTATTTGCTGAAGATGAAATCTCATTAAAATTATCCATGATATGATGCGTTTCTCGGCTAAGTTCCAGTTGCTCATTGTTATTCAATGACGGCCAGATTTTGCCAGCTACTTCCTGGATTTTTCGGAAAACAATATCTTTGATTGCCGTCTTATTCTGGAAAAAGTTTTTGTGATCACTTATGTCGGTGTGTAACGTGCTATAGTTAATTCCGAGTTTACTCCTTCGAAGTCGATTTTCCGCTTCAGTTGACCATTTGCTGAAATTTTCAACCAAAGCAATGTATTCTAATCGTAACATCTTATTTTGGCTTAAATATTTTTCTCGCTCTTCTAGTTCAGCCGGGAGAGATACCATAAGCATACGTCCTTCGGAAATCATTTGTTGTAACGACCGAGGCATGTCAGCTTCATTGTAGTCGCAAAGAGGCTCTAGTTCTGCCAAAAGAGTTTTGATTTTTTCAGATAGTTGCATATGCGTCTGCAATTCATTGTCAACACTTTCCGGCTCACGATCAAGCAGCGGCCGACGTTTCACTTCGGCTTCGGCGTCATTTAAACATTCCAAAACGTGTTTTAGTGCTGCATAAATATTACTGTGTTCATTTAAAGTTGCTTTGTGTTTTTCGCGTTGAGCTTCAATTGAATTTTTCAACCCCGATAATTGCATTCGTAAAGTATGAATCTGTTCGGCAATGCAATTTTGATCGGATACATTTCCCCCCGATGCAATTTGATCACCTTTTTCAGTCGCCAAAAGAATTTTCGCCTCACAGTTTTGAATATCCGCTATAGTATTATCATATTTATTAATTTTCTCTTCAATAGTCATCGGTGATGTTTCGGTGTCATTGACAATGTTTGCATTCTTCGCGATAAAGTCAACGACTTCATTAATGTAGCCTATAAATTGTTCTCGAAGGAATAACAAATTTCGAAGGCCCGCTAGCTGCTCTTCAATGTGCTTAATCATATCATCATGTTGATTTAGAATATCTGGCACTTCTGCTACATCTTTCAAATCTAAAGAATTTATAGAATTTTTATTGCTCCTCAAATCATTCAAAATTTCTTCATGCGTAGTCAATAATTTTTCGATGCCGGCAATGTTACTGCTACTTGGTCTGCTAACATCAAGCAATTTACGCTGAATATTCTCCAAAGTCTTCACACATTCATCGAATTGATCTTTGATTGCTTTTGTTTTTTTGATTTGATCTTCTATAACTTTACAACGGTGATTCAGCCTATTCAAAACACTGTTATATCGATCTTTAATACTTTTGATTTCGTCGGCTAGTTTTAGTTTGTCAGCGTTCGAAACCGAGGCTGAAATGTTCTTTGATTCAGTCGTAATTTCAGTCAGCACATCAGTGAATCGTTGAGCAGATTCGAGGAAGGACTTCTGTATACTAAGCTGCTCTTGAAGAGCTGGAACACTTGGAACACGAATTTCACTATCGATAACCGTTTCGACTTCATCCAGCCAATCGGCAACACTTTTCACCTTGTTCATGAGTAGTTTCCTTGATTCAATGAAACTATGTAAACTATTTTCTATATCACGTATGGTACCTGCTAAACATTCAACCTCTTCAATGAATTTGTCGTATGGTTCGTAGGATAACTTTCTCTCCGGACTTGAAATTGCTTGTGACAATATGTCAGCTTGTTTGGCAATATCAGCAACGATATTTTCACGAAATTCGGCTAGATCGTGACTGTGCTTTTTATTGCCTTCGATTTCTTCCGTTATTAATTTCAAGGACAGAGGACGATAGGAAGGACCTTGACTAACATCCAATGATTTGTTTTGTATCCAAGCTCTTGCGCTTTCAAGATCTCCTTCAATTTTCTTTTGGAGCATTTGTATGTCGGTGACTTCTTTTAATTTATTTTTGAGAGCAGTGTTCAGTTCTTGCTGATCGTTGCTCAAGACTTCAAATAAATGTTGCAACTCGCTTTGCTCAATGGGTTCCAGTTCATGATTGATGTTTAGAATACGTTTGCCAAGTGTTTCTGTGAAAATATTTTTTGTATTTGCCTCTCGTTGCATGGATTTTATATCATGCAGCAAATCCAGTACAGCTTTATTTGTACAATCCTGTGCATGTAAATTTTTCAGCTCTTCTAGTTTACTTTTAATCCAATTATCAACTTGAGCAAGTTCTGACTTTACGTCTTCCAAAACTTTGCAAGCGCCTTCTAGAAGTTGACATTTTCGATCGATTTGTTTGTTGATGTCATCAAAGCGTCTGTCAATCGATCTGCATTGCTCTGCTACCAGTTGCCTATCGATATTACTGACTTTTTCTTGAACGCTAGCGGATTTTTGTTCAAGATCATTGAGTTTTATTTTGCCTTCATTTTGAACATCATCTCTCAGCTGTTGCATAGCTAACAATCTTTGACTACAATTCAAGTTTCTCTCTTTGTCCAATGTACCGATCCGTAGAGCACAAGAATCAAGCCAGTTTTGAATAGCCTGTAAGCTGTTCTGATAGTTTTCAATAATATTCTGACTATTTTGTTTAGTTGCGATGGCATCCATCAAACTTGAATCGAGATTATCCATTCGGTCTTCCAAATCTTTGAGCTCATCGTCTGAAACAGATGCGAATATTTTTTATTTTTTTTGGCTATAAAGGATAAAATTATTACCTGTTAATGAAGCTTCCGTGAGAATAAAGGTGCGATGTTTCGTATTTTCGTTTAAAATGTCATACATTGTTGCAAGCTCAGATTGAATGATTTCTTTTTGTAGTTTTGATGGTTTCGAGACGATGTTTGAAATTATATTTTGCTGCACTTTAAGCCATTCCATTAGATCATTCTTTTGTTTTTTCTTGCTTTCTAGGTCTTTAACAGCTAGCAAAAGGCCACTTAAGGCAATCTGAGCCTGTAAGAAATAAGTAAGAAATAAACTATGGTTTTGGGTATCTAATTGTACATAAAACTACCTATTTGGAATAATAATGTTATATAATAATTTTTGTGATAATAATGTTGATAATATCTTTTGGGTATTTAAATGAAGATTTCTCTGATTAAAATTGAATAGCTACATTCGTTTTAAGATCTGGTTTTTAATTATTATTTCCTATTATTATTTTCGAGATATTTTCGAATGAAAGCTTGCAAAAGAAGAGGAAGATTCAAATACAATTAACTTGAAATATACCGTAGTTGAATACTTGACACTAAGAAACAATTTGTTGGAGAAAAAACAAAAAAGTCCTGTGAGGGCAACTCAGCAAAGACCAAGCCCTTTTTGAATGCGCTACCTCAAGTCAGATGCGCTAACTCAACTAAAATCGAGTTAGGACAACGAACTTGCAACAATTTTTATATCAAATAAAAAACAGTCAGAAATTTAAAGGTATCTCAGTCAACTGCGCGAGAGCAACGAACCATCATTCAGAAAAATTTCACCACTTAAAATTTTTTAGAATCAAATTTAAATCAAAAGTTGAAACACTTTTAAACAAAAAACGAATCTTATTTGAATTTTCACATTCAATAAAAATGATTCCACTTTATTATAAAAATGTTATTTTCATATCAAAAAATTTTCATCATTGAATGAAAAAACAAAACATTAAAACAAACAAGACACACTTTGATGCAGCGTTATTGAAATGAAATCAGATTATTTGAATCAAAAAGAAACGTATATGACGCCAAATCAAACATTTTCAAATATGATTTGGCGCCATATACGTTTCTTTTTAATTCAAATAATCTGACCTCATTTCAAATAAGATTCGTTTTTTATTTAAAAGTGTTTCAAGTTTTGATTTAAATTTGATTCTATTAAATGAAATTTTTCTGAGTGATTAAAAGAAATCAGAAATCATTTAAAGAAATCAGTTACTTAGAAAACCTGTTTGCTCTAGTTAATTTTTCAAAGTACTTTATTGAAATTGTAGAAATATAATACAATATTCTATTCGTCGCATATTTTGCACTTGTGTCAAACATAGAAATGTTGCAAACTAGTAGCATAGAAAAAAACAACAGCAACTAATAACCCTGTGATCTCACTGAGGTTGGCTATCTGACCGGTATAAAGGTATGTATCCATATGTATCATTTTCGCGTATCGTATCACCGTTGCGTATCAGTGGATACGACAAACGTATCTTCGTTGCGTATCAAAATATGATACAAAGAAACGCAACGAACTCGATCGGTCATTTGGCGGTTTCTTGCCGTCGCATCAAAGGAATGAAACGATACACTCTCGAATCATATTTGGACAACTTGCGTTGCACAAGTCGCGTTGCATGATTTGACATTTGAGTCGTTAACTTGTCAATATTGTAGTGCAGTGCATAGATAATGGAGTGGAATAAAGAAAACATTCTTCAATTTATTGAAGTATATCGACGATATCACATTTTGTAGAATCCACAGCACGGAGAGCATTATAATAATATGAAGAAACGCGATGCGTGGGAGGAAATAGCAAAGCAGGTCGGAGCAAGCGTAGAGGAATGCAAAAAAAAGATGGATTATCTTCTAACAGCGCTTAGGAGAGAAAAATGAAGTTAAAAAAAAGCATCAGATCTGGCAAAGGTAAGCAAAGCAAATTTATTTCAAAAATATGTAATTTGTTGCGTACAGTGGGTAAAAAAAGTTAAGGCACGAATTCTTAGTATGAATAAAAAACCTAAGTGAAATGAAACTGAGATACACATCTGATTGTTACCGCGTATCGTGCGTTTTGCAACGCAACGCACTTATGATACGTGACAAATCGTGTAGTGTGGACACCGTATCCGTTTAGTGAATGATACGCAACGGGGATACGATACGGAAGAAATGCAACATATGGATACCTACCTTAACAGTTTTAGTAAAATCAGTTTCAGTAAAAAGCAGCTAGTGTGAACGCTATGGGCAGCGGTTGTATAACCACTGACAGTTAGATGAAGTTTTAATCAAAAAAAAGCTATTGGCTGAGGAAGCGTTACAACGTCAAGATCATATTTTTATAATATTTGAAAAAATGACTGTGAAAACACCAACTTAAGTGAATGCAACAGCTTGGATCGTTTTCCCAGGACCCACACTTTAGTCCACCCTGGGTCTCTATTGCTGCGTCTATTGCTCTTCAAAAAAGACGAGGCACGTGTAGAATATTTGAATATCTGACCAATTGCGGCAAAAGTTCCAAACGTCCCGATTAGAGAGGGAGAAAGCAAAGACACTTTACTCACATAGATACCTATTTCCTTTCTAGCCATCCTAAACCCTTCTGGTCCTACATTAGTTCTTTTAGAGTTGCTAAACACTTCCCGGATAGTTTCACTTTAAACGATGATGTTGCCGCATATGCCCAAAATAAATGTGAATTATTCACCGCCTTCTTTTCCTCTACTTTCTCACATCCGGACACTCCTAGTCGTTCCAACTGTAACCCATTTTTACCTACTAGTCTTGAAGTTCTTATGACCTGTCCTCCTGAAGTTGAAAGCTTAAAATCGCTTTTAGACCCTAATGCCACCAGGAGTCCAAATGAAATTACAAAATGCGTTTTTTAAGTCACTTTCCGCATTTTGAAGTGTTCTTCTTTCTTTTTCGATCAATTTGTCTACTGTTTTCCTTCTGTTTGAAAAGTTGCTTCCGATTTTCCTATCCTAAAATCGGGGAATGATGAAAAAGTTTCAAACTACCAACCTAAATCCCTTCTCTTCTGTTTTCTCAAATTCGCTTGAACGAATTATCCACAACAAGCTCTATAGTGCCTTAAGCCATCTGCTCTCTAAGGCCAATGACAAACACGGCAGTTCCAGCGAAGTGTTTCCCGAGAGGAAAACTGAGTCGATTTAGTTGTGCGTTCATTTAGCATTGTGATGACATACACCGCAGTTTGAACACCTCTCGGTTTTGTAGTGGAAAACTAAACCGACTCGGGTTTCCTCTCGGGAAACGGTTCGCTGGAACCGACGTGTTTGTCATTGGCCTAAGGAGCAGCAGGGATTCATCAAAACTCGCTCAATATCTAAAAGCTTGGTTCAGTTTGTGAATTTCGTTGTCGGTTCGTTGGATGATGGACACCAAGCTGACGTCATCTATGCGGATTTTGCTAAGGCATTTGACAACGAACCATTATCTTTGTATATTCAGCATTTATCATATTCTGCACTCGTGGATTTCCCAGATTGTGAATCACGCTTGTCATGTTCATTTTCAAATGATGTGTTTCCTCATCTTTTTATCCCTCATCTGGTGTTCCCAAGGTTTCATTCTTGGACCTCTCTTGCTCGTTTTTTTCAATAATGATCTTCCCAGTTAAGCTCTTAGCTTCATTGCATCCATTAATGAGTGTGTGCGATTTCAATCGGACAACTGCATTTGGCGCACTGTTAACTCTCTTTACGTCAATATCCTCAAGTGAATCTATCTGCTTTGACTACATACTTTCTGGTAGTCTGTTGTTACGTGTAGACCTTCGGTCCGTCGATCCTCGTATAGATTTTGATATCCATGTGCAATTTGACACATCAAACCTTCAAGAGTCGCAGGATCTGTTCTACGGTGTGCTCGTTGTATACTCAATATCTCCACTTATGCCTATTTTTTTACATCATTTGTACGTAGCGTACTTGAATACTTTTCGCAAGCTTGATCTCCTGGTTTGTTTACTTGTGAGATGCAGTCAAATTCATTCAGCATAGGTTTGCCTGATGTCTCCTTTATAAGTTTAATTTTCTCTTTTGTCCTTATGAAGAAAACTTGTAAATTCTAAATCTTTTTTTGTTGTTACGTACTCGCAAGCTGGGAAATTCTATGTAGGATCACTTTTCTTAAATATTCCTACTTCCTAAATCGTACGAGTTTGTGATCGTACTACTAGAACTCAGTATACTTTTTCTGTTCCTTTTGTACGTACTGATGTATTTTTTCATTCGCTGTTGCTTAGAAGTTACATTGAGC
This sequence comes from Nemotelus nigrinus, assembly GCA_947369275.1. Lineage (NCBI taxonomy): Eukaryota > Metazoa > Arthropoda > Insecta > Diptera > Stratiomyidae > Nemotelus > Nemotelus nigrinus. Next base: position 24,895,730 of record OX376375.1, on the reverse strand, counting down.
GCCAGTTTGGTTCTTCTTCCGAACCCTTTCTCTAGTTCAAAAGATCTGGTTTCACGAATCTCCAATGAGCTTTGAGCTTTTCAATTTCCGTTCCTTGACAAACTAGGCCAAAAGCTCAACTAGATTCGCGAAACCAGATTCGATTGTAGTCTGACTCCAATATAAGGGTCGAACTGGTTGAAATGGTTGAAAATCCTGTCTGATCTATTTTGTTTTTACGTCTGAAGCGTTGTCAAAAATTTTGAAAATCTTGTTTCAGCTTTATTTTTGGTTAATTAATGACTCGTTATTACAGCATTGACCGGAAATTGGAAAATCGTAATTGCTGCAAATTGAAAGCCTCTAGACTGAATTCATTTTAAGCCAAAACATTAGAATTATACCTAACGTCAAGTACCATCACAACGATATCAAAGCTAAGAGCGTCAAAATGGAAATGATGTCTATACAGATGCATAATATTTAATTACTTGCCTCGTCTTCAAGTTCTGCTAGTTTCGTTCTTACAGTAAGTTCTTTCTCTGGAATCGGTTGTAAGCTTCCATCTAGTGGTGAATTGGGTCGGCTGATGGCTGCGGTAGCCGCTTCACATTTTTGAACTGCATAAGCTAGTCTCCTTTTATCAGACTGCAACTTATCATTCAATTCCTATAAATAAAAATAAAGATTAAAAAATATAAAGAATAGTAATAATATATCTCGTTAATTTTTTCCATATTCTCCATTGTTTTAACTCTCCATTAGTTAATTAATTAATTAAACCAGTTTTAAAACAAAGGATAAAATGTATTCAGTTCAAACACTGAATTTCGAAATTGGATAGCTCATAGATTTGGAACGTTTTGTCTTTTAATAAAATATCAATTTTATACAACAAAGTATTTAAATAATCTATTAAATTATACTTTTTATGTGCCAAAAAGTACCTGTGCTTGTTTGAGTTGTTCAGTTGCGGCCAGCAAATCGCCAGACGGATTGCTAAGATCTTCAATTATTGGTTCATATTCACTAAAACCACACATCAAATCATCTAATATGTTTTCATATTCATGGAACTGCAATAAAGAATCGGACAGACGACTTTTTATTTGCAACGATGACTGCACTAATGAATCATAGCTTTGTTGGATACTTTGAAGTTGATTTTCAATAGTCTGCTTTGCACTGGGATTATCTTGATATCGCTCAATTTGCATGTGTCCTTTTGTTCTTAAATCATCTAAATTGGCTTGATATTTTTGAATTTCATCTAAAAGCATTTCGTGTTGTTTCATTTGTTCCTGAGCTTGACTATAGTCTGAAATATGCAAAGAATTGTGTGACATCAGCTGGAAAGATGTTTGAAGAATCCATTTTTCTGCATCTTGAAGGCATTGATTGTAGGCCGAGTGCTCTTTGATTTCATTTTCAAGGGCGGCGATTTTTCGATCATGATTTTTCGATAAAGCATCCCAACGATTGCGTATAGAGTTAACTTCGTCTATTTTTGCATTTAATTTTTGAGCGTCTACAATTGCCTGTTCGATATCATTTCCTTTCTTGTCTAAAGCAATTTTATTCATTTTGTATCGTTCAAGTTGAGCTTTCATTTCACTAAGCTCGCCTGTTTTAGGTGGTTTTATTTTTAATGCTTCTTCCTGTTCTGTCAGCCATAGATTAATTTGTTGCACCTGATCTATCAAATCTTTCCAATATTTTTCAGATTGCATTAGCTCTGCTAATGTATCTTTGATATCTTTATTAAGATCTTCCCAGTTGCTGTTAACAGCAGCCATTTCATTTCTGAGTGCGTTTTGTTTTTCGTCACCAGCAGTCTCTAAGGTTTTATTGTAACTGTCTCTCAACACGGAAATAACCGCTTGTCCTTCAGGAAGGCGTTCCATCAAATACTAAAACAGCAGTTTGATTAAAATAAAATAAGGAAAAATGACAGAATCGTCTTACTTTAAGTTTGTTTATTTTACTCTGTAGGTCATTCAAGTCTTCACCCGGCATACATTCCTTTAATTCATTTCGAGCGCCAGCTATCCATGACAGAGCATCCGTTTTATATTGCGCGAAATCGTTTTTATCCAACAATGATTTTTCGGCTTTATTCAAGTGGTCTAGAAGACATATGGAAAATCACATATTACAATTTTTTAAAGAATAAGCATTGTAAAAAAAGCTGCCTTAATACATAACTCTATGCATCTCTATATAAATATCCTTAAAAAGCTCCAAGACAGAAAAATATTAACTATCAGCAACTAATTCGGAGATAGATTTAATAATATTGATAAAAAGATACGAGTCACTGTTTGTCATTTCTTATATGGTATACAGTTCTATTAATGTGTATATTGACCATCAAAGCGAAGTGACCGAAAATTGTATCAAAATAATAAGACACAAAACAGGCAGTGCCAGACAAGCATGCGAGAAATCGTATAACAGATCGACAAAGAATATTTCAAGAAGGAAAAAGCTCATTGTAAATATCGTCTCCAGAATACCGCAAGAAGCCACCTATTGTATATTAAGTTTGAAGGCTGAAAATTGGCTAGCTATAGTAACAATAGTGACCCAGAAATAAGCTATTATAAAATGAGGCGATATTAATGTTCACACTGCTCGCTTTTTTTACGTTCAAGCTCACTTGCATCACTCACTCCTTCCATCCGTCCTCACAAACCCAATGACGCTATTTGGTTTCGACGTGATGTGGTGTCTACGTTAAGGGTTTAAGATTTACATGCCCTCATAGTAACTTTCTTGAATTTCAGAGGCTTCGTTCTCATGCCCAAATTGCCGTCAATAAGGCTATCCGCAGTTAATTTGAAAGCATCGAATTTTCCAGCTGCTCTAATTAAAAAACCTTTCTGGTCTTAAATACGTTCTCTGACAAATTTCCATATTTTCGCCGATTCCATATTTGTTGATAACATTGCTGCTTTTAATCGACGAGAAATTTGCGGCCTCTTTTCAAAATAATTTTTTCCTTCTTTTCCCAACGCAATCCAATCTCACATTTTCAAGTTCTCCATATCGTTTCATCTTCGAAATTGAGTCCTTCCTCGATGTCAATCTCGGTTGTAGACCTGAAAGTAACCCGAATCTGTTGGACAAATCACTTTCATCGTCTTTGTATGTTGTTCTTCGGTTTTCCTTGTACTGCGGCATTCTCTCAACCAGTTAGAAATCTGCTTATATGTCACCCATCCAAAAGTCTGACGACCCAAGATGCATTCCTAACTATTGTCTCATTGCCCTCCTACCTTGGTTTGGTATAGTTTTTGAAAGACTTATTCACAAATGGCTGCTTCCTCGCTTCCCTCTTTTCCTTTCTCCTGACAAGATAATTCCATCAAAGGTAGATGTTTCATCTCTAATCTTACCACCTTCACTAATTCGATTCCGACTTTCACTAACAGAAAAAAATGAGTGTGGCATACACCAACTTTTAAAGAGCTTTTGATTCCGTTGATCAGAGAATTCATCTCGCAAAACTTGAAGGTTATGAGGTGTCTGGTCTTCTTTTATCTTGATTTTCATCCTATGTTTCTGGTCCTACCTGTAATGTAACTGTGCATTGCGCCATTTTTTCCTCTCTTTTTTCGCTTTGCGGAGTTTCTGTGGGTTCGATTCTTGGTCCCTTATTATTTCTAGTTTTGATCAATAATCTTCCTTCTCAATGGGTGTTGAGATTGGAAATGTTTTTGCGGGATGATTAAAATCGTAAATATTTTGTTTACGGGTGTTGAAAATTTGGTGTGTTCTTTAATCCAAAGATCAAATTTTACCGGTGCATTGCGCTTATAACTCGTTTGTCCGGTTTTATCCTTAGATATTCCGCACCATTTACTAGCGTCTCTGCCTCTTTTCATCTATTCATTTTTTCTTTCTTCGTAGCATCCTAGAAAGTTGTTGCAAAATGTGGCCTCCCCGCCATAAATATCTTGATGATGCGGTAGAATACGTTCAGCGTAGGTTTAGGGCTACTGTTCATTGAAGCGTTGCTTCATAAATTCGTCAGCGTAGTGCAAAAGGTGACGATACGCTACGGCTTCTGTAACTGTCCACCTAAGCATAAGGTCATAGATTTGTCAGCGCAAATACAGGTTATATGCCGATAGCGTGCTGCGATGAAAGCGTATCTCTAAGGGCTCGGACAAGACGGAGCGACGAGAGCGTCGAGTCAAGCAACGCGCTGAAACGGTTCATATATTTCCATGTCAAAGCACCGACCAAAGCAGAAATGTGATAGTAGCGACAAGATCGATTCAGACCGATTTCTTTGTTCGACGTCTTGTCCGTACCCTAACGCGACAATTTAAACGCTCCAATTGAATTGTATTAGAAGCTGCACGCAATCGTACTCAAAGCGTAAAATGTCTAGTACGCGTCTATGGTGCGACACCTCATTGGACAATTGGCTAACATCGCTTTCTTGTTTAAATTCCATATTCTTTACTGTGGCTTTAGTAATCGTCTATCTTTATTTCAAATTCTTTCATTAGATTCCAAACTAGTGCTTGCTTTTCAAGCTACTTCACTGTCCCGTGCGGTCTGAACTTGGCAATAACGGTAATAATTCAGATCGATTTTCGTTAACGTTTTTTCTGCCCTTCGCAAGAACTGAATTTTACTTTAATACGTCATTAATGCGTATCTCGCGAAAGCACAACGACCTTCAGTTTGGTCTTTTTCCACTAACGTTCTCTCAGTTTAAATCTAAAATCAAAGTTTCAATACTAAAAGCTGCTTATTATGCTTGATTATTTTTATTATTATTGCGCTTCCTTCTATATTATCTTTTCTGTATTTGAATTGTCAATTTCATTAGTTTCTTTCTGATTGTTTTTAAGTATTTATATTTTTGGGCATTAACCTGTTAAAATGAATTTAAATAAATAAATAAATAAATAATATCCATATCTACAATGAATTCAACTATCTCTCTTCATGCAAGATGCTCAGATATAAATTAAATAAATAATAAAAATAAAAATTGATGGGATTAAAGGACATTATTATATTAAGGACTCTAACATAGGATACGTACCTTGTACTGCAGCTAAAAGCTTTGCATAACTAGCCTGTAGATCCATGATCATATTCCTAGGGCTAGCACTGGCACTCTTTTCTGTTAATACATCACCAATACTCACTAAGTCTTCAATATTAGGTTCCTCTGAGAGCACAGTTTCTAAAAATTCCTATAAATATAATATGCCAGTTAATGAGATAAAAATATATCAGCTTGATAAGAGGGTTAACTAAAAAAAATCAATTTTTTCATGAACCAGTACTTATAACAATCATATTAATTTGGATTAATTATATTTTTCATATTTAAAAACAATTTTTTTTGCAATTAACTTTATTAAATTTAATTAATTAGAATATATTTATTTAATGAAGTATATTAAATTCATCTAACATCAAATTTATGTTGTTAATTAAATTAATTGAATTGAGCTAATATCAAACCATTATCACTTAAAAACGATATCTACTCTGCGTTTTTAAAATAACCTACAAAAAATAGTTAACGGTTTTAATATGTCTGAAAAATATTTACCTTGCATCGTATAGGATCCAGCCAATTGTTCGAATTCAGTTCAAATGTGCTCTGGAAGGTTTGCGTCATTGATTGCACTCTATTAAATATTGCATCGAAACTATTGTTAAAGTTTCTCCACAAAGCTTGCTGCTTTTCTAAATCATTCTGTGCTGCTCTGATTGTCATTTGTAAATTATTCCATTCTTCTTGCAAATATTCCATTTCTTGCACGATCAGATCTTGACTCACTTTACCACTCCCTTCAATCAATTTCTTGCTTAGTGCTTCGATATTCTCGAGCGATGATTTGCCGTTAGGTAGCAATTCCACGATTTTTTCAAGATTTTTCAATCGGTTGGTAATGCTTTCTTCTTCACCGTTACAGTTATAGTTCTGATCAACTTCATTTTTCCGCTCGATAAGCCAATTGATCATATCTTCATAAGTATTCTTGAATTTTTCGTGAATGTTAACCTGGTTCTCAAGGTTTTCGACAATCTGGTTGACTTTCTCTTGAATGTGATCGAATTTGCTTAAGGCAGGTGTGAAATCTGCATTATCTAAAGATGAATCTGATGCTAGCATGTCATTGATTTTAGTTGTAATATCGCAATGGTTGGTTATATCTCGCTGGAAATTTCGAAACTTATCGAGAGCAAGTTTCTTTTCGGCGAGATCGCTATACGAACATAGAAAATCATTCGACGGTATATTCGATTCGATTTCATTTAGCCAATTGATAAGATTTTGGTTTAGTTTGTAAATTTCTTCGAGTTTTGCAGCGCGTTGCACTAACATTTGTTTGATCTCGTTTGCCTTTTCCAACAGACCATAAAATTCTTGACGGAGAATTTCTGTTTCTTCCTGAACTTTACCGACGCCATTTGCTTTTGTGTTAATGATAACCTTTTCTTTTAACTCGAGTAAATAGCGAACTTTGTTTTGACCTTGTTCGAATCCTTGGCGAATACCTTTTATTGTATTCAATTTAATTTGCAGATCCGAAAGATTGTTGGGAGTTTTGGCGCAAAACAGCATTTTCTCCTTGGTGCCATCAATCCATGCTTGGCATTCTTCATAAAGTGCATGGTGCTGCTGATGTTCTTGGTATTGCGACTCCAATCGACGCATTGTTTCCTTGGCTAATGTAAGAATGGCACTGTATTTAGTTGTGAGCTGCGTTATGCCATTGCTTATTCTTGTATCTGAGCAAGTACCAAGCAATCCTTGAGCCTTGACATTCAGGTCATCCAAATGTTTTTGCCAATCGAAGAGGTCTTGAAGGTGTCCTTGAAATTGTTCCAGGGCTGCTTTTTTCCCTTCTAAATTATCCTGTAAACTAGAATAAGACTGAATCAGTGCTTCAGTTTTTGCCAACCAATCGATTGATTCAGCATATTGACGATTGTATTCTTCCCATTTGGCAAGACTAGCTTCCAAATATAATTTAGCATTCTTCACTGACTCGATGTAAACGTCGAATTCTTCCTGCAAAATAGCTACTTCTTCCTCGATGAGTTCACAATTCTCCATTTCCGTAAAATGACATGCGATTTCTCCTTGACGCAAAACTTTTTCTAAAATTTTTCGTCCCTCGTCAAATTCACTCTCAAGAATTTCCAGCTGTGATATTTTGCTTGCCAGCAATGATTTGTCTCCTGTGGCTTCTGAGCATTTTCCAAAGCGTTCTTTGGAGTTACGAAGCCACTGTGCAAATTCATTTCCAACGTCGACGAGTCCTTGGTAAATTTCCAAAATTTTTCGCTCCCTTTCGTTCAAATCCTTTGCTTGCTTCCTAAGACTATCGTATTTAGAAGCAATTGTATCCGCTGGCACAGTTTGTTGCAAGTCAGATGCTTTTGATGCAACCGAATGAATCATTGGCTCAAAGGATTCAATGTCTTGAACGATATTGTCCGTTTCCCGCATGCAGGCTTTCTTCTCGGTCAATGCAGCTGTAAGTCCCGGCTGTCCTTTTTTAAGAGCGATATTTTTTTTCTCGGAAATTTGCTGCAGTTTGGTTTCGCGATCTGATATCCATTTCTGCAGCTGACTGTAACTTGAATCATAATCGGCCCATTGTAGTAAATTCGTTTCTAAGTGCACTTTTGTGGTATTCAGTTTTTGAACAAAGCGATCCCATTTGCTCTGAAGCTCTTTTGTTTCCTTATTTAAAGCATCCTTCCCGTCTGATCGAGTGTTTCTTAGAATTTTTTCATATGTGACCATGGTTTTGTTTATTAAACATTGACCTTCATCACGTTTTCGAAGCAGTTCTCGTATTTGGCTTAATTTTTGTATTAATTGATCTTTTGTTCCAGTAGGAGAATATTCACTGCAATGTTGTATTTTCTGCATTCCGTTTTCGATCCAGTCGAAAGCTGCATTAAGATTATGTTCATACTCTTTGTGTTGGTCACAGTTGGTTTGAACTTTTTTAAGAACATCTTTTGCTGAGTTCAGTTGCATTTCATATAAATTATTTACATTTCGTATCTGACTACTAACACATGAGCTCAGTGGCGATGCAATCATTTCCGTTTCTCTTTTTCGGAGCGATTCGATTTTTTGGGATCCGTTTTCTAATTTTTTCAAGACTTCCTTCATATCTTCAACTTCTTTTTCCTTTTCAGCGGCCGTAGAAACAAGTTTAAGTTTATGATTTTTCACGAGAATGTCCATCTGCTTCAGCCATTCTTCAATTTGATCACATTCATCCTTGAAGTGTCGCCAATAATCGTTTACCGTCTCCAGGGACTGCTTTTGGCTTATGATTTCAGCAAAAAGTTCTTCAAACGATTCACGCAATGTACGAATATCATTTCGTATCATATCTTGGCCTTCTAGAGAAGAGCAAGCCAGTACAACTTCTCCGGTGTGTATTAAATGCTCAACAAGTAATTCGCCTTGAGCTTTTTTATTGGAAAGAGTTTCCATCTCTGCAATAGTATTTTCAATGTTCAACTTATCGTTCAGGTTGTATTGTTTCACCATGGGTAATTTTTCCCGAGCTCGTCCAATCCAGCCACTTAGATCTTCATACGCTTCCTTGAAAATTCTATGATCACGATACTGTCCCTCTCTTTCCGTTAGAAGCATCCTTGCTTTTTTTGTTATGTCCTCGAAATCATTGAAAATATTTTTCACTTGTGTTTCTGTTGGACTTTCCTTATTTTGAAAAATCGTTTCCATTGCATAATCTCTCAGTCCATCAACTTCGATTTTCTCGACACGGATCTTCTCTTCCAGCATTTTCACCCGGTCCAATTGAAAACGCTTATCCGATAAAGTGCCTTGGTATGGTAGCAACTCATTTAGCTCAGCATTGAAAATATCATTGTTCTTTTTTATGTTCTGAACTTGCTCGAGGAAATTATTCCACTGTGAAGATGCATCATTTAGATTTGTTTCAGTCTGAGCCATTTGAAGTGTTATTTCCGACCAATTGCTTTGCAATCGATTCAGAAGCTCATTTATTTTCGAATGACCGGTGGGAGCGGTATTGGCTAGTACAATTTGTGACAGTTCTAGCAAATATTGAATTTTGGACGACCCTTCATCTTTGAGTAATATTAAATTTTGTATCAGATTGTGTCTGCGTTCCAAGTCTGGTGGAGATATTGCAGTACTATCAGCACAATAATTGAGTTTCGAGCGTATATCGTCGATCCAATTGGAAGTGTTTTGTATTTCATTATTGAAATCCTGATGAGAAATCACATAGTTCTTCCAACGATTGATTAGGTCTTTCAGTTTATGCGATACTTGTTGGTATTTGGCCAGGAGATCGGAAAGGTGTAAGTCCCGTGTTGTTGTTGATTTTCGATTCAACTGTTGAATTTTTTCCGACACATTATCGATTTCCAACTCCTTTGCGCGAACCTCTCCCTGCAGGCTTTTCAGATATTCATACTGCGCTTTCTTTTCTTCGAAAGTTTCTTTCAAATCGATACTATGAAGCATATTGTCCAGAGCGTTGATCCATTCAAGGCATTGATCACGCAAATTTTCGCACTCACTCCACTGCTGGAGCCGAGTTTCAATCGATGATATGGAGTTTTGGATTGATGATGATAGCCCTTCCCAGTCCTGCTGCGTGCTATCGATTTGAGATTGAATATTGTTTTTTCCACTGTCAATTGTGTTCGGAATAACTCTTTCGCCTAGAGTTCGAACTTGCACTACCCTTGGATATTCATTTTGAAGGCTTAGCTGTAAGCTCTTTAGTCGACTTAAATTTGTTTGAAGTGATGCACAATCCAAGTCCGTGTCTCCCCACAAATCGACAGTGTTGTGACAGGATTCTATGAATTCTTGCACATCCATTACCGCTTTGGAGTATTTCTGGTGGTCGTTTACATACTCTTCATATTTTTCTACAAACAGTTTACTTTTCGCAAGATAGTTTTCGAATTCATTTGAAATGTCATTTACGGTCTCGGAAATGATGCTACTTTCTTGGGGTAGGGCGTTTGCTAGTTCTTTCAGATTTGCCACTTCCACAGTCTGGCTCTCAATATCGCGAGATAATTCTGAATAAAAAATCAATTTTGCCCTTTTTTCATCAAGAGTCGTGGCCAGCTCAACATTTGTTGGCAAAAGATTTTTAATAGTATCCAACCACTTTCGTAATCCAATTGAAGCTGCTTCAAAATTATTCCAATTGCTTATTATATCTTGAGCTTGTTGCGAATATTTCGCTGCATTTTCAAACAGAGGCTCGAATTGCGCTTGCAAGTTTTGCAATTCATTTCGGATAATCTCGTTCCCCTCCGAACTAGACGTCGAATAACATTTCTCGCCCGCCTCAGTGGCATTATTTAGCAATACCGTTGAATAATTCTGTTGTGAATACAGTTGTTGAATTACCGAACTCATGTTTGATATTTCTACTACACGGCCACTTTGAATATAGTCTGCACATTTATTAATCGTAATTTGAGCATTGGCTATCCAATCTGCACAAGTTTTATACTTTTCATCATATGCAATATGATCGAAAACTGCTTGCTCGCAGTTTTTCAATATTTCTTTGGTTGCATTTCGAATTGATTGAAGTCGCGAGCCAATGTTTTGGAAGGCTGTCGGGAAAAAACTTGTAAACTGCTCGTTAAGTTTTTCTAATTCCATGTCTTTTTCTTTTATATTCGCAAGTATGTTCTGAAAAAAAATTAGAGTTAGATAGAATACTTAAAATTGGTGCTTATAGTTTGTACAAATAACAACGTTTGACAAAATCTCATACAAAACTATCTAAGTTTATGTACCTTTTTCTCAAATCCACCTTAATATTTTTTTGTCGTTTTATTATAAATTTTGACTTGTAATATAGTCAACTGCAATTTCACCGGCGAGAGTTGAAATTTATTTTAGATTAGTTCCTCCCGAAAAAAACCCACTCTTGAGAAAAAGGTACAGAACTGCAAAAACATGATTTTTCGCGAATTGTCATCAAATTGGAAACTTTTTTGATGCCATTTTTTGAGAGTTTGTTGATTTGAACTGAACATTTTAATTGGGAGACCATTTTTTTCAAAAATTTAATCAAAATATACTCTTAGTAAAAGAAGTAAGGCAAAAAGAAAGTTGATAGAGGAAGCAGCCAAGGCAGTTTGGGTACGCTGTACGAGGCATGAGCTACCTTAATTTTACTGAGCTTCTGTATTCAAATTCATTTTTACACTTTTGATCATATTGTAATAATGCGGAATAGCTTAAAATGTTTGCAACATATTACTGTTTTACAAACCGTTAAAATTTCCAAATCTCGGTTTGCTGAAATTTTTGGGACCAGCCGCCTCCTTATTTTGAAGCTCAGACAATCCCGATTAATTATTTAAATTAGAGTTTAATTTGTTTGAAATTGTATATTTTAAACTTAATGCTAAATTACAAGAGCAAATTCTCAAAAAATCGGTAACTTAGTCACTACAGCTAAAATAACTGTAACTACTTAAAACTAGGTCCGATATCCTACAATTTCGCAAGAATTTCTGTAGATACTTTTAAATGGAATAATAATATTATTATAGTTGATTTGGCTAATTCTGTGGAGTTGTCTTGTAGAAAAGAAACGCAATTTATTTAAAACTATTTTTGGGCATTTATATATGCAGAATAGTGCCAGCTCGCACCAGTTGCTAATAATGTTTTTACCCTTTGGCGCCGGCGGCAATTTTATTCGGTATGAATATCTGAAAACTCCAGAGCTGCATTCCATAAACATACCTATTAATCTGCCGAAAAAATAGCTTTCGCAAAAATGAAGTTTATGGAATGAATTTTGAATGTGTTTTTAATGTGAATGTGGTAATATTTTTGAAATTTTTAACCCTATGTGTGCGTTAGGTGCCCTTAAATAGATCGGAAAAATTTGAAAGTTTTTGAGTTGCGATAACTTTTGACCAAACGATCAGATCATTATAAAACTTGAAGGACATATTGATGTTACTAATTATTAGATTCTTGTTATGAACGTGATAACAATCCTGCAGCCACGGCAAGCGCTGAAAGTGAAAACCTTCAAATCATCGACTTGCCTGAAAAATTGTCGTTTTTTATAATAAAGACCAGCTCCCGAAAAAATCTTATGCTTTGTTTATACAACCAAAACAAAATTTTTGAAATTTCATATCGGACAAGAACGGTAACCCTCCTCCAATTAACCACTAATTTTAAGCATCCGAAACTTCTGTTTACGAGAATTCACGACCCAATAATCAGGGACATCTGAAATTCACAGAATGTATTAGTGTTAAGGTGTGATAAAGCGATTTGGAAATGTGGGTAACTCTGTACCAGTGGTGCCATCTTGAAAAATTACAAAGAAAAAAAACTGTTTTTGCCTTACGAATTGTAATTCGGTCACCAGACTTTCATGAAATTCACACAGTGGTTGAACCGTAGTCTAAGCTACGGTTGGGGTCTTGGACTTTTAAAATTTTCTCAGAAAAAAAAAAAGGTTTTTGCCCCATAGCTTCCAGCACAGTCATGAAATCAAAACGAAGTTCATATCATTCATGTAAATGGAACTTACTGTAGGCAATATTCAGGAAGAATCTGGTTGAAAATCCATGATAGGATTGCCAGCTGTTGTTGGTTTTGTATTTTTTTGCCATATCTTTATTAAGCGATTTTATCGTAAATGTTGAGACAGGTGTGATATATTTTTGGCTTGGATACAAGCGAAGCGGTGTCAGCGCGAGGCGTTTTTGCTATTTTCATATCAATAAATGCTTGCATTAAGTATTCATATCGCGAACATTTACAATAAAAATAAGTTACCAATGTTTCGAATAGTCATCTCAAACATCTTCTATTCCCGTAACTTTCGACGAAGCTACCGGATAAAAAAAATTTCTCTTTATTTCGTTTGTAGCTTTTTCCTATTTCTTTGGGCACCTATATTCCGGATAAGGGAGCCATTAAGTATGTAGTATATGCTGCCTGCTGAAATTATAAATGAGCAGCGTGTTTGGAGCTAACATGGTGGCATTTCGGTTTATGAGGGGACAAAATATTCTTAGTGCTTTCATAGTTCTTAAGCACACATCATCGATCTGGGCGCCGAATGTTAGTTTCTAATCTAGTCAGACGCCAGCATATTTCGTATCAGTCCATTTTATTGTATTGTTTAGGACATTGATGATGAGATTCAGGAAAAAGTGCCGAGCCCGCTTTTTTGAATAAAAAATTGCTTTTGGTTTTTGTTTATAGATTTTAATTTGGCTAAACAATTTTTCAAGTAAAGTCTAGTGGACTTGGAGTCGGCTGACGATAATATCCAGGTTGATTGCAGTTGTCTATATGGCAATGTTATCACCATAGATTGTTAATGGGGCGTCCCCGGTTTATATTAAAGACGGGCCGTGGGTTTCGCTTCTTCACTTAAATATTGGGCCTCTAAAGTCTCGGAGGATTTTTGTCTTTGTTTGCAATTGTCCCCGTTTAAAACCCGTGGCAGTAGGTGTAACGGTGAACTTTCTGTTAACAACATTTGTATTATTTGACTTAAAGCATCAACGCCTAGCAAAATATAAGATAAGAGTTTGTCGTCACTATGTGCAGTCTAGTGACGAGCACTAAACTGTCAATTATCAGTTTTGCGTCATATGCATTTGTCCTTCTAAACCTCAGAGAACTTCATTGCAGTTTTTACTGATATTTTAGTCAATTTGAACTGCGTAATCCGATCGAGCTGAAATTTACCCTAAATCTACCCTTTTGCGGTGGCGGCCATTTCGGTAAATTTTTGGGTACCAGTATATTTCTATGTCAAAAAGAATTTTGGAAGAGGCAAGTATGCTAAATAAAAAATGATAATGTTCCTTTTTTGAGATTTTTAGGCCTATGTGGACGCAGGGTGCCTAAAAGCACGAAATATTCAGGACATATTAATGTTGACCAGGAGTAAACCGTATGCGCGCAACCCTGTAGCTACAGCAACCATGTAGAGAAAGCTTCCAAATTAGTTTCCTGAACTATTTTCGTTTTTCAGAGTAAAAGGCGAACGATTTATAAATTTTATGCTTTGTCCATCCTATGAGTTGGTGTTTTCCGAAACTATGCTTCGCACAAGCACGTGAGCCTCTCATCGAATTACCCATTTTTCAGCACTTACGTGAATTCACGAATGGATCGTCAGATCAATATGAAAATCCCCTAATGTATTGATTGTGAAAAGATGCAGTACCGACGAAAGTTATTTGAAAATATGAGCAACCCTATGACAGTGGTGCCATCTTAAAAAAATTCCCCTTGTGCCTTATAATTTCCAATGTAGTCATTTAATTTTAACGAAATTTACACAGAAAATTGACCTTATTAAAAGCGAAATTTGATAAGATTTCAATTGAAAAATTAGCATAGGGCTGCCAGCTATGGTAATTTTCGAATATTTTTTACCAAAAGATGCTGTCATAACATTTTTAAATGATAATAATTTTCCAATGATAACAAACTATAAATGTTTGATTTCGAAATTTTGAACCTTAAATTTTGATTTACCCCTATAACTAGCAAAGGGTTGCCAGCCAGGGCATTTTTGTTATTTTTGTACCAACAGATGCTACCATTGAGTTTTCAGAATAGAAACCGTTGTCATGAAAATAAGTACCAGCTTTCCAATTTTAATTTTGCGGATGGTAACCCCAAAAATATTTATACCTCTCCAACTTCAAATGCAGTCATCGAATCGAAGCGCTACATGATATTCGATATAGGCTGACGAACATCAAAATATACAACCTGCTGAAGAGAGCAACCTGCTGAAAAGAGCAACCTGCTGAAAAGAGCAACTTGTTGAAGATATCAACCTGTTAAAGAGAGTAACCTACTGAAGAGAGCAACCTGCTGAAGAGAGTAACCTGCCGAAGAGAGCAACCGGCTGAAAAAAGCAACTTGCTGAAGAGAGCAACCTACGGAAGGTAGCAACCTGCTGAAGAGAGTAACTAGACAGCATTTTCTTCTATCGAATATGTCCTACCGATTAGTTATATGGAACCAAAATATTGACTTAATTGGAAGATTAACTACAAAATCAAAACAATAATTGTAATGCCAAATCTGACTCCAATTTCGACTGTATATCGAGAATCAGGCTTTTAAAATATTCACCAAACAAAATATGAACTAGGAAAACTAATATACGATTAATCGCAATGAATCGTTATGAAGTCGTTATTGTGAGCCGTTTGGCTGAAACCTGAAAATTTTCCCTCTTTCACTAAATGATGAAATTTCAGTAGGCTCCTATGCGCTAGAGTTTTTTTTTATAATGTTTTGTTAGTTATATAGGAGTTCTTATAAACTCAGGAAAGCAACTGACATCATCATAGGGTTAAATATATTTTCTTGTGAATTTCATCTGTGGGTTTTTCTATGGATCGCGTAATCTGATCGAATTTAAATTTCAAGAAGATATTTGTGTATATGATTTGTAAAGATTTAAAGTGATGGATATAACGTTTTTAATTTATAAACGAAACAGCATTTATTAATTTGTAATTTACCACTAGTCTAGTAATTTACTGCTGGCTATTGGCTGTATGAAAAACATTATTTTATCTATCCTACTGAGTATATTAGTAGTTCTTTTAATTTTCAGTAAAACTTACCTGAAACTTTAAAAGTTGGCTTTTCTTTTCGTCTAATGTTGATCGGGGTGCGTAATTTCTTAAATCATGCTCTGTATCATTTAACCAAGCTGCTAATTGTTCCAAACAAGTTTCGTGTGAACATAATTGCTTAAGTTTCATATCAATTTTATTTTTGATATCGCTGAATTCCATTTCGAATTTTCCCAAATCGACTTCCAGGTTTAAAATTTCACGTTTCATTTCTTCTTGCGCTCGAATTGGTATTAAGTCAGCATTTTTCACAACAACGTTAGATAGGCTGACCAGTTTTTCTTTGCAATATGCAATAGAGTCTTCTTCTTCATTCAATTTCATTAATTGCTTTTCGAGTCCCGACTGGTCGGAATATAGTTCAGCATTATGCGATAAACATTGCTGGAGATATTTAAATTTATCTTGATATGCTTTCTTTTCGTCACCATACTGCTGATAGATGTCAGTCAACTTCCCGAGATCCAAAAGAATTTTCGCACATTGTTCTTCCACAGCTTCGTATCGTTTTGTAATTTCATTTAGTTTGGACTGTGTTTCGGAGGCTATTTTCGCACCAAAATCTAAATTGTTTGCTTTTTCATCCAGAGCAGAAAGAATTTTCTTGTGAGCTAATATGTCTTGGTTTACAGATTTATATTTAAGTAGTTTGAGCTTAACTTCTTGACCCAATGCCCAACTATTTCGGTTTTCGTTGCTGAAGAGCTTTTCCACGCCTTCTAACCAACCCGTGAACTGTTCAAATGAATCTTTAAAGTTATTCCACTGAATGGTTTTTGAAACTTGTAGCTTTTGCAGTTTTTGTATTTGGTCGTTGAGTTTTTCTAAACGATCATGAATGTTTCTTTCATCCTGTCGAATTTTCTCTCTACCTGAAGTAGATGTATCCGATAAAACTTTCTCCAGCAAATTGTTCAAAGTAACAATCAATTCTTTCCCCTTTATGTAGTCGTTGTGGAAAATTTCAAGCACACCGGGCTCTGATTGATCATGCTCTGCGTAATCGCGTATTTTTTCTTCCATAGCGGTCAGTAACGTATCTGCTTCACACAGTTTTTCGCAAAATGTTCGATGATTATTGACAATGATTTCCCATTTGTTTACAACTTCTTTGCTTGTATTCAGAAGCGAACTATATGCATTTCTTACCTGCGATACTAAGTTGTTATGACTAAAATTCAAAATATATGCAATATCAAGTAATTTATCTATATCATTTTGCTTTTGCAATAGTTTTTTGCGTTCGTTGTTATAAAGATTGAGCTGAGCAACTTTCTCTTCTAATGTTGCTTTAAGTTCTTGCCATTGAAAAATGTTTTCTATCGAAGTACACCAATCCAAAAACTGCTGGTGTGATTGTTCTAAGTCTTTATTCTGTTGTAACAACGCTGCATATTTTTGTTTGGAACTTTCAATGTCAGCAAAATATTTTTCAACTTCTTGTTTTGTATCTTGCACTTCTTTTTCTAAGCTGTCGATTCCTGAAGGTGAAGTACTAGACCGAACAGTTTTTAATTGTTCTTCTATAAGACTGACTTGTTCCAGCATGTCTGGCCTACTTTTCAAAAGCTCATCCAAAACGCATAGCTTTTTGGCCACATCAGATTGTTCAACCGGGGTACCAGTCGTATCAAGAAATTTGTTTTTCTCGTTTGACATTTTTGACTTCAAAGCTAGAATGGTGACATTTAAAAGAACATGATTTTCAACACAGTTTTCTAAATCTGCAAGTATTTTTTTCGATTTCGAAAGAATATTTTGGAACATTTGCTGTATAGCTTCTTCATAACATTGCAGTGATGTATCGCTTGTAAGTTCAGCAAGTTTACGGGCTTTATCACACACGTTATCTACTGCAGGAGCTTGAGCGACAATTTCTTGATGAACAAGCTTATGGTTCCTTAGCGCTGCCTTTTTTTCTTGCAGGGTTTCTTTCAGATTCATATAAGCCTGCATTTCTTTTTCGATATTTTCAAGCCAACTACTTAGACGTTGTTGGCCCAATGTGAATTCATTTGCT
This sequence comes from Nemotelus nigrinus, assembly GCA_947369275.1. Lineage (NCBI taxonomy): Eukaryota > Metazoa > Arthropoda > Insecta > Diptera > Stratiomyidae > Nemotelus > Nemotelus nigrinus. Next base: position 24,878,038 of record OX376375.1, on the reverse strand, counting down.
TGCAACAAGCATTGATCTAATTTTTGCTCTAGAACATGTAAGTTTTCTGTATATTTGTCCCAATCCGAGCGCAGATGTCTTAATTGGAGTCTTATAATTTCTCTGCCATCAGGGCTGGTATGCAGATAGAGTTTTTCGCCTCGATTCAACAGATCCTCGTAAACGACCGAGGCAACGCTTCTTCGTTCGAGTAAGGCTCGAATTTTGTTTCGCTGATCTTGCAAATGTGTGATTTCTCCTTCCATTGAGCTATTCTGATTCAATTGATCTACATGGCTTTTGAGTTCCGCATTGAATTTATCGTAATCATCGTTGAAAGTTCGGTGCTCGTTTACGTATGACTCATATCTCGAAATGAGTTCCTTACACAAACCATTCAAAGTTTGGTATCGCGTCTTCAACTGTGAAATTTTATTGTGCATGCCAATCTCTTCTACACCGAAATTACTTTCCTCAGCCAAAGCTACGATTGACGGCAATCGACTGTTAATTTCACTATGAATATCTCGCAATTCACAAAGATATTGCTCTTTAGCGTCGGCCGTATTTTTGAGACTTTGATCTTGTATGTGATTTTGGGTGTTTTTAAGCCACTGATCGTTTTCATCAATAATATTTTCCAGTGCATCGTACTTCGAGCACAGCTCTTTCAGCTTGATTTCAGCGTTCTGAAAATCTGCTATCAGTTGATTCCATGTGTCTTCACAAACCTGAAGACTGCTAACTAATGCTTGGTGTCCACTTGGATGGGTTTCTTCTAAAATGTGTGTAAGCTGCTTTTTACATGCTTCAAACATGGTTTCACCCTCTGCTTTATGCTTTAATTGATTTTCAATGGCTGATAGCTTCTCGTTTGCTTCAGTTTTCACGAAAGTCGCGTGAAATGGAGTGTCGAAGACTCCCGCTTTGAATGAATTTATCCAATCTTGCATATTTTCAACCATTTGATTATATTTTTCATGATTTGCAATGTATCCGTCTAGAACACCTTTTTTGGTGCTTATCAATTCGATCAAGGAGCTACAGTCGTTAATTGCCTCCTCCGCATTATTTTCGAACTCATAATCCGCTAGACCTATTGCTTTATTTTTAATCTGCTCTAGACCTTTTCGATGTGCTTCGACTTCTTGCATTTGAATTTTGTAGCATTGGTTGGCATATCGTTTGGCAAGTAGATTGGGCTGAAGTTCAATATTGTTCGAAATTGTATTTTTGAACTGTTTCAACCAATTTAGGACCTGATTGAAACTATCTTCAACCGTAGTCTTTTGAATTAGAATGGACTCGGTTTGCTGCAGTAGAGCACTACCTTCATTGACCAACTCATCATAGTTATCTTTTAATTTCTCCCAATTATTTCGAATCTTTTCTCGGTTCTCCGTAATTATATCAGGGAAAACTCGCTCACATAGAGACATCGATTGATTTAATAATCTACGGCCGGTATCAAACGTAGCAACGAAACCTTTAACTTTATCGAGCTGCTGTGCAGTAGCCGTACTTGAACCTGGCGATCCCATTCTAGATAGTTCGATAAATTCTATCTTCGAGTCGCCAAGCCATTCAACAAGTGCATTGTTCGTATTTGCAAGCTCACAGATTTCTTTTTTCAATGAATTCGCTCGTTCAATAGCACTATTAACAATTTTTCGAATATTCATATAACGGGTATTCAAGTGACTGACGGGGTAATCTGCTTTTGCATCCGGATTTTTGGCTGCTATGCAGCTACTAAGCATTTTCAATTGATCGAAATCGACTTGTTTGCTTTCGATTTCCTCTTTTGTCGCCTGCAAATCGTTAATTTGCTGCTCAACTGTCGCTAAACTGAATTTTTTCCCCTTTTCAGGCACTAGTCCTGCTTCTATATCTTTTAGCCATGTGGAGATTTTTTCGCTGATATTTTCGAATGAGTTCCACAAGGCAATATTTTCGTCTAGATTCGTTTGAACTTCCTTGAACTCCAAGTGAAGGTTTTTAATTTTATCAGCAGTTTGTTTGTATTCCTTGTTCAGCCTTAATATGAAATCCGGTGGTACTGTTTTATCCATACCGTTAAGATATTCTAAGATACCTTTGAGTGAAGAGTCACATTCATTTATGCCTTTTTCAACTTCCAAATGTGATATCTTTTTTGCATTAAGGCTGTATTTATCACTCGATGAATCTGGAATGCACCATTGGTTTTTTTCTTTTTGCGAATCGACCATGGTGTTGAGCACTCGTAGCTTCTCGAAGAAAGATCTATCTATTAGCTGAAGGAAAGAATTTTCAACTTTAGTCATATATGTTTCAAGCCCCTCGTAGCGCTTAGATAAAAGAGAAAGCTCATGCTGCAATGAAAATTCTGCAATGCTGGGTTTACTCCCAATCATTTCATCTATTTCTGATGTCAACGAATCTATATTTTGCTTGATGTTTTTTGCAATTGATTTAAAGTTTTGAGATTCTCTCAAACGATCTACGAAATTTCGATTTCCGCCCGATAAATCATCACATTTTGAGAAATTTTCACGCACTTCACTAATATCTTCATTTAATTCTTTTATTTTTTTTCTTATATTGTTCTCTTGTGCTGTGAACGAATTGATTTTTGCCTCAAAATCACTTGCGGCCATCGCTATTTGCGAAAATCGATTGTCTAGCATTTGAATAATTGCCACAAATATAGGAAACTGTTTATTGTTTAACTTGAAAAATTCTTCGGCTTTCCTTACGATGTCATCCTTGATCATTAGATATGTTCCAATTTCGGTTTTATATTTCGAGAGAATTGACAAAGCAACTTCATTACCTGGAACACCGTTACTAGCACTTCGCAAGGACTTTTCTGTTTCATTTAGCCAAACTACCACTCGATCTGTGAGCTCGCTAATTTGCTCGCATATAAGCATCTTAGTTTCAAGCACATTCGACACTCGTGTCACGTTTTCATTTAACTTCTGCCACTTTGTGGCAAATTCGTCGAAATCCGCTTGAATTTGCTTCGGCATCGAATCAATTGTGCCCCAAAATTGGCTAGTAATAAATTTGGACTTCTGAGCCGCATCTTCTAGATACAATTTACCAACTTTTATCTGATCGGCTGTTTCCTGCATGAGCTTTGCTGCAGTTTTCAACTCACGCTCGTCACTAACTTCGACTGGCAGCTTTTCATACATGTCCTGAGCTTTTTTAAATTCCAGCTCACACATATTTTTTGCATCAATATACTGTTTCACGCACAGATCAAAAGTTGTATACTTCTGAAACTGGTCTTTGATTTGCTGCTGAAACGTTTCAACTTTATTCTCAATGGACAATAAAGCTTGTTGAATCGCTGGTATATTTTCAGCATTCTCATTTATCAGCTCGTTGCCGATAGTATTAATAACACTTTGCATGTGACAGAATTTATTTGCGTCATTGTCTAAGTGCGCTAATTGTGAAACTATCTGATCAATATGAGTTACGTCAACTTTCGAGCTAAGTAGCTTTTCCAGTTCAATTTGACTTTCTGAAAAGCCTTTCCCAAATTCTTCGCAGGCATGCTGGAAAGCGATCCTTTTTTCTTCAACTTCAGCAATTTTATTTTGATTCGAAAGGACTTTTGATTCCAACATTTTGAATTCACCTTCGAGATCCTGAATTTTTTGCATTAGAGGTTTATCATGAATCCCTTTGTGAAATAGAATATTCAATTTCGTTCCAATATCGGCAGCTAAACTTTTACGCTCCGGAAAATTCGTTATAATCGATTTTGATTCTTTTAAAATGCTTTCAACTAGCGGGGCATCGAGTTTTCCACCTCTTTCTAATTTTTCATTTAAATAATGAATATGATTTTTCATTGAATTTTCCCAATTGAGTATTTCCTGATACTGTTGTAAGACATGCTTCTTCTCTTCCAGAGAATTCTCTGTGTTTTTAAGAGAAACTTCAACACCAGAGAGAGAATTTTTCAAATCTTGAAGATCATCGAAATTTGTAGCATGTGGAAAACTATCAATTTTTTGATTTAAAGCTTTGGCTAAATTTTGTTTTTCTGAGCATTCTTCGATCGATGTATAAATATTCTGCAAATGTTTTTCAATCGAACTGTGCTCAAGTGGCATAGTTTGTACACAACGATTATGCATGTAATTTGCCCAGTTACTTAAATTTAAGATTTGATCATTCAGATCTTGTCTCGCGAGCAAAACGTCCGACACATGATTGATATTTGATCGCAAAATCTCTGAAAGACTATGTAAATTCGATTTTATTGCATTGACACGATCGCGAAGTTGCTGAGCATTTTCTACATTTAGGTATAGTACAGTTTGATCGCAAAGTTTACTGAGACTTAGTAACTTTGCTTGCTGCTGCGAAACTTCATCGCCGTGCGACTTCAAAACCACAATCTGCTTTTCAAAATCATTCAAATTAGTTTCGCCCCTTGGAAACTCAGTTACTACCTTACTAGTTTTATCTAGCCATGTCTCGATTTGCTTAGCTTTCGAGTCGAAATTTTCGAAATTTGATTTGATGCCTTCAAATTTTCGGACTAAGTCCTGCGCACTTTCATGCAACGACAACGATCGAAAATGCAAGGAATTACATTCATCCGCCCAAATGTCGTTCGGCTTCAACTGCGGGTGAGCTTCTAAGATCGCTTGAATCTTTTCGGCATTGGCTTTGCACTTTCGTTCTAGTACTTGTGCCTTTTGCAATGAATTCAAAACGTCAGATATCAAAATGGGTTTTGCAGCAAGCGCATTAATATCTGTTTCACATGCTTGGAGATTAGCTTTAGTATCTTGAATCTCATTTTCGTATTTCTTTAAAGAATCTAAATCTTCACGCAACGATGTAGATATATTATTGACAATTTGATTCGCTCCACTCAAAGACGATCTTAAATTCGAAATTTGTACTTTTAACCATTTCGTTTCAGGTGTGATCTCTTGCATTAGATTCAGTTCATTCGCTTGGGATACTAGATTCTCGCATTCTTCCATATTTTCGGCGAAAATTCCTTGAATGCTGTTGATCTTGGCTAGTTTTTCTGCTAATGGAACCGAATCGGACTGAAGTTCTTTCAACAGTAAGGGAGCAGTATCATTAATCCAATCCTGCAGAACTGCTAATCTTGTTTTGATTTCATTCCACTTATTGCTAAAATTTTCAACGTTTCGTACATCATTTTTCAGGTCCTCTATATTCTCAGCAAAGCGCGTTTCAGCCCTTTTGACTGTTTCCAAAAGATTCAAATGTATCTCCGTACCTATCAGAGGCTTTAGTTCATCACAAAGTATCTGCATCTTTCGTAAGAGATCATAAGCTTCGTTTTGTAGCCTATTATTCAGTACTCGCTTCCTAATCAGTTCATCGTCAACATTCAAATGCGATAATGTCTGGGATTTCAATTCTTTCTCTGCATCTGCAAGCATATCGTCAATAGTTTTTTGCTTTGCAGTCAATTCAACCCATAATTGCTGAGTGGTTTTCAGTTGTCTTAGGTGCTGGGCGGTTTTGTCATATGTTTCGTTCCAACCTCTTTCCAGCTCCCTTAATTCGTTTTGTATAAACGAAGGAGCGTGATCTTCTTTACTAAGATCTTTACCCCTCTGCAGCATTGAAATGATATGCGGTCTTTGATGATCCAATTGGCTAATAGCATATTGTTGCTCTTGAACCATTTTCCCTGCGTCTTTCAAACTCTCTGGTTTGGAAGCATTTTCGGTTTGGGTCTTGACTCGTTCAAGCAAGCTAATGACCTCTTGAACTTCACGTTTGTAGGTAAAGCATTTTGAGAAAATTTCGGTCTTAATCATTGCAATTTCAATGGTTGGTATTAAGCTTTTATAGCGTTTTATTAAATTTTCCAATCGAGTTTGTTCTCTTGATGATTCCTCCTCGGTTGAATAGTATAGAAGAAAATCGATAGTTTGAACAAGCCATTTCATATCTTCGCGTTTTCCTTCAGCATCATGACAAATTTCCTGCAATGAAAAAATATTTATTAATTATTTAGAAGTAATTTTTTTATCTAGTTTGTTATGCATGCATACCATATATAATATGGGCAGGTGTTAATTGATAATAGCACGAGATAGAATCATAGATTGATATGAGGCTAACAAAATAAATGCTAAAAGTCCTTACTAAAACCAAGCCATGGACATGGAAGCTAATTTTCACTTTGTATTAATACCCTCGAATGCCTGAAAAATGAGCTTTTTATGTGAAATGCTTTCTAGCCTTCATTTTCTGCGCTATCTCACTCGATTATACAGACCGGTTAATTAGTTGATACATATCGGTTAATTAGTTGAAATCACTTAATACGGGATATGTTCGTTAGGCAGTATCATATCCTAAATAATACCAACATATAGCTAATATCTGTTATCAAGTAATATTTGATATTAAGAAATATTCGTAATACTCAGTATTGGTAATATTTAGTATCAGGTATTATTCAGTATTAGGTAATACATTGATGTAATGCATTCAAAAAATAAAGAATTTGTTTTGATTAGGCTGTAATGTATTTGTTCAGACGCAAACGCAAATGGCATTCGTATGAGACTCATTTATTTTTCTGCGAAAAAACAATTGGCATAAATAAATGTCTTCGATGGTCGTATGCTGAATTTCCATCTCTGGCCGACACTAAATATCCATCACTGACCTCGATGATGATAACTAAGCGGATAATTTATCGCCGCGAACAATGTGCTGTGCATCTAACTTTTATGAACGATGAGAAGAGATGACCGGAATACCCTTTGTGGAAACTTTTATGGCAGATGCCTGAGGGGGAAGGACGTGAATCGTCCAGGAGTAATGGCATTGACCAGTTAAGCTTGTGAACAGTTGAAAAATTTGTTGAGGAAGTAAAGATTTCTCGCGGGTGCATTATCGAAAGAATGCTAAAAATCAACGTACAACATGCCACCTGGGAGTCTTTATTTCGCAACCTTCTGTAAAGCCGGCAAGAAATCTATCAATCGTTACTTACGGAAAATAATCGGAAGTTAAATTTTAAATGATTAAGAGTTTTACACACTAATAGCATATATCAAATCCTTTTCTAGTTTGGGACCAATAGCCTAGCATCAGCACTGATCACTTGAATTTACTCGCATAGCAACTAAGACGCTTTTTAACAAGCAGCAGTTTGTTTAAAATTACAACTGGCCTCGATAAAATGAAACTCACTGTAGTCTGAACTGGTAGAAACTCTTCCAGTTTATGAGCGATCATTTTTGCCCCTTTGGAGCTAAAGACAGAGGTCATCATGCTGATGAAGTGAAGGATACCAAATGTCCTCCCGTTGACAATAGGCTCCACAGAGGTCCAAACCAGAAAGTCAGTAGCATACCTTGGAGTCACGGTGGACACTAAGCTGACTTGTCAGGGTTACATCTGCAAGCTATGTGAAAAACTCTGAAAGCTGTGAGCTCGCTAAACAGGTTGACGCACTCCAAACGAAGAAATTTAGAGGGTAGATTGCCAGCGTCCAGCGTAGAGGTGTCCAGAAGATGCCTTTTACACCGCCTGATATACTTGCGCGAGAAAGTAGAGAAGGCTGTCTTATACGCTCTGAGCTAGATGGAATAAGAGTTCTGGGGAACGCATGATTGCGAATCCTTCATCATTGGCAACAACGCTGAAGAGCAAACCACAAAGGTTGCTGGTCTGCGAGATTGAAAGGTCGTATATTTCAGAATGTACTTTAACAGAAAGTCGTACTATCGGTACTGTGTCGATGAATACAATTACGCTCATCATGTATTCTTTGCGAATTGTCGCTTAGCATGTCTTAGGAGCAACCTCGAGTCCACAATACTAACCCACAAGCTGTGGCGGCTTCTGAAGTAAGTGAGCAGTGTTAGGAGAGCAAGCACGACCGCGCTGAATTAATTCGAGAGCGGATTCCGAACCGAACCTTCGTGCCCTGTAGTTGGAATTTCTTGGGGACCGAATTATCGTTTTAAGTTTTTTTTTGGCCATTTATATAAAAAAAATGCATTCTCACAGGTGCTGTTTTCTTTTTACGGTAGTAGTGTTAGTATTTTGCCCTTCAAGGAGGTTGCTCTATCACTCTTTCATATTGCAGGGAGAAACCTCGAAACTCTTGAATGCAATGGGTCCTCATCCACCTAAAGTGCTGCTCTGGGCGCTATATGATGGGAGATGAATGGTTTAGTCCCCTGCGAGCTTTTAAATTCTAACCAAATGATAACCAAAGAGGTGCACTGATAGCGGCTTGAAAGCTTAAGTCAAGGCCAGAAATAAAAGGACCTCATTTTCTTTCAAGGATAAATGTATTATTTCATTAAGATATAAGTTTGAATGGAGAAATGTACCATTATGAAATTATTCACTGGACATCGCACCATCGAATTAACGCTTGTTACGCAGTCTGCAATTACTAATGCAAAGTAATTTCTGAATAAAAGTTTTTCTACCAGATAGATTAAAAACAATTTTATGCATTTATAAAATAAACGAAACAAAAAAAAAGAATTTTTCATCGGATAATGCAATCCATACACACCCGATCTATCCCACTACTAAATGTGTGACTAATATAATCATATTCGTACAGATATTACAAATTTCAAGACGTATTAGATATTATTAATGTCTTACTAATATCCGGAAATGGTAATATTAGTTTAAAAAAATCATTTTTGTTTCACCGGAAAAATACTCATATTAGTCACCCTAATAAATGCGTGTGCCAGTTTAAAGATCAAAGCATTGTTATCATCGAATTAAAATGTATGATATTTATATGCTGTGACAGTAGACTAACGAAAAAGACCAAGTATGTCTCAAAACCTTGACCATATTTATCAACATTTATTTGCAATACCAAATATTAGTGAATTCCTTAATGAATATATTCGGTAAGTATTCGTTAAGTAAGTATAAGTGAATGTACCGTATTAGTTAATATCTTAGCGAATATATTTATTTAAGTCATTCATTAATATTTGGTATTAGATTATATCTTACGGCATAACAGCGTGGTGGTCAAAATTATCGCTATTTTTACTAGGCAATCAGTTCAGCGGGTAGAGTATTTATTTGAAGGCTGTGTCATTTTATACAATATACCAAAAATATCATTGCGGCATCGACGATTTTATTTTGTCATTTTAGGAAACAAGAAATGTACATAAAAAGTTAGCGAAACCCTGCACCAACCTTGCTATTGCCTAAATGTCTGCTTTAACTTAAAGTCCCAAATCAAACAAGGACACTTAAAATACGATCTATTTAGTAGTCTATTTTTCTGTTTGTTTTTCTCTGGTTTGTTTATAAAAGCGACTGGACTAGAATATGTATTATTAAAAACATAAGCTCAATGAATCTGTTCAAACGAAATCTACGTCGAAAAATCTGTTTTTCTCATTTTTTAGGTCTTTTGCTGGACGAGCTAGAAAATTTTCAAATATAATTTTTTTTTGCAATGAAAAAGGTTTTTTCAAACTAATTAAAATATGTTTTTTTTTTTCTTTATTTCTTCCAGGTAAGGTACTACTTGTATTAATCTAGTGGACTTCCTGATGTAGGTAAGAAACATCATGTAATTTTCCTTTAATCAAGAATGAGATGCAAATATGAAGCTTTTCATTGGGCACTAGTTGAAAATAGCCTTCCAAATATTTTCAGACATGCTCGTTTCCGATTTTACATTGACAAACATTAAGAAACGAGAATTGCAGAATTATATATTATTAATTTCTAGCCTTCAAACGCTCCATTCTAGACTTTATTTCTGGGTCTACGGCAAAGCAATTCACCAAATCGAATTTAATTCTATCATCAAGCCGCCCTTGAAAATGACTCGAATCTCAAAATAAGTTCCTCAGACGTTATTTTTGCTCTATTTACAATGTCGATAAGCATAGAGCTTATTGGATTCTGCTTTCAAAGGGTTTCGTATATCTGTTAAATGCTTTATATGTTTAATGTTTTATATGGTTCAAATAATGAATTTACTATGAGCGCATATGTAAATTAGTAGAGTTTAATAAGTAGATTTGAAGCCAGCAGTTTCACTACTCAAATTGCATATTTTGCGATGGGAGGTGTAGCAGGTGCAAAACATATATTTGCTGCCGAGTCTTATTTTTATTATGGTGCCAGAGCTCAAGGGGTAACCCTAAAGCGCAGCCTTAGCAGAAGGGAAGCTATGGCAAGGGAAGTGGGAAGGGTTGAGAGTAAAGGAGGTACTTGTGTACGTTCTGCTTGAATATTTGAAGGCTGTAGATGTCGGGAAAGACAGTAGATAAAAGATTGTTCCACATTCGTATTGATCTGGATAAAAAGGACTCATGGAATTTGATAGTGCGACTGGTAGTGCGACGAACTCACCGTGGCTATGCACTTCGCGAAACAAAAGCTAACCCGGCACCCAAAACTTGATTGCGAACGAGATAATGATGATATTGGTCCGGTTTTAATTAATAGCGGCCACGACGCACGTCGTCTGCCAAGAAGTCACATAATTACTCAAGAAATTACAAAAAGTTGTCGAAAAAGTCAAATGGACACTTGCGCCCATAGCGCTTAAACTGAAATAACTACATAGTATCGCATATAACGAAATAGTGATAAAAGTGATAAAATTAACGAAATAGTGATAAAATTAATCAAGGTATTATAATATCACTAAAATAATATATTCGTTTTAGGTAATAGCACGACATATTAGTATAATGTTAACCCATCTCTATCTAATGCATCCGAGCGTTAGCTAATATTTATGCAAAAAAAACTTAATATGGGTAAAAATAATGCTGAAATGGCGGCCATATAGTGTTGATTTCACAACAAAAAAGTTTCGCTCGAAGTGATAGCATAGTCGATTATAGCGGCCTTTCACCAAGTCCAACAAAGTAGCTAGTTACTATAATTCACATTGAATATTGAACCAATAACCATAATTTATCCTAACTTTTGCAAGTGACCGAATAATTTTAAATCGCAAAATGGAAGATTGAAATGTGTTAAATGAAATGTGTCATGTAATCAAATTGATAGTAATTTCTCTTACCTGAAAACGAATTCGCTCTTTTTCAAATTCATCAATACATTTGATATCATCAACAATCATCTTAATACTGCTATCAACCATGTCCATCCACGATTGCATAGCATCGAATTTCTCATGATACAGCTGCCATTTTGCTGGAATCTCATTCAAAGTAGCTTGAAACTTTTCGAGTCGTTCGTAAATTTTATTTGGAGCATTTCGAGCCTGATTGTACGCTTCAAGAAGATTATTATAGTCCGAATCCCATTGTGGATATGAATTAGTTATAGCCATCATGCGACCCAGGTGCTGATGAATGATATTTTGAAATCGTTCCGTACTAAAGTATTCCGAGTTTTGTTGATGCATAGCGTTCAAATTCTTATTGGCAGATATATCATTTTCTTCGCGGAGCAATTCCTTATCTGCTTCTTCGAGGAGCTTGTAAAGTCTGACTTCATGCTCATGAAATTCGACTTTCATAGTCCAAGTAGGTATTTGGTCTCTTATTCGCTGCCATCTGGATTGATATTCTTCTACAGTGGGCAAGATTTGTTCGTGTTTGGTATTATTCACATGTTTCATGAGATTTCGACTGGCGTCTATAAGATTTGAGATGACCCGATTTTCTGTGAAGTTAACAAGCAATTCCTGCACATTGCTATCACTAAGATCAACGTTGCGGGTAGCCAGAAGTCGTTCAGCTTGCTGCAATAAATCTTTCACGTGCATTTTAAGGTCATGGTACGAGCTCCAGCAATCAACAGCGCTTTCAAGCTTCTGCTTCCACTCTATAGAGTGCACGTTGACATAAACAAACCGTTCATTCAATGTTTGCATCCTCTCCGCTAATTCACTGATTTCGCCATTTTCATCGGCGTTGATCAGCTCAAGAAAGTCCGCTAAGACTCTATTTTTACTTTCTAGCGTTGACTTGATATAACCTAAGCGCGAAAAAAATGTTTTATGGTGGTATAGCCGTTCAAGCAAATCTTCTTTTTCAACGGACGCCGAATGATTACCGAGCAGATTTTCAGCTGCATTGAGCCATTCTGATATTTCTCTTATTCCCTTGGACAATGTTTCTTGCAGTGGTAAAATTTTTCGAAATTGTTCAAGCCTTATAGGTAGGAGTGAACGCACGCGGGCTAGAACTTCTTTGTTTTCCTTTAGTTTAGTTAACACACTGTCAATATCACTCCGCTCCAAATTATGAACTATCTTCTGAAATTTTTTACTTATATCCTTAAACAAGCTTTCATATTCATCCAGTGTTGTAATAAGGCTGTTAAGTTTGCATCCGTATTCATGAGTCTGATTAATATTGCCAAAACTTGGCGATGTAAGTATCGTTTCCGCACATTTCAACCAATCGGTTAATTTTTGTAGTTCGTTATCTAGTTCTTGGCGTGTACGCGCTATGCAGCCATACTCAAAATAATTCTGTGAAATTGATAAAATCAACTTCCATTTTTCAGATAGTTCATTCATTTGTGCATTGATGTGGTCCCTGGCTTCTTTGGAGCAAGAATCTGTTAGAAAGTTTGAAACAGCATACAGCGTATCATATTTACTTTGCCATAAAGGAACTTCTTGTATAAATTTCAAACTTTCATCTTCCGATACCTGTATTTTTTCTTCGGCGTTTCTAAGCCAGATAACAATTTCCGAGCACACTGAATCAAAAAGATCCCAGTTATGAAACATTTTTTCAAGAAAACTGTGGCAGCATTTTAATTTTTCCAATATTTGTTTCCAGCGGTGCTCCGTTTCAATCATAAAGCGATCAATACCCTTCTTCTCTGCATCAGATATGTGTCCATCATTTTTATATTCATCAGCGACTTGTTGCATATCGAGTAGAGCTTTTGTGAACTCTTGAATTATATTGTTTTTTGACATAAAATTCTCATATTGGTTAAGAGTTGTTTGTGTTTCTTCTTTCGAAGATAATGGTTTGCTCCAAACATGTAATTTCTGATCTATTAAATTAAGAAACGCTACAAGACAGCATTTATGTTCCATGAATTTTAACTGAACTCGTCTTTCATTCAGCTTGGCTCCCACTCTAAACAGGCGATCTTCCAGAAATATTATTTGGTGTCGATTTGTGTTTGGTTTGGCCTTAACGAGCTCAATACTATTAGCTATGTTTGGCAAATCAGATAGTAGACCTTTAACCTCTTCAAGCTTGTGACTAACGATCGCAGCTGTTTCTTCATTCATACCCTCTGGCAAATCACAGTCTTCTAATATTTTCTCAGCATTACTTAACCACTTTCCAATTTCGAATAAGTCACCAGGCAATCCTCTGTCCAAAACTTTAAGCCATATTGCCATTTGTTGATGCAACACGCTGAGTAGTTGAGTGATATCATTCCACATGCCTCTTAGACTTTGGTCGATGTTTCCTCCCAAAATAACTTTTTTCAAACTGTTGTAAATGTTTTCTTTTACGTTCATTTCAGTTTTGGCAGCTAGATATGCTTCATAATTCACCGGAAATGATAAATCCAAAGCCATTTTTTGGTATTGACTTGTTTTTTCACTAAGCCACTTAAAAAGATTAACAAAATCATTTTGCAAGGGGCTTTCTTTCGGATGCGATGTCTAAAAAAACAGATTGAGAAAATGTTGGAACTTTAATTTGTATATAATAGCTTACTTTTGGATCTGGATACTTCTGTAAAAACTGCGCAACGTAAGTTATAATACTTCTTTCGTCCGGTTTTTCAACATCGACATCTTCTGCATCTAATAGTTTCGTAATGCCCAGCTTTGATTCTGCTACGTCAAAAGCATGCTCTAAACGAACACGATTTGTTGTTTGCTTCATTTCAACCAAATTTATAAGATTCGATTTGATCGCATCAATTAGAGCCAAAAATGCAATTCCATCTCTCCAGCTAGCTCCGAAGTCTTTTACTTCTACTTCCCTAGTATATTTAAAATGAAAAAAAATGAACAAAACTAAGTCGAAAAAATTACTTTGGTAGAGCATTTGTGACCCATTTAAGGAGTGTTTTCTTAGCCCCCTGTTTCCAGCGCTCGGGATTTGCGCCTAAAGTAGCGCTATCTGATCTAGACTCACTCGGGAATCGCGGCATATATTCAAGTGTTCGGCTACTTTCTTCGATCTGTCGAAAAAATAATAAATTTGAATTTTTATATATTTATGTACTCTTCATGTCTATAGAAACGAAAGAAACAGTTAAGAAAATAAATAATACTGCAGTAAGTATTTAAAATGCAATAAATCATAGGAGTGCAGAGAACTTTGAAATAGAGGGGTCAATACCTTAATTCGTCTAAAAATTTTCTGAATTTTCAGCGAAGTGCTGAGAATACACAGAAAAGGTGTAGTACGGAACAAAGTGCAACATAAATTTTTCAAGAATAGTCAACCGATAGAAAGAGCAACTGCATTACTTTGCTTCCGCCTGTGTACGCCACTGCATAAATTAATCTAAATGAAGCGCTTTTAAGTCAACAACACTAAACATTCAACCGCGCACAATAACGATCTCTGATTTGTGAAAATAATATTCCAACTACAAGCTAGTTTATGACCATAGAATTTAGTGGTAATTATATTATTTCTTCAGTGCCAGTCAAAATTATAAAATGAGACTTAATAGATTCTATCTTATCCTAAACGAAAAAAAAACGGAAAACGGACAACGACGAAAATGAAAAAAAGCGAGAAAAAACTAAACCCAGAAGCATCGGTCATAGACGGGACAATAGCAAGTAAGAAAAAGGTAGAAAAGTTTGCAGTGCTTGCAAAAGAGACTAAAAGAAGTCAATGAGTCATGTCGGCAGATGACGCAACAAACAGCAACAAAGTGAGACTTTTAATGCAGCAAGGATACTATCGAAACCTGCACTCTTTTCGAAGTCAGTGAAACCAGTCGCTTCAACAAGTGTTCTTCAAGCAGTAGACTTAAGCCGTTAACTGGGGGAATAATTTTTTGGTAGCTACAAGCGCGCAAAATTCTTGCGAATCCTGAAAAATTCACGTGACGGAAAATGTTGTCATGTTCATTGGGGCTGTTTTCCTGTCATGACGAAATATCTCGTCATACTCAGTTAAAAGATTAACCGCTGTATAATCGGGCAAAATTGATGCAAATAGCTGTTGATTCAAACTACTATAACTTTGGAAGACGCAAAACCACTTTCAAATAAAGAAGCAGACAGCAGTTCCTTTCCTTACAGCCCAGAAACCAAGAACGTCATCCCCTCTTATGCCAACCACGAAAGTGTCTAAGGTTCTTCCTACAACAGAAGTGATGTGTACACCTTCCAAAGTTTTTCACCGAGCTTCACGTTCCAGAAAATCAAGCTAAATAACAAAATTAGCTCAGATGCCATATCGTTTATTTTTTGTACCTCCACGCAACCAATACCCATCCCGCTATTCGTAGTAGGATAAGCAACATGCTTAAGCAAAGGTTCATATCAGTGGAGCAGGCAGGTGTGCAAATCACGGGGAAGGTCCACAGAGTTACACCGCAAAAAGGGGTTCTACCCCTTCTCTTGTAGAACCTGGTTACAAATTCAATTTCAGAAAAGTTGGAAAGCAACGGACTCACGGTTGTGGCCTATACTGATAACATTGCGATGCTAGTCTCGGGTAGGTTTTCGCACATCATTGGCCAGCTCATCGAGTATGCTCTGGGGCTGGTTGAGGAGTGACCGAATACCATGGGCCTTTGTATCAACTCCAATAAGATTTATCTTGAACTCCTCACAAGGAAGTACAAATCTCCCGAATTAAACGCGGCGCCAGGTTAAGTCTCAAATCACAAACTAAGTATATACTTGCGCCTTATTCTGGACAGCAAACTCACATGGAAGATGAATTTGGAGGAGAGAGTTAAGCGGGCAAGCAACGGGATTTACGCCTGCAAGAGAGTGCTGGGTAAAACGAGGGGTCTAAGCATTGCTTTAACGCATTAGATCTACATGGCGATAACCAGGCCGATCCTTGTTGCTGGCATAGCGAACAGAGTTCAGTGGTTGGCGACTCTCTGCACTACAGGTGCCTTAGCATCGACTGCTTTGTCTGCTCTGCTTCATCTCCCTCTGCTCGACCTCTTTGTTAGAGGCACTGCCGCAAAAGCTGCTGTCAGCCATAGGGAATCGGGACACTACGAATCAAGATCCTTCCATAGCAGTACCGAGCGGGGGTACACAGGAGGCACTGACTATTTAGTCCCCAATCTGTGCTTTGAGCGAAGATATCGAGCGACTGTGGGAGATGAGCATGAATGAGGTCAGCAAATAAGTGCAGCATCTCTTAGCATCTACATTGAAGGTTCTAAAACTGCTTTAGGAGTGGCTGCTGCTACATACTCTGCGGATGCAGCTATGGAGGCAGTTTGCAGGCTTCCGAATCAACCTTTTTACAGACAATCAAGTGGCGGTAAAAGCACTGATGTCTCACGCACACAAATCGAAGTGTGTACTCGATTGCATTCAGGCCCTGAATAGACTGGGCAAAACAGAAGAGTTAGTATTTTCTGGGTTCCCAGTCACAAGGGCGTTGATAGAAATGAAGAAATGAGAGGGTGGATCCGCTTCTCCTGTCAGAATCGGTAGACATCCTTACTTCTATCCAAACAATCAGGTGCTCGATTGACTACAAAATATCCAGACGGCGTGCAATTCAGACCTACAGGATAACCAAAATCATGTGGGGGTTATATAATCTTACAGCGACTAAAAAGCTGCTCGATTTAACGTGGACTGACTGCAAACGACTGGTCGGCATCATTACTGGCAACTGTCTTGTAGCAGCACATGCCTTGATAATAGGACTCCTAACCAGCGACACATGTAGAAAGTGTCAAGAGCCGGGATTCTCAGAAGCAATCAAGTATCTCCTGCCCGGCACTGGCACTGATAATCAGAAAGCGCTGCTTCGGTGAGCCCTGGCTGGTGGATCTCTCGCACGTGGTGGAGCAGATGCTGAAAGACATCCTCCGACGGCCGCCTGGACTGAACTTTCTTTCTCCTGGTTCACTTATCTGATATAACTGAGGACTAAATAGGTCTATATGTATGTGGCATTGTGCCAGTCAGTTTAACCTAACCTAAAAATCACAAAGAGGTTTTCGAAGTCATCGAAAAGAACTGATCCACACTGCAGCTACAGAGATATCTACGTCACTTGTTATTAGAGGCTTGCATAAGGGCGTTAAATTTTCGTATATATATTTTAGGATGGTAGTATAGTACTCTCATCTACAAGCGGAATCAAATATTATTGAAACAAAAGCGTATAGAACTACAAGTGAATTAAAGAAACACTGCTTCTTCTAGATCTTGTGCTCAGAGAGCTTGAACTGGGGTTTTCTCAGGCGTATGTCAGCATTGGACTGATAAATGATCTTATCAGCCTAGTATTGGTAACGAGAACTGGTACAGGAGTGTACTCTAGATAAGATGAAATCAAATTTTATAAGGCGTGTTTTTTTGCTCCTCTATCCAGCAGAGAATAAAGTATACGCATTGGAAACAACAACACTCCTGTACCAGTGAATTCACTAGTACAAAAATTCTATTCCTCATTGGTAGTTCACATGCTGAACTATAGAATGTGCTGATAGAAAAAAGAAAAGCTCATGCGAAGTTGTTTTTTTTTCTGTGAGGTGGCTTTGGTCTTTTCAAGGTTATGTTGAATGTTTTGGTAGTTAGGAAATTAGAAAAAGCTCTCATAATGTGTAGAAAGTTTAAAGAGGTAATTTTCTGTTAGTTCTTTTTCTATTTTCTATCGATTGTGGTAGTTTATACTCGTTATTTTCTCCCTGTATTTTCAGCTATTTTGTGCTACCACAGCGAATACGGCAACCTATGTCAGTCTTAGCGAATGCACTGCTGTTTTATACTAGATCGTTGTTTTTGCGGCATAGTTATATTCTGTTCTGTATCGGAGCAAAAAAACACACCCATAATAACAACAAACACCTAACTCTTAAATTTTTGGGTTGGCTACTGTCTTTGACTATCAAAATGGTGGCCCTACACTCCTGAGCATGGAATGCATTTTGGTCCCCGATTTTAAATGCTTCAACATTGCTGCAGCAGTGGGTATCCAATCCTTACTACATCTCTGTATGCTTAATGTAGTTTGCCAAAGTCAAGTATGTTACACGATTTCTGAGTCATTTCGGAGTCAGTCACAATATACATGTATCGGTGGTTGTCTGAACTCTAGACAGCCGCAGGATATGGCAGGGTGCTACTCAAATGACTGCAATCCTCCCGTTTCCTCACAGTCAGAGTGGCCATATTCACCAGCCAAACCCAGCAGTAACTTAATGATAAATGTGAGATGGCCTACACTGCAGTATGGGTCCTCAACATTGTTAACCAGATAATAGCATAAAGATCCAGATAATAATAAATGGGAACTACATCATCTGAATGACAGAAAACTGGAAAAACAAAAAGCTCAAAACGCCGAAAGATGTTCAAGAGTAGCCACTCAAAAGTCGCCATTCAAATCAACTGCAAAACCTAATCGCTTCGTAGAGAAGACAATGCTGAGCATTTATACTGAAGACAGACAATCAATCGAATCTGGTTTTGTGAATCCCCGATGAGTTTTTGATACTCTAGGGAAAAGGCTCAACGAGATTCGCGAAAACAGTATAACTTCTGTCTCCAGTATAACTCCTGCCTGGTAGCTTAGGTTAGGCTATAAAATAATTAAACTGAGAAATAATAAATATTTGCTGTGAAAGCAAAATATTTACTGTGCAAACGTCAAAAGAATATTCATAATCCTTGAGCTTTAGCGAAAAGTAAGAGCACCTAGACATAATTAATATTTGCAGTAGATTCGTTCGTAGGCTAAGCAATAATGACAAAAGCAACCTTTAAAGAATAAAGCAGATTGTCTTATTTATTACTTATTCATTTTGTTGTGCAAAAACTTATATTCCTTTCAATGTATTTTCGTAACAAATGTATATTCAATTGAATAAATCTAACGAAAAATAGTGTATAAATATGTATTCTCTTATGCAAAGTACTTACTTGGAAATATAAAATAATTGTCCAAATCAAACCAAGTACAACTGACGGACGGCCATCCACTATATCCGCCGGATTAATGTTAACCAGTTTAATTTTTTTGTTTGCGAGAAATTGAAGTGCGGTATTAGCGTTACTTAAAAAATGAGGCCGTTTCATCGAACGACACTTTTCTACTGGCAACTTTTCACCAGAAAGCAGTTCCAGTAGTGCAAGGAGTTTAGTTCCATCACGCAAATCATTGATCAAATCGTTAACTCTTAACGGTGGGTTTCGCTGCAAATAAATCAAGTTCATTCATTTAAATTCAAATGAAATGGAGAAAATAAAATAATTGTGTTAGTAGACAAATTTATATATGTATTATGATCGATAAATTGGAAGCAAAATTTGTATAAGAAAAGGGGCGAAAAATTGTTTGCCCCTTATTTTGAAAAAAAGGGGCAATAACTAGAAATATGTAGCATCGTACGGTCTACATGAGTTTCTGAGTTGGATGATGTCTCAAAGTGGAATTATATTAGTCACGATATTTTGCACTTATACCGAGAGTGGCATAGAGTTGTAGCGTTGAAAACAACAACCCAATCCAGTGATCGCACTGAGGCGAATTATTTAGGCCGTATAATAAAATTCATTAAAAGGACAGGGTCAGTGCTGTCGTTTTACTGCAATTGCAGTATATCTGCTGCAATTTGATGCAGTTTACTGCAACATTGCATTTGAATTTCATCTATTGCATTTTACAAAATTTGCTACTTGTTTAATCTAGTTAGCATATTTAGTAGGTTAGTTTGTTTACTTATATATGCAATTGCTAGCCATTTTGAACTAAGAATGAATTTCCCCAATTCTTAATCCTGGAGATATAACTGTATATTGCAATTTATTTTCTTTAATATGGAAAAACTGAAATTAACAATAGTGTGTATTTTTCACCAAACGACTAAACTCGAATCTGATATCTTTAACAAAATATATGTATATTTTTTGTTGAACATGGTTTGCTATTGCTATTTCAAATTGCAATAATTGTATTTTAAATGCATGTAAGAAAACTTATGTGTGTACACATATGTACATACCTATGGAAAAATCAATCTATTGCAATTTAGAGCAATCTGCTTCAACTTTGGAGTGCTATTTACTGCACAAAGAAAAAGTAAAACGACAGCACTGGACAGGGTTTACAATAGAGTGGGAATATGAAAGAAATTATTAAGGTGGTTGGCGCGACTGCTGCCTGTAGCGGTTGCAACAACCACTGACTGCTCACAAAATACCAGTTCCATGAAATTATATTAAATTTGAAATTATTTGCACTAAAACGCTAAACATTTACCTGCTGAATTACCTTTACACGTCATGATAATGCTTTTATAAAATTTACTAGTGAAAGAGTGACTGTGAAAGGTTAGGTTAGGTTAGTAAAGAGGGCTGCCGCGGGAACGCGGCTTGCATTAGGCCACCAATTTGGGCCCATTTGCCACCCTCCGCTGGCTTGTTAGAGCTGCCAAGTGACCGCTTCGCCAAACTGGATCAGCTGACTCAGCGTGACGGTACTGGCCACCTCTGCTAACCCTTGAAAGTGGTAACAACCAAAAATCTTGAGGCGTTTATTATTTAGGGCCGGACAATCACAGAGTGTATGCTCGATGGTGTCCTCTTCCATCTCGCACCTCCTGCATAAATTGCTGGATGTCAGTCCCATTCTTTTCGCATGAGACTCGGTAAGGCAGTGCCCTGTGAGCAAGTCGACCGTGGTTCTCAAGCGGTTTCTGCTGAGCTTGAGCAGTTCCCTGCTTTTGCTTAGATCAGGTGATGGCCATAATGTCCTGGCTACTCTGCAGTCCAACCTGTTTTCCCATTCGGACTTCAGTTTGGCCCATATGGCGGCATCAAGTTTGCTTGTGGTGTCAGCGATTGACCGTGGTACAGTGATGCAGGGGCTATTGCTAACTCCTGAACCTTTCCTCGCCAATTCATCGGCTTTTTCGTTGCCTATTACTCCACTATGCCCTGGCACCCACATAATCCGGATAGGAATATGCCTTGCCTTTTCATTGAGTGCCACTCTGCAAGCGTTAACAGTTTTTGAAGAACATCTGTAAGACGCAAGAGCGAGAATGGCTGCTCTGCTGTCGACGCAAATCGTCATTGGTCTGGTTGATATTCCGCTAATGGACTCAACTGCCATGCGTATCGCATGTAATTCAGACTGAAAGACGGTAGCATGGTCCGACAGTCTACACCACAGGTTAAGGCTCAGATCCGTAGAAAACACGCCCGAACCAACTCCTGTGTCCGTCTTTGACCCGTCCGTATAAATCCAGACGCCCCCATCGGTGGTAGCTTCCTTTTTCTTCCAGTCTGTTCTTGTGGGTATCTTGACCTGGAAATTCCTGCCAAGATGTATTATTTTGCTCATGTGGTCCGTGTCTTCAGCAACGAGCCCAAATCTTTTGCGGCATTCTGTAAGAATACCGATGTGGCCCCGCTGATCTGAATCGTTCCACATGCCGGAACTTTTAGCGCGTATCGCCGCTAGGCTTGCGCTTTTAAAGATGAATCGATCTAGGGGCATGAGTCCCAAAATCATTTCCAACCCAACCGTTGGGGCGGTTCTTAAAGCGCCCGAAATACATATGCAGACTAATCTTTGCAGTCTTGTTAGCTCATTGCTATTAGTTTTGCTCTCCGCTGCCTTCCACCACACGATCGCTCCGTACACCAAAATCGGCCTCACCACACATGTGAATATGTAATAGGCCGCCCTAGGTTTAAGACCCCAGGTATTGGAGTAGGCGGACCGGCAAGCGAAAAGTGCTGCGCGAGCCTTACCAATTCTGTGCTTCACGTTAGTCCCCCAGTTCAGTTTCCTGTCTAGTATAAGGCCCAAATATTTAACACTATCAGCAAGTTCCAATGTTATTCCGTTGAGGTTAGGCGTGGTAATAGCCGGTACCCTGTGTCTCCTTGTGAAGAGTATAAATTCGGTTTTTGTCGGGTTTGCCCTAAGACCGACTCTTCTGGCCCAGGTTTGGACCTGGTCCAGCGCCGATTGCATAAGGTCCGACAAAGTTTGTGGGAACGCACCCCTCAAAACAGCAACTTAAGTGCATACAGCAACCAACCTAACCTGGATCGTTTTTTGCAAACCCACTCTTAAACCATAT
The DNA here is from genome assembly GCA_947369275.1 of Nemotelus nigrinus. Taxonomy (NCBI): domain Eukaryota; kingdom Metazoa; phylum Arthropoda; class Insecta; order Diptera; family Stratiomyidae; genus Nemotelus; species Nemotelus nigrinus. The sequence goes on along the minus strand of OX376375.1, from coordinate 24,855,802 downwards.
CGACAGAAGCACAAAAAACCATAATCATCGAAGTTTTTGCATTTCAGTTCAGGTCAACTTTGACCGGTTCGTAAAAAAATGATCCAGGTTAGATAGGTTGGTGCATTCAATTAAGTTACTGATTTCACAGTATTTTTTTTTACAAATTAGCTGTATCAAAACATTATCTTGACGTGTAGCTGGTATTTGTCTAACCTTGTGATGTAAATAATATCAAAGTTATGTTTAAATTTTATTGAACTGTCAACTGGTGCAACCGCTACAAATAGTGATTGCAACAACCACTTCGAATAGTTTTCCTCAATTTCCCTAATTTATCTTTGTATTTTATGTTCAATTTTTTTATTTGAGTTTTTCCCTAACATGAAATTCCATTCAAATAAAATTAATATCCTGGCAAAAACTAATTTTGAGGAAGTAATGTCATACGTAGATGCACTGATCACTCATGGACAAAGAAAAGAGAAAAGAGAATTTGTTATCAAAAAATCTTATCTACAATTTACTTATTGAAAAAGATTTTTTTTAAATTTGCATAGGTAGTCTATAAAACGTTTATTAAAACATAGTGAGTTACCTTTTGTAAATAGGAGTTCATCCAATTCATAAATGTTTTAATTTGCACCCTTTGTTGCTCTTCTGCAAATAAAAATTGATTTTCAATCAGCAAAATAATCGAAAAATTGTACTTATATTGATGAGAACTTAATGATTCTATAAATATCAATAAATATATGCAGATATCAGCTACAGATATCATACGCACTGGTCCATGGACTAAATCCAAATAATAGTTTAATTTACAATATTTTTGAGTATGTGCTGGTGTTAAATCAGGATTGAAATAAGGCGTGGAACTTATCACTTCACAATCGTGCTGTCCTAAAAGGAATGAATCTAAACATATAATTAAATTTTTTGCAACTATAAATAGTTTTATGTCAGTGCATTCATAGAACATTTTAGTGGATGTAGTATTTTCCTTATTGCCTTTCAACTGCAAATCTACTTCAAATGAAAACTATATTGCCTACCTGCCATAATCTGAATGTAAGCCTACATACACACTTGGCTTTAAATATTTTACGAAACAGTATTTTCTTAGTATTTAAGGATCAATACTAATTTCTACTGTATTAAACACTTAGGGAATTAAACATCGAAATGATTACCAAAGCACACTAATTTCAATGAAATCTGTTTGCTTGCGTCTCCAATAGCAACACTGTCTTAATTATAACTATGGATATTGTTTGTTTAACGAATCATAATAGGAGGGAATTGTATTCTTGGGAGTTTGAAATTTCTCTGAAAAATCTAACTCCTAATTAGTGAATTAGAGTGATTTCAAATGTGAAATAAAGTCAACCGAAAAAAACTTTAGTTTTTGTTTGGGTTCTTTGCTGAATAGCTGAATAGAAATTCGCAGTCAATATTTGTTTAGTCAGATTATAGACCAAAAAAATACAATAGAGACGATTTTTTAGTTCAGTATTTCAATTTTAGATTTATTGATAGAATCGATAGTAATAGATTTAATTCATTACCAAAATAATAAAGAAATTCAGGAAATTGAGAGATATATTTAAAATTCCCTAAACAATCGACCCGTAAGAAGTTTTATTGAATTCAACGCATTTTAACATTTGCACTGACAGTATTATTATTATACATAAAATTCTGCATCAAATTTACATCCTAAGTAAATTTAAATTCGAATTAATTTTGAAGAGCTATAATTACCTACCTTGTAGTTGAAAAATAGTCATTTGATATTCAGCAAGCTTTTCATCTACATAATCTTGCGATTGATTGGCAATAATTTCGGCCGTTGAAGGTCTTTGTTGATCTTCTAAAACAACATAGGAATTTAATTCGGAAGGTTCTAACGGTGTTCCTAAATATCGATAGTTATTAGGATTGTCCATAGAATAAACGACGTGCGAGGGATAGTTTGATGGTATCGGTGATGGTGTCGGAGAAAGTTGAAATGAGCTAGCTTTTTGTTGGCTAGTCGATAACATTGTACGAGTGCATCTTGGTGCGTATAGGTTTTCATGTCTGGTTATCTGATTAGTAACATTCACAGGTGACATTACTGTTTCAGAGTAATCTTGATAGGTTGATTGACTCATAAATGCTGGCGGTGTGAGTGACGATGATGTCCAAGGCGATGGTGGAACATAATAAATAGGCGAATCGTGATCTTGATGAGCTCCTTCGATGCCATAGATGGGGTTTTTCTGTGAATTTTCCGACATAACTGCACCAAATTTTATATCTGAAAAGTGGAAATAAGAACAGTTAATTGAAATCAATAATATATAGTTCGATCGAATAACATATAGTTCTAGATATAATGGCAAATATAAATTACTTCCGTGAATTCGCTCAGCACTAGCTGTGAAAGTCATATTATATTTTATAGTCCACTAAAAATTTAGACGAGTCCACCAAAAAATGAGACGAATGGAATTGACATAAAATTGTTATATCCATAAGTAAATTTTACTCTCCTGCATCATTTCCTGATTAAAATAACCAATTACAGTAACCCTGATTAGAATAAACATTCATACACATAGCCAATGAATTGCGTTACAGTCACATCGGCGGAAGATAGTCGGGTAATGTTGATGTTTCACAATTTGAAATGTGGCCCAAAAGGGTTAAAGGTTGTTATAATCAAGCAATCAGTTATAATGTTTACTTGCTTTTTCCAAAACTATTCTATCCATGGAAATATAATGCCACCTGAACTTTCACTAAAATAGCCGCCACCGCCAAAGGGTTAAAGATATCTGAATTTTAGCGTAACATGGACCTATTCCATACGTACATTCACATCATCCGTTAATTTCAAGCTCAGAATTAATTTTCTTGAATATATCATATTTTCTTGTAATATTCATTTGCATTATTTTCTTATTTTGATAGTCTGCTTGCATATTTTGTTTAGTTTGCTAATAATTATATTTGTGGGTTTGATTTTTTTTAAAATAATTTTGAATGCTATTAGAAAATTATTTATTATTATTTATTTTCTTTTCTTCTAAATGTCTGTTTTTCAAATAATCTGCTAGTGTGGGTTAAAGATTCTCTATTACATGGTATATTGAAAGGTTAAAGCCAAGGCTTTATACTGACACTTTATTTATTTATTTTTTGCATTGACAATATGATGAGTTGGTAAACTCTAAGAATATGATGAGGTGGTAACTCTATGTTAGATTCAATGGAGCCATGTGAATGTACTGGTTCCATTTTCTTCTAGTTTTTTCTTTTATTTTGAGTTTTAGGTCAGGGTGACATCTACAACAATGGCCTGTTGCTCAACCCACTCACAACACCAATGACTAGGAGGCTCTTGAATTACACGCAAGGGTATATGGTCAGGCTAGAATGCTAGAATACTGTTGTGGTGGAAGCTGCTCACATACCAGGGACGACTGATAAGTTCGCGTCCTAAAGTACTTAATGAATGAAAAGTATAGTTTTTAATATAATCCCCCTCAAGTGAGATACACTTTTCAAATCGCCAATATAATGCCTTTACACTACTGAAAAATTATTCTTTCGATTTCTCTTCAAAATGGTTTTCTTCGGCCGCCTTCATCTCACTGTCGTCCAAAAATCTTCCTCCCACTAACTTCTTTTTTAAATTTGAAAAAAAGAAGGAAAATTCACTAGGAGGCATGTCCGAACTGTAGAATGTGTGGTCAATTTCTATGAATCGCGTACCTTTCAAGGCGTCCCTCGCAACCCGAGCTATGTGAACGGGCGCGGAAACTTGCAGAAACAGCACTCCGCGCGCTGACTTACCACGTCTCTTCTGTAAGACTGCTTCACGTGTCTAACCGAGAGAGCATTAATATTTATGTGAAGAACATTGACTGGCCTAGTACCCTATCAACGCTACAATTGGCTGATGCGGTAACCTTGTTTTATAGGCTGATCTTTGAAGTCGTTGATAAGAAAAAAGAAATTTCGTTCCAAAAATAAAGAATAAAGACAAACTCTCGGAGTCATAGCTTGATAGAACCCTGAGACACTTACGAAATCCAAGAAATAAACGGCATAAAATGATAAAAACCAACATCGATGTAAGCGATGATATCAAAGGCAGATATAATTACTTAGCACCATAATTTTTAAACAAATCCCGTGAAACTTATGAGAACTATGTTAATATAATTGACCAAAATATAATTCATGACCCAAAAAACTTCTTCGGTTTCGTTGACATCAAAACAAGGGAGTATGGTTATCATACGTCAATGTATAAAAAAAATATTGCCACGTCTAACACTCAAGAAATCTGTGACCTTTTCACCGACCATTTCCAAGAAGTTTTTGGTGTGTCTGATTGTTTTCTTCCAAACCCCTAATCACGATGTTGAGTTATCAAATGACGATATTGTCAAAGCCATAATGACGCTCTACGTGAACACTGAAAAAAACCCACATAGCGCCCAGAGCCATGTAACATAGCGCATTATTTATGGTCGCACACGCCATGTACATAGTACTCTGAGCCATGCAATATGGCTCCCAGCGCCATAATCTCAGAATCTACATAGCGCGTGGTCCCATGTTACATGGCGCAGCATTTATGGTGCCACACGCTATGCACATAGTGCCCTGAGCCATTCAGTATAGCTCCCAGCGCCAGAATTACATGGCGCAGAAATTATGGCCCCACACGCCATATTACATAGTGCCATGAGCCATGTAATATGGCTCATGGCACTACAATTATAACTCGCAGCCATACTGTGTGAGGGGATCTATATATGTCAGCAAGTGATACTTGAGTATCGTCGATAGATCGACAACATTCTCAATCGGCTAAGGGCGCATATTATTGAATGGCTCCTTCGGCGACTCTAAATGCAGCCAGCGCCTGTTTGTTGCAAGCAAGTGACTTCTCCGTGTGCTCATTTATGATAAGTAGCACTGTTTTGACTGATTTGCTTCTTCAATGTACTATAGTCTTCCACGCCATGTACTATAGTCGTCCACGCCATGTACTATAGTCCTTCACGCCATGTACTATAGTCCTCCACGCCATGTACTATAGTCCTCCACGCCATGTACTATAGTCCTCCACGCCATGTACTAGAGTCCTCCACGCCATGTACTATAGTCCTCTACGCCATACAGTATAGTCCTCCACGCCATGTACTATAGTACTCCACGCCATGTACTATAGTCTTCCACGCCATACAGTATAGTCCTCCACGCCATGTGTTATAGCTCTCCACACCATGCACTATAGTTCTCCACGCCATGTAATATAGTCCTCCACGCCATGTACATGGCGTGGAAGACTATAGTACATGGCGTGTAGGCCTATGTACTTTTCGCCATGTATTATGGCGTGTGGCGCTATATTTTATCACAATCCCTAAATTGACTATGTAAAAAAGTTCGTCTAATACAGACTAGTAGCATTTACATTAAAGATTAAAAACTTACAAACAAATCAGTCAAAGTGGATTATAGTTAGCTAAGCGCTTTTTCAAAGACGGTAAGCATAAATTCAAGTCAAATTGATAGTAATCACTGTTAAAATTTCTTTTAATGGACGAAACGGGCTCATTGAAGGCGTAGTTGGTCCGATAGGGAGGGACAGATAAAATGTTGACGTGTCTCACTCTGTGACCCTTCGTATTGAGGCCAAATAAACCTAAAAAATGTTCAGATGAAATATTACCCATGAGGAGCTTAGCAGCAAAGATCGTTTTGAAATTTTCACGTCTGTTATTGAGTGTATTCATGGCCAATAAGTTAAGTCGATCAATGTAAGGAGGCAAGCGAAGAGGATCTGACCAAGCAAATTTACGCAAACAAAACCGTAGACATTTTTCCTGAATGGACTCGATACGGTCCACATACACCTGCTGATAAGGTGCCCAAACTATACACGCATATTCAAGTATCGGTCTTACAAACGCACAAAAAAGAATCTTAGTAATAATGAATCGTGTATGTCATGAAACTCTTTGGCAGTGGCGGCTCGTCAGGGTGGGCCCGGCCCGCCTGGCCCACCCTGACGAGCCGCTACTGAGTAAAAGTAAAGCAGATATTTCTTGTTGGAATCAGCGTATACCTTATAATAGTGTTTTTGTGTCGAGCGGGCCCAGTGGTGGCTCGTCAGGGTGGGCCAGGCGGGCCGGGCCCACCCTGACGAGCCGCCACTGCTCTTTGGATCGCCTCCTCACAAATCCCAAGGTAGATGAAGCTTTTAATGAGATGGCGTTAATATGATCGTCAAACGTAAAAGTATTGTTTAAAAGTACTCCTAAATCGAGTACTTTGTTAAAATAGCTTAAGGAAATACTATTCAAAGAGTATTCAAAGCTCAACGGATTAATTTTACGCGTGTACGAAACAACGGCACACTTGTCAATATTAACGACTAATTTGTTAGTGTCACACCAAGTCATGATGCTATTTAGGTCAGCTTGAAGTTCCAAGCAGTCGTGAGTATTAGATACTTTTTTAAAAATTTTGGCTTCATCTGCATATAGTCAAATTGACGAATGTTTCAGGACAGATGGTAGGTCATTTATATAGAAAAGGGAAAGTAGAGGTCCTAAGTGACTACCTTGAGGAACACCAGATATGACATCAATTTCTGATGAAAGGGCGCCACGGAAGGATACGCATTGAGTACGACATTCCAGATAAGATGCTATCCAGGAAATAAATAACTGAGGAAAGTTAAACGAGGACGATTTACACAATAAAATGGAATGATCCAGCTTATCAAAAACCTTCGTGAAGTCTGCGTAAATAGAGTCTCCTTGAAATCCTGCCTCGATTGATGGGATAACAATATTGGAAAACTCAAGCAGGTTGGTAGTTGTGGATTTGCCTTTCATGAAACCATGTTGGAAAGGAGATAATATGGATTTGCTATGAAACGCCACAACATTACTGATTATCGCTTCGAATAGTTTAGCAACATTTCTATCGCCTCTAGACGAGGTCCGTGCCCCTACATATCTACTACTACATATCTGCCTACTCTACATATCTGCGCTTCAGATATGTAGAGAGTGAAGAAAATGGATTTGCCGGTAGAGAAGTTAGGTAAGGTTAGGTTACTGAAGAGGGCTGCCGGGAACGCGGCCAGCATTAGGCCACCAGTTTGGGTCCATTTGCCACCCTCATAGACAATCACACGTATTCACACTTACAGCCATGGCAGTGGCGGGATTCGAACCCGCAGGCACCGTGGCACGCCGCTTTTCGGCCTGACGCCTTAGCGAGCAGAGCTACCGGGCCCCCGGTAGAGAAGTTACTACAGGACATTTATAATCACTTCGCTTTAAGTTCAAAGCCACAGGGAGATTTCATAAATTTTCAGGAGTCTTTTAGAGTCGACATCCATAAAATTTTAAGAGCAAGTAAAACACGATGGCTCGAGCTGCGTTCTGCGATTGCGAGAACCCTTGAAAAATGGTCAGCGTTCGAACATTATTTTGCATTATTCTCATTTGAAGAAAAGAATAATTGACTTCCAGCAATATTTTACAATTACTAAGAGGTCCGCAAATATAACTTTCTTTTTTGGTTTTAAATTACATGCTTTGAATGCTAAATAAATTAAACAAAGTGTTCCAATCAGAGAATACTAAAATTCACATAAATTCACCGACATTAATAGCCACTCTTAAAAATTCATCTTATTGAAGCTGAAATGTTTTTTGGCCTCAAATTTGAAAAATTAAATTTGGATTGTGATTTTGATAAAAAATATTATAGCTGAAACAAAGAAACATTTAGTGGGCTTTTTATGTGGAGCTATGTGCTCAAGTTTCTCGTCGATTCGACTTTGATGATGAAAAATTTGAACTTTTAGAATTGATCAATCCAAAAATCATTCCTCTAGTAAAAATTTTTCCATTTTTTGATCAAAAGAATTTAGAGGAACTGAATGCTGAATGGAGAACGTTTTCAATGTTAGATATTGAATACGATGAAAATGAAGACATGGACACAGTAAAATTTTGGTATGATTTAAAGACAAAAAATTGCTTCAAAAATGAAATGTTTCCCTTGCTGCCAGATTACATGATATCATTGGCAACACTACCTCACAGCAGTGCAACCGCTGAAATGCAGTTTTCTGAATCGAACAATCTAAAAACAAAAAAAGAAAAGAAATAGATTGAATGTAGAAACCGCCTCTGCACTCTTAGCTGTACGATCGTTCTATGGCGAAATGACAAAAGAAGAATATGAGCCGTGAGAAAAGCTATTAAATTTTTTTTACTAAATTCAAATATGTTGAGGAAGGATTCGTATCTACCTCATAAATTGGAAAGGAAAGTTTACACATAAAAAGAAAGGCTAGGTGAAGTGGTGTACACTTATTATTGCAACTTATCTCTTTTATAAATATTTAGCATGTAGTGTTCTATTAAGTACTTTGAATTGTTATTTGTTTATTTCACTGTAAATTTTAATAGTAAGGTGATAAAAATATGTCTAATTTCTACTAGTTTTTTCTGAATCTGCTACTTTTTTAAATAAAATCTGCTTCACATTTATTCCTCTCAATGCCCATCACTGTTGGCTATGTCATGATAGGCAGCTCCGAAGGCAATGATGAAATGCGATCGTTTCAAGTCATATTCTAGGAGCATTTTCGTTAACAATCGCAGGGAAAAATCTGATTTTATTATGATTTTCCTGAAGTATCGGTTTCATGAAGTTTGGGTCTTCAATTTGATCGCATATTTAAAAAGTCACTATAGTGGCGACGATCTGTCAACACATGGCCTATTTGGGTGCAAGGGGTCTAGTGAAACGTAAATCAAGAATAATTCTCGTATCGCAAGTGACTGGATAATTATTACATCTTTGATATTCTCCAGATACCTATGCTCTACCCATTCTACTGTAAAAATCAACGAGTCATTACTGGTAGATAACAAATACTTTGCTTCCAATTTATTATCAGTACACTTCACATTTGAGACTTTTGAAAAAATCAATGCGTTTTGTACTCCGTAGTCTCGTAGACACTGAAGTTTTGTCGAAATTCACTGCTCGCACATTTGACTTTGACTGATTTATAACATTCTTCATCATTATCATTGATGCATTCATCCGGATTTTTGCATTTCATTGGATTGTTTAGGTTTTACCTCTAAAATTAAAACAGAATGCTTTGAGTAAGTTCGATTCAGCGTATTATTTACATCTGCTCAATAAGAAATATTTACAGAAATACACATCTGCTTCACTAAAAATAAAGCAATTCATTTTTAATTAGTAAACATTTTCAGTAGCTAAAAATAAAAATTTAAACTCATTGAAACAATACATATTTGAATTTAACACACTTAACATACATTCCTAATCTTTCAATAGTATTATTGTATTAGCATCACCAATTTTACTTTTAGTATTTATAGTTTTTATATTTATCAACGCTGGTTTTATTTTTCGAACATATTTAAC